>CM055679.1:15833293-16480793 GCA_029448645.1 Andrena camellia | reverse complement strand
CCTTCTTAGCTGAATTTATTTCAATCGAGTGATTGCTTGACAGTTCTCTAGATTCGATATCTAAACCGAAGGGATTGATGGAGCTTTGTTTCCATCCATCTCTTTGGTTTAGGTTAAGGGTTTCATGTACAGGGAGATCGATGGAAGTTTGATTCCATCCATCTCTCTACGGGTCTCCAAGTGCAGCAACCTCCTCGCGGTTAGACCTGGTAATCGGTCAGAACCGAGCCGATAGCTGTGATTGTCAAATATTCTAATTAGATATAAGAATTGCTTTAGTTGTAAGACTTTTTCCAAATTTTTCAAAATGCACAAAGCATTGGTCGAACATGGACCAGAAATATATTTCGTAGAAATGGGTCACTTTCGTAGGTACCTCCATGTTGGTGTGCTCGGACAATTGGTAACGTTTCCCAAGCATTGCGACTTGCGAAACGGAATCAAAGACCGAAGCCTACGATCTACGTTAAGTGCCCAGATCGAGCCAAACTTACGTTCAGTGACTTTGGTTCGGTCTCGGTAGCTAATCAGAATTTTATTCTGTTTCGGGTAGGTATTTCTTCGATGGTTTTGTATGACTCGGTGCCCTTGTCATGCATCTCATCGATCTGTTTCCATTTTCAGCTCTCAGTAGTTGACTGTTTCAGCTTTTCAGGTTTACCGTTTCGCGGGGAAGGGAGTTGATGAAATAATATATTTAAACCGAAACGAGTAACAAGTGATGGTGAAAAGTGGTAGTGGTAGAAGACATTTAAGGAAACGTAGGTTAATTTATTATACCATAAAGTATTTAAGGCCCCATGTAAAATCGCCCAGTAGTCACTGAATTTTATTAGCTTTGTTGCTCGTTTGCTGGCTCCTCATCTCCGGTGAGGAGGTGGCCGCTGCTTCCGTTTCCGGAAGCAAGTGACTGAGCATGGAATTAGTATGGGTGGATCAGTTTTTGATCCCCTGGTGTTCTGGTCGAAAGGGAAAAGTTTCGGGCGAAGGGGTGTACCTTTTGGTACACTGCCTGCGTAAATCACCCGGGCCGATTACCCAATCTCGGCGTAAAACGGCTTGAGTCAGGTCAAATGTTTGCTCCTGTCGAGACGCATCGGAGCAAGAGGAATCGTATGGGAGACGCCAAGCGCTTTTCCGTGACTAGTGTAATTATTGTCACAGACGAGGTATAGATAAATAAACTGGAATAGGACAGAAAGGTTAAAAGGCGAATGTGACATCGTTTTATTTTCATCCTCTTTTGTGTTCATAAGACGATCTTTAAATTGTTACTCTAACAGAAACATTTGTAAATCGCGGGCTCCGACTCTCAAAAAATTACCTACTTTTACCTGTGCTGAATTCTAGTTCCTACCACGCGTAGCGTTACAATCTGTTTCGAGACTTGACCGGTAACGTTGTATGCGACACTAAAATGGTAAGGGGGTCTTAGGAACCCCCAAACCAGTGACAGAAAAGTACATTGGTTGATAGGTCTATCCTATATCTCGTCTGTGATTTTATCCGTGTTGAATTCTAATTCCTACCACGCGTAGCGTTACAATCTTATTTTAGACTCAATCGATAACGTTGGGTGTGACATGAAAATGGTAAAGGGGCTCGCGAGCCCCCCGAGCGTGTGACATAAAATTACATTGCGTGATGGGTCTATCCTATACCTGGTCTGTGGTTCTACCACTTCACGCAGATGGTACAGAATGAGATGTTTATAGAAAAATGCATGCTTCGATTGGTTGGAGCCAACACCTACCTTGTCGTCGATTGGTAACGTCACGGCGTCATCACGCGCATGCGTGGCGTGTTCCCCTCCACTACGAATTATCATCGTGCCACTGCGCGGGCAAAATTCCAAGGAATGGAGCTCCAGTCATGGAGGGGAAGCACCTATAGGAGCGATGGTAATGTGTGCGTGAACTGACGCCAGCGCCAAGCCAGCCGAGTGGCCCCAACGCGAAGTCAACCACGGCTAACCAGCGTCGACAATCTATTTCCCGGCGACGCTGGTTGGCCGTGGTTGGCTTCGTGTTGTGGCCACTCGGCTGGCTTGGCGCTGGCGTCAGTTCACGCACACATTACCATTGCTTCTGTAGGTGCTTCCCCCTCCATCACTGGAGCTCCATCCCTTGGAACTCTGTGCGCGGGTATTTCATGATATTTCCCACTGATATATATACTATGGCCGGTATTCATAGTCGCTACTTATTCTTAAGATCGCTTAAGCATGTGGCATCCTCTACTAACCTATACTTCAAGTCATTTTAGAAGGAACCCGTTTCGCGCATATAGAATGAGCTCATTGGCTCCGAGGGAGCGTTGGTTGGGTTATAGCCAGGGGTGTGCACTTCCTATATAAAAACTGTTGGCAAAATTTAGTTAGGGGCACTTTCCACTCGTGGCGCTAGGATCAATAAAGTTGAAAGAATTTGGTAACAGATGGCGCTGATGAGATTATTTTGTGGCGGCAAAATTGAATCCTGGAATAATGGTATTGGTTACAAGAGAACATATGGAACCCGCACACGCCGATTTTAATGGAGGCAAATTGTTAGGCAAATTTATTTAAAATGGGAAATAAATTACAGAAATATAAATTTCATTTTTATTCTTTATTTTATTAAGAAATTATTTTGAATCGTATCACGCGAATTCATTGCTGCACAATACCCCTACACATATATTCTAACAATAATTTTAATAACGTGGTCCATAATTAAATCTTTGTGGCATTTCAAATTAAAGCAAATGAGGTTTGCACACAATATTGTTATAATTTTTAATATATTTTGGGCCTCCTTTTTTGAATTGATTACATAGGCCGTAATGTTGTAAATTTTTTGGACAACTTCCAAAAACTCTGCTTTATAAGAACTTTTCCTAGAGTCATCTATTTCAATTATTTCTCCAATGCAGGTTTGGCACTTGTGTTTAGAAATTGTTTTTTTTATTACATTTCCAATATTTATTATCACATCAGTGCTGACTTCGTGTTCCAAAATATTGCTATTTTCGAGTTCTTGCATATAAATTGGATTTGCCACAACTTCTGCTGTGTTTTTAGTCGTTGTTAATAATTCCTCCAACTGTAGCAATGACGTCTTAAATGTTTCACTACAATTGCTTCCTAGCGAATGTTTCCCCGAAATATGTTTAACCATAACTGCTTTATAAGACTGTTCAAATTGTTTTGGTGATAAGTAATTTAATCGGCATCGATGCTGCCTTATTTGTCCAAAGAAATTCTCTAACGAATCTTGATTCAAATTACGTGGCGCATATTGACTCGTATATTTTAAAATTTTTTTGGAGACCAAGATATATCCTTGAAGGGTCAATATAAAATTTTTCAGGGATGGAGGTACTATTTTGTTGGGACATCCCTCTTGAACAAAATGCATGTTCTCTAAGGCTTGTATTTGCACTTTCCAATATGCGATGTGTCCTGATTGCTTTGAAACGGGTCCTTTCAACCGCTTTGAACAGTCGTCAGTTCGTACGCGACCTCCATTTACACTATCAAATAGAGTATCGAAGAATTTACATAGTCTAGTAGTTCCAATACTATTTACATCTAATTTATATTTTCCATTTGGATGTTCTTCATCTGTAACAAATTAGTTTTTTATAATTTGTGCAACAAATACTATGAAACAAATATGAATGTAACACAATATAATTTTATTTACAAGATATTATAATCCCAACACCTACTATTTTTGGCCATTGAAAATGTAGCCACAGCCATGGAATTACTCAAAACTTGTGTGGTATATGCCACTTTCATCTTCTTTCGTTGATCGTGATTTATACGATGTGGCTTGATCCTTTCCAACATCTTTATTTCTTTCAACGGGTCTTTACAGTCATCGATTTTATACGCCGCAATAACGTCCCTCCATGTTGCTTTTAATATAGTTTCTTGTTGCACCCATATTAAGTCTTTTGTCAATAAATTATTCCTTATTCCTTTAATAAGGTGGGGAACATCATATAAAGGCACTACTTCATAGCTCCCAATTAGCACACATCGTTTTGGTGACATATTCCTTTGCAAATAATGTATTCTGCTCTCTTTCACTAAACTTTCGACTGCGGCCCGATTGGTCGAGCCCTGGTCGCATATTAATGAAATGATATTTAATTCTGCAAAATAAAATATATATATTATAATACAAACTTGAAAAATAGTTTAATATTATTTCATTATATATCATTTTTCTTTCAATTTCAAAGTGATAAAGCTCTTCTTTACATACCAGTTTGAGAATTTATAGTTTGTACTACATCTTTAATAACCTGTTTTAATTCCAGAGTTTTTGTTGTAGATTTACAAAATGTGTATAGTACGGCTTCTTTCCAGTGTCCAACTACCGCCTTGATCATGAATACTATCACGTGGTCGAATATAATTGAATTCTGATATCCCACTAACTTATCGCTGGATTCGTCGTACTCCACATAAGGTATTAATGACATTTCATCAAATATCAGGGAGCACAACTTGTCCGTCGGTTTTAATTTTTGCGCCATTTTCTTCAAACTAGAAATGACACACGGGTTCATCCCGCTTTCAATGGGTATTATGTGTAACATTCGGTTCATGGTCCTTCTGGATGGCAATTGAAACCATCTTGATAATAGTTGGTACCCGGCCCCTGATGTTTTATATAAAGCCAAACTCATTAAACTTTTCATGGAAAGAAAAGCGTTGACCTTTCGTAGCTACGCGTTTTCTCAAAAGTTGCTGTAAACAAAACTGAACTGTGCCTTCAGGAAGGCTTGATTGCTCATAATTACAAAACTTCTTCGCTAATTGTAATCTACTCTTAAGCGTAGCATTCCTAAGCTGATAAACACTAGTTTCTTTTTTTAAATTTCTAACTTGTTTATACAAATATTTTGCCTTGGGGGTTAATTGCGCAGGTTTAATTATAAGTGGCATGCTTAATTTAGGAGGAGAATCTATAAACAAAAGCAAGACATGTTAATAATCAAATTTGTATAATTTATTATGTGTAAATTCATTAAGCACATTTTGCATATTGATGACATAGTGCATAAATATTGTATGTCCACTTTTAGTGTTTGTGAAAAACAGGTTTAAACATGTCAATAACTATTTGTTGCATATAAAAACTCTAATTACACAAAAAGTGGACATACAATGTGCACTACACTGTTCTCCACATTAGAGCGTACTCGGTCACAAATTGGTAGGGGCACTCTTATATGGTGCAAACTGAAATGTTTTTAACTTAAAAAAAAACTTTTAAAAAAATATATAAATGTTATCGGCGCACTGGGTCGGTCTATAACAGGTAATATTACTGTTGACGCTGATGCTGTCGACTCTGATGCTGTCGACTCTGATGCTGTCGACGCTGATGCTGTTGACTCTGATGCTGTCGACGCTGATGCTGTTGGTCCTATGCACAAAACAATTAAAAATGAAATAGCTGTTTATTTCTATATCGTTACCAAAACAGTTCTGTTTCTACTCATATTGTGCAAAACCAATACCTGTGGCAGGTGGTAATTTTTTTGTAGGTACTGCTGTTTTTATCAAGTACATGTTTGATGAAATATCATTGATCGTAAAATGTTGATGACACACACGATAATTAGCATATACCCGCTGGGGATCCAGAAGACATAAAGTTGAATTTTGAATAATTTCAACCCATACGTTGTAGCGTTTTCTGTCTTTGTCTGCATTTGGAAATCGATGTCGTGTAGAGCGCGTATCCAAACACCCAGGGACAGCACATGAACGATAGTTTCTTCCTATCTTGTATCTTTAACCAATAATGTAACGCGTCCTCAATAACTATACTATTCAATTATTTTCTTTCTTAATCGTTTATTTCCTAAGCTTTTCTACGCTTTCCGATGTACGTGGATGTACGGTTATGCACGTTATGCACTGACCGCTATAGGGACGCTGCCACTGGGTGGCGCTGATTATGTTCTACTCCCGCCACAAAATAATCTCATCAGCGCCATCTGTTACCAAATTCTTTCAACTTTATTGATCCTAGCGCCACAAGTGGAAAGTGCCCCTAACTAAATTTTGCCAACAGATACATAATGGAAGTGCCCACCCCTGGTTATAGCCAATAGTAACTTGTTTCGGCAGCAATGAGCGCCAACATGCGCAGAACAGGTCTGAACTTGTCTGTCGGTGGGTTCCTTCTTAAATGACTTGTACAATAGCTAGTAAACGATGCCGAATGCTTAAGAATAAGTAGCGACTATGAATACCGGCCTATGGATACGAGATTCCCATAAGCCGGCCGTACAGCGGTTGAAGCTAGGGGTGTTCGATTCCGATTCGATTCTTTAGAAAATCGATTCTTTTGGTTAAAAGATCGGTCTTTTGAATCGATTCTTTGGTATTCGATTTTTCTCAGCATATATTCTTTAACGTAAGAATTATTTGTCACTAGTGAAAGGACCAATCAAACTGCTTGATGCGTGGGTTTTCCTGGTCTTATACGTTTTCTGCCATTTATATACGATTCCCGTCAAATTTATATACGATTGTTATGTCCTGGATCTTACTTTACCATTCTTTCTTGTGGCGTGAGATAGTGCACTGTGTTGCGATGCTCGCTGGTGTGTTGCTTGATAACGTGAATGTAGTTACGGGAATGTATATAATCGATATGTGAATTACGAGCGAAATTTAAAAGCAGACGTTTGCGTTCGATGAAGGGGAGTATTGTTAAGGATACGCGATGCGGGTAGCATGCGTGGGAAAGATCTTAGGCAGAGTCTCAATTAGTAGACCCCGAAACGAATCGCGAGTTTCTTCTAAAGTCACGTAATCTTTTGAGAAGGCCTTGTCTTTTGTTAGTCTTTAGGAGTGTCGATTGACTCCTGAAGTGTTGGCGACGCTAAGGAAGTCATAAATTTCCTTCAAGCGTTGTTTTCTCGATCCTCGGAGTAGAGCCTACTTTCTCTTCCCACGTGGGCACCCCGCTGTGTAACGGAAAAGCGCGCTTCCACAGAGTTTTCCACCACCACCCGAAGACGGAGGAAAGGATGGACGCCGATCCGCGGGGGCGTACGGACATCCGAAGGACGGCCTACCGCTTGGATCTGTCGCATCCTGCATCCTGATTGGACTACGAGGATCTATGGGAGGACTGGGAGGATTTAGTCAACGACTTCGACGAGGACCTCGGAGGAGATTTTGGAAACGCTGATCAGTCTGTCGATAACCAGCTAAAGAAATAGTTCAATAAATGCCATTTAACTTATAAATAGTTTTCTTTGTGTCTCATATAAATTTGAACTTCCCACACTCCGACGAGCAGAGCGGTTCAGCGCTCCACGGGCGCCAACCCGCGTTCTTATTCTAAAATCACCGCTAAAAGACGCAACAAAATTGGTGACAGCGGTGGGATGTTTAAAAGTAATTGAAAGACTATTTAGCCAATTAACTTTGCCGGCTCGCGAGTGCATCATTGGTGATAATAAAGACTAATAGTGCGATTGGACGCTTAATTTAAATTAATTATATTGTGCGCGGAAAAGACGCTGAATTTGAAATAGACGTACTATATGAATAGATATTAATTCTAAAAAGGTGTGTGAACTAAAAATTGTGTGAATAAGTACATCCTCTCTCTCAAAGGTTTTTCACGGTTTCCCTGCGAGCAAAGGGCGAATGCCAGAGGTGGGTGGTTTTCAGTGGCCGTGTGAAAATTCCCTGGAACCACATGTAGAATTCAATCGGAATTATCCGTTGAATTTCGCACACATCATATCACAATAGCGAAACGGAGACGAGTTTTTGGAGCATCCCAAGGACAACGAGGAGCTGCGTGGACAAACTACGAGCTGTGCCAAGAAAGAGCTGCAACGTCTTCATTCAACACCAAAAAGGGCAAGCAGATTGGGTGAATTTATCTGGAAACAACGTGTGAGACGAAAAAGACAATCGACAACTTACGTAAGGCGTATATATATATTGGTTTATGCGTTTGCGATTAGATTTAAGGTAGGGTCGATAGTTTATTCTAATCGTAAGTCAGTATATTATCAAAATGTTGCGTAGCCGGAGCGCTATGAGGAGACGCTGGAGGCAAAAAGCACATTTGGAGAGTATTCCAGACTTTGAAATTGAGGATTTATCGATAGAAATCCCTCGGGCACAGTCTCCTCTTTATACGTCTCATTTGGATAGCCTGAGCCTTTTACGCTTGAGTACTCCAGTACCCGTTTTGCCCAGGCAAATTGAAGAATTGCCTTGTTCCAGTGCGGCCAATGTTGTTAGCTTGCCAAGTATCAGTCAGGTGTCGGATTATATGCCACTGAAGATCGCGGCGGATTTGATTCCCCGTTTTGATGGGACATCTTGTTCTCTTACGGCATTCATTAAGCAATGTCGGGATGTTGATTCCAGAGTTAAGCCTGCAGACCGTGTAAACCTTCTCACGGTAGCTAGATATAAAATCGAGGGTCATGCGAAATTATTAGTAGAAAATCATAAAACCCCGAATACGCTAGATGAGCTCATATGTTTGCTCAAAACAGTCTTCGAGCAAACCTTCGATGTTGATCGCATTCAGGATGAATTGAAGGGGTTGCGTCAGGGACATAGTGAAACCGTTAGGATTTATGGAGCGCGTGTTTCTGAAATACTTTCTCGTGGTTTAGAGGCCGTTAGGGAGGAATTTAGTACCGAACAGCTTGCTGGCAATGTAGCTTCATTTGAACGGGTGGCTATTAGGAGCTTTATACGAGGTCTTCGTAGCGAAGTTTTACGACTTTTTGTTTACAAAGAACGAACCGATAATTTAGAAACTGCCGTTAATCTTGCTAGTAGATTGGAGCGGGAAACCAATGAACATTCTGCATCACATTCATCGTCTCAACCTTTTATTTCTAGTGCCAAGGTTTTCTCAAATTTTGTCGGCGATATCAAATGCTTCGAATGTAGTCAAATGGGCCATGTTCGTAAAAATTGTCCTAGTATGAAAGGGAAATTTGCAAACCTTTCAGCTCACAGTTCTATTAGGTGTAGCTATTGCAGGAAAACAGGTCATCTCGAGTCTCGTTGTTACAAAAAACAAAATGATAGTGCTCCTCAAAACCGTAATGGGCACCCCTCAGTAACGAAGACCGATAATTTAAACTCAAAGGGGGCTTCTCAGAGTGTGGCGCGAAGCGAACCCCTGATTGCACGCACCCAGTCCAGCAAGCCTGTTTTAGGATCCATTTAAAAGAAATTAGTCGGTTGCCCGTGTTTTCTTTGGTTGCACAACGTAAAGGATCCAACCTCGAGACTCATGAGATGGAGGATTAAATTGAACGAATATGATTACGAAATAGTTTATAAACCTGGGAAAATCAATTCTAATGCTGATGCATTATCCCGTAACCCTCCGATTTCCGACAAAGAATTTTTTCCACAATTCCAAGCTTCCGGGACGAATGACATTGACAACTCTCCTTCGAGGCGTTTGCAAAGGGTTGTCGTAGGCGCCAACGACTTACCAATTGCATATTCTGAGAAGGATGAGAACACTGATTTAGACGAATTTGTAAGTAATGACATTGAAAATTTGATAACCGGCGTTTTTTTGACGTACGGAAAGAATTTCGAACATCAACCTGAGGTCATCCTTGATAAAGTTTGTATTGACGTTAATCTAACTGACAGTGACGGTGACGAATATTACACAGCTGATGAGGATGAAACTCCCCATTCTTGTAAGAGAATATTCTCTGGGAATGTGGGAACTTCTTCTCAGTCTGGTAGTAATTTTTTCAGTGACTATGTAATGGCTGGAGGATCGAATTTGAGGGGTACGGAGGATTCGCGTCGACTCGGTAGTCTGTTGGTTATCGGAAAGGCCGATATTAAAGGCACCCCGCTTCAGGCACCGTTCGGGGAAGGTTCCGTACCTCGTGGGAATCAGGCTCTGGCTGGTCTGTTGGCTAACGGGAAGGTCTATATGAAAGACTCCGCTCAGATTGCTAACCTGGGGTCCACTGTCCGTGTTGGGACGTTGGCTGAGGAGCCTGTTTTTGGAAGTGTTGGTGTGGTACAGGCTGACGAGCCTAGTGTTTTTGAGATTAAGCATGGTGATGCTTTGACACGATCCTCCGTAGGAACGACCTCAGAGAACGATGATTCACGTGAAAATGATAGAGTCAAAATATTAGCGACGAATACTTTGTCACCACTTCAAATATCCCATCTCTCATTCCTACCTTCCCTCATTTATATTAAAGATCATCTTCATATGCAGAGGGATAATCTTATCCATTTCTTCACTCTAAATTGCCAAATAGTATCGCAAATCAGTAGGGATTTGTTCAGCCAAGGTAGATTTTCAGTGGAACAAGTTAAACGACAACACATTAACATTGGTGAGGCAATGGTTTTCCCTGGTGGAAAATATCTAATCTTTCATTTATTTTCTAAGACAGTCCCTGCAGAACAACAAACTATTGCACATTTAAAGTCTTCTATGTTATCCCTTAAATACCTTATGGATTCTTTAAATGTGAAGACTATCAGTATTTCGAAGTTCCACAACAATCTTGCACCCATTGAATGGATCTCCATAGAACAGTTACTAAAAGAAATGTTCACAAGCTCTCAGTACGTTATTACAGTCTGTACTAGTGAAATTGTGATTCCACCACCTTTAAGAAGACCTACTATTATTCA
The DNA here is from genome assembly GCA_029448645.1 of Andrena camellia. Taxonomy (NCBI): domain Eukaryota; kingdom Metazoa; phylum Arthropoda; class Insecta; order Hymenoptera; family Andrenidae; genus Andrena; species Andrena camellia. Next base: position 16,470,106 of record CM055679.1, on the reverse strand, counting down.
GGAGTACCATGAATCTGTGGTGGGTGGTCATCAAGGAGCTTTTAAGCTTTATAAACGTCTTAGGGAGGACTTTTATTGGTCGGGTATGAGAAAGGAAATTTCCAATTACATTCGTGCTTGTTCAAGTTGTCAACGAAACAAAATGCTCTCAGCTAAGACGAAACAACCGATGCGTATTACTGATACTCCCGAAAGGGCTTTCGAAAAGGTACAGATGGATATTGTTGGTCCATTGCCAATAACAGGAAAAGGAAATAGGTACCTGTTAACACTCCAGGATAATCTGACAAAATATTCTGATGCTATTCCGTTACCTACTATTGATTCCATATCTGTCGCAGTCGCTTTAGCCGAACAATTTATCAGTCGGTTTGGTTGTCCTCGAGTTATCCATACAGATCAGGGGAGTAATTTTGTTAGCGCTATAATGAAGAATTTCTGTAAAATCTTCAAAATACAGAGGATTACTTCTACCGCATTCCACCCACAGTCGTTGGGGTCTTTAGAACGAGCTCATCGTGTCTTCATTGATTATTTGAAGCACTATTGTATTAAGACGGACTGGGACAGTTGGATTAGATTCGGAATATTCTCATATAATACTTCTGTCCATGAAGCTACTGGTTTTACACCACATGAGCTAGTCTTTGGTAGGAAGGCCACCATTCCTTCAGAATTCGCTAAGCAGGAAGTATCTCGGACGTTCGTTCAATATTTAGATCAACTTCTCAAAACGATCACTACTACTCAAGCTACGGCGGTAGCCAATCTGGAACGGGCCAAGGAAAAGAGTAAATTATATTATGATAAGAATGTTAATCCCTATAAATTTAATGTAAACGACGATGTGTATTTGCTTAGGGAACCTAAGACCTCTAAGTTCGATTCTAATTGGACTGGTCCTTATAGGATTATTCGAATGCATGATGATCTAACTATAGAAATAGCAATAACGGCGCAGAGATCTAAGATAGTATATGCAAATAAGTTAAAGTTAGCGTATATAAGGTTAGATCCTTCTTAAGTAGCTTTAATCATGTGCATTGTAAGCGTTATGTTAATTTATATGGGTTATGATCACTTGGAATTGGAAGGGGTATGATAGTTCATATGGAATGTTTGAATAAGTTTAATTGTAATACTTAATTATTAGTTACCGCGCTGTGTTACCGTGTAATCGGTTTTGGTATTGATTAATGATGGAGTAATGATATTTTACCACATATTGTAGTAATGTTTTGCATAGCTGATATCTTTCATTTCGTGTTTCTTGCGGGAATATGGGTGGACCGAGTAGCTCATTTACCGCAGGCTGACGCGGAAGGAATAGATGTATATAGATAAAATATGTAATCGCCTATAATTATGTATTTATAAGTAAAGTGAACTTAGATCAGTATGAATGGGTATATTGTTTGTAAAAGCTGTTTCTATTGGAAACACCTTTTTTTATATGAAGGGAGGTGTTGCGATGCTCGCTGGTGTGTTGCTTGATAACGTGAATGTAGTTACGGGAATGTATATAATCGATATGTGAATTACGAGCGAAATTTAAAAGCAGACGTTTGCGTTCGATGAAGGGGAGTATTGTTAAGGATACGCGATGCGGGTAGCATGCGTGGGAAAGATCTTAGGCAGAGTCTCAATTAGTAGACCCCGAAACGAATCGCGAGTTTCTTCTAAAGTCACGTAATCTTTTGAGAAGGCCTTGTCTTTTGTTAGTCTTTAGGAGTGTCGATTGACTCCTGAAGTGTTGGCGACGCTAAGGAAGTCATAAATTTCCTTCAAGCGTTGTTTTCTCGATCCTCGGAGTAGAGCCTACTTTCTCTTCCCACGTGGGCACCCCGCTGTGTAACGGAAAAGCGCGCTTCCACAGAGTTTTCCACCACCACCCGAAGACGGAGGAAAGGATGGACGCCGATCCGCGGGGGCGTACGGACATCCGAAGGACGGCCTACCGCTTGGATCTGTCGCATCCTGCATCCTGATTGGACTACGAGGATCTATGGGAGGACTGGGAGGATTTAGTCAACGACTTCGACGAGGACCTCGGAGGAGATTTTGGAAACGCTGATCAGTCTGTCGATAACCAGCTAAAGAAATAGTTCAATAAATGCCATTTAACTTATAAATAGTTTTCTTTGTGTCTCATATAAATTTGAACTTCCCACACTCCGACGAGCAGAGCGGTTCAGCGCTCCACGGGCGCCAACCCGCGTTCTTATTCTAAAATCACCGCTAAAAGACGCAACAACTGCACATTGAACGAGTTATAAGTGATCAAGCATTAAAGTTTTACTGAATACAACCAAATAATACAGAAGTTAGTACATATTGAATTATAATTAATTATTGCATAAATATTTCTATTTGGTGTGGATTTTTTTATATCGATTTTTTAGAAGGATCGATTGCTTTATAACGATTCTGAATCGATTCTTGAAATCCGATTCTGAATCGATTCGAGAATCGATTCTTTGAGGTGAATCGAAAAGCCCTAGTTGAAGCGAATTGAAAGTGACTTTACATGCCAGCACCACCACCGTTCGACCGATGTATTAAAGGAAATAGCGCGAAGTTTGAAAAATGTGGTTTATAAAAGACTAAAAGAATAGTGTAGTATAATATATTATTATATGTATTCGTAAAAATATGGATCCATAATATATTATTATATTATGTACATAATGTAGTATAATCATATAATACGAATTGCTTGTATGATGGTTGAAAATCAGAAAAGTTAATCAGAGCAAATGAAATTCATGAAAATAGTGAAATAAATTTATAAATGTAATATAAAAAACTGAAGTAATGATTAATAAAATTCGCAAAAAGTGAATTTGAAATATTTGTAAACAGTTTTGTCGTTTCCCATAAAATACGCATTTGCCCATTTTGGAAATTTACTTGCATAAACACAACACACTGCACAATTGAACTATTTTTGCCAAGAAACACTTTTTATATACTTACTCAGCTAATGCCCGATTTCTTCACCTCCGACTAAAGTCCCGGTCAGTGAACGACCAATTAGATGCTGTGGCACTCGTCGACCAGTTGGATGCTATCATTTGAAAGTCATGTGAAACATAACTCTAACTGGAAGATTACTGAAGGTGAAGAAATCGGCCGTAAGTACACTCGTTTCGGCTGTTGCGTGGCCGTCTGGGGAATGTCGTCTTCCCTTGGAGAAACCAGGCGTGGGACGATGCCCGTGGAACGCTAAGGCGTTCTGCTCACTGGACGCGGATTTTAGTTGTAGAAATAATATTAACGATAATAATAATGTAATAAAACAATTTAACACAAATAACTAATAACTTTACTGAACTCAATAAACGATTTGAAATAATACAAATAAGGTAAACTTTTATTGAACGTCCGTTCGCTTTCGCTCTCGGGGCTCGAGTGTCCCTCACAAAAGATCCATCGGTTTTACATTGTATATTCTTTACCAAAATGTCTTAGTTCCTAAGAGCCAATCGCAAATTTCCTAATTAGTTAGCTAAATTCCTATTCGTTAATCTGATTCGTCTTGGTTATCGATTTTTACAAAAACAAGCGTTTAACAACATTGCTCTGATTTTACACACTTAGGAGAAGGGAACAAAGTGGAGTTCATTTATTCAAACATCCGTTTCCAAGTGGGTATTGATTAATTTATAATCTTCAAGTTTACTTATTAAAAGAATCTCTAACTATTTTCAAATCCCTCGGGCTTGTACGAAACTTCACTTCGTTTCCCTTTTCTATTATATTCGTGTGATCCGTTTCGAACTTCGCGCCTCTAAAGTTTATACTACACGCCGCTAGACGGGAGTCGCAACACGGCGTCAATTGGCGTGGCAAATGCAGTGATGCCAGAATGAGGACGGGTTCCCTCGAGAATTTCCCCCACCACGCATGCACACTACGTCGGAGCTGCGTGTCCGTGAGCTCGGCGCTTCGGACAACGTCGGGAAGACGAGAGAGAAAACGAATGTGTGTCTTTCTCTCTCGCTCTTGAAACGCTGTGATCCGCGGTGAGGTGCAAGCGACACGCGGCCGTGCGCGATCTTCTTGAGTGCCTCGAGATACACTTTTCACTTTCTGACATATGTATAATACTCTTGTAATGAAAAAAAATGTGCAAAAAGTTTTGTTACGGAAATCACGTTTTAAGACCTCCTGATCACGTTTTGACTATTTAGAAAAGAGCTTTTTTTTAAATATCTCATATATTTGTTAACACGATTACGTTTAAACGGCAAAATGGATTTCAATGAAACTTTATATTTAAATTTTACATTCTTGTCTTAATATTCTTGATCCGATTATATCGCGAAAAATGATAATTACCCGTTATGGTTCTTCGATTTTTCAGATATACGATTTAAATTCTACATAAAAAGCGTTAATAAAAATTCTTCTGTAACTTCTTTAACAAAGAAAAATGTACATTCATAATTTCTTGTTTTCATTTTACATTTTCGTACATTTTATTTGAACTATTCCTATTTTTCAAACCTAAAAATGAATTTTCTTAGTAAAAGATGAATATTTTGATACTGTACATTGGTGAACTTTCTTAAAATTAGAATCCACTCTTGGCCAGTACCGTGGACGCTGTAGCAACCTTCGATAAAATATATTTTTTCAGAGTATGATCTAAAAATCCAAAATCTAAACGTAATCACATTTCTCGCTAGATTTTTCGATAATTATATCAAGTTGCGACAAAGAATCACGCACTATTTACACATTAATTACGCGCAGCGTGCACGCTACCGCTCGATGGAAACTACGGGAAAGTGGTGGTCTCTTCCATCGGGAGGGAAATGTAAACAATTGGTTATGCAAAGCTAACATCGCGATACATGTTGTACACTAAAATGTGTAAATTGGTACAAAGGAATTGTACAAGAATAGGAGGGAATGGTAAATGGTAAATGCATCTGTGGCAGTTCGGTACTGTCACCATTGCCATGCTGTTATTTCTTTTAGCCTTTTCTTCGATTTTTCTCCTTTCTGAATTTTTCTTACTATTTTACGATTTCCAATCTATTCTTTTCGTTTCTCGTTTCGAGGGTTCGCTCGGGCCTGGTTTTCGTCAAGTACATTTGACGGTCAGATCCGCGCGAACCCAAGCGATTCGCGATCTGTGGTCGCGTTTACTTTGTTTACGTGTCGATGCGTTTAGTGGGGGGTCGCGCAGTTGCGCTTCGCGCATTTAACCGTCATTTCAGTAGAAATAGAGATCAGGTGGTGAGTATTGTTTCGCTCTGTCTGCATGTTTTTGGTGAATTCGGGTCTGTCGGGTTAGAAGTATAATCTGTAATTAGTAGCCCCCTATATCTCCCCTTTTCTATACGCTAGCATTTGCTTGTTGCTTTGTATATAATATTTTTCCTACACATTTCATTTTTTTCGTGGTTACGATGGAAACGTTTGAGAAAACAGGTGAAAAGGCTACTCCTGTTTATCGATCGTTGTGGGAAACGAATGAGAAGTTTCGATCGTGGATTCGCGAAGTCCCTAATGATAAAAGCCTTTTCTATTGTTCTGCATGCGAGAAAACTTTTTCTTGCGGCTCGTCAAGCGTTAAAAGGCATGCGGAATCAGCGAGACATAAATATTTATTATCTAAAAAAATTCCGCGATTAACTATGCATGCTAAGGTCTCGAGAAAGATTTTTATGCCTCAATGGCTTGAGGATTTCAAGCCCTGATTGCATAAGGTCGCCGATGATCCTTTTTCGTGTTTCTGTTCGGTTTGTAAAAAATCATTTGCTTGCGGCCTGTCGCAAATCCAACGTCACGCGGATTCCAAGTGCCACATCAAAAACTGCGAAAAAAATGGAATGGATGTGAGGAAATCGAACGATTTCAGATCGCAATGCGAGGAATCGCCTTTGTCATTTGATGAACGAAAAAAAGTCGCGGAAATTCGTTTTGCTGCATTAGTAGCCGAGAAAAATATTTCGCATCAATCCGCAGAGGCGATTCTTACATTTTTCCAAGACATTGGGAAAAATCCTGATGTTTTGAAACATATGAAGTGTGCTCGAACAAAGTGTTCTAGTATTATATCGAAGGTTCTGTGTCCTCGGGAAACAGAGCGTCTTAGTGATGTTTTACAGAATTCTAAGTTTTCAGTATTTATTGATGAGACATCCGACTTTACCAATGAGAAATGGATGTCGTTTATTGTTCGGTATGTCGCACCCGAGACTTTGGATGTTCGAACGGAATTAGTAGAATTAATTAATCTTGACGCGCGAGAATGTACTGCCGATAAAATAGTTACCTCATTTAGGAACTCCATGTGGAAAAAGCAAATTCCGTTCGAAAACATTCTTGCTTTGTCGTGTGATAACGCTTCTGTCATGACAGGGCGTCACTCGTCATTCAAGACCAAACTTGCAGAAATTCGCGGTGAAAAATTTTTGACCATGCCGTGTCCATGTCACTCTTCTGCATTGGTAGTGCATGCAGCATGCGCTACCATTCCCGAGGTCTGCGAGGAATTATTACGGAAAGTCACAACATTCATTTATAGCAGTCCCAAACGCTCGGCCATTTTTCGCGAATTTCAGCAATGTTTTCAATCTACTGACCGCAAAATTTGAAAACTGTGTACTACGCGATGGTTATCGCGTTACTCATCCGTAGTTACACTTTTAGAAAATTGGAACAGTGTGTTGCACTTTCTGCAAGAATTGGTCGTAAGTGAGAAGACAAAGTCTGGGGTAGATCTGCTTATCATTGTGGAAAATCCAGAAGCGAAAGCATATCTTCTGTTTTTGAAATACGTTCTAGAGTATTTTCATGAGTTTAGTTTATTCATTTGCTTCAAAATACTGCCAAAACTCTTTTGTACAATATTTTACGTAATTTTTTGAAACCGCAGCTTTTGAAGCACATGGATTCAATAAAATTAATAGGTTTTTCAAGAGGCGATAATCAAATCGCATTTAATAGTATTCATTTAGGTCCGGATTGTGACACTTTTCTTTGTCAGTTAGTTGCAAAAGGCAAACCCGATGTTGTCCAAACCGTTCGAGAAAATTGTATTAAGTTTTACATAACGGCTGCAAACGAAATTCGTAATCGATTGCCAATCGATGACGAATTTCTGAGCAAGTTATGTGTTTTTGAGCCTCGTTTGGCATTAGTAGATAATGACAGAGACACTTCCTTTAAAAGTGTTCTCTTTATTGCTCAGAAATTGGGCGGTTTCGACGAAGACGGTTTGCAAAAAGAATGGTCGACATTGCACCTGAATTTTTCAAATAAAGACAAGCAGATGCTTTGTACATTAGCTTTTGATGATGTTTGGAAAACGGTGTTGTTAACGCGAAACGATCAAGGCTCATTTAAATATCCATGTTTGCAGGAATTATTAAATTCCATTAGAAGTCTTCCAAATTCAAACGCCGATGCTGAAAGATCGTTTTCCATGCTTCCCGACATAAAGAACAAGAAACGAAACCGACTTTGTTCGACCACCGTTAATGCCATGTGCGTAACGAAATCGGCATTAAAGGCGCACGGGGAAACAGCTCAGACCATGGAGATAGATGACAAACATCTATCTCTCATGTCATCTGAGAATTTATATGCAACTTTTGCGAAGAAGCAAAAGAGTAGTTTACGTTTACATGCCGTTGATGGCCTCGCGGATTTTCCTTCTACGTCGGGTAATGCAAATTGGTGATGTCCAGAATATTATCAATTTCATCCATTTTCTATTTCATTCGAGTTTTGGACATCTCGAATATGTAAATAGTTGTTCGATTTACCTCACGCAATTCTTGTTCTATCCTTGCAATAAATTCGCTTGCTTGCTGTACATATGATTTATAGAGAGAACTTCGAGATAATTGTACAAATAAATGTATATTCTTAATTATATTCATTTTATATGTAACAATTATCTCGAAATTCTGTCGCATGTATTATAGTAAATTCCTCTGCGTGCTTTCTATCCTTTGGAAATGTAAACAATTGTAGCATTACTTATTTCAGTCTTACATCTCGTCAATATATCCAACCCAATTGATATATTTACGTGCTGCCTTTCTTTTCTATTTTTGTAATATTTTTGTACATTTTAGTGTACAACATGTATCGCGATGTTAGCTTTGCATAACCAATTGTTTACATTTTCCTCCCGATGGAAGAGACCACCACTTTCCCGTAGTTTCCATCGAGCGGTAGCGTGCACGCTGCGCGTAATTAATGTGTAAATAGTGCGTGATTCTTTGTCGCAACTTGATATAATTATCGAAAAATCTAGCGAGAAATGTGATTACGTTTAGATTTTGGATTTTTAGATCATACTCTGAAAAAATATATTTTATCGAAGGTTGCTACAGCGTCCACGATACTGGCCAAGAGTGGATTCTAATTTTAAGAAAGTTCACCAATGTACAGTATCAAAATATTCATCTTTTACTAAAAAAAATTCATTTTTAGGTTTGAAAAATAGGAATAGTTCAAATAAAATGTACGGAAATGTAAAATGAAAACAAGAAATTATGAATGTACATTTTTCTTTGTTAAAGAAGTTACAGAAGAATTTTTATTAACGCTTTTTATGTAGAATTTAAATCGTATATCTGAAAAATCGAAGAACCATAACGGGTAATTATCATTTTTCGCGATATAATCGGATCAAGAATATTAAGACAAGAATGTAAAATTTAAATATAAAGTTTCATTGAAATCCATTTTGCCGTTTAAACGTAATCGTGTTAACAAATATATGAGATATTTAAAAAAAAGCTCTTTTCTAAATAGTCAAAACGTGATCAGGAGGTCTTAAAACGTGATTTCCGTAACAAAACTTTTTGCACATTTTTTTTCATTACAAGAGTATTATACATATGTCAGAAAGTGAAAAGTGTATCTCGAGGCACTCAAGAAGATCGCGCACGGCCGCGTGTCGCTTGCACCTCACCGCGGATCACAGCGTTTCAAGAGCGAGAGAGAAAGACACACATTCGTTTTCTCTCTCGTCTTCCCGACGTTGTCCGAAGCGCCGAGCTCACGGACACGCAGCTCCGACGTAGTGTGCATGCGTGGTGGGGGAAATTCTCGAGGGAACCCGTCCTCATTCTGGCATCACTGGGCAAATGGTCGCAAAATTAGACAAAGTAGGGATCCTCTATTTAGGTAAAGTGCGGCAAAGTGTTGAATACCGTGGGTGATCGCGGGGCAAAGGGAAGCAAAGTACATCGGTCAAACGATGGTGGCGCCTCATGTCAAAAACCCTTCAAATCGCTTCAAGCATCTCCAATCCATAGTATACATATATATATATGTTAAATGTAAGGTAGCACCGGTAAGAAAAAATGTTAAAAAATGCTACAATTGCTTAAGATATGGTCACATAACAGCACAATGTAGAGGGCAAAGAAGATGCAAAATATGCGCAGAAACAAACCACCCCGATATAGACGATTGTAAGGAAGTAGCCAAATGCGCCAACTGCAAGGGGAACCACAGAACATTCGACCAAAATTGCCCCTCATTAAATTATCAAAAAATACTTGCAACTACTATGAGCTACTATAATATAGATCACAAGAAAGGCAAAGAAATAATAAAGAAAAACAACGTTTTAAACGAAAAACAAATTATAGACTTATATTATAAAGAGTTAAATAAAAAAGCTCTATTTAATTGGAACGAAAGGCAATACCTACATCCGCAAATAATAGAAACACTAGGAAATACGGAAATTACGGAACCCAGAGTAAGAGAGATTACAACTGAAGAAAACACAAAAAGCAACTTAACTAATAGAATCGCTATGACACAAATGAATATAAATAGAGAGATAGAAAATGTAAAACTATTTACACTTAGGACCCAAAATCAAAAAGAGAATAAAGAAAATGAAGATAAAGATAAAAACCCAAAAACAAAAGAGATATTTGCTAAAACTTCATTCGCAAACTCTTTCCCATACTCTAGAAAAGGGAAAATAATGGCAAGCAAAACCTTCACATTAAACACAACAACTTTGTATCCTAAAATTAAAGGATTATCGAAAAACATTAACTCAAATGAGATTAATAAACTCAAAAACGAACAGGAAAGCAGATCCAGAACCTTAGAAGATATAACCAACACAGATATACCAAAAACACTATAAAATAAGAGACAAAAAAAAAAAAAAAGGATAAAAGAACAATAATTAAAATGAAAATATTACAATGGAACTGTAGAGGAATCAAAAACAAATCTGATGATCTAAAAAATATGGCGCAGGATTACGACGTAATTGCATTACAAGAAACCTGGCTAGAAACGGGAAACTATATAAACATTGGAAATTTTAATGTAGAAAGGAATGATAGGCAAGCCATACACCATGGTGGAGGAACGTTGATTGCTCTAAATAAAAATATAATATATGACAAAGTGGATACAGACTACACAGAATTCAATCATTTTGAAATCCAAACAGTTAAAATAAAAACCAAACAAAGTAAAGATTTATACATAACTAATCTATACAAACCCCCTCAAATAAGGACAGTAAGCAAAACATGGTATAAGCTACTAAACAAAATAGGAAATATCTCGAACTACAAAAACCATATTATATGCGGAGACTTCAACGCCAATCACAAAACATGGGGAAGTAAAGTTGACAATATTACAGGTAAAAACCTAATGATCGCAGTAAATAAATTAGACCTTACAATAGTACCAAAAAGAGAACCAACAATGATTCCCAAAATAAACTGTAGACCAACAGCTCCAGATCTACAAATAGTTTCAATAGATATATTTAATAAAACTGTGGTGAACATCATAACAGACCCTATGAATAGCGATCATCACCCTATTACCATTGAAACAAACACGCAACCACAAATACTCACAAGCAATAGACCGAAATTAACAACATCAAAAGTGGATTGGATTAAAACAAACGATGAATTAGGAAAGATAACTTTTAATAGTACTGTACTGGAAACTAACTATCTTGAAGAATACAAGGCCCTAATTAACATAATACAAAACACACTTATCAAAAATGGAGCCAAACAGCACAACACCCAACAGCAAAGTCAAATCATCATAAACAACAGTCAAGTGATAACAACAAGAAGAAACAAAAATAAAAGACCAGCACTTAGGTGGTGGAATGAAGAGTGCCAGGAAGCCGCAAATAAAAGGAAAAAAGCATACCTTGAATATAAAAACCTTCCAAACATTGGAAACTTAATCAAATGGAAAGAAGAAATAAATAAGACACGTAAAATAATAAAGAATGAAAAATCAAATAGTTTCAAAGAAACAATTAATAAACTTAACCCAAGTGCAAATCTAAAAGATATCTGGAACATAGTAAAATCCTTTAAAAATAGCAAAATATGGGACACACCGAACAACAACACACCAGAAGAAGGAATAAAAGCAGCAAAGGTATATGCAGAAAAATTTGCTCCTCCGCTAACAACAAATCACATACACATAGATAACAGTGTTAGAGCACTACCATCAGTGTGGAAACATAAAGAATCAATAGAAGAAATTAAAGGAATAATTAAAACCTTAAAAATACACACGGCGCCAGGAGCTGACAACATTACAAACGAAATACTAAAAATCCTGCCAGACAACATATTAACCAGACTCAAAGACATTATATCAAGAATTATTGAGCATGGAGAAATCCCAACAGACTGGAATATATACAACATAACCCTGATACCAAAATCAACGAAAAACAGTTATAGACCAATATCATTAGCTTCAAATATCCTAAAACTAACAGAAAAGATAGTTAAAAATAGACTCGAGCACTATGTTGAAAATGATCTCATACTACCAAACATACAATTCGGCTTTAGAAAAAATAAATCATGCCAAGACAGTCTTAACCTGCTTACCACAGATATTTATCTAGCTTTCCTTAAAAAAGAATCCCTGGGGGCATTATTTATTGATGTAGAGGGTGCCTTCGATAATGTTATCCCATCAATTTTAATCAACGAACTGAACAAGTTAAAAATTCCACCCAGCATAGTTAAATTCATAGAAAACATAATAACAGAAAGAACGGTTCACTTTTACTTAAATGGATCTCACATAGATACAAGACATGCAAAAAAGGCCTTCCTCAAGGATCTATTCTAAGCCCATTACTATTCAACATATACCTACACAAAGTACTAAACCATATAGGAAACAACTGTTCCATCCTTCAATTTGCAGACTATATAGTAATTTACTGCAGAAACACAGACAAACTTATAATTAAAAAGAACCTTACAGAATCAATAAATACCCTTAAAGAATGGCTCAATTCAATAGGTTTAAACATATCTGCAGAAAAAACCAAATTAGTAGTATTCTCAAGAAAAAGGAAATCCCAGGACTTTAACATCGACATAGAAGGAAAAACAATCTCACCAAATAAAGAAGCAAAATTCTTGGGGCTAATGATGGATAACAAATTAAATTGGATATCACACATTAAATACCTTAAAAGTAAAATCATCAAAGCAACAACAATACTAAAATGGTTATCAGGTGTACACTGGGGGGCACATCCTGAAACCCTTCTACTAATATACAAAGCAACAATAAGAACAACAATAGAATGGGGATTAACACAATACATAAATGCATCAAAATCCAACCTAAAAGGAATTAACGCTCTAATGCAAACTGCTTTAAAAAAATGTTTAGGATTGATGATATCAACTCCAAATGCAATAGTATGGCACATGTCAAAAGAAATGAACATATACCAAAGAGCGGAAGTTATAACAAATAATTACCTAGCAAAATGCTAGACGCATACACAACATAGATTAAAAACAAAATTAAAATATGTAGACAAAATACTAGAAAAATCAGCAGCTTGTAGGTATAATTTCTTTTTGAGAAAGAAGTGGAGTAACATAAAACCTATTCTACAAAAAATCCACCATACAAACCTACCCATAATATATGAATTCCCAATACAAATGCAATTCAACAAAATAGAAATAAACATAGAAGTAGGAGACATCATAAAACTAGCAGACAATCCAAATGAAGCATTCAAAATGAAACTAAAGGACCTCCCGCCACACGAAATAGAAATATATACAGATGGATCTGGACATAAAAAAGCAATAGGACATAACACCAACGAGGTTAACACAAAGACGGGAGCGGCATACTACGTTCCTCAAATAAAAAAATGCGAAACATTTAGTCTAGCCAATAAACACTCATCAGAAACACTAGAGGCAATAGCAATAATAGAAGCAATTAAATTCTTTAAAACGAGCAATTATAATTCCTGTAAAATAATATCAGACGCTAAACACCTTATCAAAAAACTTAACCAAATAAACTACACCATACAAGAAAACCAACACATAATGGAAATAAAATTCCTAGTATACAGATGCCAGTCCATAAACAAAGAAATCCTATTCATATGGTGTCCGGGACACATAGGTGTTGAGGGCAGTGAAAAAGCGGATCAACTGGCAAGGGCAGGGAGAGAGGAAGGGAAACTTATTCCAATGAAAAACACAATTAAAGAAACCAAAAACACCCTCAAATCCACATCCATATCTAATTGGGAAAAAGAACTAGAAGCAATGTCACAAACAAACAATAATAGTTACTTTAAACTAATAGAAGAAGACGATATAAAATTAAATACACCATGGTTCACCAAGTACAAACAAAAACCAAACAGGAAAATTGTTTCAATAATAAATAGGATTAGAAGCAACCATCATAGAACAAACTCACACTTATTCAAACTCTCCATGATACCAGAACCCAAATGCATTTGTGGTTATGAGGAAGAGGACCTAAATCACATGATATTCACATGCCCTATAAACAAGGACACTACAGATAACTTCAACAAATTCATTCAAACAAAGGAAATACAAGCTCCATGTGACATTAGGGCCCTAGCATTTAGCAGCGACACGCAAATCTTATCAAATATAGCACAAGCCTTTGCCAGTATGAATACACAATTATAAATAACCAAACAAAACAAAATAATTAATTAATAAATTTCAGGAAACTAAATAAGATACGAAGTATATATAGTGAGGCAGAAGAAGTACCGTGGTACCAGTAAAAACTAAATCCACTCAAACATAATATATATATATATATATAATACCGTGGTATCAGCGAAATCTAAATCCACACAAACATAATATCTATCTATCTACATATATATATATATATATCAGTGGTATTTCCCGGTAACTGCTCAAGGGAAGCAAAATAAACAGAAATTCTAAAGCGATCAGCAAGTCAGCAAGGCACCAAGTAAAGAGATCACATAAAGGAGCGTTTTGAAGCGGTTGCCGCCATGCATTCAATCGAGGAGCGAATTTTCCTCGTAGAGAACTATTTCTCTACGAAATCGTACTTGAAATGCCAAAGTGCCTTTAGGGAAAAGTATCCACATTCTACGGTACCCAATAAAAGTACCATTAGTCGGGTTGTACGGAATTTTCGTGAAACTGGGAGCGTATACGACAAAACGCGCTGTCGGAAGTCCACCGTGCTAACCCAAGAGAAGTTAGCCGAAGTGCAAGGAATCTTAAAAGAGACTCCACAGACATCATTGTCGAAATTGCAGAAACAATGTTCGTTGTCGTATGGGAGTGCGAATCGGGCTACGAAGATACTGCACATGCACTCGCACAAGTATGAGATGGTGCAGGAGATCAATGGACCAGATTTGGCTGCAAGAACTACCTATTGCAAGTGGTTTCTGCAATTCGTGAAAAAAGAGGGAGCCGCAGTATTGGACAGAATGTTCTTCAGCGATCAAGCCTGGTTTTATTTAGATGGCCACATAAAAGCTCAAAACAGTCGTGCTTGGTCCACCAAGAATTCCAGCAAACGTTGGGAAAAGCCATCGCGTTCCCCAAAGATCGGTGTATGGTGTGCCATGTCACGTAAACGAATCGTAGGACCATTGTTTTTCGACCAGTCCATCACGGCAGAAGCATATCAAGACATAATTGTACAATTTATTTCTTTGTTGCGACCCGAGGAACGCCATTGTTGGTTTCAACAGGACGATACACCGGTCAATGCAGCGATATCAACGAAACAGGTGCTTGAAGAATTCTTTGAGGATCGACTCATCGCCCGTGGCTTGTGGCCACCACGTTCGCCCGATCTAACGCCCCCAGACTTTTTTCTATGGGGCATGTTAGAAAAGCGAGTCTACGCGAATAATCCATGCACAATTGAAGATTTAAAGAAAGACATCGTGAAAGGCATCTCAGAGATCACTGAAAGTGCATTACACAATGCATTTCAGAACATGGAGGAACGGATACATATCTGTTTAAGTCAGAAGGGCGGGGATTTTCAACATCTGCTGTAAATTTTAAATAACCGGCCCTTGTCAGGGCCATCAAACGTTAACAAGGATCACTCAGTCCAACTGTATCACCCTATAAAAAGTTCCCTTAAGCCGCGAAGGTTAAGCGTGGTCTTCCTCTCCCCGACATAAAACAGTTCCTTTTTATAAGAATAATTACAGGTATTGATCGATCATTGTGTCAAAGATCAAGAAACGAAAATTAAACTTGGCCCATGTATCAGTCGAAGATTGTCACCTGGGAATTCAGAGCAACGGACGGCAATAATCAATCCTGTGGAAGTGGATCTCGAGTCAAAGAGCCGTGAAAATTATTTAAGCTTTTAAATAATTGAGTCTGAGCTGGTACAGTAACGCAATCTATCTTTTTCGCTGCTTAATTATATTCTTTGTGAAAAGCAGTCGGTGATTATATTATTCGAATAGTATATTGACACAGCAATGTAATTACTATGTTAACATATAACTAAACTTATACACTATTTATGTTAACAGATATCCGTTTCAATATCATCGGTTTGCCAGGAGTACAGTTGAAAAGTATGTATTTCATATTAATAACAATCAGCCACAGTTCCGTCGTTCATTAAGCATTTTAACATTATTGATCAGTTCATGAGGGGAAACCTGTGTTTCAAGTTACAACACTTATGGTGTGCTACACCTGTGGAGTATCCCTTCTGCTGGGCTCAAAATTACTGGGGCAGGTCCAAAAACGAGAAGCGTGAGGGAAAAAATATGAATTTCCTTTACTCGGCAAGTATGCATTCAAAAATCTTTTTCTCTTTATACCACAATGACATCGATCTCCTACCAATTCCATAAAACTAAACCAAAACTAGGCCCAGCGTTGCCGGGAGAATCCCCTATCGTAGCCTGCTCGTGTCGTTACGGATCCGTTCAACAATCCACATTGCCGAAACCCGAGCGTATGAGTCGCAATCAGGAGGTGGGGGAGTTCAACTCCCAGTGCGACGGTTTACTTTTTTTAATTATTCTCTAACTTCACTTCCTAACTTCTCAGTAAAATAAAAACTTCAGAATTATTAATTTGCAAAGCATTTTTTTTGTCAATCCTGCAATTCGCGTTACCGAAAACCGCTGCAGCTGGCTGACGTACGATGTTGGTCTTCCGCCATTCTACATATACATTAGGGTGGACCTTAGTTACTCTTGTTGAAAAATAATTTTGAGATTTTTGGCGAGGACAACCACCCAGGATTGTGCCATTGGGAGAAAAAATAATGTGTGCAAAATTTGAAATCGATCGGAGAACGGGAAACCGTGCCTCATCGAATTTGAAATTTTTTTATTTTTGTAACTCGTTTTTCTCCATTGTAGTATATCGTTAATATACATTTTTATATATCGTTGAATTTGTCTTTTATGTCCTGTAATAATATAGAATCAAAGTATAAGATTACTTAAAAAAAAACCACTTGAAATCTCAAAAAATTAACCATAAAAAAATACTTTTTTCGTTGGCATTATATTTACGCTGTCAAACAGCGTAAACTTTCGTCTAAACTTTTTTTCCATATAATTATAAATAACAGATTAAAGGGAAAAGTACACCCGAAATGCACCAATTTTTGCAGATATTTTTCTATTTATTTTAAAAACTAAGGATCTAGAGGAAAATCTGACTACTCCACGTGATGCAGCAGACATTTTTCCTCCAGAAAACAACAAAAGTGGTAAGTCACGTTTTGTTTTTAATACAGAAGACAACAGCGGCGGGAGTATCTATCCGCTTAAACGCTCAGCGACAGAATCGCTTAAACGCGCGCGACTATCACTGTCGGCGTCGTACGTTTTGCCAAACTATTTCGCTCCGGTATTGAAAACGAAACGTGACTTACCACTTTTGTTGATGTTTTCCGAAGGAAAAATGTCTGCTGCATCGCGTGGAGTAGTCAGATTTTCTTCTAGACCCTTAGTTTTTAAAATAAATTGAAAGATATCTGCAAAAATTGGTGCATTTCGAATGCATTTTCCCTTTGATTATTGTTTGAGCAACCGAATAACTATTACTGTTTGAACGCGAAAGATGTTCAAATTTGAAAATTTGCATTTTGTTTAAAAACCAATTTTTCGAAAACTGAGGGTGATGGCGAAAAACGGTTTGCGAATTCGTATTCAGCACACAAAAATCTATAAGAAACGGGTATTGAATGCTACAAGTCCAGATGGCTGTTGAATAGTTGCAATTAAACTCTTGCATGAGTTTGACTGCTCGTTCGGTCGAATCGTTTACTGCTAAATTATTTACTATATTTAATTCAATATTATAATTGGGATCATTTTCCCATTCTAGGGAATCCATATTTATAAAATCTGTTGGAACAGTGTACTCTTAATGAAAGTATCGGTTATTTCGTTAAAATTTTGAAATCTGTTATTTATAAATATATGAAAAAATTTCTTAGACAAAAGTTGTACTGTTTGACGAATAATGCAAACGAAAAAAGTTTTTTCTGAAAGTAAATTTATGAGATTTCAAGGTCATGATTTTTTTTTAAGTAATCTTATACTTTGATTCTATATTCTTACAGATCGTAAAAAGACAAATTCAACGATATATAAACTTGTATATTAACCCTTCGTGGTCACACCTTCAAACTTGAATCACAAGTTGGTCACACGGGGTTCACTGTACCTCAGCGTCATTTTTTGAGTTACCATTTTCGTATTTTTTAATCTTTTAACTTTTCAGTGATAATTGTACATTCGTAATACTTATACAATCATGGTCTAATAGTCTTTTTCTAGAAATTTAAATTTTGATATGATAAAATTCGTAGTCGAAAATGAGCGATTTTCCACGGTTGTAGGAAAAAACCGATTTTTTAATTTTTTTTCTTGCGATAAATTCCCTTTGGAAGTCGTAAAGGCGCGATATTTTAACTCGAAACTTATTCTTGGGGTACAATATACCCCGTGTGACCACGAAGGGTTAACGATATACTACATTGGAGAAAAAAGAGTTACAAAAAAAATTTAAAATGCGATGAGGCACGGTTCCCCGTCCTCCGATCGATTTCAAATTTTGCACACATTATCCCCCCAATGACACAATCCTGGGGGGTGTCCCGAAAAAATTTGAAAGTCGAAAAATAAGGTCCATCTTAATATATGTACATACATAAACAGAAATACACACATAATTGAAATCTATTATAATTATAATTGTACACGAAAGAATATAAATATTTCTATAAACTTTCCTTCTTTCACTGAAAAACAATAATTCCACCGAAAGAAATGCACTGGAAGGTGGAAGACATATCTAAGCCACAATAATATAATTATTATTTGTATATTCACAAAATGTGCTATCAAAACGTGTACCGTGTAAATAACGGTAATTACCGTCGTTACCGTCATTCGATACACTCCGCAACACGGTGTAATAGCACGGACGAGGTATAGGATAGACCTATCACCTTATGGATGATCGTGTCGCTACCCAAACTGTGTTACCGACCCATAATTTGAGGACTGAATGTAGTGGCATCTGCTCATGAACAGCGTCCAACTCAGCAACTACTTTGAAATGTGTTGAAATGCTTAAAGGTGCGTGTGTGCTTGTATACGTGTGACTTGTTTAGAGTGAGAGAGTTTGACATAGAAGGCAGGCTTTTGTTACGCTATACTTTATCTCGGTTTGTCAACGACTCACGCGGATGTCTCTCCGAAAATCCATTTCGGGGATCAAGACACTATGGCGCTCAAAAATGATATTTCTTCAAAGCTCGTGCGAGCTATAAATTGCAAGATGACATTGTTTATTAGCACTTTGCGTGTAGTAGAACCCTTTCACGTATCGTACCCCGCAAAGTATTAAAAATTGAAGCTGTTACTCACATTCCCGCAAATTTCTAATGCACTGTTTAATTAGTCTAGTGAAGTAATAATAATTGGATTCGATTTGTAATTCTTAAAAGCCTCGCAGAAAGTTGCATAATGCATGAGTGTCGTGGGGTGCTTAGATGCAACTGCAAATCGAGTTACTTTTCAAACACGCATTGTGAAATAAAATTTTGTCTAGCAATGGACATTGCTATATAATATTATTTCTGGCCTTGACGAATTTCAAGTTAGCTGGGAGTCGGCCGAGCGCGACAAAAACATCAACAACCTCTACCAAAGTCACTACATCGCCGAACGGTGTGCCCTAACAGTTCGACGTTGTCCGCGACGGTGATCGGATCGTTAAATATCTGTGCAGTCACAGTGGATATTATTTCGTGATTTCACGATTGCTGCATCGATTCCATCGATTACTGGACTATGTGGAAGGCCCAATAACAAAATTCTACTACATTACACTCAGTGTCTAGAGGACTATTTTGGAAACACTTTACTCGAGTCCGAACACATCTTTCCACTGTTGAGAGATGTTTAAAAGCGTGAAGTGCTTTTGTAATCGTGTGCAATGCGATTGTAGAGTCAGTGCTTATTTCGCGATAAAGTATTTCGTAGTGCACAGTGGCCCTGCGTGTTAGTAACGTGAACGCGACCGTAGAATCAGTGTTTTAACGCATTTGGAACTCATTCACAGCACCGGTACTCTTATTGCTTCTTCATCGCGAAATTAATGCGACATATTTGTGAGTGTGACACGTTCTATTCGGTACTGACCCTGCAGCTGCGGGACATTGGCCTGCAGATCGAATAGCTACTGCTGAAGGGGGATGCTTGTCTGCATGGATAGCAGTGAGACTTTTGCAACGAACGGTGAGTGATACCTACTTTTTCATTCTTTCAATCTTTCTGCATGCCATCGAACAAAATTATTGCTGTAGCGAGCGTAGTGACCACGAATACATACTTAACCCTTATGTACGCAACCGGATACCCGGGTACTCATTTCTATGTTTCCTTTAACAATTTTTAATGTTCTTGTAAAAATATCGACAAACCGCTTCGGCTCCCCATTTTGTAGACATTTTTACGTCGATTTACGTTTTGAAAATAAAAATGTATTCATAAAATTTTAAATAGTAAAACTTCAAACTTATATACACGCTTGTTGGTTAACCAGGGTACCCGGGTACCCATATAAGACAAGCTTGGAGTTAGCTGAATTGAGGGCTCGGATGCAATAAGGGGACTAGCGCTCGAAAATGCGAAAAAAAATTGTCCAAACGCGAAGAAATATTGGAAAATTAAATGTTGTTAAACTGTATTTTAAAAAATATAGTGTTGTAAAGCACGTCACGACACACATTTTTTCTACAAGTTACACTTCTCAAGTTTAATTACATTCGAGTCATTAGATTCTCTTAATAAAACGTGAATGGAAAGCATTAATTTATTACGGATTTTCAATTATATAAGTCAAAGTTCTTTCTCATACAAATAATAATAACTAAGATTGACAGTTGATATTTGTACTACTTGGTCACTATGCTCGCTACTTCTACTTTTCTCTCTCCGTACAATATTAAAATCATAATGCACCGACATTAAAAACACTAGTGGCAATGTTACGAGTAATAAAAAATGACACTATTACCTCCTCGTATCTGGACCTCACATGGTGCCTTTATAAAATAATAGTATAATAATAAATGACAGCTGCCAAAGTGGTTGGTGTTTAAACTTAACTTTCTTTCTCCCAAGCATTAAAATGACTTTATGCTACTAAACCTAAAGTTTTATACATCGCGGAAGAACATGTCCGCGTGCTTAGGTTCAACTAGCCATAGTTCTAGCAATAAGTCTTAGCTTAAGAACTTTAGTCGTAAGACTTTTTCCAAATTTTCAAAAATGCGCAAATCAGTGGTCGAACATGGACCAGAAATATATTTCGTAGAAATGGGTCACTTTCGTAGGTACCTCCATGTTGGTGTGCTCGGACAATTGGTAACGTTTCCCAAGCATTGCGACTTGCGAAACGGAATCAAAGACTGAAGCCTACGATCTAGGTTAAGGGCCCAGATCGAGCCAAACTTACGTTCAGTGACTTTGGTTCGGTCTCGGTAGCTAATCAGAATTTTATTCTGTTTCGGGTAGGTATTTCTTCGATGGTTTTGTATGACTCGGTGCCCTTGTCATGCATCTCATCGATCTGTTTCCATTCCCTGCTCTTATTTATGTATCTCGACGATGGTTTTGCATGCTCGTGCGTGCTCATCTATGTATAGGTCGAAATTATCTCGATTGGCACCAACTCACTAAGTGTTTTCTTAATTTTCTTCCAGGCCGACCACATCATTACAAACATAACGTAGTTGATTGTTTGAGCTTTTCTGGTTCAGCCCTTCGCTGGGAAGAGACTTAATAAAATAACACATTTAAAAAAAACTAGTGAAAAGTAATATTAATAGTGAAAAATGATAGTGATAGACGCTCAAAGGGGCCACTCCTATCTTCTATCAATCTTGAGAATCATTAAGCGCCCAATGTGGCTGCTCGAAATTTTTCTTAATGTCTGAATTGCGTGGCGCTCCATACGGCTGCCTGGAATTTAGAGGAAATTTTTTGGAACTTGTTTAAATACAAATTGTTTGTTTCAGTAATAGTGTTTGTGATCGCCCGTAATGCGATCGTAGAGTCAGTGCTTTTGCGCAAGTAAAACTAGTCGAGAGCTCCGGTGCTCTAATAGCCTTTTCACCGCGAAAGTAGAGTCATGCACGAGTCCAACTAGAGCTGCTGGGCTGAGGGCTAAATGGGTGCTGGTCAGAAGGGTGCTGGTCTCGGTGTTGCTGGTCAGGGCTTATGAGTTTGCAGAGATGCAGTAGGCTTGATGACAGCGAACGGTTCGTTACTTTATAATTCTTTGAATGTGGGTGCACGCAATAGAACAAAATGGTTTCTGTAGAATATGTAGCGTAGCCAGCTCTTTCGATTCTGGCCGTTCCAACACAAATACGCGACAAACAGGAGTACATTTCACATGGTCAGTATTCGTTTCGGGAGCTCTTATGCAATATTTCGCGAATATGGTCTAGGGCGTCTAGGCAGTAGCCTCATGACGTGGTTCTTTTCTAAACCACATTCACGAAATATTGCAGAAATGTTCCTAAAACGAATGCCAATTATATGAAATGAGCCATTAACCGCTGCACATACGTGTTGGAAAGAGCAGTATCCAATGAGCCGACCATACAAGGTACTCGTAGATAGTGACATGCATGTGTCTGTCTTAAAATCAGAAAATTAAATCAATACAACAGTTGCACGCGATTTTTACAATTCCGATTAATAATTCGCAAAATAATCGAATCGATCGAGTCGAGTAGAGTCACGTTGAAAAATTTGAAAAGGTTCCAAGTGGAACCAATCTTCCTAGCAATCTTGCAGTCTAGCAAGATCCTTTGTGATCGCTCGTAATGCGATCGTAGAGTCCCCGCTTTTTTCGCGTCCATCTA
The DNA here is from genome assembly GCA_029448645.1 of Andrena camellia. Taxonomy (NCBI): domain Eukaryota; kingdom Metazoa; phylum Arthropoda; class Insecta; order Hymenoptera; family Andrenidae; genus Andrena; species Andrena camellia. Next base: position 16,447,354 of record CM055679.1, on the reverse strand, counting down.
CGTATTTTGCAGAGCACCGCGGCTCTTAATTAGAGTAGTACTACCGTGAATTTGGAGTCAAATTTTTGCGTATCTGTGACTTGTCCAGAGCATCGAAGCTCCAGTTGAAATTTCTTCGCGAAAGTAGAGCCACTTTTTTGCGCGTGTAAAGTTCGTCCAGAGCACCGGCGCTCTAATTGTTTTTTTATCGCGGAAGTAGAGTCAAATTTTCGCTTAGCTTCAATTTTCAGCGTAGACTTACCAATGAGATTCTAGGCCCTAGAGAGGGCCTGTCGTGGGCCCTGAAGAAGACCCAAGACATGGGTCCTAGAGAGAGCCTAGCGCGTGGGCTCTAGAGAGGGTCCAAACGGGGGGCCCTAGGGATTGGGCCCAAAGCATGGGCCTTAGAGAAGACCTGCAGGATAGGCCCTAGAGAGGGTCTAGAGTCACCATGCTAGCTTGGAAGATAGCGATGATGGCTGGGTGGACCGTATTCGCTGACCGGTGAGTCATATTTTGTACTTGCATGCGATAGTAGACACGAGTACCTTGTATTCCTGGATAGCAATCTTTGTGCTTGCAATTTTGGAAGGATAAGCATCCTACCTAATTGCACGCAAAAAGACTTTGCCCAACGAGTCCATTCCGAGAGCAAGGAATGTAAAATAATTGAAATGGCGCGTTTAAAATACAAGAGGGCCAAATGTTGCTGCTCCTTTTTAATAAAATAACACATTTAAAAAAACTAGTGAAAAGTAATAGTGACCCCATAAAAAACTGCAAAAAAGTAAAAAAATTACGCCAAGTACATGAAATCAAATAAATCACAAAAAATAGAAGATAATAATAAATCACAAAAAATAGAAGATGATAATAATTACAAAATAAAAAAAAGATGTGAAATCAAAATGAGCTGCAAGTACATAAAGGTGCTTTCCAACTGTGCTTAAGATGACACAACTACATATACACAGCTAAAATGCTGTGTTCATACATTCCATTACTCATATCGCGGACATTTTAATTAACCCATCAAAGAGAAAAATGTATTAAATAATATTAAGCAGATATATCTTTATACAAATAAATATTTTAATACGAATAAATATTTTATTCAAAATACTTGGCGCTGCGAAACTGAAAAAATGTTAATTGTCTTAGTATTAATAATTCACAATAACTCCCTTACAATCTAAAATACATAAACATATACATTAGAAACGCAGTCAGATTTATTCTACATCATATATATATAATTCTAATATCATACGTAGCATATGCATATACACACATTCACAAACGCACGCACAAGAAAGAAAGAAAAAGATTAATGCAATTTATACATATTTATTCAGTTTAGCAACACCAATTCTGGGCGCAGCGCCAAGCATTTTGAATAAAATATTTATTCGTATTAAAATATTTATTTGTATAAAGATATATCTGCTTAATATTATTTAATACATTTTTCTCTTTGATGGGTTAATTAAAATGTCCGCGATATAAGTAATGGAATGTATGAACACAGCATTTTAGCTGTGTATATGTAGTTGTGTCATCTTAAGCACAGTTGGAAAGCACCTTTATGTACTTGCAGCTTATTTTGATTTCACATCTTTTTTTTATTTTGTAATTATTATTATCTTCTATTTTTCTTGATTTATTATTATCTTCTATTTTTTGTGATTTATTTGATTTCATGTACTTGGCGTAATTTTTTTACTTTTTTGAAGTTTTTTTATGGGGATCTCACTTCTTTTTACAAAGATAATTTGCATTGGGAATGACCTCAGATAATTTTCAATATTATATTTATTATTATCTTCTATTTTTTGTGATTTATTTTTTCATGTACTTGGCGTAATTTTTTTACTTTTTTGAAGTTTTTTTATGGGTTTTATTGACTCGTGCAGCAAGGTTACTTTCTCTTTCAGCTGTTGAAATAATTCTCTTCGTCTGCATCGTTAACTGAAAAATAGGACACATTTACTAATTATATAAATTATCACACGTGCTCATTGTCAAGATCATTGAATGAATAATTGCGTATGCAAAACCCTACCTGCAAATTTGTGCGTACATAGTCTGACGTAGATCACACTGCATCATCTTCTGCTTAGGTTATCTGTAAATATATACAAAAGCCACATTTCAGTTATGTACAACTTAACGTAGTAGAACTTATTGGAAATGGGTTATTAAATAAACAGAAATCACAATATAAACTTTTATAAACTCTGCTTTATTCACAAAGCTTGGAAGGACATCATGTCACACGGAAAGCTAGACTCGAAGTGAAGTGAAAGCGCAAAGGCAATTCAAAAGTCCGTTGCCCACTTTAGATAAAGGAAACAGACCTACGTTCTGTCTCTTACCCTGACAGTTAGGCATAAGCAAAACCCAGCAGACCTATGGCCACTGGCCTCTGGTTTACTGCTTTAGGCAGTGGTTCTCACACATAACCAAATTCAATTTTTGTTCTTTGGAACGTAATTGTTACCAACAATCCAACAGAACTTACTTATATAGAAATAGAGTAGCCTTTTCCTATAGTGAGTGTAGAGACTACATAATGTGTCCGAAGGAGGTAAGAGCGTATGACAGAAAGTCTTATTGCAGAAAATTTAAATAAATGCTTATGGTAATAATTCAGCGAACATGAACAAAGAGATCCAATATTTTCAACACACAATTTATTGGTGTTGGAATAAAATTAATTTACTATGTTTATTGGTGAATTGAAATATTGTTAATGGGAATCTAAAAAATTAATGAATTAATGAATAGCGTGGCAACTGCTGTGGATTTTATTAAAGTATTACGAATGTTTTTCACGAAAGATTGAAAAGCATTAAGGGAGATGTGTTTTCAGCGTACTTTCTTCACTAATGTGACTTGCTCTACATTGCAAGCAGTCCACCATAATCTATTTTCTTAATAATTCTTGACAAATTTTGTCGATTTACCTGATTTGACAAATTTCCAGAAACTTGTGCGAAACAAGATGCTCTGTCTATCTATCTAATCTTCTCCGGAGAACCTCCAAGCCTGTGCATCCCCTTCATATCTATCCATCCAAGCCTGTGCGTCCCCTTCAATTCTATATCCAAGCCTGTGCGTCCCCTTCATTTTTTCCAAGTCCTGGGCGTCCCCTTCATTTCTATAATATTAAGCTTTACATAAAAACTCTAAATTGCTGGTATAAAAATATCTGGCAATTTAAATGCAATGCAATTTGTTACAATATATATATTATTTTGTACATGCGTGGTATTATTTTGTACATGCATGGTACAAATTTCCAGAAACTTATGCGAAAGCTTATATGCGGTTTACATAAGAAAAATGCCTTTAAATTTAGAAAATATTGCAGGCGTGATGAGATATTAATGAAATAAGTTTCAGGTTAGGTTGGAATAGCCGTTTCTCGAGTAAAGATAGCGGTAGCGACAGTCGACATATACAGGGTGTCTTTCCAGTACTTGGCGTCGAGACGCTACCGCGTCTCTAGATATTGATAGTGATAGTGAAAAGTGATAGTGACAAAAGACATCTAAGGAAGCCTAGGCTAATTTATTATAGTTGAAGTATTTAAGGCCCCATGTAAAATCGCCAAGTAGTCACAGAATTTTATTAGCTTTGTTGCTCGTTTGCTGGCTCCTTATCTCTGATGAGGAAGTCACCGCTGCTTCCGTTTGCGGAAGTAAGTGACTGAGCATGGAATTGGTATGGGTAGATCAGTTTCATCCCCCGGTGTTCTTGCCGAAAGGGAAAAGGGGCGTAGGGGGTGTACCTTTTGGTAAACTGCCTGCGTAAGTCACCCGGGCCGATTACCCAATCTCCGCGGAAGGCGGCTTAAGTCAGGTCAAGTATTTGCTCCTGACGAGTCGCATCGGAGGAACAGGAGTCGCCAGGGAGACGCCGAGCGCTTTTCCCTTTCGACTCGGACAGCAGGGTAGTAGAAACTGCGCCATCCAATACTCCTTTCATGCTCACCCGTAGTCTTTCCTTCTTAGCTGAATTTATTTCAATCGAGTGATTGCTTGACAGTTCTCTAGATTCGATATCTAAACCGAAGGGATCGATGGAGCTTTGTTTCCATCCATCTCTTTGGTTTAGTAGGTTAAGGGTTTCATGTACAGGGAGATCGATGGAAGTTTGATTCCATCCATCTCTCTACGGGTCTCCAAGTGCAGCAACCTCCTCGCGGTGAGATCTGGTAATCGGTCAGAACCGAGCCGATAGCTGTGATTGTCAAATATTCTAATTAGATATAAGAATTGCTTTAGTTGTAAGACTTTTTCCAAATTTTTCAAAATGCACAAAGCATAGGTCGAACATGGACCAGAAATATGTTTCGTAGAAATGGGTCACTTTCGTAGGTACCTCCATGTTGGTGTGCTCGGACAATTGGTAACGTTTCCCAAGCATTGCGACTTGCGAAACGCAATCAAAGACCGAAGCCTACGATCTGCGTTAAGTGCCCAGATCGAGCCAAACTTACGTTCAGTGACTTTGGTTCGGTCTCGGTAGCTAATCAGAATTTTATTCTGTTTCGGGTAGGTATTTCTTCGATGGTTTTGTATGACTCGGTGCCCTTGTCATGCATCTCATCAATTTGTTTCCATTTTCAGCTCTCAGTAGTTGACTGTTTCAGCTTTTCAGGTTTACCGTTTCGCGGGGAAGGGAGTTGATGAAATAATATATTTAAACCGAAACGAGTAACAAGTGATGGTGAAAAGTGGTAGTGGTAGAAGACATTTAAGGAAACGTAGGTTAATTTATTATACCATAAAGTATTTAAGGCCCCATGTAAAATCGCCCAGTAGTCACTGAATTTTATTAGCTTTGTTGCTCGTTTGCTGGCTCCTCATCTCCGATGAGGAGGTGGCCGCTGCTTCCGGAAACGGAAGCAAGTGACTGAGCATGGAATTAGTATGGGTGGATCAGTTTTTGATCCCCTGGTGTTCTGGTCGAAAGGGAAAAGTTTCTGGCGTAGGGGGTGTACCTTTTGGTACACTGCCTGCGTAAGTCACCCGGGCCGATTACCCAATCTCGGCGTAAAACGGCTTGAGTCAGGCCAAGTGTTTGCTCCTGTCGAGACGCAACGGAGCAAGAGAAATCGTATGGGAGACGCCAAGCGCTTTTCCGTGAGTAGTGTAATTATTGTCACAGACGAGGTATAGATAAATAAACCGGAATAGGACAGAAAGGTTAAAAGGCGAATGTGACATCGTTTTATTTTCATCCTCTTTTGTGTTCATAAGACGATATTTAAATTGTTACTCTAACAGAAACATTTGTAAATCGCGGGCTCCGACTCTAAAAAAATTACCTACTTTTACCTGTGCTGAATTCTAGTTCCTACCACGCGTTGCGTTACAATCTGTTTCGAGACTTGACCGGTAACGTTGTATGCGACACTGAAATGGTAAGGGGGTCTTAGGGACCCCCAAACCGGTGACAGAAAAGTACATTGGTTGATAGGTCTATCCTATACCTCGTCTGTGGTTTTACCCGTGTTGAATTCTAATTCCCACCAGGCGTAGCGTTACAATCTTATTTTAGACTCAATCGATAACGTTGGGTGTGACATGAAAATGGTAAAGGGGCTCGCGAGCCCCCCGAGCGTGACATAAAATTGCATTGCGTGATGGGTCTATCCTATACCTGGTCTGTAGTAATAGCATCGACGAAGCTAATGGTCTGTGTCTGTGCTATTACACCGTGGTCGGTATTTCAGACCGTGTGACACGAATTCCCATAAGATGATAGGTCTATCCTATACTAACATTGCTTATATAAATGTTTATGTTAAATAAATTTGTTTTACGAACTATCTCTACATGAAAAGATAAATCAAAAGGACAGAATAAAACTCTTTAAATATCGCGCTTCGTTTTCGAGAAAATTGACTTTGAATTTCAGCCGAGTACGCGTGCAGCGAAGTACGTAGGGCGGCATTCACAGTCGTTGCTTAAGCCTAAGATCGTCTTAAGCATTCAGCATCCTTTACTAGTCTACTAAGTTAGTAGAGGATGCCGCATGCTTAAGACGATCTTAAGAATAAGTAGCGACTATGAATACCGGCCGTAGAGTTTTTGGCGCCTGAGGGAGAAGCGTGTCCCTAAAGGCGCCCCTCGGGCGCTTAAAAAAGTACTTCTGTGCATCCGTACTCGCTGGAAATTCAAAGTCAATTCTCTAGAACAGGCCTGTCCAACTTTTGCTCTTGCCCTCGAAGAGCAGCCGCGGGTGGTTGCGAGCGAAGGCAAGAGCGAAGGCAAGAGCGGCAGCCGTAAATGAGTGGGGATAGTGGCGTTCACAGATTCCCCCACCAAGAAGACCTTTCGCTTTTGGGCCTGGCTCGGTGCCTCCGAGAGCGAAGAGCAACTCGCGGCTGCTCGTGCGATCAAATCCCTGAACAGGCCTGCTCTAGAAGATTAAACGAGTTATTAGACAATTTTTTTCTATATTTCTGACTTATTTCTTTCACGTAGAATCACCACCCCTCCGCTCGCATCACCGGTCAAGGGCGTCCGTAGACTTTTTTTCCAGGAGGACGCAACTTTGGGGCGACGGTGAAGAAAAATATAGTAGTGAAAAAACAAGTAGCCCCGCTTGATTTTTTTTAAAACGATTTTGTAGTGCCAATTTATTTAAAAAATTAAATCCGAAATTTAGAAATATTCACTATTTTAGTATAAACTTAATAAAGATCAGCTTTTAAAAATAAGCGATTTTTTCTCAAAAGCCAGGGGTGGCAATTCCCCCTTGCCAAACTCCGGGGGGTATTGCAATCCCCTCCGGACGCTCATACCACCGGTTACGGGACACCCTGTATAGTATGAAGGCAGTATTTCAGCAGAGGCGAGCTATTTGAGGAAACCGAAAGGAGGGTATTGGGAAACCAAGAATTTCGATACGCCAACTCGTGACAGAAAGTTGAAGTACTGAGAGTAGGTCGACATCCGTCGAAGTCCATACGATTATCAGTGTTTATATAGACATGTTGCGAAAAACGAGTGTTTTTAAATTTTTTTGAACACTAAATTTTTACTTACTCGATTAATAAATACTTATTCGGAATGTTTGGTGGGACCGAGCCGACTTTCAATAGTTTGCCAACTTACCACCACAGCGCTGAAATCTAAGCCACGCCTCCACTTGGTTTCCCAATAGCGAAAGAGAGGACAGTAGACGTTACGTCGTTGACGAGCCTCGTAGATTCGGTCTGTTATCACTGGAATTTTAAAAGGCCGCCTCCTCGTCAACTTGGATTTATTCGAATTAAAACCCCGCAGGGCCGCACGCCGTCTGTCTACTCGATAAGGTTCTTTCTGGCGGGCAGGAACGGCCACCCTAAGCTTTCCACCGTTCCCTCGGAATATCGTTTAACGAATCCTATCTGGAACGTTGAACTTGTAGTGAATTGCGTGAAATAATTGCACAACGCACGTGGTATATATCGTATATAAGTTTCGGTTCTGCTTCGCATACCTGATCGTTCGCCGACAAATTGGCGGTGGGATACCTATTAGAATCGCGCGATTGTAAAACGTTAGATACGTTATCAGTGGCAGAGTTTCCAGAGATATGCGGCTATGGTGTTCCAGCGGTCGACTACCGACACTGGAATTGCATTATAGAAACTTGATCGGGCGTTTAAAGTTGGACAAGCCCGTAGCAATCTTGGATGGCGGTAAATCGTAAGTAACCACGCGTGTGCGAGGAACAAAGAGGAATGAAGGATTTTGGTGATCGACGTTGACGAATCATAGCGAACGATTAAACACCTTCTGTTATTTATCTACTTTCAACTGCAAAGAGGCAGTTTCTTTCCATGGAAGCTTGCTCTATTTAAATGAATCCTTTTACAGACCGACGTAAGTTTCATATTACCTTTCATTTTAATTTACCATCTTAGGTAATCCCACTGGAGTTTCCTTATCTCGAAATAATCCTCTATTAAATCTTCATATTCACTTCCAAACACTCCCTCGATATTCCACAATTCAGTTTCTTTCTGTTTCGCATAACATCTTCAAACAACTGCGAATGATCACGAGCCAAAGTACAAAATTCTTATTCCTTACAGAGCCTCTTTCATAACAAACTTCCCATATTTTCACGGGCCCTTATGGCCTCCAAACTATCCTCTACATTGGTCCTGGCTGCTTCAGCTCCCTTTACAACGTGCTTCAACTAACACCGCGTCCTACTTCGACTCGCCAATCCGATTCTACAGTGTCGATCAAGGGCGAACGGCGGAGATTGCCGAATTTCACGCTGGAATTCCTCCGGGGACGTAACGTGGGGCACCGTTTCGAGGGTATCCTTACCTGGTGGTTCGACGTCTACCCCGGACTTTGCTTTATGCGGACACTTTATGCCCCCGATTGCGAACGACACCGGAACGCTCTCAAGTCCTCGCGGCTGATCGGGGGATCCTTTTCCGATCGCAAAACAACGAGAGCGGTTTTAATTTAAAGGTTCCGAGAAGGCCGTAGGAACTGGCGTTTCCTTCGCCGGTTGGCCTACAAGCTGGCGGCACGTTTTAATAATCGTGCTCTAGACGGCGAGCATTCTCGTAAACCAGAAACGTTTTTATGCATGAATCTTATCGGGCGTCCTGACTCACTCTGAGGGACTCCTCTCCTCTTGGTGCGCGAGGAATGCTCGACGGCAGATCGAAGGTTTAAATTGAACCTTTGGGGCAGGGAGGGGGGGGGGGGGGAGACCGATAATCGGCGCTACACAGCCAAATATCGGGATGTCCAGCAACCCTCCCCTCGGTGGTATTATTCGTTTGAGGAATTTTCACGGGGCTAATTTATTCGCCGATGGAGGGCTTCGCCGAAGATAGACCAGGGAGCTTAATCGGCCGGCGGGATATTTAACGCACGAAAATCTAGATTATTCATTAATCGAGGCGGGGGGGAGGGGGGGGGGGAAGGTGGGCGCTCTTAAAAGGTGGAGCGAAAGTTTTATCTGAACGACGCGGCTCGATGTTCTGACATTGATCGAGGAATTTACATAGCGGCAATTTATTGGCGAGATAACGCACACGTACGAAGGTTTCCTTGCCCGTGATGATTGGTTCGGATCTTGTTGAATATTCTTAATCGGTTTCGGTGAGCTTCGATACTGGGTGGATGGATATTCCTCGCGGAGTATGTGTCGCGTCCGGTGACACGTGATTACCTATGTTGTAGGCGTATGAAGTATATGAATCGTTAAGCTTCGCCTTTACACCAAATTGTAAATAAAGACGCTGTAATTTTAGTGGATGGGTTCCTTGGCATATAAATTACTGCGATAGCAGTGAATAATTCCAGTGCAGGTTTCTATGGATGATGCCCTCCTGTTTTGAATTAATTATGCTAATCTTGAGTCACGATAATATCAACATTTATCGGGATCTCAGGCTATTGTTGATTGTAAAACGTTGTCTATTATTTGATTTATTAGTTGTTTCAAGATTTTGATGGGACACTGTTAGCTTCGGATTTGCTAACCACTCCAGACGATGGCTAATGATCGAAAATCTTCATCTCGAATACAATCTTCCCACATACATGTTGGTTACACTCACAAGGGAAGATCCCGAACCCGGAAATTCAAAAAATTCTGAAACTTTGTGAATATGTAGGGGGTTTCCTCCTTATTACAACACAATTTTTGTTTACTGTTCAAATTCACTCTAAGGCGGTGTACTTGACCCCTGAAAATTCGGCTATTTTCCGATTTTGTGTTATAATTCGCGAACTGCAAGAGATAGAAAAATAGTTTCAAGACAAAAGTTACTTCTTTTAATTAGATCTATCATTTGGTAAAAAAGATATTTTACAGTTCACGCGTTATAACACAAAATCAGAAAATAACCGGATTTTCAGGGGTCAAGTACACCGCCTTAGAGTGAATTTGAACAGTAAACAAAAATTGCGTTGTAATCAGGTGGAAATTCCCTATATATTCACAAAGTTCCAGAATATTTTGAATTTCTAGGTTCGGGATCTTCCCTTGCCAGCCTAATCCAGCTTCGAGTGATCAAACATTTGGATGAACCTTGTCCCAATTATCAAATAGCATCTGAATAATACTTAAAGGTCCTACCCTGAAGCTAAGTGGTTTCTCTGGAATCTCTACCGAGTCGATTGCACCAAGCCAATCAGCCACATCTAATTCCACGGCGAAGGTATGTAGTTCTCAACAATGTATCCCTACCATAATCGATTATCAGCCCATTCGGTTGCTCGTGATCAGAGATAAACTCGCTACAAATGGCCACGCCGTAATTCCTCCGGATTTGCAACACGCGCGTTCATCTTCGTTGACTCGAAGAATTGATAGATCCTCCCCACATATCTTTCTTTCTCGAATTCTATGGAGACCGTTCAGCAGGACCGCTTACACGCGTAGACACAGGTGAAAAGGGCATGCGCACGGTTATGGCGTGCATGGTGTCGGGGGCAGGGAGCGAAGGCATGAAACAGCGTTCGGGATCGGGAACGATTTAATGGCTGTGAATGGTGGTCCTGGGAAAATTGGCGCTGCACCGGAGACGGCGGAGCAGCGCGCAGAGACAGAACTACGACGCCGAGAGGAGCATCGACAATCGGCACGGTTCCAATTTGGCCTTTAAACGTTCCATAAAAAGAGCTGGACACGATTTACGGTTGATTATAGTCTGGACCGGGGGTCAAAAGTCGGGGCCAAATGACTATCGATACCGATGGGACCGAGCAGCTGGAGATTATGGGTAATGACTAATAATATACCCCGATCTCTGGCGGGATCGTCCGCTCTAAAGAGCGATCGGAAACGCTCGATAACGTTCTCCTCTCGTTGCCACGAAAGATCCAGTGGTTAATAATAATTCGTGTGGGGGGGGGGGGGGGCAAGCGTTTTGATATCGATATGTCTCTGTTTCGTGATTTTGTAGAGCCGCAACTCGACGTGGTTCCGATTCTGTGTGGTTACAGTGCAGTTTTTAAATATGCATTGTGTTATCGGGAAAATTTTATTGTGCGCGGTATTTACTTCTGGGCATTGCGGGCGTGCTTAAACTCTTTGGGTGCTGACAACTTGGACGCTCAGCGTACACCGCGTGCGGGACTCCTCGAGCTGTATCTCTTAAACACAGTAGCTGAACGCCTATGGGCGTTTCTCGCATTATTATTTTACGTAAAATACATAATACCGGAAATCGATACGTTGAGTGCTAATTATGTGGTTAAGGACTAAATTTGAGAAATTTTGAATAATGGGGTTGATCAGTTTGAAGTAGGAAACGTTTTGGGGATAGATCTTTTTTAACCCTTAGCTGGCATCCTGCGGGTCGCTCATGACCTCAAGCACGCAAAGTTCGCTGCAAAATTTTTGGTTGTCTAAGCTTGTAAACTGAATTTCTAATTAATTTTATAATAATAGTTTAACTTTCTAAGTTTCTATTATTTTATACATTACCTAAGAATAAACATATTCATAGAGGTTGATCTAGTGTCGACTTTACAAATTTCTGTGTCCTTTTTTATTTCGGGGTCCCGTGCAAACTAATAATGTCCTAATTTTTTATTATATATTCGTGACCAGTAAAATTTAAATTTCGTTTGCCAAAAACAGTATACCAGTTAAGGGTTAATTCAAGATAATTTGACATTTTTTGTACAAGGAAGCAGCTTTCCTTGTTTAATTCTAAATATTATACTTTCTTGTGCATTATAGAAAAATTACTTCGAAGTAACAGATAATTGCAAATGATTTAATTATTATACTTGTCTCTAATAAAAAGTAGCATCAAATTACTCAGGTCTCGCATTTTTAGTGTATGCGTTTGACAAGTTATAATCTAAAGGATTGCACCATTAAGATTCGTCTATCATTCGGTTTGAATCAATTTTGCAAAGGAGAGTTTCTGGATTAACTAATTTTATATACATGCATGAATTATTTTGGAATCCCAGATTCGCCAACTTTTCGCTTGTCTTCTGTCACTTTAACACTCGCTCAGAGGAGTGTAAAATATTTATCGCAGCACGGGCCATTTTCAAATACCATAGCAGCCGAAAATAGAGTCAAGGATAATTGTAGGCCTCGCTAATTCAATTGCTGTCCGCGTATTTCCATTGATATCGACTTCACTCGGTTCTGCATAAAATACCGATTTGTATTCGATTCGTTATACTCACTAATCGAGCCGAACCGATTAAGAGTAAGTAATCGATGTTCGCCATTCTCCTGTGCTTCTTTTTAATTTACCTCGCTTGTAAACGACGAAAAAATAAAACGTGCCGCCGGTTTCATTAATTTCGTGCGACTACACCAATAGAGCTACACTCGTTTTGTAAATGCCTGATACACCGTTTGTGTAGTTCCACCGAAAAAGGGAATTTGTCGAATATTACATGGAACCAGCATTCCACTATAATTCTACGAATTTCATTTGCATGCGACAATGTAAATCCCTTCCTATCGCAAAAGCTGTATTTCCTTTTAAACACCTGTTCAGACTCCGACACGTATGTATGTATTTAAATTGGTCGGGCGGGGTAAAATTAGAAGATGAACGATAATAGGGTTATTTGCACTTTTCTTTCGCCTTAAATTAACATTTCGTAAATATTTATATGCCCAATGGTTTTAAGGGTTTTGAAAATTTTTTGGTCTCGATTTTTACTGTTAAAATCGCTGGAGTAATGCTAACTGCTTTTTTTAAAAAATGCTCTCGATGATCAATTAGTGTTATAGTTGGGTTTATCAGGGATTTTGAGATATATCGGTATTGATACTGATACTGATCATAGGATCGTCATTTAGCTTCGATGCTTTCGTGGCTGGAGGTCCTGTAATTAATGCTGTCCTCTGGGAAAAGGTTTCAGGTGTTTAACAAGTATCACAGATAACTTCATCAGGGGTCTGAGGCTATAGTGATACGGATCCTAGAATATTATTATTTATTTAGCATCAAAGCTTTTATTGTTCCAATTGTTACACTTAAGACTGATCAAGACTTTTGACTGTAAATTTTGCCGTTTTAGAAAAATGTTTAGGAACGTGTTTCTTTGAAATCAAAAAGTATCACTGAGATTAGTAGGTAAGACTTAACCCTTCGTTGACACACCTCTTTTTTCGATCAACTCACACCCAGATCAATTTTTGAACAACTGCCATTCTCATCTAAAGAATCCAATCGTTTTGGAAAAAATCATGGGCCAATTTCGAAGTCTCTAGAATGTATTCCAATTGTATTTTTTATTGAAATTTAATCACAGTTTTTGTAAAAAAAATTCTAGATTACCATGTGTCGAGAAAAAACGAAGGAAATCTTTAAAAAATTGTAACTTTTCCAAATTCCAATATTAGAAGCTAAAAATCTACAGAGTTCTTGTTGAGATGTAATATTTAGAGAAAAAAATAGTCTGTATGCCAGCTTTGGAAAAAAGATATTTATTTTGCATATAGAAGTTACAGGCGCCAAAATCAGCTTATGGCTGACTCACACTCAGAGTTTCAACGAAGGGTTAAGTAGTTCATGAGAAGGACTTTGTTATTAACAGCAAAGAGCCAAAAGCAAAATAAAGTTATATTAAAAAAATATAATGCGAATAGGTAGAATTTCCGTAGAAAAAAGATTGCACCTTGCATACTCCTATATTTTTATTTGGTAATTATTTACTTTAGGTTTTCATCGCCGATTTCGACGACCTTGAAATATGTTGTTGGGGGCATGATTCTGAATAATTTTTCCCTATACATTGTGTAGTTTCACAACAAATTTAATTTTCATGAAAATCGGTGATGAGAACCTAAAGTAAATAATTACCATTTATTCTATTTTACTTTATTATACCGACCACTCCTTTTATATTACAAAAGTTTACAAATTATTATCAGGAAACGAGTAGGCAATTGTTCAAACACTGCGTTGGTGATGCTGACTCGTGCTTGTGCTCTGAAGAAAGTATGTAAGTGGGACTCCAAAAAATTAAGCTCGTTAGAACAGGTATTTATCCAATTTGCATACTCTAGCAAGCAATGTACTCTACATTCCCACGAACTTCCGGTAAAATCCGAGTATTCGGGGCGGGAAGGTTTGCTCGTAAGTATCGGGGAGCGCGTAACTCGCGGGACGATCTGTCGCGAGTGGGAACGAGCTGGAGGAATTAAGTCCTCTCCTTGGGCGATTGATAGGCGTCGATGGAATTGATTCATCGCGGTCTGGAACGGGACAGCGACAGCACGAAAGCAGCATTCTTGTCCCTGGCTGTATTTTTTTTCTCTTCCCTTCGCCTCTCAATCCCATATTCCAAGATGGCCGTCGACTTGCGCGCGCGCGAGTGGAGGCTGCGCCGCAAAAAAGGACGAGCGTAATAACGTAGTATCGTTAATGGCTGGGCAATTTCAGCGTGTACCACTGCCCTCTCTCCTTCTCTGTCCTTTCCACCGTGCGTTTCGTTCGCTCTCTCTTCCCTTTTTCTTTTCCCCTCCCCTGCCCATGCACACTTTTTTTTTGGTCCACCGTGCTACCCCCTCTAAAGGCGCAGCAACCACCTCCACGCGAGCCCCTGCACCCTTCATTCGCTCTGTCGGCTTCATCACGCTCCGAAACACCGGCGATCGCCGAAAACGGCGCCGACCAGCTCCGATTCCGTGACTTTTTAACAGCTCGACTCTGTCTCGGATGCTCGCGTCGGGCAACACTTTCGTTCCCGATTTATTCCTCGTTTTATCCACCGCTTATTTCGCTGCCAGTCGATACACTGGTACCGCTTCCTTGGACCTGTAGCGCGCTGTTAAAGGTACTCGCAGAGATAGGTTCTTTTCTGGAACCACAATTCCTCCCTTATAGTGCTCGACAATATTTTTTGCGGAGTATATGATTATGTATACATTAAGGGGGTAGTGGACTATTGGATACCTAAAGTCGTTAGTTTCTTTGACGCTAAATTACTTTGATACCAAATAATCGCTATAGTCCTGCTTTTTGCAATCTATTGTGGGCACGTTTCCGAGTAATTACCCCCAAGAAAATCGTCGGAATGTATAAAATTGTCGAAGTTATTAATCGTTGAAGATAGCCCTGTACGGCGCACCGCTGCAGGTGGTGTACATCGATTCAGGTGAGCCAATCATGTGAGAACAAAATGCTTTGGGGGACCACTTTATACACCAAAATCTACAGAGTGGAATTTTGCCGATGAATTTGAACAAAAATTGTGGAAGTTACACACGAATCAATTTTCCCCCCACATTTTTACGGAAACAATCGTCTTTAATCAGTTATAAAATGTTTTACAAACTTCCAATGTTGACGCGGGAATTCCACTATGTAGAGGAAGGAATGCTACACGTACAATAAAAATTTCAAGTGAAAATATTCATTGGTTCAAGAGTTATTAAAACGGCTTCAAAGTTAAGTAAGTCCCCTATGCCAATATCGCTCTGCGAGGCTCAATTACGTTCGCTGCTATAACTTCTATAATTATTTGAATTTCTTCATGAAATTTTGTTGAAAATGTTCATAAACTTTCAGAATTAGTAAAAAAAATCGATTTTTTGAAGCTGAAATAGTCCACTACCCCCTTAATTGAAACATAAATGCCCAAGAAAACGCATATATAATCTTCTTAAAAATCATGTAAGAAGTAAATAAGACAGAGAAAAGAATTTGAACACACGAAATTTACATACAACCTTAGAATACTTATAACGAGGGCTAATTTATTGCGACACATTTTTTTGTCACTCACAACTACTAAAAATTGCTCAATTTTCATTCATATTTATTGCTATAAACGTCAATGAAAGGATTAAATATTATTTTTGTACTATACACATATATTAATGAAATGAAAACACTACACAAAATAATTGAAACGAATTTCGCCTGACGGATATATCCGTCGGCCGTACCGAAAATATTAACGAGGATAAATGTGTCCCAGAAATGAGAACACTTGGTTCATCAGTAGCAAAAATGTCCCCTTCCTATAGGTCTAAATAGAAGCTACTATAAATATGTGAGTACGACAGCATGCATTATTTTAAAAACGTTCCTTAAAAATGAAAATACGTTCCAATTGTGAGCGTAAATTATGCCGCAAATTTAAAGCTGTCGATCGTAGTCAATTATTCAAACGATTTAGAACTTAGGGAATCGGCTGAGTTTCTTTTTTTTATTAAACGAATGCCGCTCGAATTGCACGGGACGCACAGTGTCGCGGCACGTGTTCAAAAAATTTGAGTTTTGAAATTTTGTATTTCATCTCATGGAATTGATAGTAAACAGTCCTCCGACATAAGAACATCATAACTTAGTAACATAAAAAACGGATTTAAGGTTAGTAATTACATTCAAAGTCGAATAACCAAACGCAAGCTGCCACAGACTACACATGGAAACTATTTACCCACTGCATTTTTGTTGTATTTATAAATTTTTTTCTTTCTTTTTTTGTTGAAAATAAGCAAAATATATCCTTCTTTCGTTTTATTAATTAAACATTCTTGCATTTAAAGATATGGATACGTACCAGTGACTCAAATTATTACTTTTTTTGTCGCATCATCTAAATTCTGGGGAGAATTAAAAAAACAACGAAATACATCGGTTCTTTCATTTTTTTACTACAATTAGTTCTTTTTATGCCCTTTAATTTAGTATAAATTTTATCTGCTCCCGAGTGCTCCGACATAAGAAAAAATACACATAATAAAACGAAAAAACTAGACAAATCTGTGCTAGAATATTTATTTTTAAGACACTGAGCTTTGAATTCCTTCAGATTCAACTGATAGTGATGAAGATGTATAATAAGAATGAATAATTTAAAATTTATTATCAATACGAATTATTTAAAAAATTAATTTTATTTTTTTTATAATTGTTTTATATGTTTGTTATTAATTTGTGTTTAAAATGTATTTAAAAAAATACATTTTTTTATTTGTTTTACTTTTATTATGTTCAAAAATATATTTTAATGAATTATTTTATGTTAAAAATTAGTTGTTTTGTGTATAAATATGATTAACATATCAATTATATGTAATTAACTGTATCTTAATGGAAAATTGATTTTTTATTTTTTTCCTATATACTCGTTACACTGTGGGACGTGTGCACATTTCCGGCGTGACGAATATTATACATACATGCGAAAGCTTTAAATTTAATTAACGCCCTACTTTTTTAGGGGACCATTCTTGAAACTTTAACTTTTCTCGTTTTCAGTTTCTATTTAATTTTTGGCGGTTTAGAATTGTAAAACATTTATGAAACTAACTAGTAAACTATAATAATAGTAACATAGCTTGTAAAGTTTTGTAATACTTTCATCATTATTTCACTTTCCCCATTAGTCTTAAAATTGCGTGGGAATATTTAGAATTGTTTGGACAGGAATATTCTTTTTTCCTTTCAACACATCTTTGTAAGGTGAATAGAAAATTCTTTTTTCTTTTTAACACAGTTTTTATATTGTTCAAGCGATACCTATATGCAGGTATTTATCAATTTTTCGAAAATTTTCATGAACAATTCTATCTGGTGCGAAGTTACCCCCTTTATTACAGGCTTATTTCGCGGCGCAGAAACGTAGGGTAGATGCACCATTTGTGGCCACTTTAAGGTATTGTACCAGTTTTGGCCACTTCTTAAAAATATAATATTTTTCCGTGTAAGCAATAAACGTAACCTTATATTTCTGGCGGTATACTAAACAAAATATTTATGATGTGAAATTCTCCACATAATAATGATCTGAAAGCAATTTAAAAATAAGATAATTATGCACATGGCCAAAAACAGTGCAGTGGCCACAAACGGTACGTCTACCCTAGAAGTCGCGGGGAACAGTAAAAAAAGAAGTTGAAAACCCAATTTCTTTTATGGTTTACGATGGAATATTTAAGTGCATTATTAACCACGGCTTAAATGTCGTGCAAGTTTTTTCTTCCAGGAAGTCAAGTGCCTCCCGAAAACTTTTATAGGGTGCTTTATCGTTGCGCGAATGGGGAAAGTTGTGGAAATTTTCAAACAACTTCCTTACCGTTCGCTCCCTTCAGAAAGGCACAAGCTTGTACTTGTTATCCCCGATCGAAGTTTTAATCAGTAATTCATCCGTTATTTTAGAGACGTTCACGAGGGCAGTTTTCCTTTCGAGTAATTACACGCTCTGCAAGCTTAGTATCACATTACGAAGATAGTGAAAATCGCTTATTGTTAGTCAAAATTAGTCGAAAAATTCGATTTATTAGCGCCTTCCGTGGAAATTCAAATTTTTGGTAAGACTACATACAGTCGCTCCGGAAAGTTGGTTGACGCTCTTTAAAATCGCATAACTTTTTTAAAATTGGTCCAAACGACTTGAGTTTTTTTTAGAAGCTAGCGGAATTAGTTTTCTAGGTGACGTATTTTGTCGTTTTGAAAAAAATGCACTTGGTTGGAATAGCAAAAAAATAATAGTAAAGGTCATTTTTAAAACTTTTTTTGTGAGCCTGTAATGAAAATTCAAAAAACCCGTTTGTAGATTGAAGTAAGTTGTATACATGCTGAAAATTCCATCCAAATCGGTTAACGTTGCTCTGAGCTACACACGTTTAAAGATCGCAGAGTAAGGTCGAAAATCGCTGATTTCGGGAATTTCCGCGATTCTCGACTTTATTCTGCGATCTTTAAACGCGTGTAGCTCAGAGCAACGTTAACCGATTTAGATGAAATTTTCAGCATGTATACAACCTACTTCAATCTACAAATGAGTTTTTTGAATTTTCATTACAGGCTCACAAAAAAATTTAAAAAACGACCTTTACTATTTTTTTTTGCTATTCCGACCAACCGCTTTTTTTTCAAAACGACGAAACACGTCACCTAGAAAACTAATTCCGCTAGCTTCTAAAAAAAACTCAAGTCGTTTGGACCAATTTTAAAAAAGTTATGCGATTTTAAAGAGCGTCAACTTACTTTCCGGCGCGACTGTATAGAAAGTGGCGTGAGAAAAGTAGTCTATAACAGTCAAGTACAGACAAAATAGCAGTTGTGTCATATTCTCTATAATTGCACATTCCTTTTCCTTTACTTTCATTTCGGCAGTGAATCGAAAAACACGTTTTTTCTTTAAACAGAAATTTCATCTCCGATAAATATCGTGGGCCCCTAATGCTATTAAAGTACTAATAGCTATATTCTAATTAGAAGAATGGTACTTATTCCCTCTCCCTGCTACGTTTATTAACTATATTTCTTTGAAATAGAGAATAATATTCGAAATTCCTTCAATTTAACAAACATCAACGAATTTGGCGCGTAACGTTAATTGAAACTTCGTCGGTGCCTATACAGGAAACTTGTAGTGCAAAGGGTTAATGTATCGCTTGCGCTTATTATCTCTCGCAGACATACGCGATGCGTTTACTCGTAAAAATCATTCTACGGGATAATTCGGAATTACGAGCCCCTGGCTGGAATACTGGTGGGGCGATACCAATGATACAATAAACCCGCAACAGGTCATTAGGTTCGATCGACGTGTAATCCCGGTGCGCAGAGTACAGCCGAGAACCCTCCGAAATTGCACGGTGTTTGGGGATCTTTGCCAGCCGGGGCAGGGAACTAATCGAAAACATATTTGTCGATTAAGCCGCCAGTACTTGAGCCTTTTCATGATCAGATTGGATCACCGATAGACGTACGATCATTTGTAATAGGTAGTGATATTGCTCTTATTGCCATCGTCGTGGAATATAATTCGAGTGTCTGTTTTCTTTGTTCGTAATAAATTAAATTACTAATTTGTCAACTGTGACGGGATCGATGCTTGTATGGATTATGTGTTTAATTTTTTGTGCCAGAAATGATGGAAATTGATATTAGATATTTGTTAGGAAACACTTTAGGGTGCCATTTCTTTTTTAATTTTCTTAGAAGATGTAAACAATGTTGAAATCGTCCGTATATTTTAATAGGCCCACTTTATATGTTTCGTTTAGTTGCTCTGGGTTGCTGCTAGCAAAACCACTCACCATTTAGTTTTTGTTGTCGTTGAGCAATCCTTGATGCATTTATTCTCTTGCGATGGTGTCGATTCTTTTTCCTGGGGGATTCGTTCCTTATTATCGCGATAAGATTGATGACTGCATATCGATTTCGAAATGTGGCAAAAAGGGAGACGCGTTAAATAACTTTTCTGTCAGTTCTTACCGCGGTAATTAATTAAATTCTGTTCTTAGTTTTTGCTATTCCCTTAATTGAGGCTTTTAACTACTTAAGACACAATATCAAGTCTTTTGTATCAATCGTCTGATCCATCTCATTGTTCACATAAATATACTTCCAATGTACAGTAGCTTGCATAGCTCACTTCGAGCATTCAAAAAGAGTAGCAATGCTGCATTTATTATAGGTTCATGCACCAAACATCCACCATCTTACCGTCTACAACTATTATCATAAAATTATCCTTCAGTCCCCTCAAAATTAATTTACATCCCCAATTGCCACCTCCATTTACAATCTATACATCCTCACACCCACAATAAACTATATCTCCAGTCTTCTTCCTATCACCCTCTATGTCCCCTCGCCAAACAACCCTAATAAAAAAGGCGCAGTTTGGGCTTTTCTTCTACCAGAGATGGGCAAAACTTTTATTTAGATAAAATTTCGAGTAACCAATGAAAGTTAAAAAAAATTATTCCTCATTCGTTCGTTGACCAGAGTTAGCTGTATTCAACACATGACGAATAATTTTTTAACTTTTATTCGTTATTCGAAATTTTATTTAAATAAAAATTTTGCCCATCCCTGGCTTCTACACGTTGGGCTTCGATCTTGGCTGTTCGCGAAAGCGTGCCTCGCGTGTTCGCGCGGCTGTGTTTTAAACGAGCGTTACTATAGCGGGGGACCTCGAAACACCGCGTCTATCGCTTTGGACACACGCCACTAGAGGGAAACTCTAATCGATTCTGTTTCTCGCAAGTTCTCCCATCCCTGATCATTTCTATATACACTGTCATTCGTAATTATTAAGACACCCGCTGTATTTACAGAAAACGTGATATTTGGTACAGACTGAATACTTTCCAATGCTTTTAATTTAAAATGCCAGCTAAAGTAAAATTTTTAGGGTCCTTCAATAGAGCAACGTTTTCCATAATTGGGCCAAGTTATGCAGAAATAGGTACCAACCCTGCGATAATCCGAACTTAAGTAGATTTAGTTTGAAGATTTTAATTGTTAAAGAAAAAAAATATAAAAAAATTATGTTTAAGCATTTTACTAAAAATGCACTAAAAACTAAAAAATAATTATTTTCTTGTACTACAATTTCGATGGTGATATGTGACTTTCAATAAAATCATACAAACTCTGTGATTATCCTTTTTCTTTACAATTGATTTGAACAATTCTACAGGATAAACACAGAGTTTGTATGATTTTATTGAAAGTCACATATCACCATCGAAATTGTAGTACAAGACAAGAGTAATTTTTTAGTTTTTAGTGCATTTTTAGTAAAATCGTTTAACATAATTTTCTTTTATATATATATTTGTATTTTCTAGTTTTTAGTGTTTGTGGATTCTTTTCATATTTTCTTTTAATTTTCGATTTTTTTTTTATAAAACATTGTATTGACATCACATCCACGCACGCCTACAAAGTTTCAAGACAATTGGACTGGTGGACGTGGGTGAAAATTGTGTTGCCAGATTTGAACGATAAACCAAACAAACAAACACCAAACATACAGAAGCTAAGTAAAATTATTTAAGAAGCTTTATTTCTATTGGGTATATTCTATTTTTTGTTACCGCTTTACAATATTTTTTAATGTGGTGACTTAATAGTGAGTAATATAATTATTATTACTCTAAACTCTCTGTAGTTTTTCTTAAGTCTAACATGGAGCTTGGTAGTTTTACTAATTCTACAACGTAAGAGTTATCCTATGAGTTGGTAATTTTTGCCAAATGGATATCACACATTGTTAACTAACTTTTTGTTATTTTGAAGGTTGGTAACTTCCCGCGTAACATGGCCCAATTATTCCCAATACTTATGAATAGCACTGTATACAAGTCTCGCCCATACTTGAAACCTCTTGTGCGTCTAAAGCAGATTCCGCCAGATACCGACGAGTCCACTAGCCCACTAGGGCGCAACTTACTTCTCCTTTTTCCTCCACCCTGGTATCTCTCCCCTGCCGCACACAAAGCTCGTAATGACACTGGGAGCGTAGGGACCGTAGCAGTAGGGCCACGGGGTGTACAACTTGGGCGCGATGCCGAGATTAAACCGTGCAGGCACGATTACGATACGCCAGTATCCGATTGGTCGGTGGTTCGTCGAAGAGCAGAGGCGGAGCAACGGTAATGAGTTTCTAGCTTAGTATTCTCCTGCCTCGTCCCTCCTAAGTGTTAGCCCTCACTGTCCCGCCGTCGCCCCTCGTTCTCCCTCTCGTCATCTTTATGCACGCGCGAACGCATGCACGTACCTACTCGCCGGCCGACAGGTAAATGCACACGATTGCACGCGCGGTCTTGCCCCGCTCGAAGGGCCCCGCTGGCGCTCCCTTTGTCCCCGCCCCGTGCCACGTTCCCCCGTGCCTCGTTTGCACCGGTGAGACGTTCGTTCGCATGCACTCTCGCTGGAATAATTCCCGAATCACTGTTAAGACCCGCTCGAAGGGCGAGCGCACGATTCGGGGCCCGCCAAGACCGATGGAACCGTCGTGGGATCGCGCGCAGTGTTGATTAGCAAGGGGGACGCTTGTTATGGAGGGTGGGAGAGAGGCGCAGGGTGCTCACGGAGGAAATCCTCGATACCGCGCCCGGCAGATTGGACAGGTGACTTTGAGTGAGAAATATTACGGCGGTAGGTGTATGTTTGATTTGTGTTGCTTACCCACGGGGCAACATTCCCAACCCGAAAATTCTGATTTTAATGAAACTTCCGGCGAATGTAGAGCATACTGGAGTATCCAAGTGGCATTTCTTTTTCTATGGACAATTTACTCTACGGGGGTGAAATCGTCCCTTAAGGTTGTTGCGCTTTCTCGTCCTTTAATGTAACTTTATTTTTTGGGGCAGTGTAATGGACTGACTGTCAGAGACAGAACAACTCTTATACAGTCGAACCTCGATAACTCGAACCTCGGGAACTCGAAAACCTCTATAAGACGAAAATTTTCTTTATTCCCTTCCGCTCCGCTTTAAACACTCCTACAACTCGAAATAAAACTTCCGTAACTCCAACTATATTTTGCATGTTAAATTATGTATTTCACATCTACAACTCGAATTTAGAAGAACTCCGACCTCTACAAGTCGAAGTTTACTTCTACATATGTATTACGAAATTTCGTGGAAATATCTCAGAATATTGAGAAGAATGTTTTCTTTGAAAAAAATGCTGTTGATTTACCGTACACTAAAAGAGTAGCACAAAGCAAAATCACAAATTTTTTAATATGTAATAAAGAGTAATATTTCGAGCATAAAATGTATCTTATAATTATTTTTATACATGTAGGTTATATATTTAGTACATAAGTTGTAGGTATATTTGATTCTAGGTATACAATAAATAATTAAAACTCGAATTTGTCTTGCTTTACAGCTTCACAAGTGGAAAAATTAACAGCGGTACAAAGTCTCTATAAGTGGAATTTTCGTTTGTTGAACCCCTCTTCCTTGAAGCTTGATAAATCAAAACCTCTATAATTCGAAGATTTTTCCCTATCCTTGAGATTCGAGTTATCGAGGTTTGACTGCATTTAAAATTTTTTATATTAAAAAGAACGGAAAAACGCGATGACAACGCGTTCAACTATTTTAATTTGGCTGTATTACGGTATGACCCAACCACCGTAATGAACCGAAATTTTGTGTGTTGAGAGAACCTCTAATATAAAATTTTAGCTTCGGGTATTTGTTAGTTTCTGAGATATTAATAAAACCTTTCAGCATAATACATTGAAATCTGCCTATACAGACGTTACTAACGCAATCATCTTCTTGTCGCCGTCTACTGTTTCGACTGTTTCACAGCCGACGGTATTAGTATTGGTTGGGGCTAGGTTAGCCTTAGGCCGCGTCCAGATCTGAACCGAACCCCGAACCGAACGCCACTTGAGACTCCCTAATGCCACGCTCCTAAATGTGGAACGTATATTTCTAGCGATCTTCGCCAGGGTAGACAGAGTGTCGTGGCTCGCGACAGCTAAAGATTGAAGGACAGAGAGTGTTTAGAGTAGAGCTGTTTCGAGACTCGAAACAACAGAGCCGAGACCCGAACGGTTTCGGGTAACCCGAATGTTTCGGGTAGCTCGATTTATTCGAGCCGCTCGAATGTGTTTCGGTTACCTCGACTTTTTCGAGCCGCTCGAATGTGTTTCGGGTAGCTCGATTTTTTCGAGCCGCTCGTATGTTTCGAGTAACTCGAATGTTCCGAGCCACCCGAATATATTTAAGGTTGTCGACTGTATGGTGCAGTGTGCTAGCTTGGTGTAGCTGGGACGTTTTGTAGGCACCGAATATAAATTAAGTTAGATGTATAATATGACATGTATAGATATGAAAACCATATGAAGTAATTTAACCCTTGCCTGGTGGATATTTTAACAACACATTGGATGCGGGGTCCATTTTGACCCATAATTTAATTCGTATACACCTCGGGATAAGCTCCTAAATAAGGTTTTCATCTTGTTAGCATCTAGTAGTAGTACTAATAAGAAGTAACACGTGTAGTTTGATATTCTGGAGGGTTCCATTGGAGTATGGATATATATTAAAGGTAATTCCTTATGTTTGTTAAAACTTAGGACATTGTATGATTTTGTGTTCCTGTATTGAGTTACTATATTGTTTCTATTAAATACTTATTTTATCACACATAAGAATTCAATTTCAAATTTTGTATACCTATTACGTTCCCGTTATTTCCTATTTCCTCCTTTATTAAAAGAATTATCCGCTTTCAATGAAATAGTTTAATATCACAAACCATTTAAATTCATTGGGCAGGTCAATATAATCTATCGCTCGTACAGAAATAAATGATTTTAACAAATATAAGGAATTACCTTTAATATATATCCATACTCCAATGAGACCCTCCGGAATATCAAACTACACGTGTGTTACTTCTTATTAGTACTACTACTAGATGCTAACAAGATAAAAACCTTACTTGGGAGCTTATCCCGAGGTGTATACGAATTAAATTATGGGTCAAAATGGACCCCGCATCCAATGTGTTGTTAAAATATCCACCAGGCAGGGGTTAAATTACTTCATATGGTTTTCGTATCTATACATCTCATATTATACATCTAACTTAATTTATATTCGGTGCCTACAAAACGTTCCAACTACACCAAGCTAGCACACTGCACCATACAGTCGACAACCTTAAATATATTCGGGTGGCTCGAAACATTCGAGCGGCTCGAAAAAATCGAGCTACCCGAAACACATTCGAGCGGCTCGAAAAAATCGAGCTACTCGAAACATTCGGGTTACCCGAAACCGTTCGGGTCTCGGCTCGGCTCGAAAACCCGAGTCCCGCTCGGTTCCACCTTCAAGCTACTCGAATGTTTCGAGTCTCGAAACAGCTCTAGTTTAGAGTAGTGCAGATCAAAGATTTGCCTGCCATATGACACCGAGGAAGGGACCTCGGGACCCTCGACCAAAGGAGAGTCAGGCTCGCCGCAATGTTCGGGCTGTTCCCAGCCGATGTCGGTAAAGTCCCGTCGCATCAAAGGAATGGCTCACTAGCTACTGTCATCCTTGCTATTGAAAGTGTTAAGTAGTTGGAAGGAGCAAGACGAATTGGTCATAAACGTTCGAAATTTATTGTATTTGCCGAATGTCTCGAAAGCCTCCAAGAAATTGAACTTGATGGAACAGTGCTTCGCATACTTCTATCACTATTGCGCTTATTGACTGTTTGGAGACTTTAAATAAGTATTGAAGGCTAGTGAAAGAATCTTCAGTAGCCAGAAATCGCAATGTAATTGCCAACCTTTCTTCCGCGGAAATGCATTTCCGGAATTCCGTGTTTTCTTTTGAAATGTCAGTTCCAATTAAATTTAATATCAATTCAAAGTCACTCGGGCACATTCGCGTAAAATTTTTGTAAAGTCCACCGGTAGTTTGAAACCGTAAGTCCGACAATAACGCGGTACCACTATAAATTTCTTTATTTAAAAATAATCGTCTCTGCCACTACCGTCCAGATCTGCGGACATGGTGCTCGTGCGAACGGTGAAATTATTCTGAGAGTCCCGTAGACATTTCGAACCGTAGGCGTAGGTACGTTTGGGATGGTCTGTGGGACACTCTTCGTTTATCACCAACTTGTCTTGCTTCTTCAAACTACTTCACACTCCTAATGGCAAGGACGACATCAAGTCATGGTGGTGTGAGGTACAGGGATGCACCACTACAGTTGTTTACCCTATGTGGGTGAGCCATTCTTTTGATGCGACGGGACTTTACCGACATCGGCTGGGAACAGCCCGAACATCGCGGCGAGCCTGACTTTCCTTTGGTCGAGGGTCCCGAGGTCCCTTCCTCGGTGTCATATGGCAGGCAAACCTTTCGGGTGTGTTTGAATTCACACCTACTGCGCATGAAATTGGTGGCATCGTATTGGTGGCATCGTACGATTCCGTAGAATTTCTCTCACTTGCCACCAATACGATGCCACTTCCGGTGCAGCGAGCGGTGCAGTGACTGCTTCTCCTCTGAGTTTCTGCGATTGCTGCACGCTCGCTGCACCGGAAGTGGCATCGTATCGATGGCAAGTGAGAGAAATTCTAGGGAATCGTAACGATGCCACCAATTTCATGCGCAGTATGCGTGAATTGAAACACACCCTTGGTCTGCACTACTCTAAACACTCTCTGTCCTTCAATCTTTAGCTGTCGCGAGCCACGAGACTCTGTCTAAACTGGCGAAGATCGCTAGAAATATACGTTCCACACGTAGGAACGTGGCATTAAGGGAGTCTCAAGTGGCGTTCGGTTCGGGGGTCGGTTCAGATCTGGACGCGGCCTTAGAGCATATACTACTGGAGGTCTCATTGCCTTATGTCTCCTGTCCTCGAAACTGTCGCCAACATCACGCGAGAGAGAAAGACATGTGCGAGCTGGTGCGAGAGAGAGGCGTACACCGGCGCATGCGCATTGCGAGCGATTGGGAGTCCCTCGTTCTACCTCTCTCGCTCGCACCATCGAGAAAGTATCTCTTTCCCTCTCCCATGATGTTGGCGACAGTTTCGAGCTCTCAATGAGACCTACGTGTATATATGCTCTAAGAGGTTAGCGCGGGGGGTGCGTAAAGTATGATACCGAATCGATGTGAGTTTGGGAATACTAAAAATGAGACTGCAGTTACAAGCATCGCGCGATGAGGTTAATATCGCTATTGTATCGTCGGCTGTGAAACAGTTGACGGTGACGAGAAAATGATTGCATTAGTAACGTCTGTATAGGCAGATTTCAATGTACTATGCCAAAGGTTTTCTTTAATATCTCAGAAACTAACAAATACCCGAAGCTAAAATTTTATAATAGGGGTCCCCTTCCCCTCCCTCCAAACTCCTCAAAATTTCAGTTCATTATGATGGTTGGGTCATACCGTAGTATATCCTTAAATTTTGCTGGAGAAGATGAAAGAATTGAGTGTTTGCGACACAGGTATCCCTTTTATACAGTCCTACGTTTCAAGTCGCAGAGTTACGTTTCCTTTTATATCACTGCGTGGGGCAAAAGTGTGAGAACACTGAGAACGTAGCGCAGTTATCCTTATTACGATATGTATGTCAAGCATCTTGGCGTTGCAGATCGTTGTAAAACAGATTGGCTAAGGCGTAGTAATCTGAGGCGCATTTTTCCGGTACCTCCGTGGCATTGCAACGCTCATTTTCGCAATGACACATCATCTTGGGTCTCTCTCGCTTGCGCGATCTTGGGTCGTAATCAATTTGCCTCGGCGCTCGCGTCCGCAACGTAGTGATTAGGTACCTACTATGCAAAAGCGAAGGCACTGGGACGTTTAAGCGTTAGTACACTCAGGATCGAGTATTGTGTACACTCGATTAGTTTCCACAACGATACTTGGAAAATATATGTTCTTCTATCGAATCTCGACGAGATAGGTTCGAACTCTCTATAAGAACTTTGAGAAACGTTAGCCGTTCTTTCAAATATAATCGAACCCTGACCAAGTAGGTTCGAACCTTTTATGAGTACTTTAAACAGGAGCTTTCTATTCTGTGCAATAGAAAACGTCAAAGTACTTACGAGTACGTTCTCGAATCCTGCAGGTACTCTTCCTGAGCTTCGAAACCAGCTTGTACAATAGGGCGGAGCGAAACTATATAGGCGAAAATTTAAATTTGAATTTTCAGTTGGCCTGGGTGCGGGATAGTTGTTTTTTGATTAACCAAACACAGCTGTAAAAAAATTTTGGAAAAAAATTAATGTCTGTAGGTTCCTTTTTCTCTTAAAAATGTAAAAAATAACATTGTGAATCTTATTTTTTACATTTTTAAGAGAAAAAGGTACCTACAGACATTAATATTTTTCCAAAAATTTTTTACAGTTGTGTTTGGTTAATCAAAAGGCAACTATCCCGCGCCCAGGCCAACTGAAAATTCAAATTTAAATTTTCGCCTATATAGTTTCGCTCCGCCCTATTGTACAACCCAAGTACTTTGGAAGTACATGGAATGAAATGCCACCTCTTATAGATTGACTCGGATTGGTGAGTACATGTTGAACTTGATTATTATTTTTTATTATTATTATTAATCCTGTTTATTACCTACTCTAGTGGAAAAGAGAGCACATAATTTACAAGGGTAGACAAGAAGAGTAAAGGCGAGGCTACAGTGGTGGCACTGATGGCTAGGGTTTATACAAAAACCGACTTTTGAAAAAAACCGGTTTTCGAATTCCACTATTCCCCAAAAACCGATTAAATCGGTTTTCGAATTTTCACAAAAAATATAATTAAAATAGAAAATAAATATCTGTACTTATTTTAAATTTTTCAGTTTTTTTTATAATATTTATGGAATTACAAAAATATAGCAAAATAAAATATACTCTATCTACACAAAACCAAATAAATAAAAAGAGTTAAATTCCGCACAATTTTTTAGATCATTTAATATTTATGAATCTACAAAAATATAACACAATAAAATACACTGCATACAAATCCAAATGAAAAAAAACTAAAATAACTCAAATCCGTACAAAATATAAATTATAAATCTTTTTCATTTAGCATTTTTCTTCCGAAAATATGAACTCATGAAGATTATAGTTTTACAGTAAACTGTTACCTACTACAATATGCTTGTGTCCGAGGCGATTTTAAGTCAAAATGTTAACGTTTTTAATTAAATAATTAATTCATTTTCATATATTAATCTTAGTATATACAACTGTTTTTTTTTTAAATTTCAAACCGGTTTTCTAATTTTACAAATTTATTAAAAAAACCGGTTTTTAAACTTGGTTTTTGAAAACTGTCAAACCCTACTGATGGCAAGTCTGACCGCGAACTATAAAACTAGACTGAAATAGGAACAACAAAACAATTATACAAAAGTAAAAATAACAAAGAACTTAAACAAGTAAGAACTTAACTTATTAAAGGACGGAAAGGATAAGTGGATTGAGCTAGGAATAGGGTTGCAGGATAAATAAACGAGTGTGAGACTTGACGGACGAGTAGTACTTTAATTCACGAATGAGAGGTGGAAGAGCGTTGAAGTAATTGATCCCACCCCCTAGTTATTTGTACCTAATGCAACGTAGATAACAGATTCTGCTCTAATTTCTTACATAGGTACACTCCCCGTAATTTTAGAAGGAACCCGTTTCGCGCATGTAGAATGAGCTCATTGGCTCCGAGGGAGCGTTGGTTGGGTTATAGCCAATAGTAACTTGTTTCGGCACCAATGAGCGCCAACATGCGCAGAACAGGTCTGAACTTGTCTGTCGGTAGGTTCCTTCTTAAATGACAGGGAGTATAGTTCAGTATCCATTCTCTGTTTGGTTATACCAAATCTCATGCAGCACCTCATGCAACTTCCACTGTAACCTGCAATATAGATACCACAGACACTTCTAAATCTACAGCGAATTAACAATTAACACCGTTCAGTATCAATTTCCACGAGAGTCATCAGCATTTAACTACTCGGTCGCGGCAAACACCACGGTGCCCTGCTGGATTTCGCGCAGCATCCCACTTCTTCGTGCACCAGTGTCCCGCTTGGTATACCAGTCAATTTGAAACCGACCCTGAATAATACATAGCCCCCCCGAAAAAAGAATGAAGTGGATACGTTGGCAATTGGTTTTTCATTCGAATCTCGTTTCGCTAACTTTACGTCAGCGGCGCTTATTGCACGGTGAATATTTCATTGCCCGTACCACAATTACCGTTTCTCATCGCTGTGGTGGCTCTTCGGCCCTTCGCGAATTATTCGGAATAATACGAAGTTAATTATTCCGAGTTGCGATCAGACAGGATCGCTTCTCGCTGAGAGCCTCGGATTGGCGGGTAGCTACACTCTCGTCCATAAGTCACTGGACACCAACTGTGCCTCTACAAATCATATTTTGCTCGGATTACTTACCTACTTCTCGCCAACTCTTATTACTCAATTTTAGGCTAAATATAGTACCTACACACTCAGCTTCAAGCATTTGATACGCAAATAGTTATTTTAATAATCTGATATATTCGGGGTGAGCAGGGCAACTGCTCAGAGCGGCGAAATTCGTCAATTGGTAATTTATGAATATTACATTTTTTATAAAAGAAAGGGGCTTTTGTTATTCAACACATACCTACAAAAAATTTCACTCATTGTAAAAAATTATATTTTAAAATAAGCATTTATGATTAAATATGAAGGGCGGCAAGAATCATTTTTGCCGCAAACGGCGGCAGAGCTAAATAGATCGGGCCCGGAGTATATTCTACTAAATACTTAGCATTACTACTCGGCTTCGCCCGAAACTTAGATTCTGATTTTATAAAAAAAATTTGTTTGTTTATTTATTTTTGGTGAAAATAGTCACATTCATCTGGATTAGCTAGGTATAATGAGGTGGGACACATTTCGTGAGTTTGCCGTTCGAAAGTTTTTAGGCGGCAGGCAAACACACAAATACTTTCTGCTTTACCTATACTATATTAAGATTTATCGAGAATGTGTATCTAACGTGTTTCGGCGCGAAGAACTTTTCTTGTAGTCCAATTCCGCGAATATGCTACAGTGAAAGATTTATTTACAGTAGGTAGGGGAGACCGGGGCAGATTGTAACAAAAAAGTTTCCACAGTTTTTTCTTCAAAGTGTTTTTCTCAATCAGGAAATAATTTGCATGACTTACTACTTACATATGTGCTGAACTTATTGAGTGTAAGTACGTGACAAAATCTTGGACACTTAGACATCCAGCTTCATCTTAAACAAATCTGAAACTTTGTTACAACGTGCCCCAGTCCGGGGTAAATTGTAACACATCTGTTTTACTTATTTAAATACAAATATGAACACAAATAAACATTTCTAAAAAATATAAATGAAAACACAGATCATTATTAAACATTTGATATACACGAGTTAAACAATCATTGCTTATTCATCTGATTCTATCAAAATCTTCTTCTTCGTTCTTTTTACCTTTGCCTTTATACTTTTTTCTACTTTTTGGATTCTCGATTGTTCTGTCGTTCGTCTAGAGCATCTTTTTTCGGTGTATCAGCAAATATCATGTTCGCTTTATCACCATTTAGAGCGGAGTAAGTAATAACATGTTACAATTTACCCCGAGCTTGAATTTTTGCGTTTTGTTTCAGCAAACGAGAAACTAAACATCAAATTACTAAAATGCGTACACATTATAATAAACCAATGTGTACTGATTGGTTTGCGACAAAGACGCAAAAATTCAAACGGTTTCTAATGACGGTTAATTGAAATAAAAGTGTTAAGACAAAATTTACTTAGGGTAACTGTACTCGTAGTTGACAGTGTACCAATAGTTGACACTTTTATTTTAAGTCACGAATAATAAGCTTTCTATTAAAAAAATGTTTTTAACTAATACGCTCTTTGAAAAAGTATTAGTCAAAAACATTTTTTTAATAGAAAGCTTATTATTCGTGACTTAATATAAAAGTGTCAACTATTGGTACACTGTCAACTACGAGTACAGTTACCCTACCCGGTTTTACCCCGTACGGTTTTGCCCCAGCATATAATTTTGTAAATATTACGAATTATCAACAATAGGTACCATGGCGAAGTAAAAACAAACCTATTAATTATTTACACTTTAATATGCAACAATTAACATAATTCACACTAAAAAGTATCTACCTCGACAGTCTCAAAAGTGTTTGAAGTTTCTTAACGATCGCAAATTAGATCAGAGCCTACAAAAACACACAAGTCGGTATAGCCTTAGTAAGCACGCTTGTAACACGAACATCTTTTGTTGATGAAATAATGAACATCCCGACAATATGTCGCTGCAACGACGCGGGAAAATTTAAGGCAGTTTAAAAAATAATAGCATGTTCCGGTTTTACCCAGGTACCCGGTTTTGTCCTAGTTTCCCCTAGGGGAGACCGGGGCAAAGTGGGGCGAAGAAAGTTTGAAGTCGAATAAAATTTTTCCCTTTCAATAAAAATGTGTGGAAATAGATTTATAATATAATTTGAACATTACTATTGATAAATGACGAATAGCAATACTTAAAATAAACTTAAAGTACATTAAAATTCAACTTGAAAAGAAAATGCCAAAACGACCACTTTAACCCATATATAGGGTAAAGTGAGCTACTATCCGGGGTAAAATGAGGTGCAACAAAATAGGAACTTTAATTAAGGATATAGATAAATATTAACCCCTTACGCTGGAATGAAGTGTGTAGCTCGGCAGCTTCTAGCTTTCTTGCACCGTGGTTATCAAAAACTGTGACAGATTTTTCATTTTTTTGAGGTTAGATTCTGTTTCATTGCGCCGCGTGGTTTTCTAGCCAGCTGACAGGTTAGGTTATTGCGCACATCACTTGCGCATTGATTCTTAGCAGCCATTTGCAGTTCAGTTTACCCCGGTCACTTTACCCCGAATGTGTACTCAGTGGAAAATTAATTATTTAATAATGTTAGGATTAATGTTTTCTCAAACGCGTGTACATGTATGTTTATAAGTTTGTTATAAACACGCAGAAAAAAATTGGAGTTAAAATAACACATTTAAGACTCATTTATCCAAGAAGCTAAATTGAAAAGAAAAGCAATTGGAAGTCTCTAAAACTTCATTTTTAATTTTTTAAATGAATTTCCATTTTTTGATATCTGAATGTGCATAATTATCATTGTGGTATTACACACATTTATTACCCCACCAAAATTTGTAAATATATTCTATTGTTAAAGAATAAATTAAGAAAGCTCATTTTACCCTGAGGTTCACTTTGCCCCGATCTCCCCTACATATTTTGTTATTACCTACGTAACATATCCTATGCCATCACGGGTAACGTCACCTATTAATGAGCGAACGAACTTGGGCACCGACCTATGTACATATATGTATATCTATAGAGACGCGTTAGCGTCTCGACGCCAAGTACATGTTTCGACACCCTGTATATGTCGATTGTCGCTGCCGAGTACCTTTTACTCGTAATCCAGGTAATCCAACCTTACCTGAAACTTATTTCATTAATATCTCATCACGCCTGCAATATTTCCTAAATTTAAAGGCATTTTTCTCATGTAAACCGCATATAAGCTTTCGAATAAGACCAAATCCAATAAAATCGGTCCACGCATGACAGAGATATCGTCATATGTTGTCATGTATCGTACGAAAATGGTAAGATCTTCTTCTTCTTCTTCTTCTTCTTGTGATTCTCCAGTCAAAATTTTTGTCGACATAATACATATACGCGTTACACGCACACCTTCAGTCAAAAGAAACTAACACATGTTTCATTCGTCAATCGCTATCTTCACTATTTCAATCTACTCCAAATTTTGACAGCTTACCGTCAAGCTATAACCTGGCCAGTGTCAAATAAGATAAGTTGTCAAAATTTGAGATGCCACGTGTTTTTACATGGAGTATGTTCCCCAGTTGGTACCATAATAAATGTTTTTGAACCGCCTTCAAACGAAGGTAACTACAAATTAAAAAATAATAAACTTTTTAAAAAAAAGTAGAAAACCGACTTAAAAGGTGCGCTAAAGAGGAATACAATTTTTTTTAAGTCGGTGCCAAAATAGAAAGAAAATTAAATCAATTTCTAAACATTTATCAATTATAGGCCATTAGCACACTAATGCTCGGTAATTAGAGCGCGCAAAAATTTAGTGGGACGTCACGCGTACAGCCGATTTAATTTTGTTTCTACTTTGGCACCGACTTAAAAGAAAATTATTTTCTTCTTTTTAGCGCACCTTTGTTTAATAATTAATCAGAACTTCACTGCACACTCGACAAGTGTCCGGTGACTTATGGACGCGAGTGTATCCCCGCGTTCACGGGCAATTCTTAAGTCGACGGCGACCTTAGGGCGCACCCCCATCAGCCGCTTGATAGTCTTGATACACGTAGCCGCGCGTAATCGCGTATAACTAGTCGTCGGTTGGCTATTAAATCCCCGTCCGGTCGGTTTCGTCGCTTTTTCATCCGACTGGCTATTTTAGCGGCGGGATAGACGGGGGCCCCGAGGCGTGCCCGCCATCAAGACCGCTGGAAGGAATCGAATGGCGAGATCGGAGGGCCTCGCCGGGATTTTCGCCGCGCGGGTGCATGGACCACGGGCTACCATCCTCCGGCTTGGGCCCCCTTAAGTTTTTCGCGGGCGTGAACCGCGCCGCTTCCTTCTTCCTTAATTCCCGTCCCGGGCTATTCCGCACGCGCTCCCGCGTTTTACGCCGCGTTCCTCTCTTTTACGACTTCTGAAAATCGATGTCGACACGAGGTGTTCGTGAATTATTTAGGAATCCTCGTTGCTGCGCGGCCCCGTTGTTGGCCTAATACGAATGAGCCGGTATCCTTGTCGACTCTGCATTCTTCATGAGAATCGCATTGCGCGCCCCGCCTAAAACGGACGTGAGAAACACTCGACGCTTTCGTTTCCTTCCCGCTTCGTCCTTCCTGTTCTTTCCTCATCCGCCGTGCACCTCCTCTTCGCCTTCTCGCGACCTCGCAGCCGCTGGTAACCATGGCGCGGCGGCTGTTGCGGCCGTCGAGTAAACGAGACGAACGTTCGTCGATCTTTCTTGCGGCCGGAGATCTCACGCTAATGGAAAAATCATCCCGTTGTTTGCTTGAAAATCGCTGCGAGGCGCGGAGAGGCTTTTAAGCCGGCGCGGTACCGTTGGCGAACGGTTGTTCGGAGTAAATCATCGAGGGCAATTACATGAGTACGTGTGGGGACAATTTTTTCCCGTTGACAGTAATAAATAATAAATAATCTTAATATATAAAGCAGAAAGCTTCTACATGTTTGTGTGTTTGCTTGTCGCCTAAAAACTTTCGAACGATAAACTCTGGGATCACGAAATGTGCCTCAGCTCATTATGCCTGACTAATCCAGATGAATGTGACTATTTTCACGAAAAAAATTTTTTTTTTCTTTATATAAAATCAGAATCTAAATTTCGGGCGAAGCCGAGTAGTAAAGCTAGTAAATAATAAATTTCTCTTTAACAAAGTTTCTCGAATTTAATTCGAGGTAGGTAGGTGTCATAAAATAGTGGACCTCCACGATCAAAAAATCAAACACTGAAGAAGATTTTGTTAATATACGAGTTTACCTGGCACTCGAACGAAGGACTTTCGTTTCTGACAAAAACACAATTTTTAATTAACGAAACACGAACAATTCAGACATCCAAAAATGGCGATTTTGCGTTAAACGACCGCCATTTCTACTAAAATCAATTTTTTGAGAAATTCCTCGTTCAAGTACCAGATAAATTCCTATAGATATTAACAGAATCTTCTTCACTGTTTGATCTTCGATGATCTTGCTGGGGGAAATTGTGCTCACCGCACAGGGCGTTTATAAAAACGGCTTCATTCTTTCATATTTCAATATTTCTCTGTAACAAAATTACTGCGAGTTGTTAAATATATGTACTTTTAAAATCAGCGAATAGTTGTAAAAAATATGCATCAGATTTTCCACAAAAAAATCCCGAAAATCACGTTCTTTTCCCGCAGGCAACTTGGCGTGACCCCTTAACTATTCAATCTCTCACCTTCAAATTTCCATTTCCTAATTCATGAATCATTGCCATGGGTCGCTCGGTTTACACTAGCTTACCCCCACGTTTGCTTCTATTCTCTGAAATACTTCCGTGCATAGGTACACAGGTCGCTGGCCGAGGGTATAAAATATTCCTTCAATGTTCCTAGAGCTGTGAGTACCGTTCGCAAGACGTAAAATCCATATGCCTTGAGTATTTTAAGAGGTACATACGCAGGGCCGTGATAAAATCCAGGTCAAACGGCGGGGCTCTAAAATACGGCGTACTACGGAGCGTTAGAATGGTTGGTTCGTAGGTTGCGTTTGAATGAATCACGGGGAGGCGTTCGACTGTGATTTCTGGGCTCGTCTGAGAACTCCAGCACCCCCGATGGCATCGTATCCAATCTTGAGGAGCCGTGTAACCGCCTAAAGCTTGCCCCCTAGCCGCCGGAGCGAAGGAAGGTGAAGGAAGGACCGAGGGGCCCTAATCGCGTTAGATGCTCGCTCCGCCATGTTGCATTCTGGTCACGTATCGCCGTAAAACAAAGGAACATTCAGCGAGCGCGCGGCCAGAATACGCGCCTTAATATTTAATCCCTCATTATCGGGACCGGGCCCCGAGCTTTTGAGACAATTGGCAGTTATACTGCCCGATGAGGATTCCCCGACGCGGTCGCCATAATGGAAATGTTACGATCATGCGTGACCATCCGATCGGTCCTTCATTCTGCCGGCAGGGAGGATCCATGCTGGGCATTTCGCCGTCCATTAGATTCACGTCACTCGCTTCGGTATCGGATCAGTGGATTAACCCTTTCACTAGGTATTTAAATTTTCCGACGATTCTGGAATAGAGCCAATTTTACATCAATAAAAAAGCTTTTAATTTTCAGTTTTTCATTTCTTTTCGGAGAACTTTGCTCAGTATCACAGTTCAAGAGAATACATTTTTCCAATGCGTGGACTGTAGTCGAACTCCGCGGCGAAAGGGTTAATACAATTTTCAGATCGAAGAGTCTATTCCCAAAGCAATGCGAATGTAAATCTTAATATATAAAGCAGAAAGCTTCTACATGTTTGTGTGTTTGCCTGTCGCCTAAAAACTTTCGAACGATGAATTCTGGGATCAGGAAATGTGCCTCAGCTCATTATGCCTGATTAATCCAGATGAATGTGACTATTTTCACGAAAAGTTTTTTTTTATTTTTTTTTATAAAATCAGAATCTAAATTTCGGGCGAAGCCGAGTAGTAAAGTTAAGTAGTGAAGGTTATATAAACGTGAGTGAATTTTATCTCAATCTTCTTAATGTATTATCGTGGGATCTTCGTATTTCAAGACTTGATACGCTGTGCTCTATTTCATTCGAATACTTCATTAAATTGATGATGTTCTATTTAATTTGATTCGTGACTTATGAATTAGTTTTTGCCGATGCGAGGGCTTCGGGCACGGATCACTTGTTTCTGTGATTCAGGTGTTCTGTGTTTAAATTCCGTAGATTGTACGAGTTATAATTTGTAGGGTATGGGGAAGAAACGAGGAATGTCCATTTTTCGTGATTTTATGATTTATAGCATGCTTTGTTGTTGGCAACTGGGACTACCGAACTTGAATATTTGCTACAGGTAGGGGAGACCGGGGCTAGTTGACTAATTTTTAACATTTCTAATTTTTATAAATAGACCATTGGTATTTTGTTGACTTGCTGCATACCAAAAGTTTACAAATTTCATTAGGTATACAGGTTCAATTTTGAAAATCGTTTTAATTGAGTCTAGGTTGTAGTTTTTATTGCATTTGGAGTAGTGAGACAACTAAGTCAACAAACCCCGGCTGCGGGGTGAGTTAACAAGTATGACGTGGTTAGTTGACTTGACATTTACTTTTCAGTTTTAACCATTTGCCTGCGAAAGGCGTATATATACGCTGTCACAGTTCCATCAATATATGCGAAAGGCGTATATATACGCTGCCAATTCCATCAATATAGTATATGAAACGCGTACATATGTATACTACGACCAATAAATTTTTTTAATTTTTTTTCACTCCTTCATACTGTTATTTTTTTTTTATTAATTATGATGGTGTTAGATACTGTAATTATTTTGTACTTGTTTGTTATGGTCTATTTTGAAGGCCTGAGAATTCGAAGAGAGGATAGGGTGTAAAAGTGGTAGGGGTGAGTTTGGAAGGATTTGTGGTGGGGGAAGTGGACTTGAGCAGTTAAACTCTTTGCCTCGACTGCATCTTGAGGATAAAAAATGCAATTTTTAGTGGTAGGGTAAATCCGGGAGACGCGGTCGGGCCGGAGAGTTGGTCGAGTCACTATATTTCAGACTCTATACGAGTCTGAAGACCAATTACTTCCCTAGAAGCCAAACAATTGAATAAATAGCGTCATTTCGCTTCCTTCTGTGTTTTTCTGGATTTATAGGCTATAAAAGGTAAATTGAGGTTACATTTAACCTGTTTTGTCAAACAGCGGTGTACAGAATCGTATTTAAAATATACTTCTAAGTTTATTTTCGTTTAATGTTTGGGATAATAAGATAGTAGAGATATCGAGGGACAATGCAGCCAAAGTATTTGGCCATATTAACTCTTCCTCTCAAAGCTAACGAGAAGACCATCTCTCGCTGCAGAAAGGTGAGACGGTCGAGTTATGATTTTTGTATTATTTTTGTTTATTTTTTTATTTTTTATTATTATTTTATTATTATTTTTGTTTATTTAGTTTATTTATTCACTTTTGTATTCATTTGCCTTGCTAATCGCCAGTAGGTAGTTCACTTTTTCTTTGATGTGTTCTTTACTTTTTTAGCGTAAACAAATTAAATATCAATGAATCTGTAGTTGTATTCACTCATAAATAATTTTGTTGTATCCTTTGTTAATTTTCCATGATTAATTATGTGAGTGGTCTCTGCCAACTACGAAAACCATTTCTCCCGGCACCTCGGGAGAGGTGGTCAGATGTCATGACTTCAGTTTTCAACCCGATTTACAGTAAATATTGTCTTAAAGCAAACATCGACCAGTTTTTCTGCATCAGGAATAAAATTCTGAACATATAGGTTTGTTCTAATAAAATAAGTAATGTTTATATTAGTTTTAATAGCCATTTTATATTAGGTCGTCCGCGTCTCCCGGATTTACCCTATTCCTATGCTTAGTCAAGTAACCCCGTCCGACATTGTTAACACGTTAAGGGCCGTACGTACAAAACCTCCACGCACCGGATAAAATAAAATACCGTCAATTATAATCACTGTATCACGTTTCCACAAAATATTCATAAAAAAACATCAAGCAGTACTTAGTGGACAAAAATTCATAAATAGTCGAAATAAATATATTTACTTCCCGCCGACCTCTTTAGATTTTTCATTCTCACTGATAGAACACGCAATTTTTGGTCACGGCGACACATTAAATGGCAAGCTGGTCATTCGTATGCTTCAATATCGCGAATCGCAGCATAATTTACTCCATAATACAACAATTAAAGGGAATTAGTCAACTAACCTCGTTAGCCAACTAGCCCCGGTCTCCCCTACTGGTTAAAAACAAGAAATGTTCACACTGCACTGGAACGGTTGTAAAAGGTGAAATTATTTAAGAAGAAAATTATATAAGAAAATAAAATTCATTGAACCTTGCTTCTTTAGGTACTGGTGGACTGAAGTATTAAAACCTAATTTTCTCGATAAAGCTGTTTTGTGACATTCCCTGTTTTTACCTTTGCCCTTCATTTATGATAAAGCGAAGTATCAGACTAATTAATTCTTCAATTTCCGAGGTATTCTCCATAAACACTATCAGTGTTTACTATTAGGTCATACCATAAGTTCGCGCCGCAGTGTGTTTACATTATATACTTTATGTTTATACTGATTTATACTATTACACAAGTTTGTACTATTAGGGGAGAATGGGTAAGGACGGTCACTTAAGCAATAAATGTAATAAAACCAAGATATAAGGTGCAATATTTCTTGAAATGATTTTTTTGTAAACTTAAACTATCAAACTATACGTAGGATACGAAAATAATTAATTTTATATTGATTTATTCAATAAAATT
Organism: Andrena camellia; assembly: GCA_029448645.1. NCBI lineage: Eukaryota > Metazoa > Arthropoda > Insecta > Hymenoptera > Andrenidae > Andrena > Andrena camellia. Next base: position 16,406,971 of record CM055679.1, on the reverse strand, counting down.
ACAAAAAACAAAAAATATGTGTTTTACCGCCATCGTTCACGCCTGCGGGCAATTGCGGTCTAGGGGCTGCTACATTTTTCGCAAATGTATCCATCCGCCGAGTCCCATCCACAACATTCAGAATGGGCCCAGAGGCCCCATGGATACTTTTCGCATGGATTGTCCATCTTGAAAAAGCTTCGCTGCTTTTTTAAGTACTTCAGCAGTCCACTTGGCTTTTGCAGTTCTTCTAGAGCGAATTTTTGCCACCTACAGAATAAAATTTTTCTAATAAAGAAAGTTATGTTTATTTTACACTGGTGAATAATGGTAATCACGTTACGGGCACTAACAGTCAAGTGACCATCATTGCCCGCATACGTGTTCATTGATAAGATTGAAGATTACATATTTAAATTAAATATATTTATATTAAATTTCATTCTAATCCTTTGCCTTGATAGTATATCTATATTTACGTAATCTTGAAATGTAAAAAAAGCTTCAGAATTAGTACTTACCTCTTACGTTGTGCACACGAAATATAACATCGACGACGTTTAAAACACAAAAAGGCTAGTTTTCCTTGGTTAATTAGCAACGACGAAGGCGAGATCGTTCGACAATATAGCGAATGATGTCGTGGAACGTGAAGAAAAGAAATTGCACATTTCGGACATGCCGTTTTATAATAACAATATTGACCATCATTGCCCACTGACCGCGATTGCCCCATTCTCCCCTAACCCTTCGTTGACACTCTGGGTGTGAGCCACCCATAAGCTGATTTTGACGCTCTGTACCATCTATATGCAAAATAAATACCTTTTCTCCAAAGCCGACGTATAAACTATTTTTTCTCTCAAAATATTATATCTCAACAACAACTCTGTAGATTTATAACTTCTAATATTAAAATTTATAAAAGTTACAATTTTTAGATGATTTTCTTCGTTTTTTCTCGACATATGGTAGTCTAGAAATTTTCCACAAAAACTGTGATAAAAATTAATAAAAAAAACTATTAGAATACATTCTAGAGACCTTGGAAACGACCCACGATTTTTTTTCATAACGATTGGATTCTTTAGATGAGAATGGCAGTCGTTCAAAAATTGCTCTGGGTGTGAGCCATCCAGGTATGTCAAAGCTGACTGAAAAAAGAGGTGTGTCAACGAAGAGTTAAAGTACCTAAACATGCCTATCCGTCAGAGGCGGATTTAACAGGGCGGCCGATGAGCAGTTGCCGCCTGGACCCTGCCTAGAAAGCCTCCCCATCCTTAAAAAAAATTATGATTTTATCCGAACTATATTTTTTTCTATACTTTTCTGTACGCTTACCCCCTTTTAGCAAACTACCTCCGCATTGTCCCGAAAAAAATGGCCCCTCAGAACGTTTGCCACCCGGGCCTTTTTTCTTAAATCCGCCACTGACCTATGTATATGTTTATGTACGTTTAGGTATTTCACGTTACGTTTTCAAAGCACAGAGCAACAAGAAGCCGCAGCGCAATAATATAATACTTATAATACTACATATCTATATTTTCTCATAAAATTCAAAGGTATGTTCGAAGTCATATCGATGTACGAAATTCGGCGCAAACTTATGGGATGACCTGATGTTACCGGACACGTTAAGCTGGTCCAGAAACGACCCAGCCACCGGCGACCGATGGTTAAACGGAGAACGAGAGGAGCTCGCTGGGCAATTACCATGCTCGGTTGAGCACGGTTTGAAGAAGAAAGTGAGCGTCGCATTGTCGTTGTTATTGTCCGCGCCGCCCCGCGATCCTACGCCACTGTCCCTGACCCGAGGGACCCGCAATAATGAAATTAGATTTCTCGCTGACTGGGGCGAGGTTGAACGTCGAGCACATGCCCGTTGAAATATCACTGCTTTTGCAAAAGGTGGAACAACTATTCGACCAGCGGCTGGGCTGGTGGCTCGGGGGTGAAACGGACAGAGAGGGAAAGGGAGGGAAACGGAAGGCAGGGTGATCGAGTACCGGACATTGTGCGGTATAATGAAAACATGGCCGCCACCTAGAAATCCCCGATGGCACTGCTTTGAAGAGAGGTCGGCCGAAATGCTCGTGAAATATCCACCGAAGGGAAACGATTTCTCCGCCGGTCGAACGGCCCTGATAAATTGTAAACAGGGATTCCATTAGGCGAGCATTTTAACGGGGAATTGCTTCTGGTTAGGCGATACTCCGTTGCTGTTAAAATACCTTTCACTGGGGATAGTAGATAAGGCTTTTTTAATAAGAAAAATAGTGGATGTGAGAGGTTATTAGTTGGAGGAATAGAGTGGTGTTTTATTGTTGCTTTTGGAGTACCTTTTTGGGGGGTGGATGTTCAGTTTGTAATGTTTCTGGCTAAAGAGGGCGGTGAATAGGAAAGTTTACTCGCGAAATGGGAATTTAAATGATTTTGTTAAGTAAGGGGGTTGCACCGAGGAAGGATTTAAGAGTAATTCGCGCATGTAACGTGCAACAGTGTTCATTTTGGGGATATTGAGTACATTTAGAATGGGTCCCTCTCTGAGCATTAAAGATGCATCGCTCCCGTCCCTGACAATAAAGAGGGCGATCCTTTGAAGACGAAATCTCATCGCCACGCTTTCGTTCATCGATTATTTAATCGACCGTAGCCATTTTTACGTCCACTAAAAAGCACTCGTCCCTTCCGCAGTCGCGAATCCCTGGACGATCGGTGGCCCACGAGCGTGGATCGAAATAAGAAGGCAATAATTTTATTTTTCAATCTCTGCCGCACGAGGGAGCAAGAGAAATGGCACCGGTAAAAGCGTCTATTTCTGACGAACTTCGCGATCTTAAAAACAAAAGGACGTCGTGGCCACTTCATTCCTCCACATTCGCACAAAACAAGAGACAAAATTGTTGATTGTATATTTCATACCGATGAAATTGAAACCCAACTGAAAACCTAATTGAAAATACTGTGACACTTCGATTAACACGTTCACAGTACTCCCAAAAGTGCTGAGAGGTTTAAATATCAATAATGAAATAATTCAATTTTCCCTAATTACAGTTACGTTCCCCCATTTTCTTTTCCATATCGCATTGAAAAACACTTGTCAATTAAGAGGAGAGGTTCCGGTCTAAAATTCGATTTTCTTTTTATTTCATTTTTCGAATGTTCGACCTGTTAGGAATACGTGTTTAAAAGGATTTTTTGAAATTCGTAAAATTCCCGAAGTTATAGGGATTTGAGTAGCGGCAAATGCATGGATAACACCCGGCCACTCGGCACTCACGTAAAACTTTAAACGCGTTTTTCTCGAAACAGTGTTCTCAAAATCGGTGGAACCTGCATCTCCAAAAGTTATTATCCGATTCGACTGAAACCTTTTTTATTTTGAAGAACATACTTCTGGCTCGTGGACAGACCAAGCAAATTTACAAAAAATTAAAAATTTGTAATTTTTAAATGCGTTGAAAGGACTAAACATATAGAGAAAAAGTAATTCGAACTTCAAGTGTCGTTATGCTCTCAAAAAATGTGACTTTTTGTAATTTTTTTCTGATCAGTCCACGAGCGAGTTTCATGTCCTTTAATGATTTGTCATTGCTTTTTAGTTCAGACCAATGGTTTAGGTGCCAGGTATAGGTTCCACCGATTTGAATGAATTTTTTGACGCCTCGACTTTAACGACTCCCCAGTGCGGCCTGAAGTGATTAATTATAAATAAAAAAAATTATTTCTATAGCTTAAGACATCCTTAATACAATGCAGAAAGTCCCATTAAATTATATGTACTAGTTTTCGTTTAATTAATTCCTAAAGATCAGCTATTTTTATTTGGCTCTAGACCGGAACAGCCCCTATAAATGAAAGTTCACGTTCGATAAGTATCGCGTCACTGATAACCAACGGGGCTTGAAACGTGTTAAAATGTGTTCAACATATGCTTCCTATTTTCGGGTGTAACTTTCGAACGAAATAGCTAGCGAGCCGAAGTGGTGCGAAGCGGGTGTCGCAGTTGTAATAGGAATTTCCGTCAACTGCGGCCGAACCGGTCGTTAATCCGATTTCCTATAAAAGAGCAGCACGCTGGCACGTCCTCGAGCGAATTTCATGGAGCTCGAAATTAAATAGAATTTAATCTCGGGGCTGGTTGTATCCTAGCCTCGGCAGAAGTCTGGTTTACGTCACCCGTAACCACTTAGCGTATTGGAGTTTGATTTATTTGCCGAGGCAAACTGCCGCCTGGGGAGGGTAGCCACCCTCTGAATGGGCTCTATTGTATTTCTATTAAGTCTTGGCCTCGTTCCTACACCCCTGCACGCTTCTTCCGTATCGCCGCCATATTTCCTGATAGTCCGTTTCCCGCAGCAGCAATTGCTGAATGTACGCCCGCGCGGAACGTACCCCATTGGTGGTTATCCGTTTCAATGCCCCCTCCGTTTAGTCGAATATTTTTGAAGTCTTTCGGGGTGGGAAATCGAGCCTAGGGTTCGTTAAAAGACGACAAAGATAAGTGGGATCCTCTTTCCAATGATCCAATGGAGTAAAAAGAGACAAATGATTCGGTAAATGAGAAGAATATTCTGCGACGTGGGGAAAGAAGAAGAAGAAATTCGGAGACTTTTGTAGATATTGAGTATTCTTTGTAATGTAACAGTGCAATTAAAATCGCAATTCGAGGGGAGAATTTGCTCGATAATAAGCAACTGCGCTAAATTTTAATTTAGCGCAGTTGCTTATTATCGAGCAAATTATCCCGTCGAATTGCGATTTTAATTAATTATCATGGAATTTGAAGAGCGGCCAAGCGAATGGGATTTTTCGCCGGTGATTTAGGGGAAGGAATTACTGCGCAGAAAGGGGCGAAGCGTTATAAATCCACCATGGCGGATTAATTTCATCGTATCTGGAGAACACCAGTCCATTTACAGGTATCGTACGTCGTAACCTGGTTAACAATTTATTTACTGTTTACCACTGCCGTTCCCCTACACCCCTCCTTATTGCTACGTAACTAATCGACTGAGATAACTCCCGTGGTACCTGCAAAATTGAAAAGTAACTAACGCGTGCCGAATGCGTCAAGTAACGTTGTATTTCTCAATTCGTTGAAATATGTATTTAAGAAATAATCGATGAAATAACGGGGAATTTAAAGATCACAGTAATTAAGAAGCAATCTTGAGGAAGCAGCAGTAATATCAGCGGAAAAGAAGCGCGATGTTCGTAGGTAAAAAGGAACTTCATGTTAAAAGTGGTTAATGAGAGAATTAAATTTGACCGGAAGCTGCGTAATCATCTTGCCCGGATAAGCGACCGTGTAATGGTTAAGAAGAAGGGGAATAAGTCGTTGTTGCACGGACAGCTTGCCGGCGGGGATTAAGCATTCTTTTATCTACTTACGGCGTTTCGCGCGTCTCAGCTTGAACTTGGCCCTAATCGATCAAAAAACCCTGAGGGTATAAATTAATGAAATGCGTCACGCGATGCGAATTGTGAAAGTACTTGGTCCGTTCTGCTTCCCACTTCCAAATGGTCCGGGGTTGCAACTATCTTTCTAAGGAAACGAATAGGTACTCTTCGTACGTAGAACTCGGAACTAATCTCTTCCTCGACTTCAGTATTTTAAAATTTAAATATCGATTTGTCGCGCTATTGTTTTCGAAGTAAAAAACAATTCGGGATATAAAATAGATTTTAGGGATTCAGAAAGTGTTCACTTTCCATTTTTAACCCTTCGTTGACACTCTGGGTGTTGTGAGCCACCCATAAGCTTATTTTGACGCTCTGCACCATCTATATGCAAAATAAATACCTTTTCTCCAAAGCCGACTTATAAACTATTTTCTCTCTCAAAATATTATATCTCAACAACACCTCTGTAGATTTATAACTTCTAATATTAAAATTTACAAAAGTTACAATTTTTAGATGATTTTCTTCGTTTTTTCTCGACATATGGTAATCTAGAATTTTTCCACAAAAACTGTGTAAAAATTTAAAAAAAAAAACTATTGGAATACATTCTAGAGACCTTACAAATGACCCATGATTTTTTTCATAACGATTGGATTTTTTAGATGAGAATGGCGATCGTTCAAAAATTGCTCTGGGTGTGAGCCACCCAGGTATGTCAAAGATGATCGAAAAAAGAGTTGTGTCAACGAAGGGTTAAATTGCTCTTTCAAAGTGACAATATTTTAATTATGGAAATAAATGGCACGATTGTGTTCAAGTAATGTTGATGTGAAATCGCTAGGAGTGAAAGTAAATAGTTGAGTTAAAAAATACATACTTAAAACTTGTATAGTGTGAAGATGTTGATGGACGAGAAAGAAGGCACTTGCTACTTTCATTCGCGTCCCGAGATGGCTGAGATAATTTTTCTTTTAATTATCTGCACGCTAATCACAGTGTATTGTGCGTGCAGTAACGAATTTTAATTAAGACACTAATGTGATAATTATTATAGCCGGTGACTACAGCCTTCACACTGGTTTCACACACTCTTATCAGTTTTTAATTCTCCAGGTGCGTGGCTCTTCCTCTGCCAATTCTTTTGTATCTCCTCGTGATGACGGATTTTCATCGGCATGGATTACGGGATAATTATTAGCCTGGATTCTTTTCAAAAGGAACCTTCGACAATTCTCCTGTCTATAACAAACGTGTTACTTTAATTACAACAGATCGTTATCTTCTGGGAGAATATCTGTCGCGAAGCAATCATTTGGATAGATTACTTCTCAGGGAAGCTTTCATCAATTTCGCAATTCCTAACAATCTAATTATCATATATCTTTTAGGTATAATATTCTACTTCGTTCCCACTTATTTTCCAATTAAGGGGTCTCCCTACCTTGACGGACGAAAAATGATGCGAACTTCGGGAATTTTTTAAAACAAAACCATTAAATATATTTACTTCCAGCTTTGTGGCTTCATTTGTCAATCTTTAGAGAATATGAAAAAAAAAGATTGTATGCAAAAATAGTGGTTATATGCGGAGTTATAGTGCTTCAAATAGAGCGCCTTACAAAAATCACATGCGCATGGTTAGCATAACATCAGCCGTTGTAGCTGTCTGAAATAGAAAATTTAAAAATTTGTTTAATCTGTATGAGTGTGGCTATCGCCTGAACTAGATTAAATGAGAAATACTGAAAATTAAAAACAAAATCGCAGCGTCTAAAACAGACATCGATTTCTGCAAAAAATTCGATGGTTTTTTAAGTTTTTTAAAAGTCTAATTTTGCAAAAATTGACTTAGTTTTAGTACCAGCGAGAATGGGACATCTACTGAAGATATATGCCAAGTTTCAAGTAAATCGCGTGATTGGTTTTCGACATATGCTGCTAACTAATTCGAAAAACATCGTTTTGAGAAAAACGTGTTTAAAGTTATAGGTACCGTTTTTTAATTAATTTTTTTTAAATGTTCCCTAAATGTGTACAAATGTAGGCATAAAGTTTTCAATTAATATAATTTGAGGGTCTCTCTTAAAAAAAAAAAACAAATATCGCGCGCCTTTTCAGGCCGTCAAAGTAGGGAGACCCCAGTCAGCGATTCTGTTTTCACCCAAAATTGCCCTCTCGTTTCATCAAAAACCACTGACTTCGAAAACCATATAAAACATCTGCCTTTTGCCCCGATTTCCTATATTCCTTACAATCGCTAGTAACACAGGTTGCGACCAAACGGATGTTACAAGCGAATCCTCATGCACCACTAAACCAAAGAGAGGAATAAAATTGTTCCATCCGAGGCTTAGTTTTCGAAAATCTTTTACTCCACACTCTTGATTTATTTTTGCATAGGGAATCACCTACCGCCCGCTTATACCACCCTTCCGGCCGGTAATGAAGTACCAAAAGCGCCAAATTTTACCAAATTTCGAGCTCCCCTAGCCAATCCACAAGCTCCGAACTCATAATTTACAAACGTCATTCATTCCCGCCACAAAGGTGCCCTTTGTTTGACAAATCGAGGGCACGTAGCGCGCGACGTGGTCCAGTGGACCGGCCGTCTGATTGGCGGATAAATCGCGCAAGGAGATCGACGGGTGGCATGCCGGCATCTCGACGGTCCCGGAACAGCATCCCGCGGACGATAACAACGGCTGTTCGGTGGTGCGGGCATGGGGGGGAGCAGGGGGGGGGAATGCGGTCGGTGATAAACTCCTCGGTAGACAGAATACAGATCGAAAGTCTGCCGGCTAACCAAGTTATCGTGGCCCTCGCCGCGCTCCAGCCCCCACTTTTCCCTCCATTTGGAAAATCCCTTGGCACTAAATAAATGTTTCACCCCGGCTGGCTTGGCCTCCGTGTATATTTGTATGCGGTGTTGCGGCACCGATGCTGCACCCTGCCCATATACTTTTCCAGGGCAGGCCCCCGTAGAGCCCCCCTCTGGCTCCGCACGGTTGCGGGAACAATGCTTGAGCATGGACGCTCATGGGAGGCACGAGGTCATCGCTTTCTAGCTGGAGGAGCTTTTCGTTTCGCGGAGCCACTTCGTGAGAGAATGATTAAAGCGTCTCAATGCATGTGATTTATTCTGTTTGCGCGAAAGGAGGCTCGTGTGCCTTGGAAATTCGTATTAGGAAACGGAGAGCGACAGCGGCTGGCGTCGGCGTGTTTTCACGCCGAGGGTGTGTGTCGGCGCCTTTTCACGGTAATGTGTTTCAATCAGGGCTTGAAACCGTTATTATAATGATTTCGGTTCTTGAAAGAGTTACGAAGTAACCTTTATTCTGAATAACCGTTATAAAGAACCTAAATCTCAGACTATATAAGTTTAAGTTACGGTTTTATTTTTTAGGTTCTATATAATTTCCAAAACGGTTATAGAACCGATTTAATAACTTTTATTTTTTAGGTTCTATGTAAGTTCCAAAGCGGTTATAGAACCGATTCTTGTAACAATTGTACAGAATTTTATAGAAAATGAAATTACAACATATTACAACTATAGACTACTGTGTATAACCAAATTGTTTAAAAATTATTATAAATAAGTAAGTAAATATATATTGTGTACACATTTGTACATACATATACAATTATCTTGTAATGTGAAGTGTTCGTTAATATAAATTTTTACCGGTTGTTATACCGATGAGGGTCTAGCTCACCGATTTGAATGATATTTTAATATGTTGTCAGAATCATGGTCCCGATGGTGAGGTGGCCCCTAATTCAAAAAATGAACTTGACAAATAAAAGTTTCGATCTATGGTATTAAATATTTATTGCACTTTTTGTTATAATAATACACAGAATAGATATTATAAATTATAATTTGTCAAGTGCCTGCTTGTGGTAGCTTTGGCATATTTAGGCGGATTAATAAAATGTCTTCTATAATGTCCGGCTTCATTGACGAACGGTGGAGGGACAAGATAAACTTTAACGCCGAAAATAAACGTCCCATACTTACTTGTGCTGGCGGAATTGCTGAAATTATTTCGGAGAGTTCAAACAGTTTCGGCATTAATTATTTCTGTTTGCGGTATCATAGCTATGATACTACGAAAGGGAATGCTACGGAAGGGATTTTCGGCGTTAAAGTTTATCTTGTCCCTCCACCGTTCGTCAATGAAGCCGGACACTATAGAAGACATTTTATTAATCCGCCTAAATATGCCAAAGCTACTATAAGTTCATTTTTTGAATTAGGGGCCACCTCACCATCGGGACCATGATTCTGACAACATATTAAAATATCATTCAAATCGCTGAGCTAGACCCTCACCGGTATAACAACCAAACATTTATATTAACGAACACTTCATATTACAAGATAATTGTATATGTATGTACAAATGTGTACATAATATATATTAACTTACTTATTTATAATAATTTTTAAACAATTTGGTTATACACAGTAGTCTATAGTTGTAATATGTTGTAATTTCATTTTCTATAAAATTCTGTACAATCGTTACAAGAATCGGTTCTATAACCGCTTTGGAGCTTATATACATAGAATCTAAAAAATAAGACTTATTAAATCGGTTCTATAACCGTTTTGGAAATTATATAGAACCTAAAAAATAAAAGTTATGGAGCTATATAGGAACCGTAACTTAAACTTATATAATCTGATATTTAGGTTCTTTATAACGGTTATTTAGAATAAATATTCTTCATAACTCTATCACTCAGAACCTTTATATAACAGTTTGAAACAGTTTTTTTTCGGAACCTATTCAAGCCCTGGTTCCAACAGGCTATTCTAATCATATAAAATAAGAAAAATTAATTTTTTTTAATCTGAGTTAGTCTGCTTTTGCTCGCAACGCCTCATTTCTTTGGAAGCAGGGGAAGTACGGTTGGAGAATCCACGATTGTTTGCTTTGAAAACAAATATACCGTGGCGGACGAAAGAAACTTTACACCCTTTAAAATCGCATAACTTTTTTAGAATTGATCCAAAGGACTGGATTTTTTGGAGAAGCTAGAAGGATTAGATTGCTAAGTCGTTTTGAAAAAAATTGCTATTGGTCGGAATAGCGAAAAAAATAGTACAGGTCGTTTTTTCAACTTTTTTTTCTGAGCCTCTAATGAAAATTCAAAAATCCCGTGTGTAGATTTAAGTAAGTTGTATACATGCTGAAAATTTCATCAAAATCGGTGAACGTTACTCTGACAAGGGAACATCCCGAACCCGGAAATTCAAAAGATTCTGAATTCAAAAGATTCTCAACTTTGTGAATATGTAGGGAATTTCCTCCTGATTACTACGCAATTTTTCTTTGCTGCCCAAATTCACCCTAAGGGGGTGTAATTGACTTCTGAAAATCCGGTTATTTTCTGATTTTGTGTTATAACTCGTGAACTGTAAAATAATCTTTTTACCAAATGATAGATCTAATTAAAAGAAGTAACTTTTGTCTTGAAACTTTTTTTCTATCTCTTACAGTTTGCGAGTTATAACGCAAAATCGGAAAATGGCCGAATTTTGAGGGGTTAATTTCACCCCCTTCAAGTGAATTTGGGCAGCAAACAAAAATTGCGTTGTAATCAGGAGGAAATCCCCTACATATTCACAAAGTTTCAGAATTTTTTAAATTTCCGAGTTCGGGATCTTCCCTTGTGAGCTTCAAACGCTTAAAGATCGCAGAATAAGGTCGAAAATCGCTGATTTCGGGAATTTCGCGGGAATAAAATGACTTTTCCTCAGATTTTTTGTAGAAAAATCTAATATATGCGATGAACATTTTTTTCGCTCGAAATAACACATAGTTATATAATAATACAGGCATCAGCGTGAGACGTCTGAGAAAAATATTGAGTTTTTTTGTTTCTGATGACTACCACCTACGACAGCCAGAATCATGTTCGCCAGCAACAAACCTTTTTTTCAAACCCTCTTTATACTACCACTTTGAACACAATTATTCTTATTGCATGAAAAAATTGGAGCACACTCTTTTCATGTCAATTATTAATAAACGTGCAAAGAATGGAATTATAATACTCGATACTTTGTTTAAAAAAATTCCCAAAACTTGGCTCATTTTCAGAGCGTCTGACTAGGGAGGCCCCTTGAAGCGGCGTTTTTTTAAACCTTGCGCTATTTAAATTGTCAAAACGGGGGTTTATATTGGAGAATCTGTACTGTGTTGGGAAGTCGTTAGTATCATCCCCGACACTTTCACATAGGTATCGTTAGAATTTCATTAAATAGTGGATTCAATTTTTCCACCATTCCCCGATACCCTGCGCCTATACCTACATTTCCAAACACACTTTCCGCGTGTCAAGTCACTTCCACCGCCCGCGGACCACATCGCTTATTTTTCCACCGAATACCTGTCAAAGCTCCCCACTTCCTAACGACGTGAAAATTCATTCCGTTTTCCAATCAATCGCTGAAAGCTCGATAATGTCGTCGCAGCGTGACCCAGGCAATTGGTGTAGCGGCCACGGCAATAGCTCTCTCTTTATACGAGTCCGCCGTCTGTTCGGCGTAAAACTTTTTCTTTGAATGTTTCACGAGCGTATACACCGACCGTCACAAACTCGCAGGATCTTATAGGAGCCCCTTCAGGGCGATCCTCGACCGGTCACGAACTTTAAAGTTCTACAGCCCGGCCGGAAATCTGGATCGGAAATCCGCGGGGAGAAGGAAAAGTTCCCTCCATTTGTCGTACAGTCTGCGCAGGATAATTCAGAGATACGTCGATTTTCCATTCCACCGCGGTATCTGCAGCCCCTGTTGCCGTCTGAATCTTTTAGGGGATATAAAACCGGTGCCAAAAGACCGCCTCTATCGTTTACAGTCGCCCACCCCCACCCCCCGACAATGACCGCGAAGTGAAATTAACTTTGTGCCAGCCTGTGACAAGATCCAAGTGACACGCTGACTGATTCATCGTGTCGATGGTAATAGAAAGTGTGTCGAATGGTGTGTATTTTTTCAAAAGTTCACATTATTTTAGTTTAGGTTGTGCTTTGATAAATGCACGTAATTAATGTAAATAATTAAGCTGTGGAAACGGTAATAAGTTGTTAGCGGAGGCGGGTGTTTGTTGGTTTTGTTTTAAACTATAATTTCGTTTAGGTACACCCCAGAATAGGTTTTTATATTAGAATCTGACCTTGTTGCGATTTAAAATCCTTATCTTCTCGAAGAAAGAATATTAATAATAATGATACATGTAGTTTAATATTTAGGAAGGGTCGAAATGGTCCCTGCATTCACCAGGCGAGGGTTAGCTTAGATTACTCCCTCTTATAATAATAATTCTGTATTGCATCAGTGGCCATTAAGAATAATGGATAAGATAATAATAATAGATGGATAATAGAGGAAAATAAAAAAAAATATAAATACATATATGAAAATAAGAAAGAGAGAATAGTAGCAATAGAAATTAGATAACATATGATAACGTAGGTACTTAAAGGCGAGGTCCAGCTGTCAGCTGTTATTAACCTTATGGCTGCTATATATTGTGGAATTTATTTTTCTTCGTTTGCCTTGTTAGTAATAATGACACGAGGAAATTTCATTTTAATACTAATACATAGCAGAAATACAGTAGAAACAAAATCTTTTAGAAGAAGGAGAAACTCGTAAGAAAAATTTTCTGGATTCCTTTCGTGCAAGGACTTCTTCTTTTCGAAATTATCTATATTCGAGTATCGTGAAATTTTATACCTCAGTAATTCGTCGCTACTAATATTTCGAATTCGCGGGCTCTTTTCGTTCCCCGAGTTTCCACAAAGCGTGGATGGCAACATTAAAAGATCATTGATTGCGAAAATGGTCTGAACCGAATTACTTCGTACTTTGCTAAATTGCTTATTGCCTAACAGAACGATTTCTCGAAGGGTTCCTATCGCGATTATACAGCCGAGCGTTATTGCAGACAGGCGAACAGCTCGTAAAGTACCTACGTTTCGGAAAATAATCACTCGTAAATCAAAAGTGCCTGTTCCAAGATGGGAAATCTTGGAGCAACTGCAGTTATGTAAACTGTATGTATCTACTGGTGCCAAATGTTACTTAAGCATTAGTAACATATTACGTACACATATTTTACTATATATAGTTACCTTCTACTTCTAACATTTTGGGAGATTGAATATTTTATATTTACTCTTTAGACAGTGAGTTCAAGTTTTATTCCATCTAACTGAACGATGCCAACCCCTCTCCTTACTATAATACAATGCTCTATCAAAAGCTTCTTTACTTCCTCATATACTTGGATATTATTTTCTTCTAAATTCTAAAGTCATACCTTACAAATCTATCCATATTTTGGCGTAGGGGAGACCGGGGTAGGTTGTAACACGGGGTAAATTGTAACATAAGTAAAATCTTTTGAACGACAAATCTGGTAAGCCACAGCATGCGAGAGCTCTTTGACGATATTAGCACCGTCGCACAGTGGGAGAAAATGACACAGTCGGCGTCAAAAATCGATTCCCACGCCAAATCGAAATGAAAATCAACGAAACTTGGTATACTGGGGTATTAGGTATCGCTGATCACGATCCCGTTGCGGGTTTTTTTGAAAAAGAAGATGGCGGAGCCAATATGGCCGCTCAAAGTTGACAAAAACTGGAAAAATACGAATCCTACGAACGAAACACGTTGTTTATTCAAAACCTACAGCTATAACTATATATTTTATGAGTTTAGAAATGTGCATCACACTCTATAGAATGATATTCTAATGAATAGTTGTTAAAAAATTGTTGTTAACAATAAAAAAAACATTATTTACTAATTTTATCATTTCCGCGACAAATACTGCAAATACACGATTAATCTAACCATTGATATCTATCGGAGACGAAAATAAAGATTATTGACATAAAAAATGTTAGTAGATTGTTTATTAATAATTTGTTTAAACAATTTTTTAACAAAGTGACAGTGAAATCCCTTTCATACAATCAAATTGATCATGCTTTGTTGTAACATTACTATAAACAATTGATTGTTATTAAACAATTTGTTAACATAATAGATTTCAGTAATATTCAATAACGATAAGTGAAATTTGGATGGTACATTGTTTTTATGACATAGGCACCCACTAAGTAAGGATTCTTGGAAATTTCATCCCCAAGGGGGTGAAAAGGGGTAAACTGTATTTTCTCGGACTCCTTAGTATCTCTTAGGCCCGATTAGATATCACCTTGGTTTTCACTTACAACGGTTGCCCACCGTTTTTTTAATTTTAGTTATAAAAGACCATGAGTCAATATAAATATTATTTAATTCAATAAACTTCAAGTAAACAATAAATTAAGAAAAACACGGAAAAAATAAAAACAAAATTATAAAACTGGAAAAAAAATGTAAAAAACGTTTAAAAAGTTCAAATACTGGGTTTCGAGTTATTTATTTATGTCTAGCAAAATACGCGTGCTTCGCTACGGTAGAATAATTAAAAGGAATACTTTTATATCTGTTTTCCGTAGCAATTTTTTATATAATTTCGGTAAAGTAACCTCTGTATGACGAACATTTATATATGCATATGTTCGTCCACACCTACTATTCAAAACTTAAGACGCCCCAATTCAATGTACACTTAGTACACCAGATCCAGAGTCAACCCTTTAAGGGTTGATTAGGGTAAAATTTGGAAATTGGTTTTTAGGCATTTGTGTTGCTAGGCTAAAACCAAGTATCGATATCGAATCGGACCGAAAAGCTTTTGAGGGATCCGTGACAACAAATTATACCACCTTTCTCCCCCTTAGGGGTTGATTAGGGCAATATCCTGAAATTTGTTGATAAGCATTTGGGCGGGGAACCTTTGTAACTAAAAACCAATTGGATGTCTAATCGGGCCCAAGAGATTTTGAAGAATGCGTGAAAACACGTTTCACCCCCTTAGGGGTTGGTTAGGGCAAAATCCTGAAATTGAGTTTTAGGCATTTATGTGGGCAACCGTTGTAAGTGAAAACCAAGGTGATATCTAATCGGGCCTAAGAGATACTAAGGAGTCCGAGAAAATACAGTTTACCCCTTTTCACCCCCTTGGGGATGAAATTTCCAAGAATCCTTACTTAGTGGGTGCCTATGTCATAAAAACAATGTACCTTCCAAATTTCACTTATCGTTATTGAATATTACTGAAATCTATTATGTTAACAAATTGTTTAATAACAATCAATTGTTTCTAGTAATGTTACAACAAAGCATGATCAATTTGATTGTATGAAAGGGATTTCACTGTCACTTTGTTAAAAAATTGTTTAAACAAATTATTAATAAACAATCTACTAACATTTTTTATGTCAATAATCTTTATTTTCGTCTCCGATAGATATCAATGGTTAGATTAATCGTGTATTTGCAGTATTTGTCGCGGAAATGATAAAATTAGTAAATAATGTTGTTTTTTTTATTGTTAACAACAATTTTTTTACAACTATTCATTAGAATATCATTCTATAGAGTGTGATGCACATTTCTAAACTCATAAAATATATAGTTATAGCTGTAGGTTTTGAATAAACAACATGTTTCGTTCGTAGGATTCGTATTTTTCCAGTTTTTGTCAACTTTGAGCGGCCATATTGGCTCCGCCATCTTCTTTTTCAAAAAACCCGCAACGGGATCGTGATCAGCGATACCTAATACCCCAGTATACCAAGTTTCGTTGATTTTTATTTCGATTTGGCGTGGGAATCGATTTTTGACACCGACTGTGTCATTTTCTCCCACTGTGCGTCGGTTTTAGTGACACAAACGAGTGTTATGTATTCATTTTGTGGTTATAGTCCAGAATTTTAGTATTTAAAGCACGTAAGTAAATTTCGTCTTAGCACTTTTATTTCAATTAACCGTCGTTAGAAACCGTTTGAATTTTTACTTCTTTGTCGCAAACGAATCAGTACACATTGCTTTATTATAATGTGTATGCATTTTAGTAATTTGATGTTTAGTTTCTCGTTTGCTGAGATAAAACGCAAAAATTCAAGCTCGGGGCAAATTGTAACGTGTTACTACTTACTCCGCTCTAAATGGTGATAAAGCAAACATGCTATTTGCTGGCACATCGGAAAAAAGATACTCTAGACGAAACAAAACAATCGAGAATTCAAAAAGTAGAAAAAAGTATGAAGGCACGAGTGAAGATAGCGAAGAAGAAGATTTTGATAGAATCAGATGAATAAGCAATGATTGTTTAACTCATGTTTATCAAATGTTTAATAATGATCTGTGTTTTCATTTATATTTATTTTAGAAATGTTTATTTGTGTTCATATTTGTATTTAAATAAGTAAAACAGATGTGTTACAATTTACCCCGGACTGGGGCAGATTGTAACAAAGGTTCAGATTTGTTTAAGATGAAGCTAGATGTCTAAGTGTCCAAGATTTTGTCACGTACTTACTCTCAATGAGTTCACCACATACATAAGTAGTAAGTCATGCAAATTATTTCCTGATTGAGAAAAACACTTTGAAGAAAAAACTGTGAAAACTTTTTTGTTACAATCTGCCCCGGTCTCTCCTACCTATCATTCCCCCTTGATCACATCAATCATTAAACTCTTCCCACTCACACAATCCTCAATGTTGCATTATAACCACACAGAAAATCTCCCCTCAACAACAACAATCAGCGTCCCCTGAAAAATTCGCCTCTTTAAAATATCGTCGCGTTGCCACGCACCCAACCACCCCTGCCCCCAAAAAATGAATCACCCACTCGTCGATATTCTCCTGGCAAAATTCTCGTTGCGACACTCACCTATTTAGAATAAAGAGCCTCGGCTTTTCTCCTCGACGACCAGGGTTGCAACCTGTAACCGAGACCCGTGGCAACGGGGCGGGCGCGCATCGATAGTGCCCCCCAGTAACGAGCGTGTAACACTTGCGACCCCCCGACGGACCCGTCGCGACCCCCTCGGCAATGTACAATTTCACAACAAGCCAATCGTTCGGGACCGCCACGCGCCCCTCGTCAAGTGGTTGTTCGCTGGATGAACCTTGCGCGTAGGGGGGGGGGCACGAAAGTCCGTAGCCGGCTGGCCCCCATCCGCCTGCGACCTGCTCCCCGGGGACAGACATCGGGGAATCATAACATTTTCGCGTAGGACGTAGGTGTCGTGCAGTCAGGGTTCTCACATGGCTGAGCTGTAACGAAATTGATGTCTCTGTTTCGTATCACGTTCCGGGTGTGGGCGCCCCCCTCCCCCCTCCGCGCCGCGCAGAAGGGGGTTGCTCGTTCCTTGATTATGCTCACCGACGATCGTGGCAAACAATCACTTGGACGTCGCGCCTGGAAAACAAGCCAACGATGACGTTTCATTAGCATTCGCTCGAGCTGGTTCATTATTCGAGGAGATCTCTGTTCGAAGAAATTAGGTAGTTCTTTTGTTGACATGTTCTGTGAGTGTTCAAAGGAAGTGAGTGGTAGTTTGACCAACTTTATTTCAGTGTTATTGCTAAGAAATCTGACTCGGTTTTAGAGGGTTGCCTAAATTCTCTCATGCTTTAATGAACCTATTGTCTTACTTCCCAGCACTCTTCTTTATTTCCCTTTTCTTTTTACCTCCTATTTGTTACTTTGTGCTTTACACATACTCACGCGTGCACACTCCTTATACTGCTATTGCTACTGGTATACTCTTCTTTGGTGTACTTAATTTCACTCTTAATTCGTACCCCTTCTATATCTCCTTTTGCCCTAAAAGATTAATATCAGTTCCGTATTCTTACATTTTGAGAGTGGAATTTATATTCATTTTATTCGATTTCGTAAATTGGGTCGAAAGTTCGAAGGGAAATTTCAGGAAACTCCAGAGCCAAATGTGGTCGTACAGAGTTAGTGTTTTATAGGGTAACGTGGTGCACCGTTTTCTTTTTCTTCGCTGTTCAATTCGACGTTTGTCCTTTATTAATGTAACGTGCCAGGGTCATCGATTTCAAGTGATACGAAGCATTCTCATTGATGCGCCAGTCGCTGGTGGTTTTCGACCCTTCTGGCGGCGAACAAGTTCCCATTGATGCAGCGGATACGCACGCTAACGCGCCACCCTCCCTCCTGATCTAATCAATTATTTACCATTGCCAGTGTTCTGTTACGAGATAAATATTCTCTCTGCGTAATGCGAGCCTGAATCAGACGACGACGGGGTGGAACGGGCGTTCGAAGCACAGGGGATTTTCTCTCAATTAACTATTTCTTTTTTTTTTTTTACTACATTGTAACTTGCAGATATTGATTTCCCTTATTGAATTTGAAATTAATATCCGAGGAGATACTTGGAACGCAGGTTTCTTAAACGATTAATAATATAATACATGTTACTAACGACTTAGAAGAAGTTTCTCCTACAGACCATACTTTCTACGAGTCCCTTTCGTTTCCCCAATTACACACTTGAATTTATTCCAAAGCTACGCAAAGCTCCTCCTTCTTAATATTCATTTAGACCCAGCTGCCGATGGACGATCGTTCTTCGCGACACAGTAATTGATCCCCGCGCGTGCGGGTCGCCGTGGAACAGGCGCCCCCCGATTATAGTACGAATCGCTCCCGCGTTTCGCCGGGTAAAACTCGGAGTGTCCTGAATAAAAAATAACCCTTTTCGGGCGGGCGGGCATATACAGCCGGTTTTCCACGTCGTCGCGTCTTTCATCCCGGCGGAACAGACCGGTCAAACCCCTTGATTTCTCTCCCTCCGTGCTCCTCCACGCCGCGCGCGAGACCACCCCCGTTTTTCTCGCCCGCGATCCTACCGCGCGGGGGTTTGCAAGCGTTTCCAAAAGGGTAGGATGAATTATTCGGGGGTCGGTGAAAACGCCTAAGTGACACGTGGATGCCTGACGTCCAAATTGATCCTCGATCGGAGCACATCGGGCCGACACGAGCCCGATGGTCGCTCTGGACCGAAACGAAGTTGGATTTTGCAAAAGAGGACGCGGGCGGATGGTACAGACAGGTGGGGGGAGAGAGAGAGAGAGGGGGAGTAAAGCCTTGGTTTTCTTGCATAATTCGCGAATGCCTACAGAATCCCATCAATCTCTGATCCGAACGGGCAAATCGATGCAAATCGAGAAGCTGGTCTTTATTTAGCTCCCCTAGTCGTGATCGGGGATGAGGGAATCTATATTAATAAAACACTGAACAAAGTACAGTTGCTGAAGCGTTTCGGTGTTCCACTTACAAGGGAACACCGCGAACCCGGACTCACTAATTGGAACGCAACTTTGTGGGTTTTTAGAGTGACTCAAAACAAGAAGAACGGTGTGCTTCATTTGGGCCCTATCGCCCTTTAAGGGGGTGAAAACTAACCTCAAAGTCAATTTGGCACTTCCACTTTTCCGCGTATAATTCCCAAACTACAACAGACAGAAAAAAATGTTTCCAACAAAAGTTTAATGGTGCAATGAGCACTGCAAACTTGCGTTAACAAAATTTTGAAAAGAGTTTCTTTTTCGTTCTGGTATTTTTTTTTAAACTCTTCAAAATTTTATTAACGCAAGTTTGCAGTGCTCATTGCACCATTAAACTTTTGTTTGAAACATTTTCTTCTGTCCGTTGTAGTTTGGGAGTTATACGCGAAAAAGTGGAAGTGCCAATTTGACTTTGAGGTTAGTTTTCACCCCCTTAAAGGGCGATAGGGCCCAAATGAAGCACACCGTTGTTCCTGTTTTGAGTGACTCTAAAAACCCACAAAGTTGCGTTCCAATCGGTGAGTCCGGGTTCGCGATTTTCCCTTGTTAGGTCGGTACATCCGCGAGGAATACGGGATTATTTAGATATTGTAGAGTGAAGGAACAGCTTTCCTTTCATTGGTGCTATATTTTTCCGACTCCTCGCGCACATTTAAATCTAAAATTATGGTTATGATAAGGGACTCAATTTGGATAGCGATTTACCCTGTTTAGTTAGTAGGCATTTTCGACGTCCGCATTTTACAGTCAAGTGCTTTGTTGCAACTTTTATTCTGCTCAAGTGGAATTCTTCCGTTCAAATAAATAATAATGATTATTATTTTCTTCTTTTAGTGGTATTTGATAGCGTGTGTAAGACGAAGTAGTGGAATAGAATTTTCACCTTTTTAAAGAAGATGTTTTCCGTTGCAATATAGAAGAATAGTAACGGCAAACTTGGTGGCGGGAAAATTGGTGGAAAGAGAAAATTAAAATCGGTAAAAATCGATAAAAAAAAGTGAAACTTCTGGAAAAGCGGTGAAAAAGTAGGTAAAGCTTTTGTTATTCAACAAATACCTACCAACCTGCCAGAAATTTCGCTCACTGCCAAAAATTATATTTTAAAATAATTATTTATAATTCAACATAAATCCTACGGAAATGTGATACTTAATACATTAATCTGTGATAGATGGACATACCTATGCATTCTTAAATCCGATTTAAATCCGAAGGACTGCGCTAAGTTAGACCTGTCGATGACAGTTAATATAGATCGACAATGAATATTTCGTTTACTAAATTGGATTCTTCAGTGAAGAGATTGAAGCCTCTGCTTTATTTTCAGAAAAGAAAGGTCATAAATTGAGTACATTCTATTGCTAATTAACCAATTCTGTACAGCGTAGTCAGAGAAGTCCATGTTTGTCACTCTCAGGCAGTAAAACTAACTTAATCTTTATTCATATTCGCCGACTTAAACTCAACGAAAAAATCGAATATCATTTCTGTACTACGCAAAATCATTTAAACCACTTTCGCCTGACGGATGATTTTATCCGCTGGTGCAAGTGTTTGAATTTCCTCGGGGGTATATGTTCCAGCCGGTCCGAAAAATGAATATCTCAGAAACTATTATCTTATAGGCATGTAATTACAGTTAGAGCAGTGCAGGCTACTTTGAATCCCTCGTACGCGCTGGATCTGCGTAATAATACGTGACCTCGGGCCATTAGAAAAGTGGCCCGCGGGAGAAGTGGTAATGTAAAACGCGAGAACGTAGCCTTAAGTCCACGTTTCGCCACTACGTGTGCGGCAAATTATTTTGTTGCCATTACCGTCGGTACCGCAATGTTTATTGCGCAATTGTGCGCCGTCTGACCGTGGGGTCGCTCTTAAATAAATTGTCGATCAGAGTACTCTCGCGAATCACTCTCGATCGATGGATCGATTCGACGGGACCCTCCATCAGGGTATCCACAGTGGTAGCGCAACATTCGATGGATTTCATCTTGCAAATCCTCCGTTTAATTGCGCCAGGAAGCTGGATGGTTCGTGTTGTCCCATTCCGAGGACCAAAAGAGATTTGTATTCTATTTCAGTTTGCCAGATGCTGAGCAATACCTATCTATATAAACTACTAGGTATGTGTGAATATTGCACGTTGTCTGGGCTTGAATAATTCGTCGACACTAACTTTAGGGGTTGATAGAAGTCTAAAAGAGGACACATCCGCTGCCCCAGCTCGTGAATTCGCCCTCTTGCGCTGAAATTAATTCGCTGCTCGCAGGAACAACCGATATTTTGGACTTCGAGACGGGAAACACCGTACAGCAGTAATTTTGAGGCAATATGTTAGCACTAAAGTAAACTGTAGGTACAATGATTGGCACTCTAAGCGGAAATCCCAATTGGAATGTCTATATTTTTTTGTGAAGTTTTTATATGGTCTTAATTTTTAGTTATTATCAAAGATTATGGATTTCTCATTAAACTAAAACATCTTGAGTACCTAACAAGTCTTTTATTTTAAAAATGTTCAATAAAAAACAAAAAAAGGCATAAAAGTACAATTATTGGCACTCTAAAATTTGAGGTATTATAGAAACAACATATGTAGTTAAAAACGAAGTTTAAAGTGTTTAAACAGACTATTTCATTCACTGTTAAATACCTACAACAGTTAGTAAATCTGTACAGTAGAGCGTCGATTATCCGAACCACTTGGGATTGAGATCGTTCAGAAAATCGAATTGTGCGGAGAATGAAGCATGCATGTACTTACCCAGTTTATAACTATAGGAATTACACCTAAATGTAGTGTACATAGTTATCATATACTTCCAAAAAGTGGCGGGGATAGCGATGATTCGAATAATCGACGGTTCGGATAATTGACGCTCTACTGTATCTCAATCCGTTACTTAGTTATAAAGCGACAAAATATACTTACCTACCCCTTATCAAAATTATAAGAAAGCGCCTAAAACTCCGCTCTTTGTCCCACTTTGTGGTGTTGCCAAATGTGAAATGTGAAGTTCAACGACTGGGCTTCGCAGTGTTGAAGTGAAAGGAAAATACAAAATTGTAAAGAAGTACTTTCTAAGCTTATACTTCTTAATATTTGGCTTTTTAATCAGGAGTGCCAATGATTAGTGCAGTGCCAGCATTAGTGCAGTTTCCCCTAGTAGGAACTTCTAAGTGGTAAAATAGAGTGGGCATAAATTATGAGGTAGGTAAAGGTGAACACAGAAATATACCTAAAACAGGGAACTTGGTTTAAGAGGTAGCAATAAGCCACAGATAAACAAGGTCGCCATAGACACAAGTGCAACGCGAGGTGCAACTGTAAGATGGATGAGGAAGCATGACGATAAAATATTGCTGCAGCAACTTCAAGCCCAGTAATTCCCTTCATTCCACGAATTACGAATTCTGCAATTTTTGCGAAGCTTGTTACTTCCACACGAGTCCACCGTATCTGGGGCGCCATACTTGAAGAGAACTGGGCACAGAGTTCCCTTGATCGCAACCCTCCGGCATCTCAGACACCGTTTCCTTATCGTCACACCAAATTCGAGCCAGAGAGGAGTACCATTTCATATGCGGCAACCTAACTCGAATAGTACAAGCTCACGAGAGGAGGAAGAAGCCAAGGAGGGACAGTCGGAGGAACGGCGGAGAGGACGTATGTACAGACGGCGGGAGGGAGGTGGGAGAGGCAGGGGGGCGAAGAGGCGACGAGAGGGGGGAGAAGAACATGGAGGGGACCAAAAAGGTATTCGTCGTAATTAAGTCCCTCCGCTTCTTCAACTCGATGCGGCACGTCTCTGCAGCGAGACGAGGCCATCCAGGTGCGCGGGGAGGAAAGAGAGAAACGAGCTGCTCGAGGTAACCGGGGTTGGGGGGGGGGGGGGAGGACGAGGGAGACGGAGCATGCGGGGTAGGGGCGGAGGGAGGAAGAAACCGTGGAGGAGCGGGAGTTGGAGAGAAAAAAGGAGGCACGACGATCGAGCAATAAATAATATAGGAGAAAAAGGCGATCGCCTGCAACATTCTGCTCAAATGTTAAATAGGTATCAATTTAACGGGGCCCAATCAGCGTGCCGGTGGGCGGGGCCAAGCGGAAGGGGATTGGCCGACGGCGTGGTGGTAGGCGATGCCCGGCACCACGACGCAGGGTCGCGGTCTGGAGTCGTCGCAGAACCGTGGTAGGGATGAACCATTTGGTCTCTCTGGTTCCCTCACAACGTCCCGTCTCTCTCGCCGCGACCGACCTGGATCCACGTCCCCGACTCGCCACGGATCGAGTTTCGTGCGGGCAACGCACGACCCTTCCTGGAGCCCCGCGCGAGGGCCGCAAAGTCATCCAGTGTTCACCGTCCGCGTCCACCGACCTTTAAATCGAGCCCCCGAGTTCCTCCTGCGGCCTCCGACTCTGTGCCACCGGCCCCAGGTACCTACGCAGCGCCCGATGGAACGGGGGAGCAACCAGGGGGGAAGTATGAAGCGTCGATAGAGCACCGCTCGCGGCAGGACTGAGCGAATCCGAATAGTCGCGCGACGTTGTTTCGTTCGTCGTTGTTATCGGTAGGACAGTGAACAGCCAGTGAACGGTAGAACACCAGCAGGGTTCGACTGGGCCACGGTTGTGACCCTGTGTTGTTGCACCATGAACGACGGCCGCGGATGACGACAGCCGAGCGCTATCAGTGCCCTTTTCATCGGGAAGGACTCGGGCGGCACGCTCAACATGGCCGTCACGGCGACCCGGAATACGCTCTGGCCTGAATCTCGCCTAAACGCTCACTGAGATCGTGACTTCGAGGGTTCCTCGAGACCGTCTTGGAGTGACAGAGGCGCGGAATGAATCTCCCAAGTCCCCCTCGGTAAAGGAGCGCGTTGTATAACCGCGAATCACCTCTGGAGGGTCAGGATCGATCGGAGACAGCAAGCCGAACGGATCATGTCGGTTCACGGCGACAGCGACGTGGACGCGACGGAGGAGATCAACGTGGACGACTCGGACTCCGGGAGCTGCAGCCCGCGTAACTACACGCACGACAACCGTCGCCTGCCGCAGGAGCACTCGGAGTGCTCTAACTCGCCGCCGCCAAATCAGACCAGCTCCAGAACGCTGCAGAACGAGTCGCCGAGGAGCCACCCTTTCAGTATAAGTCGCCTGTTGGGCGAGAATCGCTCGCAGAACCCGAAGAGCCCCTCTTCGGAGGATCTGGACAGCGACAAGGAGAGGAAGTGGTCCTGGGAGGAGGGAAACAATAACGGTGGCTCGTCTATGACCCTGGACGATGGCAGACGGTCGTGGGGTCACGAGATGGAGGAGAAGCTGTCGGAGAAGGACGACGACGACACAGGGAGCACGCCCGAGACACAGACCAACTCCTTGTCGTCGGTCCACTGCTCGACGGCTGCTGACCTGCTGGCGCCGTTCAGACTTTTCCCGACCGGCTCCGGCCTGATTTATACTGGCGGAGGTGTAATAAGAGTTCCTGCGCATCGACCGCCCGGTGCCAATGGCACCGCCACCGGGGTACTCCCGGCACAAGCGTTGATACCACCCTGGAGCCTGCAGGCACTTCAACACAGCCAGCAGCAGGCAGCGGCGGCTGGTCTCCACAGGGCGAGCCTCCTGGCGAACCTCGCCGCGCATCCGCTTCAGGGGCACCCGCATTTGAAGGATAGGCTGGCAGGTAAGCGATGCCACTGTGGCCCGTTTCGTACGATTCCTATTTAGCGACGTACAGTGGCACTCCGTTTATCCGGACTCTCCCGTCTATCATACGTTCGAGTTCGCTGCCTTTTGTTTTACTGATCGGGTACAGGGAGACATTTATATGTATTTTATGGAACGATGCGAGATCTCCTATATGTGGTACACCGCGGTGCCCGGGCTTGGATGATAAGAGTTCAGTAACATGTTTGGTGAACCAGGTACTAAGACAAAATTTCTTCGGATAAATGGAGTTCTGCTGTATTTGTTCGAATAGGAAATGTGTGAACATGGCTGAAATATTGGTGGGTGGTTACGATAATGGTTGGTGCGGAAGGTCCTGAAGCGTTCGACGCTGTGTGACATGTAGGGTTCACTGTGGGTGTGTAGATGTTGAGGG
Source organism: Andrena camellia (assembly GCA_029448645.1). NCBI lineage: Eukaryota > Metazoa > Arthropoda > Insecta > Hymenoptera > Andrenidae > Andrena > Andrena camellia. The sequence continues at coordinate 16,381,217 of CM055679.1, read as the reverse complement.
AAAGATTGATGGGTTGGTTACAGGGGGAAAACTTCCTTTGATGAATCCTATGGAACTCTACAGTTTAAATAATGTAAATTGTTCGTACCCTGGATAAAATTAGGATACGAATTATTTAGGTATCGGGTCCATGAATTGAGTGACGAAAACAGATAGTTGGACATACCTATACACATTGAGATAAGCTTTGGTATCATTTAAAACCCTCTTTCTTTTTCACGAAGCGATGCTATCTACTATATAATAAGGAGTAACACATATAGTTTGATATTTAGGGTGGGCCCAAATGGACCTTTGCATCCGTCAGGCGAAAGTTGATACCTACCTACGTTTGCTACCATCGTTTATTTTGAAAATGGTTCGTCATAAATCACGATACGAAAAGATTAATTCGAATTGACAGGAAATGTAACAGGCAGATAAAGTTGATGTTCTGAGTGGCCCCCAGGATATCTGGCTCCAATATTTTTTAACAATGAACTTTGTTTTATTGATGTAAAACGCGAAATTAACGATATCGCGTAATATTGGTCTGTTAGAAAAAATCGGTATATTAGAAACATGTATCACTTGGCACCAAACGTGTTAATTCAGGCTGATCTATTAACGAAGGAAGACCAGTAAAGATAGTCATCTGAAAATAGCTTTAATTCACCTTTAGTCGTTCTTAACTCTTCGTTGACACATCTCCTTTTTCGATCAACTGGGTGGCTCACACCCAGAGCAATTTTTTAACGACTGCCATTCTCATCTAAAGAATCCAATCGTTATGAAAAAAATCATGGGTCAATTTCGAAATCTCTAGAATGTATTCCAATTGTATTTTGATTGAAATTTAATCACAGTTTTTGTAAAAGAAAATTCTATATCACCATCTGTTGAGAAAAAAACGAAGGAAATCTTAAAAAATTACAATTTTTACAAATTTCAATATTAGAAGCTAAACATCTACAGAGTTGTTGTTCAGATATAATATTTTCAGACAAAAAGTAGTCTGTAAGTCAGCTTTGGAAAAAAGATATTTATTTTGCATATAGAAGGTACGGAGCGCCAAAATCAGCTTATCGGTGGCTCACACCCAGAGTGTCAACGAAAGGTTAAAATGCATGATTTAGTCTAGTTTACACTAGAATCGCATAGATTTCTCCATAGTTTTCATTATCAATGTCTTTCTTATTAGCCTTTCAAAGATTAAATTTGTGTTTCAAGGACTGAGCGCTAAAGTGAAGACGATTTAAAACTTCCAAGCAACAATGAACGAGTACTACTTAACATCCTATGCCCCAATATCTGAGCACATATAATGAAGCATTTTTGCTCGAAAAGAAGATAATTACGTGTCACGGGGGAATAACATTTGTTATCAACCATTTGGCATTTGTCTCAATCCTTAATTAGCGAGCAGTCGTCTCTGAAACGAGGTAAATTTCATTTCGCCCCTCGAGATCACGGTACGTTACGCGTATTATCAGCTCCTGTCAGTTAATCTGTCAGTGGCAAAGCTGTGCTCGAAGGAAACAGGCTCGGTATTTTAAAACGCTTAAAAGGCAATCCACGAAAAGTGGCAGTAGCTCGCAGCGTAAACAATTTAGCATGCAAATATTTGATACTTAAATAATTTTACAAAGAGAACGAAAAATGGACCGAAATTGCAACGATATTCAAACAATCTTCTTATCCACAATCAAATTTAAACTCTCTGTATCGACAGGCATTAGTAGAGAACAAAAATTACATATAATTTAACACCTACAGTTTAATTTCATTTCATAAGCATTCTGTTGTAAAATAAAGCTTTGCGATTCGTATATTACATTAGTTAAATATAAAACTTTTGCACAATAGTATCTGCAATGTAAAACGGATAATACCTATGCGATTTTCGAATATGCAAGAAATTTATTCTCAACAGAATTAATTCAAACTAAGAATTATTTTCAACCGGCAATAAAATTTCTAAAATAAATTCTTGCTGGAACAACGCTCATTGAATTTTCAACTTGAAATAAAATATCTTTTTAAACCCTGACTTTAATTCGTGGCATATTATTACTACCTGTTTACGAAGCGAGTCCTTATATCTCGACGTTACGATAGAGCCGAGATTGTGGGCATTATCTCAAATCGGGTAAACGCGAGGAATGTCATTTTCTGTCCCGCAGAACACGACTCCCCCTTTGGACCTTGATACCTGCTCATCAACCGCGTTTTCTGATTGCGACAATCACATTGCCGTTCTCTAGTTACGTGACTCATACCTTGACGGAGAAGAGAAATGTTTAGCGAGGCATCGTGGCTTCTCCACGGTGTTCGATAATTATTGTAGACTGGGAAGAAGAACGGACTTTTTAATGGTTATGGCACGGGAGGATTCCCACGTCATAGTCGTGGACAGAAGGGTACGAAGCTGGTTTGTATTGGTGCGAGTGCAATGAATTATACTTTGGCGACAGCAGAAGGGATAGGATAGTGTAATCTCCTGAGACTACCTGGACATTTGTTTTATTGAATCGCTGGGTAGGTGATTTTTACACGAGATCGTGTGTTATAGGCAGAACTCGAGTGTAACAGTATTTAATTGCAGGATCATTAGCCGAGGTAATGGCACTCGTTTGTACGGTGTTCGCGAATTAAAATGTACGAGGATGTGGGTAATTTGCTAAAGTTGTAGGTTCTTGGTTAATGGTCAATAGCGCTCGATGAGGGTTAGCGTCGAGATGTAAACAAAAAACAGGTGATTCGAAGGGTGCACAGGGGATTCAACTGTACCTGTCCTTAGGATAATACTCGGAAAAGGGGGAGAGAGAGGTCTTCGTTAATAGTTTTGAATCTGTGCTCGAGTGAACATCATAGGTGTTTTGATTTATTTTTATTTCATATTTCTTTGCAAGTGGAAGGCAATATCTGGTTAAACATCTCACTCCTTTCGTTTTCATTTTATGTTTCATTTGTAAGTGAAAGGTTTAGAGAATGGAAGTGGTAAATGTTGAACGTTGCATAGAGATTGTATCTTGATGTCCTATCAGTAATCTCGAGAAACGTTGAAAATATCTATCGTAAGAAGCTACGACTTCTTTGAATGTAAGGCAGTTCTCCGTCTTGTCAACAAACTTATACTCTTAGCAGAAATCTCTTTTGGTGTCTTCACCATCGTCGAAACCTTTCCCATATTTTCCTTTTTCATTTTATGTATCACGATTATCACTGTATCTCTTACAAAGTGCAATATCGTTAACAGAGTAGTTTACTATATGTCCCCTACCCTTAATACCAAAATGGATACATATTTTGACTCTACAAGGCCCACAGTCATTAATGTTATCATCCAAAATCCCATTTGGTGGCGTTTACCCCCAAGAATATCTCTCCTCAGACCACTCAAGTGACTTTCAAATAGTTTGCTACATCTGTCCACTACCAATACTAAAATTGATATGTGTTTTGGGTCTGCAAGGCCCACAACCATCATCCAAAATACCATTTGGTGGCGTTTACCCCCAAGAATATCTCTCCACAGACCACTCCAGCGACTTTCAAATAGTTTGCTACATCTGTCCACTACCAATACTAAAATTGATATGTGTTTTGGGTCTGCAAGGCCCACAACCATCATCCAAAATACCATTTGGTGGCGTTTACCCCCAAGAATATCTTCCCACAGACCACTCAAGCGACTATCAAGTAGTTTCCTACATCTGTCCACTACGAATACCCAGATGGATATCTGTTTTAGGTCTGCAAGGCCCACAACCATCATCCAAAATCCCATTTGGTGGCGTTTACCCCCAAGAATATCTCTCCACAGACCACTCCAGCGACTTTCAAATAGTTTGCTACATCTGTCCACTACCAATACTAAAATTGATATGTGTTTTGGGTCTGCAAGGCCCACAACCATCATCCAAAATACCATTTGGTGGCGTTTACCCCCAAGAATATCTTCCCACAGACCACTCAAGCGACTATCAAGTAGTTTCCTACATCTGTCCACTACCAATACTAAAATTGATATGTGTTTTGGGTCTGCAAGGCCCACAACCATCATCCAAAATACCATTTGGTGGCGTTTACCCCCAAGAATATCTTCCCACAGACCACTCAAGCGACTATCAAGTAGTTTCCTACATCTGTCCACTACGAATACCCAGATGGATATCTGTTTTAGGTCTGCAAGGCCCACAACCATCATCCAAAATCCCATTTGGTGGCGTTTACCCCCAAGAATATCTCTCCACAGACCACTCCAGCGACTTTCAAATAGTTTGCTACATCTGTCCACTACCAATACTAAAATTGATATGTGTTTTGGGTCTGCAAGGCCCACAACCATCATCCAAAATCCCATTTGGTGGCGTTTACCCCCAAGAATATCTCTCCACAGACCACTCCAGTGACTTTCAAATAGTTTGCTACATCTGTCCACTACCAATACTAAAATTGATATGTGTTTTTGGGTCTGCAAGGCCCACAACCATCATCCAAAATACCATTTGGTGGCGTTTACCCCCAAGAATATCTTCCCACAGACCACTCAAGCGACTATCAAGTAGTTTCCTACATCTGTCCACTACGAATACCCAGATGGATATCTGTTTTAGGTCTGCAAGGCCCACAACCATCATCCAAAATCCCATTTGGTGGCGTTTACCCCCAAGAATATCTCTCCACAGACCACTCCAGTGACTTTCAAATAGTTTGCTACATCTGTCCACTACCAATACTAAAATTGATATGTGTTTTTGGGTCTGCAAGGCCCACAACCATCATCCAAAATACCATTTGGTGGCGTTTACCCCCAAGAATATCTCTCCACAGACCACTCGATCTCCCGAGCAGAGTCTCTATACACATGCACTCCACCAATCCTTGCACCAGTGTCTGCCCATTTTAAGCATTGCTGGTTTTAGGTCGTTGGGACGCGACGGTTGGCAACGATGCTGTCTAAACCGCGTTTGTAGACGACGACGACGAGGTGAATTATGGAATCGTCGTTGAAATTATTCAACTGTGGCCGTCGTCACGATCAGCCAGAACCGAATCCGTCGCCGTAGACGCGTGTACGTGTGTGTACATGCGCGCGGTCGCCACTGTGACATTTTAATGGTGTGCAGACAAGTTGAAGTCTTCACGTTCCTCCGTTCGCTCGATAACCCCCCCCCCCCCTTCGTTTTTCTCCCTTTTTCGCGCAGATAGCTGACCGGCGGTTGGCGGGCTTCCCTGAAAAAGCCGCGGCTCGGAACCAGTCCCACGAGCAACGAGCCGTTGCCTTTTATCTAACGAGCGTTCCCGCTAACGAGACATGTTTAGTTAATTCGACGGCAGCGAGTTTGGCTGATGATCGTGCGCGGCGGACGCTGCCAGAGCTCCATGGACGCCTCGCAGAGGATCCATCATGTCGGTGAACTGTTGTGTTCCCTGTGGCGGATACTCGAGAACACGAAAACTGGTAGACTCAGGGATGTTTAGTAATTTCTTCGGCCTCTAGCAGGGGAAGGTAACGGCGGAGGTGAATAGACGAGGTTTTTGGGGGAGGTTAGATTGCCACTGTTGGGGATGACGAGTGCCTATGAATAAGTTATACAATATTAGGTGATAAAGTGTAACGACTTTTGAAAGAAATACTATATTACTTTCCTCATTACTACCTACCTATATGTACAGAAGATTTTACAGTTTTATTGTTTCTTAAGGGGGGAGACCTACTTAGAACGGTCAGAGCGGTATGCTTCTTTGGCAATTTTTTCTAGACAAACCGATAAACTTTTATTATTAAACATTAGTCTATTGGAAAGAGTACATCTTACGGATATTTCAGTATTTTTTGCGGTAAAAAGTATCGAAGGATTTGTGAGTCATAGGCGTTGCCCGAGACGTCCTCTTTTTAGGCGCTTTGCGGTGACAACCGTAGCTCGGTGCAGAATCATCCAAAATTGAAAATTCGATTTTTTTTTATACGATATAAGAAATTATCTAGGCGCTAACAGGCCTGATTTTAGAAAATTAATTTTGAGACAAAATGGCGGCTGTGCAAAATTGAAGCATCGATATTTGGCAAAAAATCGCTCGTTTTTCAAGTGTAAAAAAAATCTGGGCAAAAGATAAGGAAAAGCTCCCGATAGCGATTAGATTTTTAACCCTAAAATAAGCCTGCAAAGGCTCGAGTAAATCGGTTCATTAATTTTTGAGTTACGTGTGTCACCGACTTTAAATACCTACATGATTTTGAGGAGAACGCGTTTAAAGTTTTGGGTCTGAGCGCTACATCGATGAACACCTACCTACTTACACGCGTACCTATAACTGTGTCAATTTTGGTCAGATTAACTTGACACTTTCAGGGATTATTTGCAAGATGTACTTCAAGTAAATATAAAAATCGAAAAATCGATTTTTCGGAAATTTCTAGCTAAGCCTCCCCCCTTAAGTTCTAAAAACTGTGTAGTTAGGTATAGGTACGTATTCATTGTCAACGTAAGTAGATTCGTGGTGGAGAATGAAATATCTACGTGGATAATACTTAAGCACATATGAATAATTGTGTCATAATATGTGCCAATAATTATTCGACCTTATTTTTACGTCAAACATTTCTTTCCATTAACCCCCCTCGCTGACGATTACCTCGATAGTGGCATATAATTAAGACGAAAATCACCGTTCATCTTCGTAGTCTCAGTTGAACCATTCGTGCCACTGCGTGAATATGCAAATTTGGCCAATTTTAGGCCGAAATAACGGTACATCGGGAAGAATCCGAATTTATTCGCACACGTCTGTGGAATACCTCTCGCGTTAAGCTGTCCCCCTTTGACAGCGTCGATTCGTTAATGGGCTACAGAAGAGAGAATAATAAGAACGTCGCCCGGCGCGCAAAGGGTTATTACGCCCGGTGATAATTGCACGCGAAGAAAAGAAGGTGGATACGAGCGTTGATACACCGGTACAGAGAAAATACCTAATTAGCGTTCCCTCCGTTCGATTCGCCACTTTTTCGTGCGCGTAATGGAACCTGGCGTTACTTTGCCCTGGTGTGCGAAACATGCGTGCAAATACGAGGGGACGTTAAATTTCTCCGATTGTTTCGCGCTCGGGGCGTGCTTCCAGCCACGGCGGAACAATGTGATCGCGAATATCAGCTGATTTTTTGCTCGAAACGTGGCAACGAAGCCCTCTGGCATCGCTGTTAATCCTTTCGCACGGCTGGAAGTGCCATCGTAGCGTTAGATGTGACGGAATCACGGGATTGCACAATTAACGTCGATGTTGTTTTTGTGACACGGACACTGGAATAGGCTTTCGAGAATGTTTTCCATTCTGATGTATTTCATTGGGTATGCTAACGCGAGTGAAGCCTCCATTTGTTAGCCTTTATTGCAGCTGCAACATTTTTTATAATGTCAGAAAAAAGAAACACATATATTAAGTAGTCACGAGGTCCTTATATTTTCATCACTTGCAATTTGAAAGGCCCTTAAAGAAATGAAGACTCCAGCGGGTCAGAAAAGACCCGCGGGACGTAGGAAGGTTAGTTAAGTGCTCGATTGTTGGAAGTGTCATTTGGAAGAGGAGATTTCTTTGGTTGGTTTAATAGTGGAAATAAAATGTAATAGAATTCGGTTAGGAAATGATGATTGGAATTAACATTCAAAGGAATTGAGGACATCGTGTTCCTAAGAATAAATACAATATAAATCCCCCACAAATGTGTTTACCAGTATCTCAGAATCAATATATAGTTACTTCAGAACGATTAGCGAAGTAGGCTGTAAAGCGAAGGAAATTGTTGAATATGTATTGCATGTCTACAATCAGAATTTTTGTCGACATAATACGTATACGCGTTACACGCACACCTTCACTAATAACACATGTTTCGTTTGTCGACTCTTGGGAATCTTGGGATCATTCGGCAGGGATCGTCGTCCGTCTTTGGATGTCCATATGGATTGGCAATGTGGTGCACATGGTTTCTTTTCGTAGTTGTTAAATTTATGTAGAATGTATCCTTAATTCTGTCCCGTGATAATTTGTAAGTTATAATAATATTAAAAATGATCTGAAGTCATTCCCTAGTATGCAAATTATCTTTGTAAAAAGAAGTGAGATCCCCCCAAAAACTTCAAAAAAGTAAAAAAATTACGCCAAGTACATGAAATCAAATAAATCACAAAAATAGAAGATAAGAATAATAATTACAAAATAAAAAAAAGATGTGAAATCAAAATAAGCTGCAAGTACATAAAGGTGCTTTCCAACTGCGCTTCAGATGACACAACTACATATACATAGCGAAAATGTTGAGTTCATAAATTCCATTACTCATATCACGGACATTTTGATTAACCCATCAAAAAGAATCCCATTTAAAAACATTGTCGTAAATTAACTAATAGCTTTACAAAATTAATGATATACAAAAATTGCGCCAATTTTAACAATGGCTATTTATACAAAGAAAAATGTATTAAATAATATTAAGCAGTTATATTTTTATACAAATAAATATTTTAATACGAATAAATATTTTATTCAAAATACTTGGCGCTGCGAAACCGAAAAAATGTTAATTGTCTTAGTATTATTAATAATTTACAATAACTCCCTTACAATCGAAAATACATAAATATATACATATACATACGAGTATTAGAAACGCAGTCAGCTTTATAGAGAGATAGAGAGAAAAAGATTATTGCAATTTATACATATTTATTCAGTTTAGCAACACCAATTCGGAGAGCAGCGCCAAGTATTTTGAATAAAATATTTATTCGTATTAAAATATTTATTTGTATAAAAATATAACTGCTTAATATTATTTAATACATTTTTCTTTGTATAAATAGCCATTGTTAAAATTGGCGCAATTTTTGTATATCATTAATTTTGTAAAGCTATTAGTTAATTTACGACAATGTTTTTAAATGGGATTCTTTTTGATGGGTTAATCAAAATGTCCGTGATATGAGTAATGGAATTTATGAACTCAACATTTTCGCTATGTATATGTAGTTGTGTCATCTTAAGCGCAGTTGGAAAGCACCTTTATGTACTGGCAGCTCATTCTGATTTCACATCTTTTTTTTATTTTGTAATTATTATTCTTATCTTCTATTTTTGTGATTTATTTGATTTCATGTACTTGGCGTAATTTTTTTACTTTTTTGAAGTTTTTGGGGGGTATGTATTGCATGTCTACAATAATTGAGGAGTTGAGATGTTCATTGACGTGAAGTGTGAGAATTGAAAATTTTCAGTAGTTCCTTTTCACCCAACAGCCCCAAAAGCTGAAATGAATTATTCTAACACTTACAGAGTTTACCACCGTATTCCGCATGAAATTTACATCCTCTTCCACTAAAAAATAATTTGTGATTTCTTTGGCACTTGCATCGTTTACCATTTCAACTCCTCAACCTGTGATTCACGAATGTGTCTTCAACAAATGAGGGATTATTCTTCCCCGTAAACGAACCCTCCATGCAGGTTGCCAGACAACCCCTTCCTAGCACATTACATCCATTTTATTACCTCCAAATTTTCCCACAATCCATATTCTTAACTAGATCATACCAGTAACTCGGACCTTCGACAACCGTATTCTTAACAACAGAATATCTTACGTCACCGATATTTATTTTATCCTCCAGGCTCGCACGCTGAAATGTGAGCCACCAATTACTCCCAGCGGCGTATTAACTCCGATGAGTGGTTACCTGCTTTTCGCGTAACAGTTACAAAGGAATGAGCCGTCGCCGAGACTGTGCCCCTCGAACGCGACGCTTCGCCTCGTTCGCCGCGTTTCAGCCCTTAATTTCGAATTAGTCTCACGGCCGGGGGAAACTTCAGGCGCCTAGAACGTTCGCTGCCAATTATCGTAGAAGTTGTTCTATAAAATTTCGACGGGATTACACGGAACACCAGTAAACCCCTGCTCGCTGGCTGCACGGGGTAATTTACGTTCAGAGAAACAATCTTGCCGATTTGACAGGATGGTTTCTCTAATTGTAAGCCGAAAACCCCTCGACCCTCCGGGCGACGCTGTTTAAGTGGCGGTCTTTTGGAAGAACGTGTAGAAAGAGGGCCACGCGGCTCGTGTATCCAGTTAAGACACAATTTATTCGAATTCATTCGGTGCTCGTCGACTTTGAACGTGGCTCCTCAAATCGATCACCTTCACCGATCAATTTCGCAGTTGAAGCAGGATGCTCGAAGGAACTATAAATAGGCGGGGATGTAGGAAGACATGTAGTTCATTTGATAAATTAGACAATTTTCTGAAGTTATGCTTCTGTTGCTTATATTGTATACCAAATGTTACGCATTAATTCATAAAGTGAATCCCAAGTGCTTTACACCGATCATATTCTTAGGCATGAAATTAGTAGATACCTCCATTTATTTTTAGTGAATCTCTTCTAGCGTTCAAAACATTGAGAACTGGGGTAATAATCATTTAAGGTGTAGATACTTTATTCAGCAAGAGTCATTTTCCTGCGAACCGAATTCAGTTAGTGTTTATACATTCTCAAAAAGACTTGACAATTAATTGGAGTCAGATTCCAGAATGATTCCCCAAAGTTTGTTGCCCTGGTTGCATCGCATTGCAAAGTCTATGCAGAAAAAGGGCGAAGTTACTCATTTGGCCGTTAAACCGAAGGATATTAATCTCAGATTTCATTACCTTCCAGCCCGATGCAATTACCTCCACAATATTTTCTCGTAAATTCTAATTTCTTGTAATTCCTTCCCCGCAGCTGTTGTTAACACCGTGTTTCTGCGAGTTGCGAGCATCGGGATGGGGGTTTATAAATAGAGGTAATCGTAGAATAGTCAGAGGTGCAATAGAACGTTGCTGAATCTGAGGTGGTCGTCAAGGAACTAGGATGCAACTACGCCATCTCTCACACTTTAATGCAAAAGGTGTTAAAAAAAACAAAGAGATTCAGGACTTAATTTTAAAGAGGGTGTAATATTCACCATAGTCAACGTCGATAGAGAAATAAACTCTATGAATGTTAGAATTAATGTTCAATTTCATAATCCAAATGGTTTGTTTTCTTCTATCATCATATTCCCATATTTCCATATTTTTATTTCTACACTAGCGGACAAAAAAGTTACCACTTTTTCGATTTGTTCTATTTTTGTTATTTTTTTTAGCATAAATTTGGGACTGTGGTACGTTTAATATGCATATTCTGATGGAGAATTTAAAGCTGTATAAAACTCAGTTAAAGTTGAATTTATTTAACTGGCAAACAAAAGTGTTATATGACATTGAACGGGGTAACACATTTTTGGGGCCCCCAAAGAAGTTACCACGTTTAGAAACTTTTTAGGTTGTCCTAAAAGCAAAAGGTGCCCCCACAAAATATTAGATTTTTTTATTAACGTTCAAAAGTGGTAACTTTTCGTTGGCTTTAAAAGTGTGTTGTCTTCTTTAATGTTACGTAGGGTTTTTGTTTGTTAGTTAAATAAATTCAACTGTAACTGGGTTTTATACAGCTTTTAATTCTCTTTCAGAATATGTATATTAGGCACATACTGCAGTTTTGAGTTGATATTGAAAAGTAATAGAAGTAGGGTGGGGTTCGAAAAAGTGGTAACTTTTTTGTCCGCTACTGTATATCTGCAAAGGTGTCCTAAATCTTCTTCCAGATATCTGTTGACAGGTACTAGAATATCGTTTTCAATTAGGTGTGTACGTCAGACAAAATAAGAGTAACTGTTCACGAGGTTTCGAAGAGGCAGTCCGGAGCCGCGCTCAGGTGAGACTGTGGTTTCGCCGTTGGCCAACCCTTGGCCATAAAACCTGCAACAATTTGCCTCTCGCTAGTGAAACGCCGAACCGAAGTTCAATGGCAGGGTAAAATCGTTTGCCACCTGCGCGGGCATAAAAATTTGTCTCGAACAATTATGTTAGACGTTCCAGATAACTCGAACATTTCAGCACCAACCTTACTTCTCTTCGTCCACGTTCCCTCCATGTTTCGCCCTTTCAAACGCGACTTGTTCGAGGACCGTGACGCCGAGACCTTGCATAAACATGGACAATTTATTTACACGCGAACGTGTGGTAAATTTCTGTGTCTACTTAAATAATCTGAGTCGAGTACTCGAAGACCTCGAGTAGATTACTTAGTTTGTCCGAATACTTCAAACGACGCGAGGAAAAAACATTCGATGTGTTCAAGTGTGTCCAGTGCCTCGAAGAGAATCCGATCCGCTGGAAAAACGAACTCGAATTTTTTCGAGATAATCGTGTAACTGTGTAGGTATGTAATCAGTTGGTTTCGACGGAACAGGTTTCACACTGCTTGGGTTTCAAATACTTATCGTTAGACGGCGGCGTGTGCAAGTCCCATTCGACGAGTCTGCGGCTATGTGGCTCCTTTTAATTTGAAGCCGAAGTTAACGGTCTTAATTCAGCCCAACAGATGGAGTAAATGATTATTGAACTACAACTTTGCGAAGATACGCTGACCGAAAAGAATCGTATAACTGCGCCAGGCTGAGTAGCAGTGTAATTTACTCGTGGTCCTGATAAGAGAGTGAAAAAAGCCGTTTAAGCACATTGAAATACAAGTTTACAAATGTCGCGCGACCAGTTTGCTGCCCTGTGCGATTTCTCGAGCTTGCTGCGTTTGACGTATCTTCTCCACGGCGCTTGTACGGACGTCATTTACCTCCGATCCACCTTGTTACACGCGATCGTAATTTTAGATCAGAGCTTGTGCCTAAGTGATAAGAGTGATACGTGGAATAATTGTAAAACAATGGGAGCATTTACGAAAGCGTAGCCAATCGCGATAAACTTCTGTAGCGGATGCTTGACGTTCAATTTCACGCCAAATCGTGGCTGGACAAAGCTGGGAGTGTAACTTTCAGAAGTAGGTCGTAGCTTCACTGTAATTTTACTTTATTGCATGTACAGAACGATACTAATTTACGTTTATACAACGAGGCTCGGGTTGAAGAGAAAATTGAGAAAGATTTATGCATTGATATTGCAGCAGCTTCTTACATATCACATTTTGATCTCGAGGCGTCCCTTTAGCCTTCGGATGGCTGACTTTTAGCGTTGGAAAGTAACTTTAGTGTTATCGAATGAGTGTGATAATTATCAAGAATTTTAGTTAGCGGTGTAAGTTTTCATTTGTAGGGGAATATAAATGTTTCGAATCTTCTTCTTTATTTCGCGGAGTCTCTCTAGCTGGCTTTCGAGCTCGATTTCTCCGAGCACCTAGTATCCAGTTTCTTCATCTGCACAGTAACCTAATTACTTGCAATTAAACGTGCAAGGAGAACGCCGACTATATCCAAATTCAATTTGACTTCTCCACGCTAACTCAGCCAGTCTCTTACAATCGTACCCCGATTCCCAAAGCTCAATCATCATCGTGGTAATCGTAATCATCTCAACCGCAACAGCAGCACCGCAGCAGAATTCTCCTGTTTCGCACACTGTTCGGGGAATCGGCAAATAGCAACCTCGAAGTCGTAGCTTTCCATCCGGTCGTATAACTCGGTTTCGATTTCCCACTTCTTGGAACCTATCAGTCGCGGCATAAAACGTGCCACAATTCCGACGATTCATTTAAGTGACATACATCGAGGAGCAAAGTAGTTGTAGGTGAACCTAGGACTATAGTGATATCTTCCAGGAGGGGCCAGAAAACGGATTCAGTGGCTACGAAATTTGTGGAGTGTCTCTAGCTGCTAAACGCCTAATAGTAATCTCTCTGGATTAACGATAAGTAGCTTGTTGAACCTGGAATCTAATTATTACCCTGTCAGAGCATGCGCATTAGAAGAATTGCTAAGTTCACCTATACCTCGCCTCCTCTGTTAACTGTCACTTTAGTTGTGTACGTTTAATCGCGCACTTGTTCCCAAGTAGTTTCACCTCTACTGTAATGAAAACCAAAAATCGAAAAGTCTAAAAGTTTGTGGCATCTAGACCTACGCACACTGCTACCTACAACTCTTACGAAATAATTACTGAACAATAAGGTTTATACAAAAACCAAATTTTTACAAAAAAAAAATTAAAACAGTAAAAGATATTTATACTTATTCCAAAAATTTTCATTTTATTTAATATTTGTAACTACAGAAATATAAGAAAATAAAATATACTCTATACAAATCTAAAAAACAAAAAACTAAAATAATTAAAATCCGTAGAAAATAGAAATTATAAATCGTTATTTCATGTAGATAGTATTTTTTTCAACAAATATGAACTCATGAAGATTAGTTTTACAGTAAACTGTTACTATAGTGCCCGAGGCGATTTCAATTAAAAATGTTAACGGTTTTAATTAAACAATTAATTAATTTTTACATATTAATTCCAGTATCTAAAACCGGTTCTTCTAATTTCAAAACCGGGTTTCGAATTTTACAAATCTATCCCCAAAAACGGTTTTAAACCCGGTTTTTAAAAACCGACAAACCCTACTAAATAATAGTGCTTTTGATATTTATGAATCAATTTCTTTCCAACCTTCTAATCATTCCCCAACTTCTTCCTTGATTTTTGACACGTTTCTCTTACTTCCTCATCCACTTGATCTGAAAATCTGGGGACTCTGGACGTTGCGACAAGCATTGCTTTCCATCCCCTTTATATCGAAAGGGTTAAGTCTCCGGTGAGTCGAGGACGGATTCGGAAGCGTCGAGGAGGCGCGCAGAAGGGACACGGGGCTAAAAGAGAGTAAAAATGGACGGGGCGGGGGGAGGTGGGAGCGGACCGCCTGGGGCAGCAGATAACCGGGTACCGGGAACAGAGAAAAAAGGCATCGCGTGACCGAAACCTGAAAACCAGAATCCCGGTGCAGCCGTCCAGCATCCCATACTCCTCCGATGGAATTGTCGAAGCCGTGTGTGCACGAAATCGGCCCTCGTACGTGTTCGGGCGCGGCGGAGCGGGCCGTTTTTAATTTTCGACCGAGCTCTATACGGTAGCCGCACGGACAGATACTCGGCTACCGAATTGGAACTCCCACCGCGCGGATGCGCGAGGGGAGCTCCGAAGGTTGAAGGACGGATCACTCGAACGCCGCTCCCAGGATCGTTTCCTCAGTTCCTTCGTTGTTTCGTGTAAAAAGGAGGACTGTCGCGTGGAATATGTATCGCGTCGCGGGGAATCGGCGGAATTAGACTTTTAAATGTAAGCCGTCGTTACGCGCGCCGTCACGCCTGGGACGCGATGGGCCACGCTTATCGGAACGCAGTCTTTCGAGAATTGCGTAAGGGAGGGGGACAAAATGGATTTTGTGAATTGGTAGACTGTGTCGTAGGTCGGTGCAGACGTGGAGGAACGATGTGCGTTTGAGTTTATGTTTCTGAATTACCACGTTGAGAAAAATTTGGGTGAGATTATCCAAACGGAGCATGCCTCTGGCGAATATTCCTTATTGTATTGAAACCTTCTTTTATAATGGTAGAAAATAATTCTGACCATGACAAACTAGATTCTAGAATAACCATGGGCATATGATATCCTCATAAAAGTGAAAACTAAAGGTATTATCAATAGAAACGAAGCATGGAAAGTAATAAAAGCATTAACTAAAATTCAATAATATTGAAAAAACTGACATAGAAGTATGTTCATTAAAGCTCTTGAAAATATTCACTGAAATTCGGAAAGGGAAGTAGGTATATTGAGTAGATAGTTCGATACACCCGAGGAGTGTAATTAGAAACACTTAAAGGGTTTAGTAATTAAAAGTAGCCTACGTAGAAAAATCGTTCCTCGAAGGGGGTACCCGATATCAACATAAAAACATGATATGCAATATAATATGATCTTTCCATCGCGCGTTCACTATTCTCTAACTAATTAACATTGCTCTTCTTTAACAAGAGTTTGCTCCCACGCGACGTCGACATTGTTCACAGTTTAGACGCAATCATCCGCCATTCTTTTCGAGGCAATTTGCCTGTCGGTTTCTAACAACTCATTACCATATAAAAGGGTGCAAACATGCCACAGTCTCTCGCGTATTTTGCTCGCTCGGGTGCGAAATCCGATGCCGCAATTACGGATGGAATTCGTTCTCGCCTGCAACGCCCACATGTAAGCCGAGCCATTTACCGAAATCTAAATGCCTCCCTCTCGGCTTTTAGCCGGTTCGCCGGTAAATAACTGCGGTTTAATGTTGCTCAATCATTTCTTGCGTGCAGAGGCGTATTTCAGGCGGTGATTCGATGCCCGTTGCGTTACCCGTTGCACCTGTTTTCGCGATAGAAATGCTGCTCACCGCGTAATTCGCTCGATGCGCTTTATCGCGATCATTGGGAAAAAGAAAAGGGGACTGAAGGACTGCGGAGCGATTCGAGCAAATTAAACGCGGGCACCAACTTAATGCTGCCCTGAACGTTAATATTCGTAGGTACCTACTTGTAATTATTGTGTTTCATTGGATTATCGTTGGTCAAGCAGTAGCTCGGGTGTCGAACGCAAGGGAAGATATTTCGTTTAAATTTTTTTTATAGGTATTACTTCACAGCAAGTGTATTGAGGTATTGAAAGGGAATTAGATGTCTGTTTTGCTTTTTTTTTATATTTTATTAGAATGTGGAGTGGCAGTTATCAGCAACGACTGCTGTTAATTGCACTTTAACTTCAACTTTAAAGTTGAATTCTCTATATCTTACAAGGAGAGGTTCCCAGGTGTCCGCCTCCGATCGCTTTGAATTTTGGATATGTTTTAGAATACCGAAAAATAAGATATACGTGTTTTTTTATAACGGCCCGTTTTCATATTTAGGGGGTGAAACCAACCCCCAAAGTTATAAGATTTTCTGGTGTTTATCTCCGATTGCTTTGCTTTTTGGATATGTTTCAGAGGACCGCAAAATAAGAAATACGTGTCTTTTTAGTTTGGCCTGCTTGAATGTTTAGGGGGTGAAACCACCCCCCAATGTTCATAAGAATAGTTGGCGCCCGCCTCCGATTGCTTTGAATTTTGGATATGTTTTAGAGGGCCGAAAAATAAGAAATACGTGTCTTTTTATTTTGGCCCGTTTGCATGTTTATGGGGTGAAACCACCTCTCATAGTTACCCCCTAATAACAGTGACTGACGACAAGAACATCGTCCATACAGCAAGTTATGGCGCAAATTAAATTTATATCAAGTTTTACTCAACACAATTTTGTACCCCGTATGAACTTTGAGGGGTGGTTTCACCCCCTAAACGTTCAAGCAGGCCAAAATAAAAAGACACGTATTTCTTATTTTTCGGTCCTCTAAAACATATCCAAAATTCAAAGCAATCGGAGATGAACACCTGAAAATCTTATAACTTTGGGGGTTGGTTTCACCCCCTAAATATGAAAACGGGCCGCTATAAAAAAACACGTATATCTTATTTCTCGGTCCTCTAAAACATATACAAAATTCAAAGCAATCGGAGGCGGACACCTGGGAACCTCTCCTTGTTAGTGATTCTATCTAGACAGATTTCTAAACTAAGAGAAGCAGATGTGAACGCTACCAATTTCCAAAAGGAGCTTGCAAGAACAATTGAGGCATTTGATGGAAAAAGGGCACATAGGCCTATGTGCCCTTTTTCCTTAAATCATTTAAATCGACTCAGGTATGTGTTATATATATATAACATATCAAGGACATTACTTCTTTCGCGTTCAGATTAGCTAGATGCTGCTTTATTACGTAACGTGATCGACACGCAGCTACATAGTCGCTGAGCGATCGCGCTACCGTGCTGTCGTGCAATAAGTACTTTTGTTTCATAGAGGCGAGTATCGATTCCGCAAGGAAAGAAGTTAACTTAAAAAAAAAACTAGAATTTTAAGACAGCTTGCTGCGAAAAATCGAAGAAACTAATACTTATTTAAAACATTACATTTTTTGTTCACTTCTTTGCTTCATTTTGTATTTTTAATTTAAGCAATGTATAAAAAATGCGTAACGAAGTAAGTAAACAAAATTATATTTAAATAACTAAACAAAGAAGCAATTTTGTTACGAATTTACCACAAATAAAGACACATATCATTTTCAAATCATGACTTCTGTTTTCAGAACGTTTGAAGGACACGGTAACTACATCCTTAAAAAGATTGGATTTCGTTGCATTACTTTTTATTAAGTTATACAATAATGAAAACTTTGAAATCGATTTTCTTGAAATGGCATTTTGGCGTATGTGCCCTTTTTCCATCAAATGCCTCAATTTCGCATTCAAACTTCACACGTTACTTCTTATCAGTAAATATCACTTCCCAAAGCAGATTACAGTTTTAGATCATAATTGGATTAAAGCCTACAATTTACAATACAGAAAGCTCTCACCTCATCTTCGACCACTTCAACCACCCCTATCACCACAAAGTGTTTAGTTCCGTTGATAAACATCTCGACGACACCTTCACCGGCACGAATTTTTCCAAGGAATTAGCGAGCCCCTTTCACGGTGTTCTCGGCGAAACGTGGGGAACAATCCGGACCCATGAAACCGCTAAACTGGCAATAGAATGAGGACGTCAGGTGTGCCCATAGAGCCGGGTCAGGTTTGGTTGCCCTAGAAACGATAATTATTCAAACCGGTATTACGTAGTAATTAATCTGGAGGCAGATTAGTGCCGAGCAACGCCACGGTGGGCGTTGACTGATCGAGTTAGCGTTGAGTTAGGGATTTCGCTGCTCGAGCATGGCAGCCCCCGTAAGGTCGGCTATGCTCGTCCATCATCACCCCGTTTCCACTGGAACGGAGTCGTACATTGCCGGGCTCGCAGACCGGGGCGTTACATAATTAACGTGACTTCAGTTTAATTTTGCTGCAGACAATTAGCGCGGCGAGCCATTCACCTTGGCTGAAGTCTCTGGACGAAACGGGTCGGGGCGACGTTTAGCCACCGTCCTGCCCTCCAACGACACTTCCAAACTTCTTGGGCCACCAGGCCCTTAAACGTGCCTGCTTTTAGTGAAAATAGGGGGTAGTTCAATTTTCTTTCGCGTGATTATTTCGGGATATCGGGTATTTATTTGTGCCAGACTTCGGACGATTTAAATTGCATTCGTGTTCAACCGTGTTTCTGGTCTTTAATGTGGTTTGAAAGGTTTTTAGTTGGTGGGAATTAGTTACAAGTAGTTACTGTTCCTTGAACTTTTCTGAAGTCAGAATACGATTGGGTCAAAACAGACCCGAGGGACGGAGCACGGTTAATGAGCTTCACTGACAACGAGTATCCCGTTAGCTTGAATAATTCAGTCGGTTTAAGGGTAATTGCAGTGCTTGTAACTCGACGTGGGTAATACTTTACTCTCGCCACTTTATTTATCGGCATATGTTTCCTATTTAGGTATTCCGTGAAATTCTTTGGTCGACCACGTTCCAGTGGTGGATATTTCGCTACTAATCTTGATTCGTTGTTGGATAGACATCCACTCGTCAGCCATTGCCAATCGTTCAAAAACTCTTCAAACTGATAGAATATTCGTGGGCGTACAAGGAAACCCCTCCAACTCCATAAAACTAAGTTCTGAGAATAATCCCCTTGTTCCACAATTTTCCACAAGAAATGTAACAAGTGTCGTGGTAAAATTTGAATTTCAGAAAATATGCACCTGGTAGAGATTTTCCTCGTACGCCCACGATGTAATCCACCGGATGCACCGTTTACTATTTCTCCCCAATCGAACCAAGAAACTACCACCCCCTTCGTGTTTGAAATACCTATTCGAATGCTTCTCGAAGACAACTCTACCTCGATCACTGCACATCTATTATTTCCCTCGCACAAGCTACGACCAAAAAATCTACCCGTTTACCGTATCAACGGTCGATGGATCGTCACTGGTGAATGCACGAGGGTGAAAAAAAAAAACTGCGAGCAAATATTCTTCTGCCATGAAATACGCGAGAAATCGGGCGTGCCTCGTCCCTTCCCCGCCCCGCCGAACAAGCATCCCCACGGGGGTGGGCGAAAAACCACCACGCCGCGTATCTTTTGACCGGAACGGCCGTCGAAACCCGTGGAAAAAACGCCAGCCCCTAGCGCGACGTTACTTCGGCGTCCGTTGCGCATCGGGAACGCGGTTTCCGGCATATCATTCGCGATTTTTTGAAGTCCCCGGAGAAATCGCGGGATTTGCCGGCAGGTCTTCGCGAACGTCAGAGTGAATTTCGGTAGATCCCGATCGGGGCACCCCGCAACCCGTCATAACGTATAGATAATCCGTACATACACAGGATCGAGGCAATGATGTACGCGGGTCCCGGTATCCGGCTTCGCCTCTTGCGCCTTCGACAACCCCCACAGGAGTGATTCACCAATTTTTTCACTATTATTTCATCTTCGTGCGCAGACGTTGCGACGCGGCTGACAAGGAAAACGTCCCCAGCTCGAGAATTCCGATTTCAACGACGCTGCCAACCCGAAAATTCTGATTTTAACGAAACCTCGCGCGAATGTAGAGCATATGGTAGTGTGCAAGGAGGAATTTTATTCCTCCGCGGAAATTCACTGCGAAGGGGTGAAACCAACCCTCGAAGTTATCGCGTTTTTTCTGGGTTTTTAATGTACGTAGATATATGCAGTGTGGAGTGTCCACGTGATACGCGAAGAAGATTGATCGAAGTGAGAGTAACTTGATGTGAAATTCGCCTTGCGAGTGGGTACCTACATTGCTTCCGTTCCCTCCGTTGCAACGCGAAATTCGTCTTGCTGTTTTAGGTCAGCATCGATTTTAGGTGTCTGTGTACGTATCTTGCATTGTCAGCGAAATACTGAACCAAGGATCCCGCGAACATTATTATTTTCTCGACCGTGGTTGGTGTTGAATTTTTAGTTTAAAAATTTGCTGGCTCGCTATTTAGTATTGCTAGAAACATGGTAGGTAATCTTCAGTTTCGTAATTTAGTATTCAACTTCTCGTTAGAGTGATTGTGAGCAGTCTGTTCGTAACACCTTCCTATTCGGTCACTGGTATTCCATAGATCAACGAAAAAGAATGAATTACGGACGAATTTCCAGCATGCAGGGAGGCATAATTTCTGCCCGAGAGGCTGGCCAATATCCGCCGTGAAAATATACCGAAACCTCGTTCTCGCGTATAGATAAACACGAAGTAACATACAAGCGGCCCGGTTACGATACGTTTAGGATATATACGACGGGGCATCTTGGGGTAACATTGAATAATACAACGGATTCACTCATATTTAAAGTGAAATGAGCACGAACGGAGTACGAACACTAAAGGTGCTCCAATAACATCCACTTCACTTAGTGCGGAATTATATTTTTCATTCGGAAGTATCTATTTTTATTAAAGGCCAGTAATGAGAGGAACGTTAGATGGGGTGAAATATTACTCTACATTCACCATTCAGCGTTTTGATCGCGTTTCCGTTGTGTATGTAATGTGTGCCTTCACTTTTAAAATCAAAATTTTATTGACAGTGTTATGAAGTTTGTATTGATTCGTGACGTTAATCCAACTGGAAGGAGCTATATCTTTAAAATGGTGGGAGATAAAAAAATATGTTATAAGGTGAGATGTTGCAATGTGCACTGCGCAGATGCACAAAAATGCAGAAAGACACTGCAGGAATGTGGAACGTCTAATACCATTTCATTTTGCTTTACAACATTTCTCTCTATATGTCTCCGTCCAATTGCTTGGAACACTCTGTACATACAGTACTGGAAATATTTATTACATCACTCACTTTATACCCACCTCTCTTGTTGTTAGTACCACTTGGGAAAATTATTGTTGCAGAAATGTGTAGCCCACTATCTTGGCCAAAATAAGCTGGACACGAATCATTTCATCAATCATATTAATATTTTTCGAAAAAGATCAAAAGTATTGTTCAACGGAGAGAACAGAGAATCAAGCTTGCAGTTCGCTTTGTAAAAAACTATCCTAGCAGAAGCGATTGGTCAAAAGGCCTGATTGACTTACCCCATTTACATTATTTTTTTAAAAAATAATAATTCGTCACACGTGGTATAGCCCAGGTAAATTTTAAACCTTGGTATTTTTTAAACCTTCCACCAGTTATAGTGCTAATATTCTATGGTATTAACCCTTCGTTCACACACCTCTTTTTTCGATCAACTTTAACACACCTGGGTGGCTCACACCCAGAACAATTTTTGAACGACTGCCATTCTCATCTGAAGAATCCAATCGTTATGAAGAAAAATGATGGGTCAATTTCGTGGTCTGTAGAATGTATTCCAATAGATTTTTTTATTGACACTTCATCACAGTTCTTGTAAAAAAATCTAGATTACCATATGTCGAGAAAATACGAAAAAAATCTTCAAAAAACTGTAACTTTTACACATTTAAATATTAGAAGCTAAAAATCTACAGAGTTATTGTTCGGATATAATATTTTGAGGGAGAAAATAGTTTGCAAGTTGGCTTTGGAAAAAGGGTATTTATTTTGCATATGAAAGGTACAGAGCGTCAAAATCAGCTTATGAGTGACTCACACCCAGAGTGTCAACGAAGGGTTAATAAATAGAAATTCTTTCGTGTTAGTTGACAGCCAGTTTCAAGCGCAAAATGCAAGGGAAGGTATATTTTTGTATTAAAAGTCCGTTGGGCGGATGAAAATTGCCACTATAGGGTGCTCGTGTTGCGGAAAACTCGCGGCCCAACGGCAGCGAGTTTTATCGCGAGCACGTGGGGGGGTAGGGGTTGCTTAATTTTATGCGATTTTTTATCGACGCCTCGTAATATCGATAATGTAAGGCGCTGCTGCTTCACCTCCGCCGCGTACACGTCTCACCGCGGGTTCCTACGTAGGTCGAGGGGTGGCTTATATCAAGTTATAGAGTTTGAGAAATGATTGCCAGCCCCGGAGTCTGATATCCGTTTTTTCGTTCCTCGATCGTGGCTGACGTGGCCTCGAAGTTCTTCACTTTGTCTCCGCGATTCGATGCTCCCCGAGCACAAAACCATTCTTAAAAGTCACCAGAATGGATGGTAAACTTAGAGAATTCAAGGAATTATGGAACTTTCAGAATGTAGGGTGAAGAATCATGGTAAACAACACGATATTTTCTTCTCGACACTCGAATTCACTTTAAGGGGTCATTCTGGTAATCACGCCGCAAAATTCGGCAACATTCAATTTTTTTTTCTCAGTGAATACAACGAATAACAATGTCAAACTTTTTTTTTCATTTATTAAGCTACTTATAATGTATACGGAAAAAATTTTTAAATACACTTTTAATTGCGTTTTTTCAGTGTTATCTGCAGTTAAAAATCGCGAATTTGAAAAGGCGGCGGGAGTGTTTTCAGCTCACAGACTCATCTGAAACAAAAAACCAAACTGATTCTTAATCATTGTGAGTACCGCTATCGCGGGTGCCAGAAGTAGCCACGCAAGTCAAAATTTAACAAAATTGCGCGCATTCAAACTTCAAGTAAAAATGGAAAATTTCGAGACTTGAAGTTTCAATGCGCGCAATTTTATTAAATTTTTACACACGTGGCTAATTCTGGCACCTGCAATAGCAGTACTCTAATGATTATGAATCAGTTTGGTTTTTTTTTGTTTCAGATGAGTCTGTGAGCTTAAATCACTCCTGCCACGGAGATATTTCTTTACAATGTCGCGATTTTTAACTCCAGATAACATTGAAAAAACACAATTAAAAGTGTATTTAAAAAATTGTTTCGTATACGTTATAAGTAGCTTAATAAATTGAAAAGAAACTTTGACATTGTTATTCATTGTATTCACTGAGAAAAAAAAACCTGAATGTTGCCGAATTTTGCAGCGTGATTACCAGAATGACCCCTTAAAGGGATAAAAGAGGGTACCGGACTACCAAGGTCCCCTAAATAAATCATTATTATTAAAATCAACCCTCGAGAATAAATTGACCTAGCTATTTCGCGTTTCAGGATCCACAAAACAATTTATAGGGAAATGTAATTTGAATTTTTCCGGAATCTTGAGCACAGTTTATCTTGAAATAGGTAACGCTTCCAAGTAAAACATTCCCGAGCGCAATTGATCCTCGAAAGCGGGAATACTCGCGCGCGTTTGCATAATATGGAGAAGTGGGCGCGTTTTCGAGGAAGCCAGAAAGCATCCCAGGGATATATACTTTCTCGGGAAACGCGTTCCTTTAATATTCCCCGAAGTGCGGAGGTAAATCCTAAAGACCGCTAACACTCGCGTCCCTACAACTGCCCCCGGGCAATTTCCTCGATTGGAACCCGCTGCGTCGGCTTTACATTCCTGGAAACGTTTAGTTTTCATTTCCCTAGTTAAGTACTAACAAAGCACCACCGCTCCCATTACAGTAACAGAGGCGCAGTTATCCCTGCGCTTTTGTAGCCTCGTAGCGGAGCCGTGCGCCTGCTACAATGTTTTCAACCACGGTTCCCCGAAAGGGCTTTAATTGCACGTAGTCACGCCGTTCAATTTCACTTCGAGTCGGAAACGATACTCCATAGTTAAGTTTCATTAGGCGTCGATGGACGATGTCCCACTTTAGAGGCTTTTCGGGAACCTTACCTCTCCGCTTCATAGGCTACATAATAGCCTGGCCTTCTATTCGAATCTTACAGTTCCACCTTATCTCAATGGAACATAGATAGGTAACAGTTGAAATCAATTTTAGACACTTTTCGGCGACGAGAGTTTCTAGTAGCGCAGCATTCTAGAGTAAGGTAGATGAAACGGGGATGGAGGACGAGGAAAGGGGAAGTTAGGCAAGTAGACATGGTGGTTGGGGAGCTAGGAGTGGCTAAAGGGTATTTTTATAGAGCGCAATCTGTCTTCCACGAATCCGTTTAGGGCTGTTTAGCCGTCTGTTGCATTTTGCTCGATTACGCTGCTCGCAGGTACGTTTCATCGACGCTGTTTTAAATCGTTTGGTCCGTGTCGGAAGGGCCACGGTAACTTTTATTGTATACGGTGACTGCTACAGATTTAGACTATAGATAGCTTAGAGCATATAAACATGGAGGAAGCGTGCAATGGGCGAAAATGTAGACAGCGGTAAAAAGAGAAAAATATACATTGGGGACACCCTCTCTCTTTCTAGCGCCAGGGGCGACAACGTTTTTTTTTTTTTTGATGTTAGGAAGAGAGGGGGTGTCCCCCATGTATATTTTTCTCTTTCTACCGCCGTCTACATTTTCTCCCGTTGCATGCTTCCTCCATGTTTATATGCTCTAAGATAGATAGCGCCTGAAATTGCATTTCTGAATCGAATTTCCATGGTAACGCGTGATACACGGGAGATCATTGTTCTTGCTGCGCTTGTATATTTTCGCCCCGGCAACCGACGGTATCGAACTCGACGGATCTATTTCAATTTCCCTCGCTGTCAATTGGACAGTTTGTTGGGATTCGGTGTAACGGGAACATGGCCGGCAGAATTGTGCAATTTATTTTTGTTTTGCCACTCTTTCGTATCGAGTCGACCTGTCTGCCAGGCTTTCGGTGGAAATAGGGGCTTAGCAAATCGGAGGTCGGGGCTTTAATCCTGAATTACTGCGAATTTGTAGGAGTAGATTTTCAATATTTTTTCCCTCAATTTCGCGTTGATATTCGCTGGAAGTGTAAATCGTGCGAATAGTTTGCTGCGTTTGATATCACCAATAGGCCAATATTGGGAGATAAATCTAGTATGTTATTGTACCAGGCTAACACCACTCGAGTTTCCCTCCAATATGTAATCGAAGTTTTTTCAACGGCATATGAAATTGCTATGGGCGAATTCCACTTAGGCCCAAATCGCCCGTGAGTTTCATTAGGGTAGGTTTCCTTTTATGCGGCTGGACGCGTCATCAAGAATTTCAAAGTCGATTTTCTCGAAAATGAAGCACAATATCAAAAAATTTTATTCCTTTTTCTCGACTTATTTACTTGTTATAAGTCGAAAAGAAAGAGTAACTTTTTTTCATATCCCGCTTCATTTTCGAGGAAATCGACTTCGAAATTCTTGACGATGCGTCCAGTCGCGTACAGGAAAACTTAGCTTAATGAAAATCACTGGCGATTTGGGCGTAAGTGGAATTCGCCCTACAGGTGTATGTTGTTTCTTTCGTTTAACAACTCGAAATCGGGGATTTTAGGGCCATATTTTTTGGTGGTTGGATCTGATTTTCAAGTTAGAAGTGACGGAATTTTTCCAGCTGTGTATAGAAATTGAGATACCATTCTTCGGTTAGAAATTACTTTAGGGGCTTGACGTTGTCCTGAGGGTAGGGTTAAGTGTTGAGGAATTCCTTTCTTGTAGGTAGAGTAGATTGTTGAGAAAGTTCCATCCTCTAGAATAAATTGTTAAGGAAGTCCCTTCTTCTAGACTAAGTTGAGAATCCCTTCCTCTAGAGTACCGAAGTTGTTGAAAAAATTTCCTTTATCTTGAGTAAATCGTTGGGAAAATCCCTTCTTCTATAATAAGTTTGTTGGAGAATTCCCTTCTTCTGGAGTAAGTTATTGGAGACTTCCCTTCCTTCAGAGTAAATTGTTAAAAAAATCCCTTCCAGAATATTTCCACACAAGGAAACAATAGATTCACCAATAAAGCGCCAATACTCCATCCCCATACGGAATAGGATGAGACTCGAAATTCGAAAGGATTCGATTTCCTCTTAAGCGGCGACGGTAACCGCCATCGCTGCATGGAATTCGCAGTGTGCGCAGAAAACAATTTACTTTGAAGGCCGCAAACTCTATTACCGGGCAGAACGTGCTCGGCGAAATAATGACTTTCTCTAGCCCCGGTGTCACAGCTTAACCGTTGCATCACCAAATGACTCTAACTTGAGTCATCCCCACTGGCTGTGCACCAGCAAAGGTTATGTCTCAAGCTCAGTGGGTCACCGAAGACGAAACTGCGGTCTACTCCGTTCCTTTTCTGCCTCGCCGCTTTACGAAATCCTCGCGACCCCCCTTTCACTCTCCGCTTTCTCGTATTCCAGAAAATTACGCTGTTAATTAAGTGGTCGAATTGATCGGCGATAGTAATGCTCGCGTGATCGATCCCCCAGCAATCAGTGCTGTTGCCAGCGGAGGATGCTAACAGCAGAGAAGACAAATAAGAACGGTGACATTTCGAAGGAAGGTTCGTTAAGGAACAATGAGACTCGAAAGGAGCGCACGTCTGGGAACAATGAAGCTTGATAAGCGATGGAAAACGTTTCTTCCACCACGTAGAATTTTTCTTACCTGCTAGGAAATTTGTCCCTCAATTATATATTACGTCCAGTAATAACGTTCATTATTCTGCTGTATAGGTAGGTGCCTGAAAATTCTTCCAAATTTCAAGTTTATTTTAATGATTGTATAATAGAGTTCAATAAGGGGAAAATTCTTGCGCTAAATAGATAGAGTACATCCCCAAACTTGTACCTAGCGAATCACAAAATAATCTTCCTTTAGTAGGGGAGACCGGGGCAAGTTGATAGGGGAGAGCGGGGACAAACGTAACATTTTTTACATTTGGCCTAGCTGCCAATTGCCTTTTACAGATATAAAAACGAAAATTATGCCTTAAAATAGCGTGTTTCTTGGTCTATCATTTCACCACAAATCCAGCCTTCCATGATAAGTAGTCAAAGAGTTATGGCAATTTTCCGCAGTGACTGTCTTTGTTACTTTTGTCCTGCAGGGATAGGACGAAAGTAACATACCGTGGGGACGAAAGTGACACTAATTATTTTGAGGAGAATTAAGTAATAACACTTCTTCCAAAGCAAAATAGGATTTTTTATTATCAGAAACGATAGAAACAAACATTTAAGTAAACATATTTTAAGCACGTTAAGATAAAAAAGCATAACCGGCTTCAGACTTTTCTTTGATACTAGGTATATTTGATTTAATATGGAATCTCGTGTACCCTAGTA
This sequence comes from Andrena camellia, assembly GCA_029448645.1. Classification (NCBI taxonomy): domain Eukaryota; kingdom Metazoa; phylum Arthropoda; class Insecta; order Hymenoptera; family Andrenidae; genus Andrena; species Andrena camellia. The sequence goes on along the minus strand of CM055679.1, from coordinate 16,353,334 downwards.
GCATTTTTGGTTGGCCAACGGTAGCCAACAATTGGGAATTAGTTGGGATATAGTTAGCGTTTTGCCTACAAATTCCCAATATAGGGCCTACGGCAAAAAACTTACGACAATTTGCCAACGAATATTCAATGTTGGGCCTACAATTATTTTAGTTGGTTATATAACAAAAAATTACGACAGTTTGCCAACGAATATTCAGTGTTGGGCCTACAATTATTATGGTTGGTTATATAACAAAAAATTACGACAGTTTGCCAACGAATATTCAGTGTTGGGCCTACAATTATTATGGTTGGTTAATTAACAAAAACTTACGACAGTTTGCGTACGAATATTCAATGTTGGGCCTACAATTAGTATGGTTGGTTAATTAACAAAAAATTTACAACGATGATTAAATGTCGTCTTACAAACGTCAGAAAATTTGCAACATCCAAAAACCTGTTATTATATTTCAAGTTGTGATTTTTCTTTTCTTATTTATAAATACGTAATGAGGACGTCTGTCTTGAGACGAATGTAAAATTTTAAGGAATGCGTCTAAAGGTCGAATGATGATATTTTGTAGAATATTTCGCTTCATTGCGCAGTTTTTATAAACAATTAATAATAGTTATGTACCTAAAAATTCGAAGTGTTTATAAGGAAATGTGTTGGGTAAGTGCGAACAGCGGTTGCTTCGTAAGTGGAAAGTTTGGGTTCGATTCTCCTCACGGCGAATTTTTTTTTTCCTAAACCAGGCCTGAAAAAGACGTGTTTAAGACGTCTTTTGAAGTTCTTCAAGACGCCTTCTGGACGTCTGTAAGACGTTTTTTGGAAAGAAACTGTTGGGCTTATAGAAAAAAAACTTTCAGTTGGGCCTATGGAAAGAAACCTTCAGTTGGGCCTGCGTTGGTTACAATCGCTGGCCCATTTAAAAATAGCGCGACACTTCAACAGTTGGCCCACGGATAACACGTCATTGGCCCAACAAACTCACAGCAAATAAATGCTACTAGGGTAACCGCCCCAAAAGTAACTAATATTTATGATTTTTTTTAAAAACTATTGTTAATATTGGATTCAACTCTTTTGGGATATAGGGAGGCATTTTTAAACTTATAGAAACTTTTTTTATATCGATCCTTCTTTTTATTTATTCATCATTGTGGAAGTAACATGTTACTTTCGTCCCCGTAGTGACGTGTTACTTTTGTCCCCAGCCATGTTTTTCAGCATAGAACTGTTGTAACGTACAAACTATACAAAACTTATTGAAATCAAATACAGGAACTTATAAAGACATTATCTAAGAATGCTCTAACAAATAATTGGATCAACGTCTACAATTTAACTATGAATATTAACAAAAAAAAACCGACAGAGGAGAAACTTAGCTGAATGATCGAAATAACGAAATCAGCTTGCCCACGGTATACGAATCGTCGTACTGCTCAGTGTCACCCCGTGAATCAAAAGAAACACTAAACACGCGTAACTATGTAAAGCAAACGTTTTGGAAACTTTTGTGGAAGGCGGGAGAAGGCGTGTTACTTCCCATACAGCACACTTCGTTGCAGCATTATTGCAGGAACGTTGCTGCACTAGTGCGTTGTTGCAGGTTGCATTGCAATATTGCAGAAATGATGCTGCAATATTGCCGTGCAATATTGGAGTGGCAACGTTCTTGCAATATTGCAGAAATATTGCGCACGCGTTGCCACTGCATTGTTCCAGTGGCAACGATCCTACAATATTCTGTAATATTGCGCGCACATTGATGTGCAATGTTCCAGTGGCAACGATCCTACAATATTCCTGCAATATTGCGCGCACATCGACATGCAATGTTCCAGTTGCAACGCCCAAACAACATTGCGCACATATTGCCGTGCAATACTGATGAGAAAATATTGTAGAAACATTACAGCAATATTCTGAAGCAATTATGACTTTGAAAAAACTTATCGAAATATATACATGACGTTGAGTGGATTCTACAGCATGTTTCATTTAACTGGGTACGCTAGAATTTCTCGTTGGCCATTGAAGATATGAAAAAAGTGTTATCGTGAGACTTGTTTGTACATGAAATTATAGAAGAGATTTGAAGATCAATTTAATTTTTTTAGGTAGAGTAGGTACTACATATTTTAATGTGTGATATTATTATTATTATTATTATTATTATTAAACGTCTGTATTGCACAAACACGTATATACAATCAAGCAAGAGAAAAAAAAGAAGAAAAGACAAATGCAAAGGTCCAGTCTAAAGACTGTTTCCCAACCTAACCTAAAATGACACCGGGTGAAAGTTGTAATCCGCACCTATAGTGTTACAAATCCCTAATGGGGTTTGTCAAATGAGCCTTCAATTTTGAATAATTTGAGTTTGTAGTTTTGCTCGGTAGGAATATAAGTTCGAATACGTAAGCAATCTTATCAATCAACGGTTGTAGCTGCGGCGGTAAAGTGTTCGTCTACGATGCTACAGGTCCTCGGTTCGAATCCTCCTGGGGAAAAAAATTTTCTATGAGAAAAAAGCACACGGGCGTTATACTACTACGATTCTGCCTACACACATTCATGTTGTCGCGTCCCTCACTGCCCGAAACGTTGCGGAGAGACTATTGCTGTAAAATCTCCAAAACATTGCGGGAATACACTCCTGCAATATTGCCCAGGGCGAACATAGGAGTGAACCTGCAACTTCTCTGCAATGATATTGCAGGACTACATATTTTTAATGTTCCCAAAACTTTGCGAAAATACACTCCTGCAATATTGCTAAGGCGGGCATAGGAGTGAACCTGCAACTTCTCTGCAATGATGCGGTGCAACATTGCAATCTCGCACCGCAATATTGCCGAAGAGTTACAGGATCATTGCCACAATTTTGCCGTTTCGTTGCAGAATCATTGTCGGAACGTTGCAGGACTACATATTTGTAATGCTGCCGCAACTTTGCAAAAATACACTCCTGCAATATTGTTAAGGCGGACATAGGAGTGAACCTGCAACAGTTCTGCAATGATGCGATGCAACATTGCAATCTTGCACCGCGTCATTGCAGAGACGTTGCTGCAATGTCATGGTGCTGTGTGGGTTTCATGACGCCGTTACGTTTGTCCCCGCTCTCCCCTACGTTTTTCAGTTTTAAATTTGTTTTCATTTTTGTTTGAATTAATTACTTAATAAAAAATATGCTAAAATATACTTTGGCCCTTCCTCTTTAATATAGTGTGAATGAAAAGTTGAGAAAATACATACAAAATGAATGAAAAAATGTTATTTGGACGAAGGTAAAATGTATCAACTTACCCCACTGCGGGGCAAGTTGATACTGATCTAGGGCATGCTGATACATCTGTAAAATATCCGTTTAATTAGTAAAGGATGGATGACTGGAATATCCCACTTTAACACGGGGTGCTTGCTTCTTTTTATTAGTGTATCTTAATAAAGCCATTTTATCTATTCCGTATATTCTCGCGCTTCGACGAAACGACATTGACTCGTTTTCTACACCGACACACGCTTTTTGAAAGATATTTCGCGGTATTTTGCCGCGATTCGTTTTTCTGACATAATTTCGTACCATTTTCCTAGAAATAAAAGGAAAATCCAATTAATAGTAGTCGGGGAGAATTGATAATTGTATACAGTGGTATCAACATGCCCCAGAGAAAACTTATCAACTTATCCCGCAGGAAGTCATTATGTACGAACATCTCCATAAGAAAATGTAGAGCATATAAACAAAATAACAAAACGTGATTACCTTACCTTCAAAGGACTCAATGTGACGCCCAATTAATTTCAGTGATAAAATTCTCTATCCCGTCTCAAGACGGATTGGAAAGTGAACGCAACTATTTACTTTTTCTCTATAGAAACGAAAACAGTTAAAAGTGGATTGATAACGTTAAGGTACACAGACGTACGCTAGATCGTAGTAAAGAATTGAACAACAAGCTTCACATATCCCGCACACAAGGAGCTACATATATACAGTGTCGAGATAATTCGTCTGTATCAACCTGCCCCTTGTATCAACTTGACCCGATCTCTCCCACACCTCGCAGATAACTGCACAACACCAAACGAAAAAGGATATTAAAAATACTACTTAATTGTATAGTACAGAGTTACACGATGTAAACTATCTATTCAACGAAGATATTCGCGAAGCAGTTGCTCATAGCTGAGAAGAAGGTATCCCGAATAGACGTGGATAAAACTTTGGCGCCCTGCATCAAGGCGTTCACCGTTCCTCCGAGGAGGATAGAACGCGCGCGCCGTCCCGCTTTTTATTTATGCCGGCCATTTTGCGGCACGATGGCACGCCATCTTGTTTTTATGGCCACCCCACAGGCAGCCACGTCCAACCCCCGTCCCCATCTGCATGCAGATACGAATCCCCCGGCGTTTCATCTTTGAAACTCGTTGGTCTTTGTCGTTCATCGGGAAGCTGCTTGGAAGAGCTGCGAACTTCACGTTCACCTCCAACCTCCCCCCCCCCCCCCCCATTACCTTTCTAGGAAGAATCCTCGACTAGCACCGAGGCTTTCGCCATTGTTTTATTCACGGCTGATCCGTCGATCTGTCCTGATTACATTTTAAAGACAGTCTTGGCTGCCACCCCGCGTGCCACGATCCACTTGCTCTTCACTTGGCCCCTTCTGTGCCTCGTGCTCCTCGTCCTCGCGACTACCGCCTCTCTAGCCTTCCTGGGCGTCTGCAACTGCACCTTCCTCAGGGTATTCGAAGTAGGAAGTTAAAGGGTAACGTTTGGAGACGAACGTAGTTGGGGGTGTCTAGCGTGGCTTGGTTTATAAAACGTTTTCGATAGGGTTATATTAGAATCGTTGGTGACAGCCATTTTTATTGATACCAGTAGTGAGTAGTGGCTAGAATTTTTATTTAAATAAAAATTTCGAGTAACGAATAAAAGTTATAAAAGTTATTCGTCATGTGTCGAATAAAGTTAAAGTTAAAGTTGAAAAGTTTAGAAGTAAATTTAAAAATAAAAAAATTAACTTCTTTCGTCGAATAATCTGAAATTAAAGTAACTTTTATTTGATGGGTTATTTAAATAATTTTTTATTTTTATTTACTTGGATTGATACTTCGTGGATGGGGTGGTGGTGGATGAACTTTCTTTTAGGTATTGAGTGCTACTCAACCAGTCGACTCTAATCCAAATTATTTTTGGTATTACGATCCTGTTTCAGTTGCAGATGTTAGTCTTAGATTCTTCTGGAATTTTTGTTTTAACCCTATTATTTCATTTGTTTAAGAGTAGGATTGCCGAACCTCCTCCATTCAGCATTGAATTTTGTATTTGTTATATGTAGATCATAATCGCAGGGCGTATCAAAGTTATTACAAATTTTTCAGTATTTTCTTGCTCCACTATTCGTTCGTATACGGAAGAATTTCCTGCCATCGTAATTTTCAACTAGTGATATTTTCGATCGTAAAAGACTCGTAAGTATATAAAATTCATTCTTCTGTGACCTACCTCTCGTACGTAACTCTGAGACCTAACTTTTACCGCACACTGTGCGTAAAGACTGCAACTCGACAAGATTTGCTACTTTGAGAATTCCTTCTCTCAATCATTTCCGATCGTTATTTTGCAACTGCTCGCTCCTTCCAAGAACAGATATCCCAGGAACCATCGTTCTATCGGGCATTAAAGTTACCACGACTCTGAACCGTATCACAGCAGCCATGCATAACAACAAATTAACTTCGGCTAAGACTTCCCACGATCATTTCCCACGTAGAAACAATATTTTATACAGATATCCTAATCCTTAGCACTCAGCAGCTCGCCAACCACCTATCATCCCTCCCGACATCAATTTTCAATAACCCTCCGCACTTTTTACCCCAAAAAGACCTCTCGCCCAAACATCGTCCGTCGCCAACAGATTTCACTCGTCTCATTAAACATCCCATAGCTGTAAAAGAAAGAGCAGGAACCAAGTGCTTGCTAACGACGGCCGCGAGTGTGAAGAGCTCACCTAGGGGTGACAATTAATTATAATTCGCCCTCTCGCCGCGAACGTCACCTTTTACGGGCCTTTTATGCACGCCCGTAAACCGTCGACTTTACGATTAAAGTTACGGCGACCGCCCCCATTCGCCCATCAGCCCTCGCGCGCCCCCCGTGTTTTTATTCGAGCGCGCGCGCGCGCGCGCGTGCGAATTCGTTTTTCATCGTTGTTCATATTATTCGGGGAAATGGCCTCTCCTGTCCCCGCTTAAGGCCCTGTCCTTTTTAGAGCTTTCGAAATTTTATCCACCTTACGCCGCGCGCCGCTGCCGTAAGGTTATATCGTCGTCAGGGTAAATAGTTCGACCGCAAAGACTCGTCGCCGCGGTATTTCAACCAAAATTGCGCGGTAACAGGCTTCCCAAGGCAATGTCGCCGCTATTGGACAAGTTTTAGCTGCCAGACTGTCGTTAGACACGCTAACGACGGGACGTGATACTCCGAGCCACGAAAAGAGCAGAGGGGCGGATTATCGTTGGTACGCACGAACAATCGTTGCAAGTCTATTCTTCTCATTCCTTTCCATTCTTAATGTTTTCTTTTCCTTTCTTTTTGTAGATAGCCGTGTGGCCCATTCGATGTTTAATTAGGTGTGCAATAATATTACATATTTGCGCGTTTGCACATTTGTAGGGGAAACCGGGGCTTAAAGTTCCGATTTCGATAAAACATAAAAAATGACTGGAAAATAATGTAATTATTCTCTTCACTATTGACTAATTTCTTGTTAAATTTATTATATTTTATGGTTTTAAGCTTGTATTTAATATGTTGTAGGGTAGACCGGAGGCGATAGTAACAGGCGGACGATTGTAACACGTTAAATATCTCAGAACATATCATAGATATTAATACAAATTTTGGATATATGATGAAGAATACACACATCCATGTCCTAGCAGTATAGATACACAATAGACATGTATAGTGAAGAAAATAACTTTTCAATACCCTAAAGTAACTTTTTCTTACTGATTTAAAATTGTAATATAAATACTCCCTTTGCAAATACGAGTTTTTTCTTTTTCTTTTAATATTTAATCTGGTCATTTTTAAAGTAATACCGATCGTTAGTTATCACTTTTAAGTGTCTCGTTAATCAAGATTTATAATTTAAGTTCAAAAGCCTGGCTGGGGTCGATTGTAACATCGGCAGTCGGGGTCGGTTGTACCGCGACAGAACCGAATAGTGACAAAGAAGATGAATAATATTGTCTTGTTTGCATGGAATAATATAGCACAGCACAAGCAAACGAATGAAAAATGGGTGCAACGTACTGAATGTAAGGATTGATCACATGAAGAATGTACCAGCCAGAACGTTTTCTATTTCTGCCACAATTGCGATACCGCATGATTGGTTATAAATTTTACTTTTTTTCATTTACTATTATAATTAAAACTAATAAATATTTTAATTTTGTAAAGTTAAATTTGTGCTACTATCGACTCCATGGAGTGTTACAACCGACCCAGGGTCAAGGACGGTTGTAACACTTTGTCCGTTTCTCATTTTTTATTAATAACCTGGATATTACTTGACAAACAGCGAAGCTGTTGTGGCTCAATAAGTGTCAGATAATTAGCTAACATTTTCGTATAAAAACTTTTGTAATAACTTTAATAGTTTTTGTATAATCGTATTCCAAAGTCAAAGTGTTACTACCGCCCCCGGTTTACCCTAATAGGTTTTTCATAAAAAGTACTTCTTACCCCTTTATGGGGCAAGTTGTTATCAAATTTGGGTAAGTTGTTAGGGGGAGTTCCCTTAACGCCGGACGGCACCCAATACCGGACATTAGCTATATCTGTGACATTTCAAACGCTATTGAGCTGTTCTTTCGCGTAAACCGTAGAGAGGATAAAACAAACAGCGATCATGTCTCGACATGGTCCAGTCGCGCGAGCCTCGCTGAAGAAATTGATTGACTGTTGGGTGTGACGGGAATCCGGTGAAACGTGTAAAGTTTAGATTGTTATATATACCAATTTTCCTGGCTGAAAGACGTGTGAATTGCGTTATTGTATCTTTTGGTAAGTATTTTTTTAATTACCTTTGTGTTTTGTGTAAACACTGGTTTCCACAAAAAAAAAGAAATTTTAATCCGTTCACTGTCCCCTGGTTCCGGACAGAACGTTGTCCCCTATTACCGGACAGTACAAATCTGAATCTTGTGTGTTCCTATTTGTATTACTGTTTATTATTTCGGCTGCAGTGTTTAAAAGATGCACGTAACCATCATGAATAGCAAAAAAAAGGTTCGTGGGATGAAAATAATTTGAAAATTGCACTTCAGAAAATTCTGGCAAAAAAAATTAGCCTAAGAAAGGCATCATCAAGATATGGCATTCCAAGAAGTACTTTGTTTGATAAAATAAAATGTATAAAATGTGGTAAAGAAATTACTTTACAGCGTAAATTAGGTAGATTTGCCAAAACGTTCCCACCAGAATATGAACAGGAATTAAGAAATCATGTGAAGGACCTGTCTAATCGTTTAAGACTTAAAGAACAAAAGAAAAACTTAAGAAATAAGCTTAAGAAGGCCAGAACACTAAAGCCGAGAGAGACAAACCAGGAGACTGTTTGCGTAGTTTGTCTTGAAACCAACGAAGAAGACTGGATTCAGTGTTCAAGCTGTCACAAATGGGCACGCGAGGCTTGTACTGATATTTCCGAATGTTCGGAGGATTATATTTGTGATCGCTGCAAACTATATTGAGACTGTGTTGAGTTGCGTCCGTAATTTTTACTGTGTCCGGTACTAGGTGCCACTTAATGATTTCTCCAAATCACATAATCAAGTTTAACCTTAATTTTAAGTTAACTATAATGATAATATTGAATGTTTTGTTGCGTAATCTTGACTTCTCATATTGTTATCTTATAAATAACGCAGAATAAAAAGATTAAAATATTACTTTTTTCTTCTTATTTAAGGAAAACCTTAAGCGTCCGGCACTAGGGGAACTCCCCCTACTAAGATATAAGAGTTGCCTTTTAATGAAATATCATTTTCTAATGAAATAAAGCAGAATTTTATTAATAATGTTTACTTATGAAGGTTCGAATCAACAAAAATGTATTATCTTTAAAACAAAAACCAAAACAATATAATAAACAAAAATATTATCTTTGGTATAAAAACTAAAATCTACAAATCAGTCTTACATTCAACTGTTTGTGGGTACCTACTTATTGAGCTTTGTACTTGTAGCCTACAGTGGCTTCTTGTCCAGATTGTAGTTTTTTAATAACTCTGATACTGAATTCTCTAGCGACAGTTTTTATCTTTATGCATAACTTCGATGGAAATGGTGCCCCTTTTCGCTTTTCATTCATATCTTCGCATCTTAAAGCACAGCAGGAACAATTTATACATTTGCAGTGGGGCAAGTTGTTACGGTAACTAGCCCCTATCGACACATGTAGCAATTTGACAGACTATTCTGCTTATACAAACAGTCGCGCCGGAAAGTAAGTTGACGCTCTTTAAAATCGCATAACTTTTTTAAAATTGGTCCAAACGACTTGAGTGTTTTTTTAGAAGCTAGCGGAATTAGTTTTCTACGGTGACGTGTTTCGTTGTTTTGAAAAAAATGCACTTGGTCGGAATAGCAAAAAAAAATAGTAAAGGTCGTTTTTTAAACTTTTTTTGTGAGCCTGTAATGAAAAAAAACTTCAAAAAAGTAAAAAAATTACGCCAAGTACATGAAATCAAATAAATCATAAAAAAAATAGAAGATAATATATAATAATAATTACAATAAAAAAAAAGATGTGAAATCAAAATGAGCTGCAAGTACATAAAAGTGTTTTGTAATAATCACGGACATTTTAATAATGTGAAGATAAAATTTAACATCTAGACATTTGCCTAAATGTCCGCGGCCTGGAAGTCAAATACTTGGCATAGCCAGGCAAGGTCAAGGTGTCGATAAATAAGAATTATTTAAAAATGCAAAATGATGAGTGTACTCATATTTGTCAGAGTTTTAAATTGACAAATTATCTGAAAGCTTGTGAGAGGAAAGGTATCGGTGTCGATGAATGATCTTAGAATTATTTTAAAACGCAATATAATGAAAATGTACTCATATTGTCAGAGCTTTAAATTGGCAAATTATCTAAAAGCCTGCGAGGGGGAAGGTATGGGTATTGATGATTTGAGAATACCTTGCCTGGCCACGCCAAGTATTTGACTTCCAGGCCGCGGACATCTAAGCAAATGTTTAGATGTTAAATTTTATCTTCACATTATTAAAATGTCCGTGATTATTACAAAACACTTTTATGTACTTGCAGCTCATTTTGATTTCACATCTTTTTTTATATTGTAATTATTATTATATATTATCTTCTATTTGTTTTATGATTTATTTGATTTCATGTACTTGGCGTAATTTTTTTACTTTTTTGAAGTTTTTTATGGGGATCTCACTTCTTTTTACAAAGATAATTTGCATAGGGAATGACTTCAGATAATTTTTAATTATAAATTACAAATTATCACGGTACAGAATTAAGGATAAATTCTACGTAAGTTTAACAACTACGAAAAGAAACCATGTGCACCGTATTGTTGATCTATATGTATTATATGTATAGTACTTTGTGTACAGTACATAGTGCGCGATGCAGCTTATGGCGCTGAACGTATTTAACATTGAAGTGTAATAACAACCACATTTAATACCTTTCGAAGAAAAATATGTATGCATTTTTAGCATTTCGTGGCCAAGCTTGTTTTTCTACTCGAAAATCATCAACGGATACCCACGTTGTGCCCTTACCCCTTACCATACTCGTGTAATGACTATCGGCAAATACTTTTACCGTGGTGAAAAATCGCTGCCTTAAGTTTATAACAGTGATCTACCAATTGTATTTTAGTAGTAGGCATTGCTTTGATGTAGAAATTTTCCACTTTCGTTGTTGTTCCACTACTATCGTGATCGAACAAATGTAATTTTGCAATAAGAATTTGTTTGGAAGCAGTTATATCGATTTTCTTCATTGTGTTTGAATTTGAATTATCACAATTATTACAAGGATCTTTCAGATTTTTCCATCCTGTGAAATTGTATTTTATTATATCTTGAAATTCAAATGATTATTTTTTAACATCTCGGGCAGTTACCGCAAGTAAATATTGAATTACCTGCTTCTATGACAGCATTCTGCAAGCTTAGTCCTTGACTTTTGTGAATAGGGAATAACATCAGATAATTTTTAATATTATATTTACAAATTATCACGGGGCATAATTAAGGATAAATTCAATCACAGCATCATTTTACGCTTCGATTATCTATATATACATAAATAAAATCCTGAGTTTAGTTACAAATAAAAAACAGTTTGATGATATACAAACATGTCGCAATTCAAATTTCGGCAACTTACCTTGTATTTGAGATTGCATTTTGGTTGCAATTCAATGGTACAACGATACATATTTGTAAAAACACATGGCATCTCAAATTTTGAAAACTTACCTTATTTAACACTCGCCAGGTTATAACCTGACTGTAAGCTGTCAAAATTTTGAGTAGATTGCACAGTGAAGATAGCGTTTGACGAACGAAACATGTGTTAGTTTCTGTTGGCTGAAGGTGTGCGTGTAACGCGTTCCGAGAGTCGACGAACGAAACATGCGTTAGTTTCTTTTTGGCTGAAGGTGTGCGTGTAACGCGTATACGTATTATGTTGACGAAAAATTTCTTGGAGAAGGAGAATCAGGAGGCAGAGAAAAATCTTAATAATCCGACTGATCCATGAGACGATATTATGATATCTCTGTCATGTGTGGACCGATTTTATTGAAATTGGTCTTGTTCGAAAGCCGATATGCGGTTTACATAAGAAAAATGTCTTTAAATTTACAAAATATTGCAGGCGTGATGAGATATTAATGTACAAATGTCAGAATTAGGTTGGAATGGCTCCGCGACGAGTAAAGGTACACGGTAGCGACAGTCGACATATACACGGTGTTTTTCATGTACTTGGCGTCGAAACGCTACCGCGTCTCTAGATTCAAAAAACCCCTTTTGTAGATTGAAGTAAGTTGTATACATGCTGAAAATTTCATCCAAATCGGTTAACGTTGCTCTGAGCTACACGCGTTTAAAGATCGCAGAGTAAGGTCGAAAATCGCTGATTTCGGGAATTTCCGCGATTCTCGACCTTATTCTGCGATCTTTAAACGTGTGTAGCTCAGAGCAACGTTAACCGATTTAGATGAAATTTTCAGCATGTATACAACTTACTTCAATCTACAAACGAGTCTTTTGAATTTTCATTACAGGCTCACAAAAAAAAGTTTAAAAACCGACCTTTACTATTTTTTTTTTGCTATTCTGACCAAGTGGGCGACAGAGTGGCGTGATCAACTCACACGGAAAAAATAATTTAAAGTACAACGCTCTTTTCATTTTGAAGATAGAACCGTCGGAACAACTTACCCCCGGATCTTTTAGCCCCGATCTCCCCTACATTGCCTTTTATATTATTAGGTAGGCGCGAAATTTTGTTCGCTCATTATTATATGAGGCATTGGGAGCAAAAACTGACTACACTCCATTGAAAAAAAATTAATTTTTCCTATTTTATATGATTATTTAGTACAACCTATTGGGAGCCATTATTGCTACTAACTCAATTTCGCAAAAAATGTGGGTTATTTCGTTTTTGCTCTCAATGCCTCATATGAAACTACTTAACTTCAAGTATCCGGTGTTGCTCGGGTGAAACTTAGATTCTCACAAAATGTTAAGGGGATGAAATAAGGGAGGAAAGGTGGGATGTCCAAATTTCATGATAGCCTATATTTTCCGCGGGGTTCCCGGAGTAATTATGCAAAATTTTGTCCAGATCGGTTAAAGGGTTTAGGAGTTAATAGACAATATACAGACATAAGAAGGGTGGACTTTAGGGGTGGTTGGGGAGGGACACTCACAGTATTTTTTCTAGGGTCTCGAAAAATATTCATGTTAAATTTGGTGCGGATACGTTGGAGGATATAGAAGCCTTTACCTAACAAACATAGGTATATACATTCTTTTACTTTAATAAGTAGATATAGATAGTAGCTGTACTACAATAATACTTAATACAAAAGTAATGTGAAATAAGGAATGTATCATGATATATTTCACTTCTGGGAATAACTACATATTCGAAGAACCTTGAAAACAGGGAAAACATGCGAACTCGCGTGGCAGTCAACGTGTTAAAAGGATCGTTCAACGTGCTGATTGGAAATGTTAATTATCAGAACGAGCGATATTAAGCTTGGTTTAATTCATAGTCAAAGCATTCGTTAACATGGATTATTTCACTATCGCTAATTGCAAACTGAACTCAATTTGTGATAGATCCCACATTTAATTTCTACAGTCTTTTCTTTTTTACTAATCCACCAAGTAATTAATACATTACCTCCATCAACTAGAAGCTGAAAAACTCTTATCTCAATCTCCCTGCTCAGTGATCACCTGTTTTATATAACATTTCAATACCTGTCTCTTAAAAATCTCCCCGCACTCTCTGCCTTCTTCAACGCAAAAACTAGACCATAAATCATCCTCCACGGAAATGAATTTGAATCATTATTATATCAAAACGAAAAGGACCCATTATAACGGCAGAAATGAAGACAAGAAGTGGAACTGTCGAAACTCGCTGAAAACGATCGTATCTACAGCCCGAAGTGTGAGCAACGTTCGCACGTATCGAGGAGCGATAGTCCGAGGAGCGGGCAAGCGAGTGGTTTCTCACCGAAAAACCGATCGGGACCGTTCCATTAATCGGGCCAGCGAGCAGAAAAAGTAGAAGGGCGGGAGAGACAAGGGGAAGCTTTCTCCTGGACCCGATAATTTCCAGCGTCTCATTAGTACGCGGGATTTATCGTAACGAGTGCCCCCGTCGATCCGGGGCTTTCCGATTCCTGAATTCGAAATCCCCCCGGATCGTCGTTGCCGTGCGTGCGCCTCGGCTGTTCTACGAAAGTAATTACGAGCGAATTACAAGAGAGACGGCGAAACCGTCAGCCCGTACACACCACGATAATGTAACGGAGTCTAATGACCGGTACGCGATTATCGTCCTAATAAGCGAGTGACGCAAGACCGTCTCTGCTCGGTGAATAAAAATTTGCGAAGGGGAGAATCGGGGGGGGGGGGGGGGCCAATGAGCAGCCAAGACGCCGCCGCATGGTTGTGCAAAAGTCTGGAAACGAGAGGCGAGGGCGGGATAGAGCAGGAGCGATCGCCTCGTCCTTCCACGCCTGCCGCCGCTCCGTTGCTTTCCCACAGATGCTTGGAATTAGGTTTCGCGAAATGAACTTGAGAAGTTTGTCATTATCCCTCGTCCATTACGTCTAACGTCGAACCGGCCGCGGACTGAAATTTACCGCCCCTCCCGCTCGGTCTTGATTGTCCGCGCGGGAGGGTGTTATTAACCTTGCGACGCTTTAAAACGATTTCAGCATCGTTGCTTCAAGTATGGGAGATTCTCGGACTTTTCATGGCTTTGTTGAGAAATTCGGGAGCGAGTCGGGGTGCATTTGTTAACGGAAATTTTGTCAACGCTTCAGACATTTCTTTCAGTCACTTGTACATTAGGAGTTACACCCGAAGAAAGTGGGAATGCCTATTTCACTCTGAGGTTACTTTTCACACCCCTAAGGGGTCATTCTGGTTAGAGGGTTTGAAAAAATCGATTTTTTTAAAAGATTTTTCGAAAGTACATATCCCCAAGAATGTACTGTTAATTTTTCATTGAAAAATACCAATTATTTTAGCTTCTACATAGGCATTTTGTAGGGAGCACAGAGGCTCGGCCACCATAGATGAAAACTTTGAACGCGTTTTTCTCGGGACGTTATTTTTTCACATGGTGCAGGTAAAATCTCAAAATCTGTCGAACCGATTGCTTTATAAATTGAACTGCTTATTCTGCACACCTATGCCTCAGGCCGGGACCACAACCAAGTATTTCTGTTGATTTTAACCTACTTTTAAAATCGAAAATAGCACAGAAAACACAGCCGAAATACATTGATTCTTGTATTTTGCCCGCCATTTTGTTAATTTTAAGGATAAATCATTTATTCTAGTACGGGCCATAGCGACAGTCATACTGATCAAGAATCTGTTTGTATTTTTGGTATCAGATAAGTCCAACTGCTGAAATCACCTGCAACGAGCGAGGCATGAATTTTCAAACATGTCATCAAAATCGCCTTCAAAACCATTTTAAAAGCAATAATTTTATTACTTTTATATTTTTATTTACTGCAGAAATGTAGTTTAATCAACAGAAAAAAATTTATTCCATTACTATAATTCCTGTCTTCGCAATAAATTCCTGAATATCGCTGAATTTATCGGCGCGCTAACCAGAATGACCCCTTAAGGATGTATTGAACCTATGTTCAAAATGGTACCAAGTTATTGAAAATTTGTAAGATTGTTCTTTCTAATCTTCCCGATGTGCTCCAAAAATTTTAAACGAATTCACTAAACGGTTGCTGAGTTATAACGATTTTAATTTTCACTGATTTTACACGTACTCTTATGGAAAGAGACGATCTTGATAAATAAAACAGCTGAAAAAATGTTGAAGAAATGGTACCAATGTTCTCAATTTTTTTTCGCATGTAGTATATGGATAGATGAAAATATCTGCAGAGTTTCAATTGTTTTCACTACACCGTTTTAAAGAAGTAAATTATAACTTGAGAAAATTGTGAATTCAGGGCATTTTCACTGCCAAAAGTTTAGCAAATGATGCTTCAGAAAGCATTTGCAAAGTGAAAGATACCTTCCTAGGAGTAAAAATAAGACTCCAACTGTCGTTCGAGTTCCTTACATCTAGATTTACTATGCGTAAGACGTAGATATTCAAGTATTTCAAATTTCATATACTTTTGTCTAATATCGTACCTCCGATACATCCTTAAAGAGACATTGGGCACGAATGAAACCTACCGTTGTTCTTGTCTTGAGTCACCCTATAAACCCATAATGTTACGTTCCGATCGGTGAGCGTGGATTCGCGATGTTCCCTTGTCAGTACCTACATAATTATAGGAACACCTCTCCGTAACATTCGCGTTCTCGCTATTCTCAGAACCAAAAGGAAAATCGCTTGTTTCCGCAGTGGAAGGTTTTTAAGTTCGCAGAATTGCATAGAAGGCGATATTATCGAAGCTGAGAGGCAACAGTCACTAACAAGACAATGAAGTTGCAGCGTCGCAGCAGTGAGCGCGAGTAAAAATGCAATAACGAAGTAATTATCCGCGCGATCCGCTAAAATCCTTAGCAATCGATCTCGCCGAAGCAGCTCTGACAATTGAGCCGTGTTTAATGTAATCGCGATCGGTTCCTTCCCCCCCCCCCCGCGGAAGTCAGTTTATCGTGTCCATCCGTGGTAAGTTTGCACGAAGGCAATTCGTGTCTCAATTAGCAGGCTCCGGTGTATTTGCGTTGTAATTGAAGCGAAGCATTTATTGACGGGATTATTTCACGTCTCGTTGGCAATTCCTGCGCGGTGGAGAGTATTTTTGGGCGAGGGCGGGGCGTCGGCAAAGGACAGGGTTGTGGGTGGCGGAAAGAGGGATGGATAATGGAATAATATCCACCTGATGGCCGTTTACCCTTTAACGATGATTCCTCGGTTTCGAGCAAACTGCGAGAGAGAGCAGTTACGTGTCAAATTTAATTTCACGGGAAATTTTCCGCGCACCGCCATTTTCATCCCCCACCCGGCCCTGTAGGAACGACCGTGGGGTTATCATTATTGAGCTAATCGTTCATTTTGAAGGCTACCTTCCTGTGGCCCATGCTACACCCAACCCTCGATCTGTTATCACTATTACAGTCGCCCTAAAATTTTAAATGTACCACGACTTTCTTTGCACTTTTTTTTTTAGAATTTTAATTAATTTTTCTTCGATCAGCTTTGCTTCCTAGATATACATACTGCTAATTCCATCGACAATAACTATGAGATATTTCATTCTTTGATGGCACTTCTAATACAAATTGTAATTTTTTTTATTTGTTAAAGGTTTAAAAAATTATCTCGCTCCCACTAATCGTAAGAAATGGATAATTTGTAATGGAAATTAAAATTCCAGGTGATCGTTTACGAAAAAGACAGTTTACTTTATATTGAATTATTAATTTATTTTATTACACTACCAAGAGGAAGTGCAACTTAATCGTGGCCGTTGCCCTCCTTAATCGGCCACTATCTTTATTACACCTCTGTGACGGAAACGTCGCCGGGAGTGCCATTGGTGGCATTCTACGACAATGTGTGCATTCTTTTTCATATTTTAAGGGAGGAACGTCTGGGGTACGCTACCCCTGAGGTATATTCGTCGGGGCAATTTTATTGCCACCCAAACGGAGTTCTTCGTGTCTGTATTCCTTCTAAGGGTGATCTAAAATAGAGCCTTCTATGGATCCCATTACCTATTTAGTTGAGTTTGTACATATTGTTCTAAAATACCCTACCTACAGCATCTATTTATTATCATCATCATTATTATTTATGTTTCATTACTTTTCCTACCTACTTTTATTCTTATTATTATACGATTTACGCCTTTGCCATGCAATTATTTTAACCGCTGAAGCTTAACCGGAGTTGTATCGAAAGTAATTTTTAATAACACTGAAATTTCACCCAGCACGCCATTATTAAATTGTCCGCATTTGTTTACGGAACATTATTGAGATCGAATAGGATTCCCTGGGGTTAGTAAACTACCATCTTACAAGCTGTTAGTGACAAGAAACGAAGCGTCTCTGTCGAGAAGTTACAAAACTGTACAGCCACGAAACGACAAACCAGTCTATTCCCACTCCCTCAGTCCTGTAACTTATTTATCACATTCTTGATTCCCATTACTGGATATCATGTTCCGAGGCATTAAATCTACGGGCATGCATATCGGCATGAATGCACTTTCTGTTATTCATGCGCTATTACTACGACAGATAAATACTTAATGATGTCGATAGTCACGGTTCGCAGAGAATAAAGTACGGCTAACGATGCAGCGTTTAGTGCGTGCGTTAAAGTTTCCCTAACGAGAGCGAATTATTAGAGGAAAAGGAGGAACAGGAAGCGTTTCGTCGGCGTGTACATGCACGCGTCTAATCCTGATGCTAGATTAAATAAATAAAAAGGAACGAATCGATGATACGAAAAGTGAAATACCTTTTCACTTTATTCGAGTGATTCAGTGGCGCAGTGAACCGAGTCTAAAGTTCATTAGGTTTAAATTATTATCGAATTTCCTTGCGATTTTTTCACGTTTTTGTCGAGCCACTGGTAACAGTTTATATATTTATCTGGCTATGTGCCTGGATATTTAACGATCTAACATAACAGATATTGGCGGAGAGGTTTAATTTACCGGAGAAGTACATTGCACCTGAAATATTATAATTTGATCGCTTTGAAATTGCATACGACTATTTGCAAAGGCACAGCTCCTTCGGGAAATGTATTTCAAAACTTTCCGTTTGCTAGCCATTCCAAGTAGTTCTCGACCATTTCAAATGGTACATATTTACACATATTTACTCAGGGTAAATCCGGTAGACGCGGTCGACATAATATAAAATGGCTATTAAAACTAATATAGAAATTGCTTATTTTATCAGAACAAACCTATATGTTCAGAATTTCATGCTGGTTCAGAAAAACTGGTCGATATTTTTGCTTTAAGACAATATTTACTGTAAATCGGGTTGAAAACTGAAGTCCTGACATCTGACCACCTCTCCCGAGGTGCCGGGAGAAATGGTTTTCGTCGCTGGCAGAGACCACTCACATAATTAATCATGGAAAATTAATGAAGGATAAAGCAAAATTATTTATGAGTGAATACAATTACAGATTCATTGATATTTAATTTGTTTACGCTAAACAAGTTAAGAACACATCAAAGAAAAAGTTAACTACCTACTGGCGATTAGCAAGGCAAATGAACACAAAAGTGAATAAACAAACTAAGTAAACAAAAATAATAATAAAATAATAATAAAAAAAAAATCATAACTCGACCATCTCTCGTTTCTGCAGCGAGAGATGGTCTACTCGTTATCTTGGAGAGGAAGAGTTAATATGGACAAATACTTTGGCTGCATTGTCCCTCGATATCTCTACTATCTTATTATCCCAAGCATTAATCGAAAATAAACTTAGAAGTATATTTTAAATACGATTCTGTACACCGCTGGTTGACAAAAGAGGCTAACCCTAACCTAATCCTAACCTCAATTTACCTTTTAAAGCCTATAAATCCAGAAAAACGCAGAAGGAAGCGAAATGACGCTATTCATTCAACTGTTTGGCTTCTAGAGAAGTAATTGGTCTGCACTTTAAGGGGGGAACCTGGTGTAACTAGCTGAAAATCGAGGCATTTTTCCGGAATTTTTTTTAAAGAAAGTACTTAATCGATCTTTCTGAAACTTTCGGGATATTGTATTCACAGGTTAAGGTAGATAAAAAAAAATTTTATTAAAAAAGAGCTACAAATAACAAAGTTATAAGGACTTATGCCCAGTCCGTTGGCGACGCAATTGGTCCACTGCGGGAAACGTAGCGTCTTTTGGTTTCATTTGAAACCAAAAATCGAACAATTTTCATTTAGTTTATGAGTGTACGGATGAATCGTATCAGTTTATTTCTTAAAAGATGCAAAATTGAACAAATGGCGGCCTCTTGAAAAAAAGGTCCCTCTTTCCAATGAAATTTTGCCTTAAATGTGTAAAAAAAGTTATTTATTTAAACAATATCATTATACCCATAGCTTAGATCTGTGCAGAAAATGTTCACAAATATCAGTGCACAAGGCCAAGTCGATCGGTTGAATATTTTTGGAGTTACGTTGTCCGCCAATTGTAAAACTGTCGTTTCGAGAAAAACGCATTTAAAGTTTTCTGGTAACCTGGCGCTCCGTAGCAAAACCGGCCATATCTGCTTTAATTTTTCGAATTTCGTTTTGCGGCTTTGGGAACGTATTCTCGTAATGTTCAACTATTGATTTATGCAAAAAAAAAATCGATTTCTTCGACCCGCTACACCAGGTTCCCCCCTTAACGCATTTTTACGTAGAGAGTCTGAAATATAGCGACTCGACCAACTCTCCGGCCCGATCGCGTCTCCCGGATTTATCCTATCAGAAGTTATTTTAGGTTCTCTTAGAAAGTTAGCGCTACAATTTTCTAATATTTTCTTATACAATATGAAGTGGTGAGAAAGCGATGTTCGGGGCAACTATTACCATACAAATTACATAAAACTGAGGATATATAAAAGCAACCAACAGAGAATAGAAAATACCTAAGTATATAGACATCGATGAAGCGGTCTAACTTCTCCCCAACAAATTACGCCCGCTCTGCGTTATCTCGCCGTTAATTTCACCTACAACAGCAATACTTTCGAAATATCTTCCCACTGACTCATGCACCCAGCTTCCCAGCAGAACTCTACCTAAACTATCCACTTACCCGAACAGAATCACTTACCATACATTTAAATTTCATTCCCGCGATGTTTCCGCGATCACCGAAAATCACATTTCCTAATTCCGTCCAGAGTGACTCAGACTCTCCCACTTTCTTCAAGCTATCACCTCCATCACTGGAAATGTCACTTCCTGGAGGGATCGCGATATTTACCAGCAACGAGTTCGCTGACCACCTGCGTTCGGCGTTTAATCGAATAATTTACACTAACTTCGGTCTCCATTAAACGGAGAGCTCTTTCCAAGAGGGGCCACGATCTATAACATTTACTCCGGACGCCGAGCATCGCGGTGGCGAAATCCTATTACAAGCCACTCCCCCGACACTGGCATAATATATACACAACAATTATTATCCCAGGACGAATGGTGTCCCGATAAGAGAATCTCGGGTGAGTTTTAGCCGCGATTTACGCGTCTAGTTTCGCATAAGTGGACGATAAAGCTCCGTTCCGTCGATCCTGCCTCGGGGCTTACCGCTGTAAATGGAACTGGTGCGATGCTATCGTCCGGATAACGGTGATTTTATTAATACTCGACCACCGAATCGGGATGCACCTGCCATCCTCGGCCACGAGCACCGCGTTACAATTTGCGCGAGGCGGCAGATCGCGTTCCCGGCGACTCTTAGCCTCGGTTTTTTTTTTACGATTTCGTAATCGCCACCCGTTTCACCGATGCAAAGGCTTCGCTAAGTAATTCTTCCGCACTTTATTCCGGAATCTCAGCTATCGTACCTGCCCCCTCGCGGCCCCTCAATTTCTGCGAGCAGTCGTTCCCTGGAATCTTCAGGTTCGTACGATTAAAATGCCTCTGTTTGAAACCGTGGAATTAACAGCGCACTGCCTGCAACTAATAATCTTAAGGACACATTTAAATATTTTTGAATATAACTTTATTTTTCTTTCGGTAGTGCGATGGGGAATAAAGAACTGAACAGGTCTTATATTTACAGTTTTGTTCCATCTCGCACCGTTACAGAGTTAACTCGACGGGCTGATTTCACCCCTTCAGAGTGAATTTCTGCCGAATAAAAATGGCCCCTTGCGTTACTTTGATGTGCTCTACATTCGCACGAGGTCTCATTAGTGTCAGAACTTTTGGGTTGGGAACGTTTCGTTGGTAGCTGCTTCCTTTCCCATTATCCAAATCACTGGGTACGTGGACGTTTTATTATAGTGGAAGTGACGCGTAATTTCTGTCGAATGCGATATT
Source organism: Andrena camellia (assembly GCA_029448645.1). Classification (NCBI taxonomy): domain Eukaryota; kingdom Metazoa; phylum Arthropoda; class Insecta; order Hymenoptera; family Andrenidae; genus Andrena; species Andrena camellia. The sequence goes on along the minus strand of CM055679.1, from coordinate 16,331,515 downwards.
AAGATCCGAGATCCTGAACTGACGACACGTGTCTGTTTCCTTCAACAGTGGCCGGGGCGTTTCCAAGGCGGATCGGTCATCCTTACCAAAACAGGACACCGCCGAAGAGAAAGAAGCCAAGGACAAGCTTCACCAGGCTGCAGATCGCCGAGCTCGAGAAACGTTTCCATAAACAGAAATACTTAGCTTCGGCCGAGCGAGCGGCCCTGGCCAAGTCGTTGAAGATGACGGATGCCCAGGTGAAGACTTGGTTTCAGAACAGACGGACGAAATGGAGGTGAGCCGTTTCAGCTCATTTTTTTCCATCTCTTAGCGCACGGGTGAGGGGGGGGGGGGGCGGGGTGCAGGAACAGACCTAGTAACAATTTGCCTTTTTCACTCTGTTACTTTTAAATTTTATGCAATTTTTAAAACACCCCTACACGACGGTGAACCTTAAGCATCAAACTACACCTGTTACTTAGGCATCGGTATTATTTCTTGAAGATAAGAATTCTAAATGAAATCGAGATCAGGATCTATATCGAAGACTTAGTCTGAGGTGAGCACGAATGAAATGATGAAGTAAAATGAACAGAGAGCCATCCGTCGTCCAATGGTGAAACGGTTAAACCAACTCTCCTACTATGATTTCTATCCGCACCCCCAAGCTAGAAGACCTCTATTATATAGAACGATATCCACTTGAGCGTAGGAAAGGGAAAGCGCGAGATGGAAACCGCGGGCGGAATGTTAATAGCGGGTCAGCAGCGTCCCCCCTCCCCGCGTGTATCCACGCGGACGCATCGAGAGTCGAATGTGTTGGAGTCTCTTCAAGATAAGGAAGGACGAAAACACGTCATTTAGATAAAACGGGGCCCGTTCGTGGCGCGGGTACCTGATACCAGGGGCGTCTCCGCGTCGGGACGATGCCGGGAGACATTCTTCGATGTGTACACCGTCTTACGTCCCCCCCCCCCCCCCCCATTGCCCCGTTTTCGTTCGATAGCTCCTCTAGGCGAAGATTTCTAAAAGGGTCCCCCTGTCGTGTGTCCTTGGATCGTTCCAGGAAGCGTGCTAGGATAAAGAGAGTATTTGGGCTACTTTGGGCCCGAGGGATGGCTTGAACAAGATGCGGGCGATTGTGGGTGTACGCACAGTGCCAGGGGGCTTTACCTTTATCCGCGTGGTCTTAAACGACCTGGTAACTTCACGAATTGGTGGGTGCTTTTTAGTTGAGGAACGAGGCGGGGGGTGAGTCACGCTGCTGCTTTTCTTACGGGCAAAGTGCGTTCCTTGGAGAATGAGAGATGAGCTGGATTTTGGAAGAAAATCTTCGGCGAACCGTTGGTGGATGATAGAGGTGCTTGGGTGGATAAGTAGGCTCGAGTGGATCTCACGTGACGTGTTACATGACTTCGTTTCAGGTCATTTGGATGGGGAATGATCTTTTAATATTGCTCATTGGGTTGATGCTATTCTAAAAGATGTGTAGGTAGTACATAGTAGGAGTGTGCGGGCAACCGAAATTACGGGACTCGATTTGCGATTCGGGAGCCGATTTTCTTGCTTAAAAATTCTTACATCTGATGACACTGCAAAATCACAGCTTAACAGTTTTCGGGTACCCGAGGCATTTAATACATACCTATGTGTAATACGGTAGACATAGGTATGAAAGCTTTGCAGCAAGGAGGGGGCAGCTTCAAATATAGGGTAGACCAGGGCGAATCGAATCACAGAGCGAATCGGATGAAAATAAGAATTTAGTCCATATTTCTTCCATCGCGATAGAAATGAGCATTCCGATCGTTCGTAGTAAATCGCCCCGCACCTACCGCAATAACCCGTCAATTTTTTTAAGTCATTGTTTAGAGCTGGCATACGGTTTCTGTCAGATGGGCGCGCGAATGTTACAATTTTGATCCGCGTCTAACCTACGTAATCTGCGATTTCGTATTTAAAATAAAAAATAAGCTTGAAAATTCAAATGTGTTTATTGTTATTAGTTTGCACGGTGTCCGAGTTTAGTATTTGATGTATTTTGGACTATTATATCATAATATGTTTATGTAATCTACAACCTTTGGAATACTTATAGATGGGGCTAATCGGATCACGTCATTGGGGGCGAATCGGATCACTCTTTTTTTACAATTGAGTATTTTTATGATTATAAATATGATAATTGTTTAGATACAGATGGTTCGTACGTACATAAAAATGAGCAATCAGGGATCACGGTGTCCCCCCAAAAAATAGAGGAAGCTGTGATAAAAATTAAATCTAAAGAAATGACGGAAAAAATAAATAAATTAATGGTCCGAAGAAGATGGCATTGTATTTACTGTGGTGAAAAATTAATTCGTCCACTTTCAGAAGATTGTCTGAGAACAGTGGTGCCACGAGAATGGTGTTGATAGAGGCGACAAAAAACGGCAATATCCTTCCGATCTGTGTGCTAAGCAGTGTCACTTGACTTCACCGTCATTAAATTCGATTTTTTTAAGTTGATTCTAAAGATTTTGTTATGAAAATTTCATTTTTTTCAGAAATTTCTCACTTTTTCGTTTTTTGTTTATAAATGAAAGATTTTTATGTTTAATCTCAATTTTTATATATTGATGTTCAAGCCAAAGGTCTACTGGTCACGAACGTAAAATAAAAAATTCTTTTTTTAATGTTTAACTATTATTTTTTTTACCGTCAAGCACAAAGTGATCCGATTCGCCCCGGTCTACCCTATTAACTTTTGGAAAACTAATAAACAGTGTTATCAGAATATTTTTAGACATACGTTTAAAGTATTTCACCCACTTAAAATCTACTCATTGCTTACTGAGCTAAAATACATTTTCTCTATGGCGGGGGGAATTATTAAAATTTAGAGCTGCCCCCTTCTTGCACCAAATTCTAGAAAAATTCACTTATCTTGAGTAAATAATTACATTACGCTATTATTATGTAATAAAATTATGTATTAGTATATGGAGACGCATAAGAAAACATCAATCAGCTCCATTTTAGAAAAATTATAATGAAATATGCTCCCTTACTTCACTAAATCTAGATAGTGAGTACCTAAATACTACTTAGCACCTTTACATGATAACTTGGGACTGAATCATCCAATCTGCCTCTTCCTTACAAAAATCTATTCGGATTTTTTAATTCAAGACTACCTATGACTCAATTTCTGCAAATTATGGAGCGTCCTCCTTTTTGCAGCCAAGTCTTCAATGATGGAATCTATGTTTTACATGTCTTTATCAATTATACGGGAAGAGAGGATAATGAAACAAGTCCAATTGCATCATATATTTCATTCGTTTAGAGAATAAAAGGAACATTTCATTAGTGTTAGCTTCTTGAAGTCATTCCCGCCCCATTAACACATTTTTTGCCTGTAGCATCAATTCAAAGAAGGATATTAAGATTAAAACAACCGTATTCTGGCTCATCATTCTATAATATATGTATATATATAATATATATATTGCATCTGATATCTCAAAGTAGGTACCTAAATTTAGTCTTCCCCGATTCGATCCGCGATTTCTAAATATCCTTTGCATTTAAAAAATGTCAGAATAAAGAATGTTACCAGAGTTCCTCATTGTTAATGCACGTCGAATCAAAATATTGCACGTTGAGCTGGATCCTGCGCAAGAACGATCATTCGATCGCCATTTTACGGGCAGCAGTTCTAGACTTTGTGGAAATATCGTCCCGTTACTTCCCGCATTGTCCCTGGAGCCCCGGCAATAAACAAGGGAATAGGAGAAAAACGAAGAATGTAAAACCCGACGAGTAAAAACGAAGAGAATGCCTTTAGAATGTTCGTAACGATCTAATAACAGATCGATAACAGGACTCGTGGCAAAAAAAAGTCACCCGGTGCCGTTGCATCGGAGCCTCGATTTCTTATTGAATTTTATTGGAGCATTACGTTTGTCATGAAATGCACAAAACTCGAAAATTACCTTCCCCGCGAAGAAGCTAAAGAACAGTCAGTGGAATGTCTTCCGTTGCGAGATGTTTAGAGACACCATCTTTTCTTTCTTCGCTGTAAAAGTTCACAGAAGATTTAAGGAGCTGGTGGGCAGACTTTGAAGCCTGACGTTTTTCAGAACTTTCCATCGTATCGTGGCTATTTCTCGAGTTTTTCGGGAGACTCAGCGGCAGGTGGAAATTTTGTGGGTCTTTTTATTACGTAGTCGGTGTCGTCGCTCGGGGAGCGAGCGTGAAATTCGATTTAGATGGCGGCGACGTGTGTTATCTGTCTCAATGTGTTCAGAAACGGTAACGCAGTGACAGATACATTCGTCTAGGTGTCCCGTTGAATTAAATTTACATCCGAAGCGACAAGCGGATCATAATTAATCTCGAATACAAGATCGTGTGGGGATCGCGCGCTGAATAAACCACGAAATTCCAAGGAACGGAACGCTTCGAACATTCAACGACACTGCGAATAAAATCCTGCCCCGTATAGGCTTGCGGGAATGTCTCCTCGAGTTTATAGAATAATGCCCACAAAATTATTTTCTTGGACGCTTAAATCTTGATAGAAGATATTCTCAACACTCATACTTGTGCAACTCTTGCAAATCAGAGTTCGCGAAGGTCACAGAGGCCAATTAAAATTCTCAGTATCGATCGAAACATACCTACCTATCATTTTGGATCGAATGCCCGAGCCACAGGCCTGTCCCAAAGTTCCTCGTTTACTCGGCAACAGAAAGGCGTCCGTCTGGCTGCCGATGAGGCGTCTTGGAAGTGTAAAAAATCGTGCGGCACCCCTGCCGTCAAGTTCAGCACTTCCGGCGCGCGGTCCAGCGAGCAGCTGCGTTTAAAGTAACGAGATGACTGTAGGCAGAGATGAGATAACTCGGCCTCAATAATTCAGATACCTAACAGCTTAGCCCTGTCCCGTACATAATGCAAGTCTATCCACCCCCGTCGTGCTCCCTCATCCACCCCTGCTTTGACTGCCAAACTCTCCACCTCCTCTGACCCTCCTCCCGCCCTCAGACGCCACGGCATCGCAACCCCCTTCGACTCGCTGCAGCCAACCAGCCCCAGCCGAAACCGACTCTTCCTCCCGCGGCTTCTTGCCGCCGCTTTTAAAGTGTCAAACCCCTCGAATCCGCGATTCCGGATCGCTTCGATCCGCCACTCGGCCCCACCGATTCCCCTCGTTAAATATTCATCGGCTCCCTGTGTCGGATCACGCCCTGGTGATCGCTCCAGCACGAACACGAGCCTCCCTGTAAAAGGCTTGTTCCCTCCTTTTCGGATGCAGATCGCCGGTAAGAAACGCGCGCGCGCACCCCTCCAAAGGGGTTGTTTTTCTACGGCCAATTACGGGACGATCTTCCTCGATGAGCATCGGGGTAAGTCACCGTCCTCCCAAGCCGGGGTGCGAGGTTAGTACTTAAATACACAGTACATGCCTTGGTGGTAGGGTGTTGAGACGCTCGAGAAAAGTTTCAGGATGATTTTAAGGATCAGGGGAATTATATACTATACTGCGTTCCACATTAGAGCATACTAGTTTCGCGCAGGGATACACTGTTGATTGGTAGTAAACTGGCAGGGAAAGTGCTACGACCAATCGCGTGTGTCAGATCCGTGGGAGCTGCGCAGATCGGTCACAAATCGGTAGGGGCGTCGGGTACACTCTTATATGGAACGCAGTTTAGAGCTGTTCGAGTACTCGAAAAAAGCGAGCGGCTCGAAAGAATCGAGTACCCGTAAAAACTGAGCGGCTCGAAAGAATCGAGTACTCGAATTTTTTCTAACGGCTCGAAGAGAATCGACTACCCGATTCTTTTCGGGCAGACCGAATGTACTTCGAGCAGATCGAAATTTTCGAGCCGTCCGACTGTAACTAGTAGCTTAAAGCTTGAAAGTTTCGAGCAGTACGAATGTTTCGAATATTTTAGGTTAGGAAATGTGTATCTACTGGAATGTAAATAATGGTTCTTATTAATGTGAATAATTAAAATGTAAACTGCGAATGAAAATAATCTATAACTATATTGAAAATCATTTAATGTCGTGTAGAAGTCGACATATGTATCACATTATACCATATTATTAAAGTAACAAAAACTTTGACACATTATGAAATGCCACTTCGCTTTTTTCTAAACTACACGACGTAGAGATGCCATATTTTGCGAACAATTAGATTTCATCTAGAAACACATGGAAAAACGCATCTCTTAATTTTGACTATACTTAATTTGTACTTTATAATCGTTTCTTTATTTATTTATACTTATTCGTTTTTTATTAACCGGTAACAACCTTTGTTAACAGTGACCCGACAGAAATCCATATACGTATAAAGTATACGAAAGCGGCAAAAAATAAAGAAAAAATGAAAAAGTAACAAGAAATGAAAGATAAAATAAAGAGAAGCATATGAATACGTTCATGCATACATGAAAAACGTGAAAAAAAGAGAGATTCGAATTTAGTACTTATTTTCAATAGTTGCTGAATATTATTATTTGCAGTTTACATTTCAATTATTCACATTATTAAGATCCATTATTCAGCCATTATTTACATTCCAGTAGATACACATTTTCTAACCTAAAATATTCGAAACGATTCGTACTGTTCGAAACGTTCAAGCTTCAAGCTACTCGTCACAGGCGGACCGCTCGAAAATTTCGATCTGCTCGAAGTACATTTGGGCCGCTCGAAAAAATTCGAGTACTCGGTTCTCTTCGAGTACTCGGCTCGGCTCGGAAACCGAGTCTCGGCTCGGTCCGAATTTCAAGCTACTCGAATATTCGAGTACTCGAACAGCCCTAAATTATACACGGTCTGTCTGAGAAATAACGGAAATGACCATATATGTATTCATTCAAGCACTGATCGCATTTGTGAAGAGCATTCATTTTATTCGAGGTGTGCTCCTTCAAACACTGCTATTTCCTTCTTAGCGAAAAATTCACGTACGGGCGCGATGGGATGAGCAGGTGTATTACTTCCGCTAATAATAATACATTTTAAATAAACTGTGTACAATTTTGAAATTTAATCCACTCGAAACAGAAGTGTATAGATCAAGGTTTACATTAATGTGAATTAGAATCGCGAGTTCTTACTTTCAAGTCGATTTAAGGGGGGAGGCCTACCTAGATCGGTCAAAACAACATAGTTCTTTGGGAATTTTTTCTAAAAAAAAACGATAAACTTTTATTATTAAACATTAGCCTATTGGAAAGAGTACATCTTACGGATATTTTAGTATTTTTTGTGGTAAAAAGTATTGAAATGTTTGTGAGTTATAGGCGATGCCCGAGACGTCCTTTTTTTAGGCGCTTCGCGGTGACAACCGTAGCTCGTTGCAGAATCATCCAAAATTGAAAATTCGATTTTTTTTTTAGATAATATATGAAATTATCTAGGCGCTACCGGGCGCGATTTTGGAAAAATTATTTTGAAACAAAATGGCGGCTGTGCAAAGTTGAAGCATCGATATTTGGCAAAAAATCGCTCATTTATCGAGTGTAAAAAAAGTCTGAGGAAAAATAGGAAAAGTTCCCGATAGCGCTTAGATTTTTAACCCTAAAATAAGCCTGCAAAGCCTCGAGTAAATCGGTTTATTAATTTTTTAGTTATATGTGTCACTGACTTCGAAAACACGATTTTGGGAAAAACGCATTTAAGTTTTGGGTCTGAGCGCTACAGCGTGGAACACCTACCTACTTACGCGCGTATAACTTTGTCAATTTTGGTACGGATTAACTTGACACTTTCAGACAATATTTTCAAGATATACTTCAAGAAAATATAAAAACCGAAAAATCGATTTTTCGAAAATTTCTAGGTAGGCCTCCCCCCTTAATAGACATGTAAAATATGTTACGTAGGTATAGGGTGGACGCATACTTTTTTTAGTAACTGTAGTTTATACAGTTCTGCTAGTATAGGTGAATATAATCGGATATAGAGTAGCACCCTGAGCCACCCTGTGACTACTTTTCCATGGGTATCGAATAAAATGGAACTAGCGTCACGGGAAATTCGCTGTGCCGTTTTACTCGTTGCCAAAAGATACAAACAAGTTTATAACATGTACTTATAGATGCGCGAAATATTAGCCAAAAGTTATAGTTTACTACGAGGGGATAACGATAAGAGTAATGCGTCCCAGGTTGCGAGGGAATACGTTCATGCTGGCCACAGCGAATGGGGCGATGCTGTGTCGGGGGCTGCAAAATGTAATCGGCACGGCGCCCTCAATTATTAATTGCTAACCACGTTAATTACTTGCACGGGTGTAGGCGCGGCTGTCACTGAAACAGTGGCGTAGCCACGCGGTGGAACTTTCGCTGGAAACAGCAAAATGCAATCGAACCATCGTTAATAGAAGAGGCGTTGCGTTAAATCTCATCGATTTCCTGGTTGGGCACTGTACCCACGCACACTTGTAAACTCTGCGGATTAATGATTGGGAATGGTACGAACTTTACGAGGTGAATTGAGTAGTTTTTAATTTTCATAGAAGTATTGCTTTCCATGTACGAACTTTTCTCTTTCTAGCTAGATAATATTGACCAGGCATTTCGAAAAGTTTAGTAGTAGATACTTGTTTGAATGAGTAAGTTTGATGGAAGTAGGTACAGAGGAGTCAGCTTTAGAGAAGTGTAACTTTGGTTATTGAAAATTCGTCTGGTATTTCTCGTGTTTTATTAAGGATATTGCTCGTTGGAGATAAAAGGAGCACATCTCCAAAGGTATAAATTATTAAAAAAGGAGTTTCCACATTTTGTTCTCTATAACATGCAGAATTCATTTATTTAACACTATTGCTCGCATTTTCACCAAGAATATCTACCTAGAATCTCAAATTTACGTTTTGCAAAAAAGATTCAGTTCTTCCACGCTACTTACAACGGAGCAACATTACAAAATGGTTATAATCGTCCCATTTCCTTACCCATACAGCACACTCTCGTTGCAGCAAAGTTGCAGGATCGTTGCAGTGCAAGATTGAATTGTTGCACTGCAACGTTGTCGCAACGTTGCAGCAATATTGCTATGTCCGCCTCCTGCAACATATCGGGCAGTGGGGCCAAAAATATAAATAACGTCCGTGACGGACGCGACGATATTGAATGTGTGCAGAATCATAGAAGTACAAAAAGCCCGTATATTTTCTTTTTCTCACAGAAATTTTTTTTCCCCCAAGGGGATTCGAACCGGCGACCTGTTAGCGTCGTAGGCGAACACTTTACCGCCGCAGCTACAACCACTGATTGATAAGACTGCTAACGTATTCGAACTTATACTCCTACCGTGCAAAACTTTAAACTCAAATTATTCAAAAACGAAGGCTCATTTTGACAAACTCCATTAGGGTTTTGTAACACTATAGGTATGTGCTACAACTTCCACCCTGTGTCATTCTACACATTGAAATATACAGGGTGAGTCACCTAACATTTAAGCTTAAAATATCTCGGTTGTTTTTAATGATACGAGAAAATGTCTCAGGAAAGAAATTATTGCTAGACAAAAAGGACAACATATTATACATGGTTGAATTTGTATTTTTATTGGCTATAACGTTACAGTAATGAAAATACGTCATCCCATTAAAAAAATCAGTGATGATCTTGACGTTTCGGGAAATATAACCTTGAGAAAAAAAATCGTCTCAATCAGAATAATTGTCTCCCTGAAGCAAATATTTTTTTCTTCAGACATTTTCTCGTATCATAAAAAACAACGGAAATATTTTAGGTTTAAATATTTTAGGTTAAGCAACGTTGCGGCAACGTTGCAGGATCATTGCAGCAACATTACAGGAAAGTTGCGGCAACATTGGAGGAACGTTGCCGCAATACTGGGCGCAACGTTGCATCAACATTGTGGAAACGTTGCCAAACGTTGCCGTAACGTTGCAGAAATATTGCAGGAACGTTGCCGTGCAATATTGCAGCGCCACATTAATGCAACTATGCAGCAATAATTCTATGTCTGTCCCGTGCAATGTTGCACGGCAACGTTACATCGACATTGCGCTGCAACCATGCAACACTGCAAGGTTACTGCGACGATCCTGCAACGTTGCCGCCACGAAGTGTGCTGTATGGGTAACGCAACAAAACACACAAAGCAAACATTCGCCAACTTTACTGATTAAATACCTGCTTCTTTCATTGAACTTTTACGCAATCCTTTCGCGATTACACCGGCAATTCGATCCCTTTAATGGCTCTTGGAAAAGAAACATTTCCGGAAATCGTCGATTGTTTTACTCCCACTTTGCCTTTTGTTTTTACGCCGCGTTAGCTTCCACGAAACCGGCAGCATCGGTGAAACGAGAAATTAATATCGGTCGGAGGAAATTACAGGAAGTTCAGGTAGGCTTGCCCAACCCGTGAATAGAAGCATAAAAGAAGTCGGATTAACGAGGCACTTTCTGATCTTGTATAGGTCGGATTGCTGTGTAATTCGTAAGGAGCCACGTTGGTCGAGTGCCACCGGTCTTTAGAACTCCACGGCTGTTGCGTAAAGGAACCAGTTTCACGAAATTACAACGATCGCTCTTCGAACACGCTATAAGTTACAAGTCGCTCCCGAAATGTTGCCTTTACGCTCCTCTCCTCTTACCAGCGGCAGTATTCGACAAATCTAGATTTACGATAGCCCATAAATCACAAGCACATCATAGGTGTCCCTAAATTGATACAGTAGAATCGTGATTATTTAAATTAATAGGGAGAACGTGCCTGATTCTATAACGGTTCCCTATAAATACTTTTGATACGATACTGGTATTAGGGATCTATTCTGGGGAATTTTCGGATCTTACACTCTGTGTGATATGGAATGTAGAATATACGTCAAATTATTTCAAAGTTACTGCAGACCGTGGTTGCATCTTTTATTTTGTCCTTCATACGATTGCACAAACGCATTTGAATTGAAAACGGAGTACTTTGCAGACCAGGACGAGAAATTTGACCAGAAGTGGAGAGATTTAAAAACAGGCTGATATTGAGAAATAATCTAAGAAAAGATTCTTAATACACGCCTCTGTTAGGCCGACACGTTTTCAATCCACCCTCGCGCTACACCCGACGAAAGTTCCTTAAAACTGGAGAACACAGGATAGACATACCTACCTACAGAAGTAATCGCGAAACTCTCCTCCGTTCTCTCATTAATCTGCCGCGATAGCGTATCTGCGCCGTTTAATATCGCGCGGCCCGAGAGGGTGGAATCATAAATCCGCTTAGAAACGGGGGACAGATAAGCCGCGAGTTTCCTACAATTACCAGGGCAACCGTACGAAAATAAACGAGTCGATCGTGTGCTGATTGCGGCTGAGAACCGACCGTTATCGGAAATATCTCTGGTCGACATCGGGGCGGCCGTTCTAGTCGTTAATCGTCCAACAACCGATCGAGTTGTGTCCCGATTGAGCGGGACCCCATTGGTGATACACGGGCTACCGAGGGGGGCCGATCGAGGGGCCCCTCTTTCCCTCGGCCGCGCCGCTGTCGGAGCAAGAGGAAGCTGGGACGGCTCTTCGCGGAGATAAACAAAGGTACAACGAAACCGTTTAATTACCAAGGACCAGAGATTAACTCTAATGGAACGACGGTGTTTCGTGGCCCGTATAGAAGCGGCCCCCGCTGATTAGCCGCGTTATCCTGCCTGGCTGGCGCCTACCAGACTGAAGAACTTTTCGGCCCCGAGCTCGCTGGCGAAACAGCCAACCGATAGATCAACGCGACGACGTTCACCGAAATATTGTCTGGGAGGTCGTTAAAATTAGCAGTAAACACCTCTGGAGCTGTGTCGGCGATGGTGGGTGATCGAGACGTGGATGACATTTTGTGTTACGACTCAAAGGGAGTTGAAAGGCCAGGGTGGTTGTTCTATGACGAGGATGCTGGCATAATGGGGTGCTCTTCTGGGGTAGAATGGGAAAAAAGGAAGTCTTATGAAGATTCTACTGTAGTTGAAGGTGTTAAATTTATACATGATCCACGAGAGGGTCCATCTTCGAGTGATTGATCAGAGGGTGGTCTCGTAATCGTAATAATATAGCAATTCAAAACATGCTATAGGCAGAAGCGTCACGGAACTCTTGCCCTTTTGTAATTCAGGACCTCTGTTAAGTTTCTAAGATATGTGAAAGTGTATGGAATTTCGATGAATTTGAAGGTGACGAACGTGATTTTGTTGCCTGCAGGACAGTTTTAATCTGAGTTTCCAAAAGCGTTAGTGGTTTATATATTTCTATGTGTTGCATACTATAATTGAAATGAAGATAATGATGATATTAAAGTGAAGGGCAACTTGGGAATTTAGGATTGAACAGTGGACAATTTTATGTTCAATTGTATATTCAATTATTTCGTTCAAAAGTATGTAAATCTGTTAATACAAATGCCTATCGTTGGGTGGAGAAACTTTGGATAAAGGCCCCCGTCTAAACAGACCATCGACGTTGCCAACAAGTCGGCCATTTTGTGGTTCCCTAATAGACTTAGTGCTAGAAAACAGACACCCTCGAGCCACCCCTTAGCAAGCTAGCGCTGCGCCACCGACGAATCGAATTAACTTTATTACGTTTGTCTTCTGTTTTCCGCCCCAACAACCGCCAATCTCCTTTCGCCCCCCTCTCTTGTTTCCCTCGGTCGATTTCTCCACTCTCGCTTTGTTCTACATGTAACTCTTGACCTCTCCCTCTGCTATCCAACCGAACTGATCTCACGAGCTGGGTATACTCACGACTGTTCCTTAATTTCGCTCTGACGTTGCCGATTCGTCTCAACCCCGCTCAGCTTCTTATCTATTTCCTTAGCACGCACTAATTTCAAGCCAACGAACGTCTACACCCACGATTAATAAGAACATCTCAAATAACTCATTGCAAACCACTTAATAGTGTTAAGTTAATGGGTCTCCCTACCTTGACGGACGAAAAATGATGCGAACTTTGGGAATTTTTTAAAACTAAACCATTAATTATGTTTACTTCCAGCTTTGTGGCTTCATTTGTCAATCTGTAGAGAATATAAAAAAAAAATTGTATGCAAAAGTAGTGGTCATAACCGGAGTTATAGTGCTTCAAATAGAGCGCCTCACAAAAATCATATGCTCATGGTTAGCATAAAATCAGCCATTGTAGCTGTTTTTTTTTTTAATTAAATCTTTTTTAAAATGTCGCCTATATATGTACAAATATAGGCTTAAAGTTTGCAATTAATATGATTTGAGGGTTTCTCTTTAAAAAATCCCAAACATCGCGCTGCTTTTCAGGCCGTCAAAGTAGGGAGACCCCTTAATACATCTCTCCACGAACACTGGAATAATTCTTTCAATCGTTTCTGTGGCCGGCAGGCAAGTGTTGCAGATCATCAAACACCACAAGGGACGCTCGTTCATCTCCGTTTCCCACGTTTGTTTCAGGAGGCAGACAGCAGAGGAAAGAGAGGCGGAGAGGCAAGCAGCGAATCGCTTGATGCTGTCCCTTCAAGCCGAGGCTCTTGGAAAAGTGGCTTATCCGACTACGGTCCCCAGCCACCCAGCAGGGACCGCTGTCCCTAGCTTGGACAGACAGCAACCGCCCAACGCTCTGACCCATCCTGTGGGTCAGTGGGCCTCGCCGTACGGCCCGCCGCAACCACTCACCGAGCCCATCTGCTGAACCCCGAGGATTCACGTGAACCCACAGACACTTGCCGAGTGAATTCAGTGTAAAGATCACGTCACTTTTTGTATATGGACGGGCAGGAGACAGCTACAGCTCTGTCTGCCTCCGTGAGTCAGTAGGCCTGATCCTGCGGTCCGTAACAATTAACAACTACTGATCCGCGATTCACGTGAATCCAAAGACTCTCGCAGTTCAGAGCATTAACTGTGTCGCTTTTGTACATGGACAGGTAACATCCATTCGTGTACACCCTATTCTGGGAGTCAGTGGGCTTCGTCACGGTAGCCCCGCGTGAAATATTGGCTGAGCCAAATTGCTGACCCACGACAATTCCTGCGTATCCAAAGATTCTCGCCGAGTTTGCTCGGTGTACTGATTATGTCACTCTTGTATTTAGCTGGCGAGAATAATGCCGCGACTCGGGAAGTGGAGAAGTGTACTTCATCCTTATGTTGAATTAATTAGGGGGAGAGTGTACGGAGCGATGTCTGAGATTTGTGATTTTTCCTTGTGACACTTTCCTGTGTTTGTGACGGGGACTGTAGAATGCGCTCCAAGTGTTTAAGTAGGATTGCTTTTAGAGGAAATTTGGCACCACAGAATTTCGGATTTTCGGGGTCTTAAGAAGTGATAAATATTTTAGATTGCAATATTTTGTTATAGGGAATTAGCAATTAAATTCAATCTTATACTACTTTTGCCTCTGTTTTACTTCAATCTCTGATGGAAAAATATGTTCGTGGGTTCTATGAAAATTTCACTTTGCATAAATATCGCGAGTCATCGGTGACCCATGTAGAATGGGTGTAGACTTATGTGCGTTGTAGGTTGAGTACATTTGTGGGAAACGTAAATTAAAATGTGCAATAAATTAGAGCAATGCCCATTGATGAGAAATAATTTCATTTGTCTATGAAACTGCGTAAGTACTACTCGCAATAAGAATTATTTTCAAATCGATACCACACAGTGTTTTAGATACTTTTCTAAAGTAACAAAAAGATTCACTTTTCACAACTCTCCTAACAGTGAACTAAGTAATTCTTTCTTTCCTTCTTTGAATTGCGGCAATATTCTTGTACCACGTCACCACAATTTAATGACGCTCGTGAAAGTTTGTTTTCGTGGTTCGTTTGAAGTGTAGTATGCTTATTAATTACTTGAGAAATGCAGAGACATTAGACATGCAGCAGCTGCATGGATAAAATGCATTAATTTTCTCTTGTTAGAACCATGCTGTGCACTGGTATTTTACTTACTTCAGGTACTTTTATTCATTATTCAGGCGATTGCTGCGAACGTCCCTGAAGATTAAGGGTTGTAGGGCAATCCAATTTTAATCACGCAGAGCGTTATCAATCGCAGCAGGTGGAGATAGCGTAGAAAGTCACTTGCAATTAGAGCTGGTACTATTTGTCGGATATTTATTCAATATTATTCGAATATTCTATTGGGGCATTTTTAGTAATTAAATATTCATGGACACGTAAGAATTATTGTTTAATACTTCTGGTTCCCTTTTTTAAAGTTATTTGATCTGCAATTATTTCATTTACTCTTGAATAGAAAAATAGAAAATATTCAGAGAATCTTTTGAAGATTAAGGTGAGAATTAAATTATCTTTTAATCTTCCTATTATTTATTTGAAATTTTAAATTTCTCTCTCCAATTTTCAATTTCCTATTAACCCATTAATTGTCCATATAAAAGTAATCATTCTGGATGAAATAGGCCCGAAGAAAACAAGTCCATTCGAACTGCAATATCGAATTATTCAAACAGCTCCAGCTCTACTTGAAACGTTGAAGTTTCTCGTTACAAACCATCGGTCCTCTATTTCCATTATCCTCTAAAATCAATTTGAAATGAAATCACGATAATAACAATCTACAATTATAAAACTTTCCCCCCTAATTTACATTATCTTATACGCCACAAGATTAGTCCCTTTTCTAATTTAAAATAACGTCATGGGAGCCCGCAGCGAGCATTAAAAGTTCATATAAATTGTAACAGATACGTATCTAAGAATTCACACAGCCGTTCAAAGCATTTCTATCGCGATCCATAATTCGTCAGCGAGACGTCACCGCGATTTCCATAATTCCGCGGCTAATGTGACGATCCTCGATATATGAATTTATTATGCGCCTGCACGAGTGATCAGTCCGCGTTTAGAAAGTTCCCCCCTGCTCTGAAAGTGGGGGGCGCTAATTGCCGCGCTTTATTTAATGTGACATTATTGACAATGTGAAGGAACCGTGGAGATCGAACGGAAAAAGGGGCATCGTGCCGTCTTAATTGCACTATTTCTAGGTAATATCAACGTCTTACGTCAAGGCGGCCAATTTTATCGACGTACTTAATTATCGAGGCGAGGGGTCTGATAGGGAGCTAAAAAGAAACTTAAATAATTACGGGGAGCTTTCGTCTCACCGTTGCCTGTAAGGTCACTCTGCAAGAAGGATTGACCCTCGGCCGAAGGGGGCGCCGAGGAAAATTAAATAAGTGGACGAAGGACGGGAACAGGCAAAATGAAATCCAGGTAGCGTCACCAAATTCTATGAATTTCAACCGATCAATAATATTTCCTCTTTCCGCATCGAAACACAAATTCTTCTTCTTAAGCTCTGTCCTTTTGGAAGAATATTCCTTCGACGACGTTTTCCCAACATTTTGGCGTCATTCAAAATATCGTCCGAGTATCCCCCAATGTTTCCTTGGACCTCTCGAGAAGTTCTGACCGACTTAAGGGGGTAGGTCACCCTCGATAGCCCTAAAACAGGCCTTTTTTCAAACGCAAATTGTAAAGTGATAAATAACAATAGACGGAAAGTTTTTTCCTAGTTTTAATCGTTATTCTATGGGCTTTAACACGAAAAAAGAAAAGTCTAAATATCTCTATGTAAATAAAAGTTGTGAGTAAAAACGTAAAGGCGTGTACGCGGTGCACTGTTTGATGGTGTACATAAAATCTCGAAAACCGCTCCAATGATTTGGATGAAAATTTAATGAGACATGCAGAAAACCATTCCCTATGATGTGTCGGAAGCAGAATTTCGAGATGAATTCTTAAAAAAAAGATAAAAAATATGAAAATAATGGTTTTCTGCATGTCTCATTAAATTTTCATCCAAATCATTGAAGCGGTTTTCGAGATTTTATGTACACCATCAAACGGTGCACCGCGTATACGCCTTTACGTTTTTACTTACAACTTTTATGTACATAGAGATATCTAGACTTTTCTTTTTTCGTGTTAAAGCCCATAGAATAACGATTACAACTAGGAAAAAACTTTCCGTCTATTGTTATTTATCACTTTACAATTTGCGTTTGAAGAAAGGCCTGTTTTAGGGCTACCGAGGGTGACCTACCCCCTTAAGGGGGCATTTTTCAAAATCTTGCGCCACTCAAAGTGCCGAGCAGTACTCTTCCAAAGGGGCACGATTTACACATAGAAGCATCACGGAGTATTAACGGTAAAATACATTGTGAACTTAAATCTGTTAGGACTGAATTAAGATTTCACACTAATACTGCAATTAGCTTCAATACGCGTTTGACGCGAACCGATATATTCTGACGCTATAACGTGACAACTAATATCCCGCGTTTCGCGTGAAATTTCATCCAGGAACAAGTACGTCTACCATTTTTAGGACGATTTTTCTTTAAACGTAGAAGTCGATGGCATATCACGCTGTCACAGCAATAAGATCACTTTCATTTGTTCCGATCCTGAAATCCTCCGTTCGGTGGATCCCTCGCGTGGCGCAGCATAATTCGAAGATCGATACGACCATATCTGTGTACATATTAGCGCGATAGCTGTAATTAAAATTATTAAAGCGTATGTATGATATTAATCAGGCGCGGAGCAGCGTTTGATCTCGAACACTTGCAACTGAGCACCCCCGCGCACGTACACGCACACATGGTACACAGACAATTTGTACATATTACTTTACATAGAATCGTATGATGCGTAACATAGAGGATATTATCGCGAAAAGTATTATGTGTATCGCTATTACAGTAAGATTCGTCGTCGTCATCGAATAGAGCGTGTAAATCGTATCAATTAGGCACGCGTTAAGTTAAGAGGAGAACACAGTAATTAACGATCATAGCGAACGATGTGATGTTATGTAAGTGCGTGTAACGTTGTATATACGAGAAACAAAAAAAAAATGGAAATGCATATATAAAATCGATTCAACTGGTACACGCACGTGTACGTTGATTGGCGGATTAACGGACTCAACGGTAATCACGTTCTCGCGGTGAACCTTGACCCTCCACCCCCATTGGGTAATATTTATTTCTTAACGGGCGCTTTAATGTACGACCATTAATTAATATCACTCCACAGTTTTCGTTCAATTCTTTAACGCCGACACCTCTCTTTCTCGGCCTCTAGGTGCCATTCTGTCGATGTGAGAACAAAATTGTCCCACGAAGGATAAATCTGACCAGAATAAAATCGTTCCGCCGTAGGAGACTCTATCGGTGTAGTCGGATCAGCTTGTTTCTCGAGCTGAACACTTTGTTTACTGTTCAATTCCCACACGTTTTACAAACGTACGCTGTGTATATATTTTTCCAATTGTATCGCACAGAATAAATTTATACGACCACGTACAAGCGAGCGTTTTGTGGAACTGCATACTACTCGTCGAGAATGGAGGATGTTTCGCTCGATTACGGCGTTTGGTCCCGTAATCGAGAGCCTCGCGATTGCTCTTGCCGAGGAACAGGAAGTTCGCGTGCCACCGGATCGCCCCGGCACAGTAACATCTTGCCCCCTCGATGGTAAAACGGCGCGATTTCGCTGGAAATCGGCGGAGAGAGCGTGAAATGGCTGCGAGACGTTGGAAGCCTTCTAGAGACCGATTCCATGCAAATCATTTTCTGCGAAATGCAAAAAATCTCACATAGGTACCTCGCGTGTATCACATTTTCAAAAATTACTTCCGCGTGGTACTCTTAATTTTAAAGTCCGAGGTACTTTTTAAAACCATTTCTACAGGATACTCTTAAGGGGACCTTCCGGTCTGAAAGCCGATTTTTTTTTATTTCATTTTTCGAATGCTCAACCTTTTAGGAATAAGTGTTTGAATGGATTTGTCGAAATTCGTAAAATTCCCGAAGTTATAGGCATTTGAGTAGCGGCAAATGCATGGGTAACAACCGGCCACTCGGCGCCCACGTAAAATTCTCAACGCGGTTTTCTCGAAACGGTGGGACCTGTATCTCCAAAAGTTATTATCCGATTCGACTGAAACTTTTTTTATTATGAAGAATATACTTCTGGCTAGGGGGGATATCAGAAAAAATTACAAAAAATTGAAAATTTATAATTTTCAAAGGCATTGAAAGGATGACAAATATAGGGAAAAAGTGATTTCAAAATTTAAGTGTCGTTATTTTCTAAAAAATGTCATTTTTGTAATTTTTTCCGGTTTCCCCCTAGCCAGAAGCATATTCTTCAAAATAAAAAAAGTTTCAGTCGAATCGGATAATAACTTTTAGAGATACAGTTCCCACCGATTTGGATCAATTTTTTGACGCCTTGACTTTAATGACTCCCCAGTGCCGTCTGCAATAATTAATTATAAAGCAAAAAATATATTTCTATAATTTAAGACATTCTTAATACAATGCAACAAGTCCGATTAAATTATATGTAGTAGTTTTCCTTTAATTAATTCCTGAAGATCACCTATTTTTTGGGGCTCTAGACCGGAAAGTCACCTTAATTTCGTGGGATATTATCCTATATACTGCATATGCCAAGCTCTTATATTATCGTAGGTCAAGCTTCCGTTCAAAATCAGCTGCTCCCTGTTAGAACCTCGACATTTAATATCACTGAGATAATTTTCACCCTGGATTGTTACGACACAGCTAAAAGCTAGGAAAACATCCACCACTTCGCTGAAATGTTAAGAAAGCATTGAACAGAAAGTATAGCGGAAAATCGTGAAATTACAAGCAATCGTATAAATTATTCCTCAGTGACTATCACCAGCAACTCTACCTCTCTTTTACCCCCGAGAATCAGGTCCCTTAACGCAGCATAAAAACCACTAATATCGTAAGAAAGATGACAGTGGCAGGTATCAATCCTCGTTTTATTGACTTCATTCCTATCATCCAACAATGATCGTCGACCGTCATTTGCGGAGTCATTAGCGCCAGTACATCAGCGTCACCGGTTCCAAGAAGAAACCAGATGAGCTTCCGGTTCCAGCGTTTCCGCAGGCGCCATAGGAGACACGTCCCGATCGTTCACGCGATACAGACACGTCCGAAGATCGATTTCATCGTTTCCCTTTACTCTTCCCATTTCTTTACTCCACTCGCCCTTAAACTACGTCCGGCAAAGGCACACAATTCTTTCTATGCTCCTCTCCCCTCCTCGGTCGTCCTAATCGTTGTCTTTCCGCAGCGAATTATCCCACTTCGCGCAGGAGCTCCTTGTGCCCGCCGGATGTGGCCACGTTTACTGCCTGTAATTGCAGAGAAGACGCGGCCCGCCGTTCTGCCCGATTATTTGGGGACAAACACCCGCTGAAAAAGAAACCGCTGGGTCCATCGACCAGCTAGGACGCCATCTCGGAGGATCCTCGAAATGTTACTTGTGTGGCGAGGAAACTGGTCATTAATGCGTTATATTTTCTCAGCGCATAGCGAATCTGTGCGAAGCCTTTCAACGAGATGCACGCCAACGGCTGCTCCACGCAGAAAGCACCGCTTCCCGTCAGATCACCGAAGTTAAACAGCGGTGGGCATGGTCGTTGGTTAAATAATTATAATCGCTCGTCTAAGAACTTCCACGCGCTGTTGGCGAATCGAAGATTCGAAATATTGAAGCGACATTGAATCTCCATTTTATCTTACAATGTGTTAGTTTATCAGTGAGCGCAGCAGATGGAAATTTATTCAGGAAATTATTAAAAAATTGCGCGGAGAATTGGAGTGTGGGGCAGGATCGAAAGAAAGAGTTGGCTAGGAGAGTCATTCGAGCTGAAGCTCGTAGGAAATGGAAAGTGAATCGTTTCCGGTCGGTCGACGACGTTGACTCTGTCGTCCGAGACTCGTGATTGCATGTCAGGGGCGCCCTGTAATCCCGCCTAAAAAGATATTTTTGTGGTTTTTCTAGTTTCCAGGGTGGGCGCCGACGTCCAATTACGCGGTTCCTCAAAGTCCTGACTGAGAATTTTAACGTTCTTAACATTTGAAAAGTATATTAAGTACAGCTGATCCCTTTTATTGAGAACTTCATCAAATAGTTTTATAACAATGCTAAATTTACCATAAGAAAACTATATGCCTACACATACAGTGGCGGACGAAAGAAAGTTTACAACTTTTAAAATCGCATAACTTTTTTAGAATTGGTCCAAACGACATGTTTATTTTTAAGAAGCTAAAAGGATTAGTTTGCTAAGTAACGTGTTTCGTCGTTTTGAAGAAAATACATTTGGTCGGAATAGCAAAAAAAAATAGTAAAGGTTGTTTTTTAAACTTCTTTTTCAGCCTGTAATGAAAATTCAAAAAACCCGTTTGTAGATTGAAGTAAGTTGTATACGTGCCTAAAATTTCATTAAAATCGGTTAACGTTTCTCTGAGCTATAAACGCTTAAAGATCGCAGAATAAGGTCGAGAATCTCGGAAATTCCCGAAATCAGCGATTTTCGAACTTACTCTGCGATCTTTAAACGCGCGTAGCTCAGAGCAACGTTAACCGATTTAGATGAAATTTTCAACATGTATACAACTTACTTGAATCTACAAACGGGTTTTTTGAATTTTCATGACAGGCTCACAAAAAAAGTTTAAAAAACGACCTTTACTATTTTTTTTTTTGTGCATTTTTTTCAAAACGACGAAACACGTCGCCTAGAAAACCAATTCCGCTAGCTTCTAAAAAAAACTCATGTCGTTTGGGCCAACTCTAAAAAAGTTATGCGATTTTAAAAGTTGTAAACTTTCTTCCGTCCGCCACTGTATCTCTAAAATCTTTAATGAGTGATTCACCAGTAACTTCTCACTAAAAAATTGATAAAAATCACCATTTTATTACACGGAACTGTACCAAAAGAATTTTCCACAGAACTTACCGTTTTTAATCCAGTGGAATCTCTATCAAACAGCCCAGGACCCGTTGTGATCAAATTAGCAGAGTAATGCTATCGAAACAAACTTTCCTAAGCTTTACAGTCATTGTATTGAATCTCGCATGTGATGAGAATTTTCAGTGCGCGAAATTTCCTTTTCAAGAATCCATTAACTTACATTTCCCTGCGTAATCGCAAAGCATAATCGTCGCGTTTAAAGGGAGTAACGACGTGCAATGCTTTACCATCGTATCGTCACATAATTTTGTGTCACGGGCGAATTATTCTCCAGTGGCACGGAATTATGCAAATTATTGTCGTCGTTTACTGCTCATTGTTCTCCCTTCTCTAGCGAGCGAATACACGCCCTTAGAATTAATCTACGATCACGCGTGCTTGGCACGCGAACTGCCCTTTCCGTTCTCGCGTATATATGCTACACCCCTCACGTGCGAGCACGCGTGGCTTTCTCCATGCCACTGCAAACAATAATCTTGTTTCGAAAATTCATTGACTTGTGACAAGCTACTACTGCAATATACCAGATGAAATTTTATTTGCCCCCGATTCGTGGGGTGAAGTATTTATTATGCAAGGGTTAAAGTAAAGTCAGTCTTTGGGTGCTTTAAAAACGGGTGGAGTTACACAGTGATGGGCAAAAGAAAGTTGACGATAAAATTGCTACAATTTGAACAACGGAACTGCATTCGAAAATAAAACGTATAGATGGATAGAGGGAGAGCTCCTATGGTAGATTATACAGTGGCACTGATCATATAATAGCCAAGGCCTGGTATTAAAGTTACTTACAGGTGAAAATATACTACTTAAACATTCTTTCGACCACTATTGTATAGTTTATCTAACGGCTCAAGTAGTTAAGCATTGCTCTTATAAAAGAAAAGAGAAATCGCTTTCACTGTATTAGAGGAGCATCTACAACCAGGGTTGAGAAATCACTAGTACTCCATCAAACCTTAACATTCTATTACCTATTTTAATCATCACAAAATTTTGTAAAAACTGCTTCAGTAGTAGCAAACGCGGTCCTCAAATATTCTTGAATGTAGGGAACAATTTCTAGGATCTCCTTTTATATTAACAAAAGCCCGTTGCATGATCTGTTAACGAAAACCATTCTAAATCCTGACGTTGCCATTTACGGTAGAGAAAGATTAAGGAATCCAATTTTGTTGGGGCGATCAAGCAAGAAACATACTGCCTTCTATTGCACACGCGGCGCTGACGTACACACGTGCTATTTCGTGTGTATTTTACAACCTGGTGGGAAGGGGCTGCTCGAATTAAAAACTAATCCAATATTAGCTTCGGTCTGGACGAGCGATACGATGCTCAACAATTATTTCCCCGCCGTGTTCCCACCTCCGATGGAAAACCACCCCCGAGCTCCGCCTATGTACTCACCCCCGCAACTAAGGGAGGAATCTTGCAACCTATTTACGCACAAAATACAGCCAAGTACTTTCGCGACGAACCTTAGTCAGATATCCCCACTTATTCTATCAAATTCATTTTTGCAAACAGGGTTCTTGCAATTACCATCTACCGCGCGGAATTAATATTCTTCATGGTTCTAGTTTCAGTTTTCAAAAGATAGATTCAACATTATTTTGTTAAACTCGTAGTATCTGCATTGCTATATTGAAGTTTGCTAATTTTATCTCCAAAATGTCAGTATAGTGGTTTAGTCAAATTTTAATTTAAGTGGATATCCAGAAGCTTTCTGTTCCCAGTAGAATTTCAGTAAAACTCCATTTAGTGGAGGTCCAATAAAATTCTAGTAAAAATTATCAACGTAAACTGCAATCCTCCCTCCGTTCCACCTATTCGAAATTACGAGCAGCATCGTGTGCATCATTCTTCGTAGGAACCAATTACGTTTCCCCCGCTTAATTCCCGCGTTATTCAACAGCCTCAGAAAATCTCACCGTTCACACTTTACGACTTCAATATTATCGCCTTCCTCCGCGTTGTTTCGTCACGTCGTTTTTACAGCTCTCGTCCAAGATTTTCTATCGCCCATCGCGGCGGAGCGGGATCGATAAAACTTGGCGACACGAGGTCGCCCTATTAACGAATGGTGGAAAAATAAAAGTTTAAGTAGGGCCGTCGACTGCGTGGCGAGGCGAAGACAAGGACGCTTTTCGATGTTTAACGGGCTAGTTCGAGCGAGCCGGGAGACCGCAAACGATCGGAAATAAAGGAACAGCCGGAGGAATAGTCACGGGATAGACCTGTTCAGGAAACGGACGGCAGGAAACGGACGGTGGTTAGGCACACTGTTTTAGGAAACTCGTGGAGCCGTTAATATGCCCACAATAATTGATCGACCTTCGCAATCGGACCGCCACCCAGCGAGTCACATTTTTAAAAGTAGGGGATGATTCTTTGTGGTGGTCAGAAGAAAGCTGAAAACTGTATAGCAAACTTAATACCATTTCTATTTTACAAGCCCCTAATTTATGGGATATAAATTTTTAGGTATAATTATTTCCAATGAAGGGCTGCGAGTGCTATAATTCGCCTAAATAAAAGGAGAACAGAGATACGCTCATCACGTAACGACGTCTGCTTCGATATAAGAAACATGATTCGCGCCACAGGTCTGAGTGGTTGCCATAAGCCAGGGGGTGAATTCTGAATTACTAGAATATTATTTTGGACCAAAGGATGCGACGCCATTACCATCGAATTTCCATGGAAACGAATATAGCCTCCGTTTCAATCTGGAGAATTATATAAAAATATTTTGAAAGCTGGACGGGAAGCTCGTAATTTCGATGCTTCAAAATTACAGGGGAGAACAACAGTTTTTACCAAGCTGTAAAACTGTCGGTGGTCGGTTCGGATTTATTTTTCATCGGGACGATCAATTTCCATAAACGCGCCGCGTTGTTTTCATCTCCCCCGAATATCGGGGTGTCTCTATTTCTCGACAAGCCGGAGGAAAAAAAACGAACGATGGCCGGCTCGGTTTTCGTGGCTCTTGGCTAAAGCGCAATCACAATAAATTTGCCATGGTTGCGTAAATATCCGCGGCAGCGCGCTCCTCATGATTTTATAAACGCGTTTCGAGCCCGTTACGTATACGGCCGTGCAAGCTCGCATGGCCACCATGATCTATGCGCAGCGTTCGTCGAAAAAACGGAAGAAAAGAAAGGGGACACGCTTCCATCATACGTTATAAATGTTCCCAATTGCAGAAGCACAGCGAAACGTACAGTAGAATCATTCTGAACAGAGCCAGACCGTATTTCACCGTTGGACAACGAATGCGGCTGCCATTTTCACCCACGGTATAACTTCGTTCACAGGTATCCTTAAGTGGGGAGCCCTATTTAGGACGCTAGGAATAAGGTGATTCTTGGGAATTTTTTTTCTAAGAAACTATTAAGCGGATCTTTTCCAAACTCTCGGGGTATTTTAGTTCACATTCAAACAATAAAAATTAATTTTTACGTTACAAAGTGTTCGGTAGAAACGGAAATATATGAACACGTTTGTTACGACTCGCGCGCCGGAGTTGCAAATTGGCGATTGTAATGGTGGCCCCATTTTTTCCCTGAAATAAAAAATCCAAGGATTTTCTTATTTCTAGTATAATTACATTGTCGATGAACCTAAGACATTGATAAATAAATTGAATTGAACAACTCTTTTTCCATAAATAGTACGAAATATCTTGGAGCAGAATCGTAACTTTTTTTTTTGAAGTCCCACCAAATTTCCAACTTTTAACTTCTTTTTCGTCTGTTAGGTTCATCGACAATGTAATTATACTAGAAATAAGAAAATCCTTGGTTTTTTTATTTCAGCGAAGAAATGGGGCCAACATTACAATCGCCAATTTGCAACTCCGGCGCGCGAGTCATAACGAACGTGCTTGTATATTAATTTTCATTATTTGAATATGAACTGAAATACCCTGAAAGTTTGGGAAAGATCCGCTTAACAGTTTCTTAGAAAAGAAATTCCCAAGAATCGCCTTATTCCTAGCGTCCTAAATAGGGCTCCCCCTTAAATATAATTATACCGGTCTAAAATTCTCATTTCCTTAAAAATAGTGGCACTTATGTCCAAGGGTACATTAAATAGCTTGATATTAGAGGTGGGTCAAAATGGACCCGGTGTCCCCCCCGAGCAAGGGTTAAAGTGATATGACAATTCTGATATGGAAATGTTTGCATTTTTCAAACAAAATGCCCGAGACTAATCGATGCGCAGTTCTTTTCTAAAGTTACTTTATTTACTTTTTACGAGACTATATATGTCACTGGTCAACGTTAACTCGGAAGCTCGTCGGGTATAGACGAGCCGATAACGCGCGCATTTCCGGCCACGGGGAGGAAAGTAATAAAAGCAGGAAACGCTTGTGACATCGGCGCAGAGCGAAATTGTGCTCTCGTCAAACGGTCTTGTCCCCGTCCGTTTCGCGCTTTTTCGTTTTCACCGGGCGAAGCCCTCCCTTGTCGCGCGACAAACGACAGCCGACAGACGACAGCTGGAAAAAGGCGACGGGCGTTCCTCGTTCTGCAGCGGAAACGCCATTTAGGATGATTGCCTGATTTTACGTATTTATACCGGAGAGGCGTAGGCACGCCCGCGCTTACCTTCTTCTATCGCTAATATCCGCGTCGCTCGCCGTTAAGCGTTCGTCTGGAGGGCGACGTTAAACTTTGTAACGCGATGCAATTTCAAAGTGAAATATTATCCTGGATTTCCAGGGATTTTTACCATCCAGAACGGGGCCCCTGTCCACCGAAATAGCCGCGCAGGAGAATCTTAACGCGCACGGTGTGTCGGAAGATGATTGGATGGGGAGCGCGATTTTGCTGTTTAATCAGCCGAATTTTTTAATTTCGTACCGGATTTGACTCGCTGCAGATGGAGTCGCGATAATTAATTGAATGCACAGGGGATACTAATTTCTTATGTGAAGGAATTACGGGGATGAATGGGAACAGTTGAGGGGAGTTTGCGAGAATGGTGGGAGGGTAAGAAAGAGAAGAGGGTAGATAATAGAGAAGTCGAAGAGAAATTAAAGGAAGTAGAAAGGAAGTATTGGACAAAAAATAGAAAAGGAAAAAGGGAAAAAAAAATAAAGAAAAGAAAGAAAAAGAAATGTAGTAGTAAAGGGACTTAAACTGAATGGACAGAGTGTTAAAGAGGGCGTAGATACTTTACTGGAAAAGTATTTACCAATTCCTTTGTACAGATTACATTAGATTATTAACAGAATTGCACAAGTACATAGCTTGAACGGTCAACTGTAAACCTTCCAAACTAAATTAGTATGTAGTCTACGATTCTTTCATCGGCTACTAAATATCACACTTTCGAAACCATGAAGCTCGTACTTCTATGATAGATTCCATTCGAACTCGCCATTTACAAGCTACGAGACAAAGGGCAGTGAATTTTAAATCCAAACTGCAAGAGGGGAGAAAGAAATTCATGTATGTAAAATAAAACGTATTTTACCGATATCTAAGAAACTGTTCACTTTAGACAATATGATACAATACTTTTTTATGCAGTATAGGGAAGAGGTGCTATAAAAAGGACGCTTTTGTTTAGCATCCATTTCTGACAATGTCATTATAGGTATTTAAAAAACAAGTGCATCACAAGAAAGCGTGTTTATTTCCCTTCAATAAAAGTAGGGTAAACCAACCAGTAATTGAGGGCTCGGATGCAATAAGAGGACTAGCGCTCGAAAATGCGAAAAAGTATTGTCCAAACGCGAAGAAATATTGGAAAATTAAATGTTGTTAAACTGTATTTTAAAAAATATAGTGTTGTAAAGCTCGTCACGACACACATTTTTTCTATTTACAATTTGTTTATCGAATCATTACTATTCGAGCTAAAAATTATAAACCAAAAATTTTTCATCGTCCAAAATCATTATTTCTTTAAACATAAATTGCGATAACTTGAGTAATTATTAAGGGATCGTTATGAGACTTAAAACATAACTTCAGAAAACTCTAGCAAAGCCGTAAATTGTATGCACAAAACCCTTATGTTAAAAAATTTAATAATATTTAATTAATAAGAAATACTGGATATAACCCATGTTTTTCAACATTCGCCGTTAAAAAGTATCGAGGCAATTTTGAGGTACATATAACTTGCAGCGACAAAGTTTTTCCTTAATATACAAGGAAGTTTTTCACCAATTTTCACACTGATTAATAAATAATTGTAGAAGATATGACGATGTATATAAATGTCGCGCGCCACCAACAGTCAGCAGCCGCGTATAATGCGCTATTTAGCAGTTTTAGCACTCGCGTTGACAGTTGGCGTCGAGCGAGAATTATATATATAGTCATATCTTCTACAATTATTTATTAATCACTGTGAAAATTGGTGAAAAACTTCCTTGTATATTAAGGAAAAACTTTATCGCTGCAAGTTATATGTACCTCAAAATTGCCTCGATACTTTTTAACGGCGAACGTTGAAAAACATGGGTTATGTCCAGTATTTCTTATTAATTAAATATTATTAAATTTTTTAACATAAGGGTTTTGTGTATACATTTTACAGCTTCGCTAGAATTTTCTGAAGTTATGTTTTAAGTCTCATAACGATCCCTTAATATTTACTCAAGTTATCGCAATTTATGTTTAAAGAAATAATGATTTTGGATGATGAAAAATTTTTTGTTTATAATTTTTAGCTCGAATAATAATGATTGGATAAATAAACTGTAAATAGAAAGAATGTGTGTCGTGACGAGCTTTATAACACTATATTTTTTAAAATACAGTTTAACAACATTTAATTTTCCAATATTTCTTAGCGTTTGGACAATACTTTTTCGCATTTTCGAGCGCTAGACCCTTATTGCATCCGAGCCCTCAATTGACCGCATACTAGTGAATGACCATTAGGCAAAGGAATGTCAATTATAAATTTAAAAATTATTATATGTTTGTAAATGGAGTGTAGTTGCACTTTTAATATCCTATATTTTTAGTCACGCGTATTAAGCAAACATTAATAAGTACAATTCTTATTAAAAGTATGCGGTCAATAAGTAATTATTTTTATAGAAATTTCAAGAAAAATAAATTTAAATGCAATTTCAACAGATGTTTTGTTGTTATACATAAATATATTCAAGTATTAATCTCAAAGGTCCATAGATTCAACAATTCGGTCATTCACTGGTTGGTTTACCCATTACAAACTCATCAATTGTAATAGAAAATAACAAAATCTTTGATTTTCAAATAAGTGGGAAATGTCCCTTTTACGACTAGGTGGTTATAAATGGGGCAGTATAAGTCATGAAAGGGGCACGTTAATAAAAATAAACTTATTAAATATTACAATTATAATTGTAAATCTTAATGATGCAAAACAATGGAATCTATGAAAAAATTAACTCTTTGTACTATAAATCATCAATATTTTTAACTATCTTCATAGAGTGTGACTTATCGTTAATGCTTTAGCAGCTTTTTTAGTTATAAACATTTTTTATAAAATTTATGTCTTACAAACTAAGTTCAACATAGGAATACCCACGAGTGGTAAATATAAGTACGTATATAAAAAATCTATAAAACACTTAAATAATAAAATGGTTTAGAATTAAATCCTACTTGAAGAAAAATTAGACCAATTGTACTAAAATAGGTAGGTACGTTTTCATATTGCAGATTAAAGATTTTATTATTAATTTTTGACGATAAAGTTTGTCGCTCTGAACAGTCACTTTATTAATTCTTAAATTTGAAACAATACGCCATCAACTAATAATTGATCATTTAAAACAATGTCATCTATGTATCAGATGATACACTAATAACTTTACAGGAAAGTAAAATATAGTGTCCAGCAGTACATGTGCATGAGAAGGACAGCCATGAAACCGTCGTCCCATTTAAGACTTGTTGTGCTGTCCCATTTAAGACTATAAGTGATTTTAATATAATATAGTCTCAAAACAAAGAAAACAATCAATTAAGCGTACCTATTAAGTATTTTCGTTTCAGTTGATTACAGGCTATTTTAATGACATAACACTTTAACACTTTGTATATATCTTGATCTCAGAAAACGACACAGAAAATCAACGAAAATTTTATTTTTACTGCCGAAAAACATCAACCGCGGATTACTACTCTGTTGCAAGCGAGACCGCAGTGAAGTTTACGTCAAATGACTGGGCACCAGTGTTGTCATAAACAGGAAAATAACTTGAATGTGCAATGCGTTTAAAATTTTGGCAATTCAGTTTGTCCCATTTAAGGGGGTATACCCGTTTGAACACTCGGAAAATGTGTACATTTTGTGAATTTTTTTACAAGTCAACGGCTTGATGAAGATTTCCCGTTTTTTTTAATATCTTTACATAGTATTATGAACTACTTAAAAAAAAAGTTTCAGTTAAATAAGTATTGTTTTTCGGAAGTTATGGATACATATCCGAAAGTCTCTCGATTTTAGACGACTAAACGGTGGCCCTGAAAAAAGTTGTATGTCGTATCTGAAATCAAAAACAGTAAATTTTTTTTATAAAATATGTTAATAGCTATCATCCTACGAGGCCGATTTTAAAAATTTTGAAAAATAATGAAATGGTGAGAAATCAAAGGTAAAGTTAGATTTTTCTAAGAGAAAAGTCCACCTTTTTTCTTTATAAATAATAAACGGGGAATCGGAATAAAAAAAAAAGCCCTCGTAGGACGATGTGGAATCTTATTACGATTCTGCATGCAAAATTGGAAGTGAATTGGTTGAACGTAGCGCGAGTTTTTAGAGCCACCGTAATGAAAAATATAGTTCCGCTGCGATCGGTCGAGCCGCCGCGCCGCGCCACCCCATGCTACCTGGGATGTTTCACTCAAATATCTATAACTTCGTCAATTTTCCGAATTTTTACATCAGACTTATTTTATAATATTCCTAAAATACCAATCTATGAAAATATGTAAAAAGAAAAAATCCGATTTTTGACAGTTTCAAACGGTTATACCCCCTTAAGACCTGTCCCTTTTATAGCATCTCTCCCCTACTTTATCGAAATTCGGGAAAAAATATTTGGCAATCCATTTAAAAACTGAGGGTGATCGTTATACCTTGATAAAAATGTAACATAGTAAGATTCATATTATTGCATCATATGTCAGGGTGGAACGAAACAAATCAAAATTGTGTGATTGTTTCCTACTACTGAAAAGAAACTTGCCTTTAATAATACAGACTAAGCCCGCAAAAGCTAAATTCTGTCCAAACAAATTTGAGGTGTCACAAGAACCCTGAAGTATTAGGTAACTTTTTGTTTTTTAAACATGTTTTTGAAATGTTGTATATGTGTTAATGTTTTTGATAATCTTAACACGTTCACTGTACAGATCTCTAGCGCACCTACTCGTCTCCCAAGCGTCGAACAAAGCAACAGAACGCTTAGTTTAAACATTGCGTTTTCACTTATATATAAAATATATATGTACCTATAATATATCGTAACTCCTTCATCGTAGCAGCTTTCTTCAGTTGTTGGCTAGAAAATCTAACGAGTAAGTTTCTTTTAAAACGAAGTGCTATCGTATAATAAAATAAAATTCATAAGATCAATAAAAATAATAATTTCTAAGTGACTTGCAGCACCTTGAAACATTTACTACGGTCGGTATCATATATATTGGCCGGTGAGTTTCGTGAGGGGTATTCTCCCACCACACAGTTTGCCTGCCTCGGTGCTCCTTTTCTCAACGTTTTCTGACTCGCTCTCGTTCCATCTCGCTCTCGCCTTGGCAGAACAAGAGTGAGCCAGAAGTGGTGGGGATGGTGCCAAGCTTCTGGCGTGTAGGCCAAACCGAGCTGTCAGCGTAAAAATACACACATCAGAATAGGTGTGCGTTAGCTCCGAAAAAATTCTGGAGCTTTATTCGTCAGAACATTGAATCTTTATCGATAGCTTCATCTCGTATTGGTCTACGCATAGCTTCGTAACGCACACAACTATTACGCTAAGAATAAATAACAGCCACATGGCTACGTTCAAGCGGAGCCGAGCAGCATTCCCGTTACCCCGCCATACCCTTCGGGGACCATGCAACTCCAACTCACAAATCCACGATCGTCAGATGGTGGTGGCTGATTTCTCCTCGATCGCTGTTCGCGAAAACGAATTCACCGGCCAATATATTTGATACCGACCTTAATCAAGTTCAGATTTTGACAGCTTAAATAGCATTATAAAAGGCAACTTTTGCCAACTATTGGAAGTCATAAATAATAAAAAAAAAATTGTGCCCCTACACTTCGTTCCACCCCCTTGATACCATGCGACTTTTGTTTAAAATATTCGTTAATACAGCCGATAATTCGCGAGGAAATTGATGTGGTCGCGCTAGGTGAACCACCCTGTATTCAGACACGCCGAGAAGAAACTTTATCGGTAAATGCAATAGTGGTGCATGCGTATTGCAAGCGAGGCAAGCACCACCCTATAAAGGTCATTGGCGTAGGGATCCTCGGCTCAGTCCCAGGGGTATTAAGGCGGAACAGCGTTGCAGGGGGGCACGTGTGGTTCCACCATCAGTGGCTCGGCGGAAGAGGGTCACCTATGGCTGGCGGTACACCCAGTCCCATGGCGCGGTGACGACGCTTTAATATTTAATGCGATTAAACTCATTTCAACCCGCCTCCAGTAATTGGTTTCTGATTAACAGCCAAGTTTTAAGTGCATTGCCGGTGCATGATAGTTATGCGCGCCCCGACGCTATCAACTAATAACCATGAGTGCTCACTCTTGTCTGTAAACACGCGACGGCCGCGCGTGAACTGCCGTTCGTCTTGCGTCTGTAATTAGCGTCTTATTCCCTGCACCCCTGCAACAATAATCTCTAACCGACTGTCTACGAAATGGCAACGAAATCTGGCGAAGCTCTGCTTACAGTGGCGGTTAAAGGAAACTTTGAATCTCATTTTTACATGTCTGCAAATTGAAAAGTTAAACGCTAGTGCTCTTTAGGGTAGCGCAGAAACGAAGCTGACCTTATAATCTGAATTTAATATTTAGGACACCCTGTAACCTCTTAATATACTTCAGAGCTAACTTTTCGCCTCTCACTTATATGTAATCGCCTTCCCCAGATTGCGACTGGGCAAACCCATACAGCACGCTACGTTGCAGCAGTATTGCAGGAACGTTGCTGCAATATTGTGTTGTTGCAGGTTACATTGCAATATTGCAGGAACGATGCTGCAATATTGTCGTGCATTATTGGAGTGGCAACGATCCTAAAATATTCCGGCAATATTGCAATTTCGTTGCCGCGCAATGTTCCATTGGCAACGATCCTACAATATTGCAACAATATTCCAAGTTCGTTGCCGTGCAATGTTCCATTGGCAACGATCCTACAATATTCCTGCAATATTGCGCGCACATCGACGTGCAATGTTCCAGTGGCAACGATCCTACAATATTCCGGCAATATTGCGCGCACATCGACGTGCAATGTTCCAGTGGCAACGATCCTACAATATTCCGGCAATATTGCGCGCACATCGATGTGCAATGTTCCAGTGGAAACGTCCCAGCAAAATTGCTTAAGCAATCTGCCACCCTGTTTGTCATTCTAAAAATCATAAAAAGAAAATGACCGATGATCCCTCGAAGCGTTGTAGATGATCTTTATCGGCCACGCGACACACAAAGTCCGCGAATTCGGGGGAGGGGCGGCGAATTGCCGTTCGAGATAAGTTGTCCGTAGGGATAATCCATGGACTCAGCAGGTGTCTCGATTCGCCAGGGTTTCACTCCATCTTCCGTTGACAGACAGAATCCCCTACGCGGGGCAGCCATCGCCCGCCGCGATCTATCCTCTATTGACCGTCCGTCCAATTAGGACAGCGAAAACTTAATTAAGCGTTCGGATGGACCCGATGAAAACTGGACGGCCCCCGTGCTCCGAGCCCGCGGGCGAGCTCGATAATTAATACAAATCCAGATGTGCAGCGTTCGATAAAAACAATTACCCCGGGCTTAACAATGATTGATAAACAATTGACCTTTAAATCGATGGTTTTATTATATCCCCCACCCCCCACCCACCCTTTATCACCCCCTCTGCAAGGGGGAACTATATAGCGGATGAATAATTGGCGTATCGGAGGCAGAACGGATATAATTGCCCGATGGAAAATAGAATCGGCTGGAAACGATGGCAAGACATGTTGCATACCGTGCGGGGGCGAGGGGCGGAGGTTGACGAGCGAAGACAAGCGTGTTAATTCCGCTGAAACCGATTCAACGATTCTATTTCCGACGCTCGTCTGTGTTTCAATTTAACATTTCATTAAAGTTCGCCGCTACCAGTGCAACGTACAGGGATATTTAGACGTGCCTTTTCTGGGGAAATGAAAATTGGCGAGTTGTGGGTTTCAAGGGGGCAGGCAGGGGGCCGGCTGATGGTTTTTATTAAAACAGATATTACTTTGGGTATGAATATTTTCATGCTATCAGATCGACTTTGTTTTTTATATCGTTGATCTTTTGAGGAAGGAGTAAAATGGCACGGGGTAGCATTTAGTTGGGGGACGAGAATTCTGTGGAAGCAGGTCTTTATTTTCTTTACAACGGATCAGCGATTAATTGAAACTGCTGTGACGGAGATTGTAGTGGTGACATAATTTAATAGTTGACGGGAGCAGGCTGTCGCCGGAAGCGGTCGACGGTGGTCATTGCTTCGGGGTAACTTCTCTTTGAAATGAACAGCTCGCAGGGAAGTTGCAATAGCTGTAAGAAGGTATACATGTTTTTAAAATAATTAAGATTCTACGTTCGTAAAATATGTAGTTTAAACGATGGAATTAAGTTTTCCTAGCGAAGCCTCGTCTTTGAAAGAAACCATATGTAAATACAGTAAAATTTCTGTCTCCTTAACTAAAACTTGGAACGAAAGGATTTATCACACAGAAAAATTCAATTGGTCTACTAATTCCACTCGTGTTGCGGTGCGGAACAACTCCTTCCCCGAAATGGTATCACCATTTCGCCCCATCTAGGACCCAATTAGGGAACAATCTAGTTATTTCGTTACCCCTTAAAATGTTGCTGAGAAATTACGATTTTATGGCTTGATGGATATCGATGATTCGCGAGTCTCGTAAGCCGTGAGTTGCCAAGTTACGACACTAATTTATAACGAAGTATGATAATTTTGCCGAGTAGAGATTCGAATATTACGCGCAACACCGTTTACCTGATTGTTAGCATTTCCTTGAAGAAGCAATTTCAGCTTCTGTATCTCGCAGGTGGCAAGGACATTGTCTAATTGACCTGCATTCTTGCCGGCGGAATTCGCGAGCTCCTCCAGCATGGGCGACGATCTCTTTCCGTTCGTCCAACCGTGACTGTATTGGAACGTCTGGCAAATAACTGTCGTAATCGTTAACGACAAAACGAGGAAAGTCAGCAGGTGCATGGCAGCCATCTGTAAGAATTGAAAAACGTGCTTGTTGGAATGTTAAACAAATAACACTTCCTCAGTTCCAACTTTCAACCACTCGAGCTTGTATTTACAGTAAAGGACGCGTTGGCGATCTTTGCAGGCAAATTATTTCACATTACTATATATTAATCAGAGCTTTAAATATTCGAATAATTCCAGTAATTGAATAGAAGTATTCGAGTACATATTCGAATAATTCAAAGTGCTCGAATTTCGGATTGTACCGAATACTAATCTCAACATT
The DNA here is from genome assembly GCA_029448645.1 of Andrena camellia. Taxonomy (NCBI): domain Eukaryota; kingdom Metazoa; phylum Arthropoda; class Insecta; order Hymenoptera; family Andrenidae; genus Andrena; species Andrena camellia. Next base: position 16,295,958 of record CM055679.1, on the reverse strand, counting down.
TGAAAAATAAATAATTGTAAAAGAAAAATAATTGTTAAAATGAATATTCGAATTCTCCTAATTATTTGAATAATCCTCGAATATTCAAATAGGTACTCCTAATTATTCGAATAATATATTCTAATATTCTAAGTATTCTACTATTCGTAACAGCCCTAATATTAATCATTTAATATTAGTAAAAATTTAGATAAGAGAAACTGCATAGATCTTGATAAATCCATGTTTCCTCGTTCCCATATATTGGAGTAAGAACAATTTAGCATCATCGTCCGTTTGTACTATGCGAAAACTACTTGTTATTAATCGAAAATCCTCGATAGACTAATATCATACGATAAATAATGATAAAATCAATCATGCCTCACGAAACTGACGTTCATTTATCAGCTTTGCTAGAAAGTGGTAAATGCGATATTCCAGAAGTTTAATTAGGATAAAGTTTTAATACATCAAGAACACTGATTTCTAAAAATATTCTACATTTATAAAAAATTAACATTTTTTTAGTAAAATCCTGAACGTGGCTATCGCTCGTTCCAAGTACCGCCCGGCTCCCATACGAAGCCTACATTGCAAAATCCCAGATCGAAATCGTTTCTCGGCAACCGATTTCAGTTTACACCTTTTTCGCGTGCTCCTTTCCTGCGGTTGGCCAGCGAAAAAGGCAGTTTTATCGGGCGGTGTGCAGCGAATGCGAACGTAAAACAATGGATTGTTCAGGTGTCACGGGTGACTTGTCGGACCAACGATCCGTTCCAACTCGCGTAATTTCAGAACAAGGGTAGCCCAGTCTGTTTAGTGCCTCGATCACCTGTTTAAATTCCTCCGCCGATCCTTTTCAGCGAGGCATTTAAAATTCCAGCCCCCTCGTCCTTTCTCATATCTTAACCAGCACCTGGGAAACTTTCCACTTACATAGTAGACACTCGTTCGATTAATTCACCGCTTCATTAATAAAAATAACCAGTCGTACCTAAATTTTCGACGTCGATGATATTAAATATAATATTCCTTCGCAAATAATATCAGGAACGTTACAGACTTCCTCAAAAAATCAATGGATAAACTCTTAAGAAATTCTCAATGAACTTACGATAATAAAAAACTGCGAATGTTCTCCACAAATTAATAATATCCTTCGCAATAGAGCATTAAACTAAATAATACCCTGTCGCGCGACGCAGGCGCGATTTTCGACTGTTCGAACGAAATCGCTGATAGAGGAGCGTGGCAAAGTAAAATGACCCGATCGTCAGCGGGCTGTAATTGAATTCCGATAGCGATTTCAATCGTAAAGCACAGTCGATATTCCATCTCGAACCTTCGCCTATTGACGCCCTAATTTCCTCGCTCAACAGACCACCTACATCTTTAATCCCCGCGCGTTAAACCCGGTATTAATTCACTTGCACTCGGCTGAAATATTTAGAATCTTCTTAACGTAACCGCGCCACAAAAGGCTGTACGTGTTAATTCGGAGAATTAAAATTGTAGTTGCCGAAAGATTGATTCCGGCGAAAGGCCGCGCGGGGGTTAGACTCGCGTCCATTCCGCAAATTAACTCGCCAGATTCCGCGGAAAAGGAAGACGACGCGGCGATCCCGACGATTCCTCGGGGCGTTGAGATGCATTTACTTAACATTCACGCTTCCCGATGCCCGGGAACCGGCTACTTTTACGATTAACCGCCGGTTCGATCGTTCGTTTTACAGACGCTCCAGAATCGCCACTGCTCCTCGAGGGGAAGAAAATCAGGAGGAAAAGGAAGGAAATAAAGGGGGCCGTTTATCTGCGCTCATTGACAGCCACCGTGCTGTACGTGCGCGCCGTTCGTCGCGTGAGGTTTTCTCGAAAAACTTTAGAGTACCCTCGTACGTTTCCACGTGCTAATTTTAAAGGAACCATTAACGCTACGCGCGTCCCCGGTCATTAAGATAAGAGTAAGTGCTACTAAGTGTCCCGCGGATAAGGGACACGGCCAGAGTCTCTGTCGCGTAGAGACCAGCCGTTTCCGAGTGCCGTCAAAAAGGCGCGACGAGGTGTCCCGCGGCCTTTGCATTGTTCGACTTCAGCCAACAACGATATCGCTGATTCCTCTGACGCCGTGCTGTAGGTACCAGCGGTGTCTATCTGCAATTGCCTCAACTAGGGCTGCAAATATTCGAATAATTCGAATAATTTCTTCGAATATTATGGAGGCGAAGTATTCGAATAATCGAATAATTTAAGGTGTTCGAATTTCGGATTCCACCGAATACGAATCTGAATGTTTGAAAAGCAAATAATTGTAAAGATCAATATGAAAAGAATTTCAGGATAAAAGGTGAAAAAATATTTCATGTTCAGTTTTCTATTCGGTACAATCCAAAATTCGATCACTCCGAATATTCGAATACTCCTAATTAGGTACTCGAATAATCTTCCAATATTCTAATACTCCTAATTATTTGAATAACATTCGAATATCAAAGTCGGATTCTACTGATATTCGAATATATTCGAATATTCATAACAGCCCTAATAGTCTGAACGCTGCAGACTCCTTTTTTTGCTGAAACACCCTGTACGGGGTGTTGCAATATTGATTGGACTAGACTAGGTTAAATTAAATTTGATTGAAATGAATACAAAATGAATGATAATTCTAATTAAAGATTGTGCTTTCAATATAGTAGAGGACATGGAAATTGCGTCTCAATTTAGAGAAGCAAAAATTTAATGGATAATGCCTATGTTAATGTAATACAAAAGATTCTTTTCAATTGAGTATTTCTGGGGATATGTATTCTCCCATACAGCAGACTCTGTTGCATGAAGGTTGCAGGAAGGTTCCATGTGCATTGCCGTGCAATGTTCCACAGGGGCGGACAAAGGAGGATTCCTGCAACATTCCAGCAATGTTGCGGTGGAACATTGCACATGGAACCTTCCTGCAACCTTCATGGAACGTTCCGGAGATTTTGTGGCAATGGTCACGCAACGTTCCGGAGATTTTCTAACAATGGTCTCGCAACGTTCCGGAGATTTTCTAGCAATGGTTACGCAACGTTCCGGAGATTTTCTAGCAATGGTCTCGCAACGTTCCGGAAATTTTTTAGCAATGGTCACGCAACGTTCCTGAGATTTTCTAGCAATGGTCACGCAACGTTCCGGAGATTTTCTAACAATGGTCTCGCAACGTTCCGGAGATTTTCTAGCAATGGTTACGCAACGTTCCGGAGATTTTCTAGCAATGGTCTCGCAACGTTCCGGAGATTTTCTAGCAATGGTTACGCAACGTTCCGGAGATTTTCTAGCAATGGTCACGCAACTTTTCGGAAATTTTACAACAAAGGTCCCGCAGTAAGCAGGGCTCGAAAACTGTTATAATATCGATTTAGGTTCTCCAAACGGTTATAAAGAACCTTTATTCTGAATAACTGTTATGAAGAACCGAAATTTCCAACTATTATCTGTTTCGGTTATGTTTCGGCTATTTCCCTCCTCATATCGGTTCCATAACCGTTATTTTTTCGGTTCTATCTCGGTTCCGAAACGGTTCCAGAATCGATTCTTGTATCGACATTTCCCTAATTGATATCAATAATAATTATTGTAGGTGCAGATTAATAAAATCTGCGAACAGTTACGGGACCATTACTAGAAAATTTCCGGAACGTTGCGTGACCATTGCTAGAAAATTTCCGGAACGTTGCGTGACCATTGCTACAAAATCTCCGAAACGTTGCGTGACCATTGCTAGAAAATTTCCGGAACGTTGTGTGACCATTGCTAGAAAATCTACGGAACATTGCGTGACCATTGCTAGAAAATTTCCGGAACGTTGCGTGACCATTGCTACAAAATCTCCGGAACGTTCCATGAAGGTTGCTAGAAAATTTCCGGAACGTTGCGTGACCATTGCTAGAAAATTTCCGGAACGTTGCGTGACCATTGCTACAAAATCTCCGGAACGTTCCATGAAGGTTGCAGGAAGGTTCCATGTGCGTTGCCGTGCAATGTTCCACAGGGACGGACATAGGAAGACTCCTGCAACATTCCAGCAATGTTGCTGGAACGTTCCGATGCTGCACCGGAACCTTCCTGCAACTTTCCTGGAACCTTCCTGCAATGGAGTGTGCTGTATGGACTGTAGTTTGATGTATTTTCATCGTGTTCGTAATGATTCATGTGATACTTTAATTTCTCGTTGGAGGATTCTATGTGATGTCCCTGTGGAATGCAATCTTGTTAACGCAAACAAGGATTTACTCGCCCGAATATTTGCGCGCACAGTGCGTCAACCGTTTTGGAAATAAATTTCCTCGGACGGGGAAAAAATTCCGGTAGCATCGATTGAATCTCACGCGAATAGGATCCGAGATATCAATCATTTGAATGGCGATCCGTACAAGGGGCGGGCAAAAATAATTGCGCAGTCGATGAACTGTGATCGCGTACTGTTTTGCTGCTAGGTACTTCATTCACTGGTAAAAAATTTATTTTCTATTTCTGATCGACAGGAGGATATACATTGTGAATGTTCGTGCTTTTCTATTAACTCCCTTCCGCCACGTGCAATTGCTCGGAAATGCTCACTGACTAGCTCCGCTGTCAAAGAATATAAATCTTCGCGCAGAGTATAAAACTGGGTAGAAGTTTTTAGCCAGTGTGTAGGTAAATAAACAACAGATAAATCATATCGCTGGATTCTCCATTGGCGTCTGTTTAACTACTTAGTTTGTTGATAAGTTGACACACGATGAAGGTATTCGTTAACATAATGAAATTAAAGGTACATTTGCAAGATTCCCCTCGAGATGTTAAAAAGTTAAGAAAGTTAACTCAAATATTGCAAACGCGAATTGCGTGCGGCAGTTTTGATGATTGCAAAGTTAGTAATAAACACATTATTTTACATAATGAACGTTCTTCTGTACCTCGTTGCCTTAACAGAAATTAGTTTTCGAATCTTCTCTGTTACACTTGCGTGCGATTTATTGCTCTGACAATCATTATGTTTGCGACTCTATTTGCCCCGCTCGGTTTGCTTCGATAAGCATTCGTTCATCGGGCATTATTTTGCGCATTGATGCCTCCATTATCCGCACGCGGTTCCTTAAATTATTTTCTTTACGAGGGACGCGTCCAATCGTGTCTTAGAGAGGGAGAATCCATTCCGAAATAACACTAATTACGTTCGTTTTCCTCGAGAATCGATCAAATAAATCGGAAGAATAAATAATTCGAGTATTTTATAATATAACTTTGTTAACACTTCATCTGTCTCGTACATTTAAGTGTGAATCTGCAAAATTTGTTTAGTACAGGAAACGATAAATAACTAAGTGGCATATTTCATACTATTTTCGTTAAATATTCGAGCATAGTAATTTTAAATCCGTGAAGGTCCTTTAAATATTATATTTCGATTGAAATCACCATTTCTGTATTTAGGAAATAATTATTGTAACAAACAATAAGCGATATCAAGTGAAGCAAAGGATCCTTGAGCGTTTGTAGAGCCCCGTGATACGTCATACCACTACCGCCAAATAAAATGTAAACAGTCCCGGCCATGTAATTCATAATTCGTCACGCTTTCCCGCGTACAGCTCCTCCGTCTTCCCCTTCCGCTAGAAAAGGATACCAAGGCCCGTGCCCTTGCAAATTGACATTTTTAGGTCAGTCTTTCCGGGACTGTGGTGCCGATAACACGTACGAGGAAATTCTTCCGATTCACCAGAAGTGCAATTTTCCTTACCAACTTCCGATAACCCTAATCATACTTAATATTTTCTACCACTAATATTTTCTTTTAAATCGTTACATCTGCTGGTATTAATTGCAACTACAACGCTTGTTCTACGATCGGCAAACTTAAAATTCCATTGACTTCTATTTACTTTCAATCGTGAATTATTGTGCCGTCATTGCAAACAATGCTTGACAATTCCATGAAAATGTCTGATAGCGCTCGGGGCGGGGGGGGGGGGGGTGAATGTGAGTAAATGTGTGTTTTAAATATCAACCACCTCGATCACCCCTTTAGTGGAGCAAGTGCGGTGAACGCCCCTCAGGCGTTCGGTGAATGTGCTTAACAGCCTATATCTAACGATTTCCGCACATGACGGGCGCTAGGTGTTGAGATCTTAGTACCGACTGGGTTGAATGAAATATGTGTTGAATGGAATGGGCATATAGTATAGTAATGCAAAAATCGAAACCTAATTAACGTGTTAATTCTTACCTTAAAATTGGTTAGGAATAGCACGTAGAGTGTTGTGAAGAGCTATCGCGAATTTACCGTACTGTCACCACTGACGGTTTAGATCAGCTTTATATAGCGAAATTCTGCCTAACCCTTCGCTCGTAAGACTCATTACGAACCATTGTAAAGCTCTACCGTATTATCAATAGTTTGGAATTCCCTTGTATAGTAACAATGAAAGCCACGAGACTTAGACGGTAATTACTATTAGACACTATTGTGTGGCCAACGTTGTCCTGCATAGGAAATTATATAATGAATTTTAATTGGAACGTTGGAAGTTTCTCCAGGGGGTTGTTAAATTGTCAAAGTGTCGATTTACGGCACGAAAGAGGGAGGTGCCTGTACTTCTTGAGTTAATCAGCTAATGATTTGTATAGAAAAGGCTTGGAAACATTCAACTTTGTAAAAAGAAACAACATGTATCATTTCGGTTAATCTCCAGTAGTTGCCCGGTGTGCCGGGGCGCGCGAGGACAGACGAGGAATGTAGATAGTGTAGGTAATGTAGGAAATGTAGATGATGTAGGTAATTTAGGAATTAATAAGAAGTTAGTCACTATCAAATAATTATTATGTTACTGTATATAAGTTCTGTTCGTTTGTCTGTTGTTTAGCAACGTTTATTAATTAGAAAAGAAGTTGTAAAATATAATAAACAAACTGTCAAATAGACCAGACGTGTTATTAAAAATCAATATTATACAATCGACGAAGTATAGAATAGACCATCGACAAAGTATAGACCTATACCTGGTCTGTGCCTATACCTCGTGTGTGATACAACTAAAAGACTAAGAGAATATTATTTATATAATATTTATGATCGAAATTTATGGAAATAAGTGCAAATTGTGCTTCTATCACAATCTATTAGTAAAGTGAATAATGCAATATGTTTCTGGACATTAGGCGTAAACATTCAGGCCGTTTTAATTTTAAATGTTTCCGATAAAATTTAATTTCAATTCCTACCACTCGTAGCATTGTAATCTTATTTTAGACCGAATCGATAACGTTGGGTGTGACACGAAAGTGGGCTCGCGAGCCCCCCGAGCGTGTGACACAAAATTACATTGCGTGATAGGTCTATCCTATACCTGTGTAGTATGAAAGGAGAGACGTTTAGCAACACTCCCCTAAACAAGGATGGAAACACACATAAATTGGTAAAGGCACTTGTCGTCCTTTGATGACACTTTACCACATTTTTTTGTGGCGAACGCATCGTTCTGTTTGGATCTCACCCAAGTCCTTCCCTCTGTCGTGCGGACCTCTCCAGTCAGGAGGTCACCCTGGAGTTTTTAGTGGGTGCAAACCAGAGATGGGCAAACCCCACATAACCACGTCCCTCCCCCGGAGGACAGAGTATCCGTTAAGGATTTTCTCCAGGTAAAAAAAAAAGGTCTATCCTATACCTGGTCTGTGCTTATACCTCGTCAGTGGTGGTATAATTGGCAGCGCTGGGATCTTATTCCATTCCTAATCGGTAATGTCGGACGCGACAGGAAAATAATAATGCGGCCCGCAGCCGCCGAATCGTGTGACAAAAATTTACATTCGACATACATACATAGGTCTATCCTACATCCCGCCTCGGACTGTACTCTGATTGCTGTGTAGAACAATATCCAGGCTCGTACATGTTCAGCCTCCACCTGTGTAATTGACTACTTACCCACTTATCCTTTTCCGCGTATACTAGTCAGTCGCTCCCCGACGTTATGACCGTTTCGTATTTCCAGGACCTTTCGTTATAACCTCTCTGCGTTTTCTTTTACAATAGCACAACTTTGCAATAGTGATAACGTGAACAAGTGATAACGCGGCAACAGTGACATTTCTGTGACGTTTATGGATATCCTATCAGGAATTACGCATTGTAAGAAAACAGTAAAGGCTGAACATACAGTAACGAGCGTGAAATACTTATTTATCTTTTTAATTGCAACGAAATAATTATTATTCAGATACCATGGGTCCACGAAATTTACACAGGTTTATGTGAATTTTTATTTTTTAAATAAACCGAGCGAATGACAAACCGTATAATTCTTAAATTTATTCATCCGAATAAATTCTTATTCGAATAAAGCCCAACTTTGGTAGCTTGCCCGACGGCAAGTGGGCCCTATTGGCTCCTGATGAAGTGGGCCCCCTTAAACATCAGACGATATATTACAAATGTTAATGACCTTTTAGTAGCTTGAAAATATAATAGAAGTTCCAATATTATTACTGTATCCAACTAAAATTTACGTTGTATTACTATTTTAATAAAAAAAAATGTAATAAAATCATTTTTCGAGGATACTTTTAATTTAAGAATATAATAAATAACTCTGAAAAAATAATTCTGATTCGGGCTATTTGCAATATACATTTCACACAAATTTTAATTGCACTCTTTTGCCACTTGTCTATTTTTTGAGCATTTTATTTATTTCTTATAAAAATTAAATAATACTATATTGAATATAGCCGTTGCGTTCACTATCAACTGAAAATATTATTCGAACGTCCGTACATCCGGTTCTAGATCAAATACCTACAGTTAAATACCAGACGCGTACTTTTTTTAAAATGAAATCTCTTGTAACGGAACTCCTTTCTTGAACTGGATTTCCTTGAAACTTTCTACGCGTGCGGTAGACTCGTTAGTATACATACAATACAAATATTTGCCTGATTAATACTCAAGGGTGTTAACCTTTCGCTGTTGTAAAGAATGCAACAGTTGTGAATTTTTTTTTTTTCTGCCTGAGAGCGACCAATCGATTTTGAAACCTTTTCTAATCCTCTAGCTATGCTTTCTGCACTTTATGAAAAATCCCCGCCTCTTTTACTCCAGTTTTTCAGTCTGAGTGCATAGGCGTTGAAGAGTTGCTTATTTATAAAATAATAGTCGTTTACTCTGTTCCGTCTTTTCTCTTTTTTAAAGGCAACTACATCGCTTTTCGAGATTTTTCCTAGCATTCCATATCTCTTTCATACCTTACAATTAGCGATAGATAGTACGAAAATAATATCAATTACCATTTGGTTAACTGCTGTCGATAGTGCCGTGCAATTAAAATTTGAAACAAATGGTTCACGATAGAAATAAATGCAGAATGAGTCACTGCGGTTTCTAATTCATGAATTATGCTCGCTACTACATTGTCCACGGTGTTACTAGCAATGAAATTGAAGGATTTATTCTCCCAGCGCGCCTTACAATTATGTATGCATTATGCATGGAAATGTAACGATGTTTAATCGAATGTTAATCGCGGCAATTAGCGTTTAACGAACTCTAGCGTTTAGAATTCTAACGCGATTGCGTATCCATGTTCTTCTTATTGAATTTACTTAATTAATCAATGTATACAATATTCAGTTCAGACTTTCTGCGAGTTGAGCGTAAATTATACATACAGTGCGTTTCAAAAGCGTTACGCACAATTTCAACCCTCCGTGGTCCCACCTTATAATCACAAATTGGTCACATGGGCTTCACTGCGCCCCAGCGTCATTTTTGAATTACCATTTTCGTATTTTTGAATCTTTTAACTTTTCTAATAGTCTTTTTCTAGAAATGTACATTTTTATACGTTGAAATTTGTGTTTGAAGAAATAGTTGTGGATGAAAGCGATTTTTTTTTATTAAAATTCACGAAATTTTCAAATTTTATTATTAAGGTCTAAGGTTGATGAATATATCAGCAATGCTATTTTGTGAACAGTTCTAATGTTAACTGCTTCATAAACCTACCTAAGGTCGGTATCAAATATATTGGCCGGTGAATTTGTTTTGCGCGAACAGCGATCGAGGAGATATCAGCCACCACCATCTGACGATCGTGGATTTGTGAGTTGGAGTTGCATGGTCCCCGAAGGGTATGGCGGGGTAACGGGAATGCTGCTCGGCTCCGCTTGAACGTAGCCATGTGGCTGTTATTTATTCTTAGCGTAATAGTTGTGTGCGTTACGAAGCTATGCGTAGACCAATACGAGATGAAGCTATCGATAAAGATTCAATGTTCTGACGAATAAAGCTCCAGAATTTTTTCGGAGCTAACGCACACCTATTCTGATGTGTGTATTTCTACGCTGACAGCTCGGTTTGGCCTACACCCCAGAAGCTTGGCACCATCCCCACCACTTCTGACTCACTCTTGTTCTGCGAAGGCGAGAGCGAGATGGAACGAGAGCGAGTCAGAAAACGTTGAGAAAAGGAGCACCGAGGCAGGCAAACTGTGTGGTGGGAGAATACCCCTCACGAAACCCACCGGCCAATATATGTATATGATACCGACCTTAGTACTCAAAGTAGTTTTCATTACTTCGTTATCAAAAGATTTTGAAAATGCACTATACAAGATGGAGCGCCGAGCTTAATTTCAAAGTTCGATTAAAAGCTGAACGAGAGCCGGAGATGATTACTATGCGGGCTAAGTTTGCTTCAACTTTAAACTGCTGGTGGTATCATTAAAATTGTCGCATCGTGTGTGGTGAAACAATTACCTGTGCTTGATAAGACAATCGAATTCAATTGCCTACGGGAAGTACACGAGACGTAATACGAGCACAATTATGTAACAGAATGCAAAAGAGATTTCAGTCGGTTCGACGTGTTCCAATGGCAGTGTGAAAAATAGGGGGGCCTGTGATCCGTGACCGCAGGATTTTCAAACATCGCAATCGTTGCCTATTTAGTTATAGCGTATTCGGACGGTCGCACTGGTGCGCACTGACTGTGAACTTTTTCGCTTCCGATTGATGCGACTGTCCGAATACGCTATTAGACATGCAGCTAGCTACTGAAACTTTCAATTTTTATCGGTTGACAATTGAATAGTAAGGGGGAAAAGCTCGGAAAGTCCATTTTCTAGTGATTTTACGGTGTGTAACGCATTTTGATGATGGCAACTGAGACCACAGAACTGTCGAGTCACAAAGAGCAACGAAGTATAAATGTCCACATAAGATAACGTTAAATATTTGGTGTACTGTTTAAAAACAGGGATTGTCTAGCACTGGAACAGAGGAAGTAATGACTCCACTCTTCTTTCCACGACACATCCTTGTTTTCATAATAAAGCCGGGAATCCACCTGGAAGCTAAGCTAAGCTATGCTATGCTAGGTTAAATTTTAAAAAATTAGCTTCAATACATCCTTGTGGAACCGTTCCCACCAAAAGCTACACTGTGCTATGGTTTTAATGTTTCATAGCTTAGCTTAGCTTGCAGGTGGATTCTCAGCTCAATAGAAGTGGACATTTCTTATTACGTACCAGTATTCTGCACTGTTCAGCTCGAAAAGAAATTAAAATAATGTGAAACAATTATTTTTTTCCTGATTCTTTTTCTGATGCCTAATCAGAGTATAAATTATGCTGTGAAGAATACAGTTGAATTCATTGAATCATGTTTCTTTACTGGTGTACTAAAGTATTCAAACTTGAGTTTCTCGGTAAAGCTGTTTCGTGACATTACTCGTTTTGCTTCAGGGAGTGCAAGAACTGTGATGCTGCAGATAAGCGCGACTTCTAATTGTACACGCTTGCATAACAAATGTAGCGTGTATGAGGAACGGATTAGGTGGAACAGAGTTCGTTGTTATATGAATAAAATGCGTAATATGAGTATTATGGGGAAAGTGAATAACTAAGTAATAAATATTATTACCGCGAGTAACAGAATCAGACTTTATAATAGGTACTATTGGCACGAGTAATACTAGTAGAATGAATAACACTATTAAAAATTAAAAAACTTTTTAAAAAAAGTAAAAAAACCGGTTTCAAAGGCGCGCTAAAAAGTAAAAAATAATTTTTTTCATTATTTAACCTACGACTCTCAATTTCTTGGAGTCGGCGCCAGATTTACGGAGTACAAATGATAAACAGATTTTAATAAAAGTTTTAAAAAACATGATGTAAGGTAGATGCACCATTTGTGGCCACTTTAAGGTATTGTACTAGTCTTGGCCACTTCTTAAAAAATATAATATTTTTCCGTGTAAGCAATAAATGTAACCTTATATTTCTGGCGTTATACTAAACAAAATATTTATGATGTGAAATTCTCCACATAATAACGATCTGCAAGCAATTTAAAAATAAGATAATTGTGCACATGGCCAAAAACAGTGCAATGACCACAAACGGTGCATCTACCCTATGTAAGCTCTTTACTGCAAGTTTTAACAACAAAAAAATTTAAACTAAAAGATTTAAACTAATCACTGAGACATAAAGAGAACTGAAAAGAAAACAATTTCTCAATATTTGCATATTTACATGTAACATAAACGGTTTTAGCCAGGCATACTTAACACTACAACTCTCTAATTTCACTTGCCAGAAAAGGGTCTCTATATCCGCATCTAGCGGATATAAATTTAACTATACAGAATGAGGATTTAATTGATGAGAGATGATATTCAGAATATTTTCAACTATCGCGTTTTGCTTTTTACCAATTACATAAAATATAATTATAGACAGTAAATACAAATGCAGTTTGTGTGTTAATGTTTGTACCGTTTTTTCTTAAATTTTCTTACACAGTTAATAATTTAATTTTTTAATTAAATCCAGCGCCGACTTAAAAAAAATTCAGAGTCGTAGGTTCAATAAGGAAAAAAATATTTTTTACTTTTTAGCGCGCCTTTGAAGTCGGCTTTTTACTCTTTTTAAAAAGTTTTTTATTTTTTAATTTTTAGTTACCTTCGTTTGAAGTCGGTTAAACAACATATATCATGGTCCTAATTGGGGAACATATTCTATATCGACGTGCGTTATAAAAAGTAGCATATTTCATTTGTCTTGCGAAGACTAGCACTCTGCTCATTCTGACCACAAAGAACAGAATGTTTCGATTTTGTTCTCGAAAAGTAGTGTTTTCATTCACCGCCACGAAGAATAGCATGTTATGCTTTTTCGCGACGAAAGGTAGCACATTTCGGTACTTTGCTGCGAAAAATAGCACAGTTTGCCTTTAGCCGCGAAAAATATCACGTTTCATAGATTGCCTAGGATTCTACTGCACGAATAAAAAGATAAAGGTTTTTCAAGGGAAAGAAACGTTTTTCTAAAAGAGTTGGACGAGACATATTACAACTGTTCCACCACTTAGAATCTGTAATTGTTTCATTTATTTAGCTAAATTCGTTTAAAGGGACTAGGCAGTCGAAAAATCGATTTTTTTTTATTGCATTTTCCAAAAGTATTATTTCTTTTGAATAAAATGCCGCTTGATTTATAGTAAAATTCGCAAAATTGTAGATCTGGCAGCTAAAAACGTCAAGCGGCAACCTCTAGCGTCGCCTTTGCCCAGAAACTTTAAATGCGTTTTTCTCGAATCTATTTTTCTCTTGGTTTTTTCCTGATTGCGAACGAATGGAAGATCAGATCGACTTGAAAAAATTACAGGCTGTGTAAAACACGTGCCATTCCACGTGGAACCTCTGATGTAGTCCAAAAAATTCGAAATTTTGATAAAAAAAAATTAAAAAGTCACCGGTTATTAGTAGCGCACAAACAAGAACGAATTTTTCTCGGAAAAATCGCCGTTTTTCAGCCACCAATCGCATAATTTTGATTTAATTTTTGTTTTTATAAGTTCCACTGAAAACTATGAATCCAACAAATCGACGCGCGTTACGAAAAATAGCACGTTTAATTTTTTCTACATGCAGTTGTCCGTAAGAAAAAAATGAAACGTGCTACGCTTCGTAACGCGCGTCGAAATAAGAATCACACCTTTGAAATCGAATTACGTAACATTTTAGGACCGATATTAAGGCAAAACCACAGAAAACGTTAAAATGTTTACCAGTCTGCAGCGTCATTTTTAAAGCATATATATATTTCATACCAATTATTTTTCAATCTGTATGATAGTCATAAACATTGGGTAAAAGGATACATCTGGATTTGCTTTCATTTTTTTATAAATAAAGGACAGAGACCCTTTCTCACGAAAAACGACGGCCTAGTCCCCTTAAAGAAGCAAAGATATTTTTAAGTTTTATCAATTTACTACGTACTGCTGTACTTACAATCATCATCTTCGCTATTAGACATTGTAAACTACTTAGCCACTTTCTTTCACACTAAATGAGCAACAAACGAAAATACAGGCACCTGGCAATGACAGAAGATCAACGTCGACTATGAACTGTTTGGAAACTGAAATATTCTACTCTTCGGAAAACAAATGAAACGTGCTACTTTTCGCTGCAGCGCCACAGTGGGGTATTTGGCCTCAAAACCTGGCCAAAATTCTAGATATTTTAGAACTTGTTCAAACTTGGTATATAAGGGTTTTTGGGGTCGCTGATTTTGAATCTAATACAAAACTTCAAAATTCAAAATGACAGATCCAATATAGCGTCAATAATTGCAGAAAATAGGCCAAAATTATTGTTTGTTGTTTAATGAAAAACAAAAATACTTTATTGATCTTAAAAAATATATTTATGTCACAATAAAATAAATCGATGATCAATCAGATGATGATGTCAACGGTTCCTCGTCGCGTCGGAAGACACTTCAGCTACGTCTTCTTCATCATGGGAACATGTATCTTGTGTGTCCAAGGACTTGTTCTAGTCACCAGGAAGAAGCATTTCTATGGTTTCTTTGAGGAAGGGATTACTTGTTTTTCATGGTATGGGTCCCATACCTGTTACCTAGGATGATCCTTATCTTTCAACTTTAAAATTTGTATTGTCTGACCCTCTTAAAATCTTCTATTCGACAAAAAAAATATCTTCGTGTTTTTTATTTGTATATTCTGATATATAAAGGTCGCTCAAGGACTTTATATTTCGCATGTACCACAAGTTTGGCAACTGCGACGTTCCAGAATTGTCACTTGTCAATTTTAATGAAACGGGGCCCATATTTAAATATCAGAATCCGAAACTATGCTTTTATCTATGCGTTTAACAACCTGAATAGAATGTACGTCAAAGTTTGCGTCTGCATCTGATTCGGGAGGTGCTGATGAGAGAAATTTAAATGTGTATATAAAGCCTTATGCCACAACACAATACAGTACACACTCGTTATAAACCCGTTTCGTCTATGCGATATGTGTCCGAATTTTAATGTTATACTCTCACTTAAAAGTTAATAAAATTATTTTGTCCTTAATGCAAAAATTTCTATCAATTTATACCAAAATAGTAATATTTTATTGCCATTGAGCGACCTATAATCCTTAATATATTTTAACAAAATTTTAGACGAAATTCTTTTAAACTATTTGGAAGCTTCTGAGAGGGTCAGAAGAAATATGTAAAAACTTTGATTTTTTACTACACTACTGTCACCACAGGAATGCGACCGTACAGGCGTACGTGAAACGCTGCAACTCTCGATTGTCATTTCTAGCTAAATTAGCTATAAAACTTCCATCCGGACGAATCCGGAACCAATTTTTTTTTTCATTGTGATCACAAACCTTTATCAATTGTAATGACACCAGAAAAAGCATCCGGACTCACCCGGAAGTATAACAAAATCGTTAATGAAATCTTATAATCGTAAAGAAAATTTACTGAATTCTTGATTATATTCAAACGTTAATAACTATACAAATATATATGATGAAAAATTAAAACCTGTTCGAAAGTACAGTATATACTTACCTGAAAAGCTTCCATAATGGAAGAATTCACACAATTTCGTTACAACATGTTAAAATCATTAATAAACCAATGAAGTTTCAGAGGATTGTTAAGAAAGAAATGCGTGCTCTAAAATCTCCTAACTTTCGACGAAGACCGTTGCTTTATGAGTGCACAAATGAAAAAAAAACAATATTGCTACATTGTTCCTCACATATTCAACTGCCTCGAGCAGCAAAAATTTTACGACTTACGCGAGATTTTTTAAGTCGACTTTTGGCCAGCTTTTAAGGCCAGATACCCCACTGTGCAGCGTTTGAAACGTGCTACTGCTCGTGGCTAAATGTGGATCGTGCTTGTTCTCATGGTATATTCGAAACATGCTTGTTATCGGCAGAAACATTAAAACATGCTTCTTCTCGTGATAGATTGAAATGTGCTACTCTTTGTAAAACAAATGAAATGTGCTCAGGGCCGTCTTAACAAATTTGAGCGCCCTGGGCTAAAAAATTTTGGCGCCCTAGCCCCCAAGGGTGCAATTTCTTCGCAATCGGTGCAAGGCAGTACATCAGAACTCCGGGTCTCCACCAAGGCAAACACGAACAAAAACAATGTCCGCGAACGCCCCCGCCGGGTCCACACCGCCGCAAACATGAACAAAACTCAGCGAACAAATCGTATATGAACGTCTTGTTCCGTTTGCGGCGGTGTGGACATCATGTATTGAGGGAAAGACAGAACATGATGCGTTTTCTCACTGTCACCTGCGGTTCAGTCCGCGCGGATCATGAAGCAAAGATGTTCCAGATAGAAATTTTTGTCCCCAAAATTGAAGAAAAAAAAGCATTTCAACATATTTGATTCTTAAGTGCCCTTGGATCACGGGCGCTCCTGGGCTATAGCCCATTTAGCCCATTGGTAAAGGCGGCCCTGAATCTGCTACTTTTCGTAACGCACGTCGATATAACAACGAAAGAATCATCCAAATCGGTCCACACGTTACAAAGTTAGACACGAACATATATTAAAACTGGAATTCTAGATAATTTTAGAGTATCTAGATGATAATAATAAATAAAACAACAATTATCATGGTATCAATTGGGGAACATACTCTATATAACAACGAAAGAATTATCTAAATCGGTCCACACGTTACAAAGTTAAACGCGAACATACATTAAAACTGGAATTCTAGATAATTCTAGAATACCTAGACAATAATGAAAAAAAAAATTAACATGGTACCACCGGCTCTTCGCACTCTTGCAAATAAAAAAAAAATTATCGAAATCGGTGCACCTATGCGGAAGTTATGCGTGAACATACAACCACAATGAAATATACAGTAATTCCTCGTAATAACCCCGACGAACGGGGCTGACGCTCAGAGCATATACTACTGGAGGTCTCATTGCCTTAACACGTTCCGCACGGCCGATTTTTTAGAACTTTCCCGAATAGCGAAAATTTGTTTTCGTGTTTTCATTACTTATTTGCCATAAGAAATGGAATAGAAACAACTTTTATAATAAAACAATTATTATAAACCGGATTTTTAGGTCTTACGGGTATATCGCTTTCTGACGTCCTAATTCGATTTCTGGTGTTGATCACTGAATCCCAACGATACCAGGTGGTAGCCAAAACAATAATGAAGAAGGATTTACTCTCATAAATCAACCAAATCCAACCAAACCCTCAAAATCGAGAAATAGTCGAGCGTCGTTGAGGACGCGCATTGTGTCTTACGACATCAGCCGGCCGGCACGGTCGCCCGGGTTGTGTCTTATGATATCAGCCGTGCGGAACGTGTTAAGGCACGGTTAAACATGTGCAATGCGCGCTACAGAACACAATTACAAGGGTCGATTTTATGGTTCAGCGCGCAACGTAGGACCTCGTACCGTAGGAAATTTTGAGTGTTCGGCGCGCAATGCGCGCTGTTGCACATGTTTAACTCTGCCTTTATGTTTCCTGTCCTCGAAACTGTCGACAACATCACACGAGAAAGAAAGACAGGTGCGAACTGGTGCGAGAGAGAGAAGTATAGAGTCCTAATCGACCGTAATGCGCATGCGCCGATATCGTGCGAGAGAGAAAGACATGTGCGAGCGAGAGAAGTATAGATTCTCAATACTTATCTCGCTCGCACCAGTTCGCACATGTCTTTCTCTCTCGCACGATATCGGCGCATGCGCATTACGGTCGATTGGGAACCCATACTTCTCTCGCTCGCACATGTCTTCCTCTCTCGCGTGATATTGGCGACAGTTTCGAGCTCTCAATGAGACCTACATGTCTATATGCTCTAAGGGCTGACGACAGGCGTACGACGTGATACGGACACTATTCGGCCGAGCGAGAGGGAACGAAACAGTTGACACGAAGTTGCCGTCGACTCTTTCGTTCTCTCACTCTCGGCCGAAGGATTCCAAGAAATGGTGGAGATAGTCACCGGGCGTACTACGCATGGTAAAAACGGGACAATAACGAGGAATTTCTGTACGTGACGAATTGAGTAACCTCCTTCTTTTGAAGTCGGTTAAAAACGGGCAATGGGCAGTGGCGGATTTAAGGAAAAAGGCCCAGATAGAAAACGTTTTGAGGAGCCCATATTTTCGGAAAAATAAAGTTAAATTAAAATGAATGAATCTATCAATACGAGTAATACGACTGCGATGAAAAACACGATTCACAGAAATAACATAAAAACGCGATCGGCATGCCTCAGACAAACACAGATACTGCAAACAAATTCTGATAAATAATCAATCCAACAAAAACGTATTCATACAACGATCTATCTCTGTTGAATATGACAATAAAAGTCAGTATTCAACCACTAATTCTTTTATCGCCATAGATAAAACATCTTCTGAATCACTTGAATATATCAACGGTTCGAATATCGATAACCCAAGCCTCAATAATCCAAATGCTAATCTAATACCATAGTTAATATAATAATAAGATAAAAAAAAATTGTAACCCACTCTCGTAGCCTCATGTTATCGATACCAATCATCGTAATTGGACATCATCAGATTCCTAGGTGATAAATGCATACAGTGGCTCACAGATTTATTCGCATAAATTAAGGAGAACAATTAATTGTGAAAGGTACTGCGTTGCTTTTGCTTCTTGGTGTCTAGACTGGCGTCACTTGACACACAACTTTAATATGAAAATTTTTAATACGACAGATGATTCGTTCTAAACCCTTGTTCGTTATAGGATACATTTGGAATATACAAATATACGTATTATAAATTTAATTTATTGTATTTAAATTTTATACATGGCACACATGCGTACGACCGATTATATTTCCCCGCATTCGCCGTGACCGTTTTGATTTAATAATAAGAAACACTGTTCGTTGTACCAGTCGTTCGTTATAAGATACCTCACTTGGTCAAACAAACGTGACGGAATTTCGCAAACAAATTCGCGAGCGACTGTACACCTATTCAGCACAATACGCGATCATACATATCGATCGAGTTGCATACGAATTTATCTGAGCGGCTTCCGCGAAATTTTCACCCAGAACGTAGTAATCGAAAGTGGCAGTGTGGCCACGCGAACGATCAATAATCTTGAAGCGCTCGACTGCAGGAGCAGTCTGATCGTTCGCGTCGCGACAACTACTTCGGCCACAATCGTGCCTCTCTCGCACGATTGATTTTTTTACTCTACCATCCTTCACGTCAAAACATAGCGGGGGCCATTCACAGCTTTACTTTAATCATAAAACGCCAGACATAGTGCGATTGTCAACAAGTAAAGTCTGGAATAAAGCATTAAATAAAATCACGAAAACATCTACAAATTACCATAATCCATAATAATCAATTTCGAAGTAGATTACAAACGTAATGGACCCTCCATCAATTCTTTCTCACATATCCCCGAACTAGAAAGTCACAAAACCCATTTAACATGGCAGCCGTAAATTGTAGATCTTCGCACGTGTTTCTTCGTCGACCAAAAAGTGTTTGAATAAAATAAATAATCGGTGAACGATTAAAGAAGACTCCAGTCAGAAGAGTGATAGCCTACTGACCATTTCTGCCCTGTGTAATTTATGAGAAGGATCGCGGCAGGGAAAAGTACGTATGAAGGAACTTCTTTATCAACATACTGCACGATCGCAAACGTCCGCCGCGAACTACCAAAAGCGCATGTGTACAGTACACCTGTTGCTTTGCGTAACAGGTGTCGCGATCCCTACAGCGGAAACGTCGCGCGAACATGCCAACGGGATTTCCATGGACACGAGTGTGCTTGAAAAATTGATCGTCGATGAGGTAACAGAAACATTCGTGGGGAACAAATGTTTCTTAAACAAACGCGAGTTAATTAGGAAACTCCTACGATTAAATTGACCATCTGCGATGGACTCTGCGCTGCGATCTGTACAGGGTGCTAAAAAAGTGACGGACCGTCTTGTCAGGGGCGAATCCACGCCCCTGGATCGGTGAAGTTCTTTAAAAAAAACACGTGCCGCAAGATGGTTTAGTTTTTTTTTTTTATAAAACTCCACCGATCAAAGACGTAGATTCACCCATGAAAGCAGTGGCCATCACTTTTTCAACGCCCTGTGCAGTGGGAAATGAAAATAAACTTGAACCAGCAAATGGCGGAATTATTAAATAAATTATTTAATAATTTCGAAAATCGTTATGATGATTTGGAATTTTCGAACGGGGATGGCATACTTGCCAACACTACTGTGTTAAAATTTGAGTATTAGGTTTCTATTACGAGGTAAAATAGATCGCGTTGGTTTCGGTTAGTGCAATGTCTGTTTAAAGCGCCTGACTTTCTACTTTAGTGGCGTTATTAGGTCACTATCACTAGTTATTCTGCTTATACAGGTAGAGGTAATCCTTTCTCCAATAGCAGTAACTGGAGATACCTGTGCGCGCAATTACAGGTTTTGTGCTTGATTCAGTGGTCTCATAAAGTATGACGCACCACGGGGATAGTACCGTTTCTGAAATTAACAATTTGAGAAATTGAATTTAAAATATCGTTTTCGTAATGCTTTACTTAATGTTGTAAATTATCTTTTCTTCTGGGTTTAAAGTAATTTTGATCTTTTTTTTGGTTGATGTGTGTTCAGCCTCGTATTTTTTAATTCTGTTAGTCTCTTTGGATTCTGTTAGAACTTTACGAAGTAGATTTCTCTGAGCTGTGCCTGAAATCAGTAACCTTTCAGGAAACGATGGAGAGAAAGAAATCCTCGCCGGAGTCAGCCAAGGATACCGAATACGGAACGTGAGTGCCGAACTTTTGCAATGTATTACTTCGTACTGGTACGGTTTATCTCGGCCTTTTTTTACGATGGCATTAAAAACTTCGTAAAAGTTTTATTACAGTATTAGTTACTCCAGAGCACAGTACAATGAACTGTGTACTGATAATAGGCTTAGTTTCTGAAAAAATCGAGGCGATTTCTAAATTACCCAAATAAACAATTCAGAAGCTGAATATTATATTTTATTGTATGTGCTTGCTTATTTTGTCGATAACGGAGTAATGAGAGCCATGCAAACAAATCGTGATCTTATCAATATTCATGAATATGAAAATTAAAACAAATAGTTAATTTAAGCGACCTCGATGTTGAATTAAGGTATAATTTAAATGCAGGAGTTTAAGTTTTAAGTCTGTTCGACTTTTAATATCTTACATGATTTGTGTTCAGATCGGCGTGAGCCAGATCGATTTCTATCAGTATTTATTTAATAAATTTTTATACGAAAGGACTTAATTTATAAACTATTTTCTTTTATTATATTAAGATTATTAAATGAGTACTTCCTTGGCAGAATAGTGCGTTAAATTTAGAATTTAAAATATGTAAATAAATTATAGGTAGTCATTTATGCAATGGTTACATATTTTTTTTTAAATTTATTTTATATAATTGTTTTATTGTTGTTAATGATAATTGGGATAGCTTTTTTGACTTTATTTGAACGTAAAATTTTAGGGTATATTCAGGATCGTAAGGGGCCAAATAAGGTTGGTGCAATGGGGTTACTTCAATCTTTTAGTGATGTTATTAAATTATTGAATACAGATTTTTTTTATTGATAAAATAAATTTGTATTTATACTAGTTTAGAGTTGTATTGATTTTATTATTATCAATAACAGTTTGGTTAATTTATCCATTTTTTTTAATATATACTCTATAAAGATTGGGGTTTTATATTTGTTAAGAGTTTTAAGTATAGGTGTTTATCCAATAATAATTGGGGTTGGGCTTCAAATTCTAATTATTCAATATTAGGGGCTATTTGGTCAATTTCTCAATCAATTTCTTACGAAGTGAGTTTATTTCTTACAATATTTTCTGTAATTTTATTAATTGAAAGTTATTCATTAATAGATTTATATAAATTTCAATATTATATTAAATTTATTATAATTGTGTGTATAATAGATTTTATAAAATAAAATCAATGAAATCAAAACTTCATGAAACTTTACGTCGATTTTTTCGAATACGAAATCTGGAATAAAAGAATATTCCTCCTGTCTACTCTTTCTCTGCTGTACCACTTTATTTATGCATAGTTGTAATAACTACACATTCATCTTGTACCTAGAATGTTGTATTTAAAATTTACCATTTTTCTAAATTTGGAAAATGTTTAAGGATGTGTAACATAAATAAGTGAAGAAATGAATAAACATATTGACAATCTTGCAGTGTGAAATACGAAGATGAGCTTGTGTCGTCCTGGAAGTTTTGGAAGAAAAGAAGATACGTGGTGGGAGTAATGGCCTTTTTTGGATTCTTCACGTCCTATATTCTACGGGTGAATTTGAGCGTCGCCATTGTCGCGATGACCGCGGAAATTGAGAAAATCGATGAAAACGGGCAACCTTATTTTGTAAGTAAAGAAGCTTTCCTTAAATTTAATAAATATTCATATTCAGAATATTAGAATATTAGAAAGAAACAGATTCACGAAAGAATATGTTTGGAAAAGCAAAATTCATTTCGAAAGATTACAATATACACGATTCAACGAAACAGAGTGTGGTATCGGAACAAATAATATTAATTACTTGTATTAATTAGTCGTACAAAAGTAAACAATCGCAACGCTCCGGTTTTTCCGCGTTGAATCCCTAATTACGCAATCTTGTTGATACTGATCTAATTGATTTGTGGGCGAACTGAAAATCGTTACTCTTTATCCTCCGATAAAAATTTATCCGACTTAAGTATCCTTATCATAATATGGAAAAGATGCGTATCGTACCATTCATCAGTCATTTCGCTACAACCATTCCGCCTCCAAATAAATGTCGAGAATATCAGCAAATAGTGGGCTAAAAAATTGCGACAGCATTGTGCGAACGGTGGGGAGAGAATTCCACTTCAACTCTGTCCACCTTTTTAAATGCACTCAGAGCGTTGCTTGCAGGAAAGAGAATTCGATTGGGACTCGAAAACGCAAGGACTGGTTCTGAGCTCCTTTTTCTACGGATACATAAGCACGCAGCTGCTTGGGGGATGGCTCGGCGCCCGTATCGGCGGGAAAAGGGTTTTCGGTATTGGAATCGCAACTACGGCCTTCTTCACGATCATCACACCGCCCCTGGTTAGGATAAGCGTCTCCATCCTGATCGTTTTGAGGATAATAGAAGGGATCTGCGAGGTGAGCATTAAAATTCAGCTATTATACTACACAGGGTAAATGACCTTGAATGACTGTGGTCATTAAAAAGCGCTTGGGAAGGGCTACAATTGTAGGTCTTCAAAAACACATGGTCCATTTGAAAGAATCAAGCTGACCTTCAATTCTCCTAAGCACCCCTACCTGAGAAAAGGTGTCCACTTGGTAAAATTTTTTTTCAAGATTTTCTTCGGGGCACCCTCCAGAATAGTTCCAAATAATTAAAAAAAAATCCGTGTAAAGTTTGAGCTCGATCGAATAACGGGAAAGGGTGCCCCTGGGCCCTTAAACATTTAAATCATTATTTAACAGCTCCCGAAGTCGATTTTATATAATATCCTCCAAATTATTGATTACATCAAAAAATATGTAAAAAAAAGTTGTAGATCCGGACAAAGAGCATCTTTTATGTTCTATTACTTTTTCTCGTGCGACAAACGGTTTTCGAAAATATAGATATAGATTCTATATCTTCGATATTTTTGCGAATTTCGGTCCCAAATTTTCAGGAAACATTCATCAGATATCACACACTGAAAATAAGAAAAAAAAATTTTTATCTTTTTCGTATATTTCGGTATATGCTCCCCCTTAAATGTTTAAAAAATAATCCTCCAAAATAAAAATTCCATTTTTCTTGTTCGCCTTCATAAATAAAAAGTGTTCTAGAAGCATTTAAACTTTCAAAATTTGAGGGAAAAAAGTTTTTTTATTTTTAGTTTTTCGAACTTTTTTCGCAAACCGTTTGTCGCACGAGAAAAAGTAATAGAACATAAAAGATGCTCCTTGTCCGGATCTACAACTTTTGTTTGACATATTTTTTTATTTAATCAATAACTTGCAGGATATTATATAAAATCGACTTCGCGAGCTGTTAAATAATGATTTAAATGTTTAAGGGCCCAGGGGCACCCTTTCCCGTTATCCGATCGAGCTCAAACTTTACACGGATTTTTTTTTAATTATTTGGAACTATTCTGGAGGGTGCCCCGAAGAAAATTCAAAAGTCGAAAATAAGAGCCACCCTAGTGTCCACCACATAATGGGCCCCTCGGAAGCAAACAACTTTTGTCTCAAACATTTCTTCCTATCTGAAAAACTGTAGAAGTCATTCACGTGGCTTGCCTTATGTGACTCACACTGTATTTAATAATTATCTCCCTAAATAAATAGGCGTCATAGGTATTGAATAAATGGGCCGAAGCACCTAACAATAAGACTGTAATCTAAAGTATGTTAATTAATTTTCATGGTACACGATACAGCTTAAATATATCTAATTGTAAGGGAAATATTTAAGGAGTGTATTATACGAGATTCGTTAATCTCCGTTCAGGGCGTGACTTACCCTTGCATCCACGCGATATGGGCACAATGGGCACCACCGCTAGAAAGGTCGAAATTAGCAACCCTAGCATTCTCCGGAAGTTTCCTTGGCACCGTATTCGCTATGCCCGTTTCCGGCTTGATGGCCGAATACCTTGGCTGGTCTTCCGTTTTCTACGTTTTCGGAGCTGTAGGACTGGTATGGTTCTTCTGTTGGTGGGTGATCGTGAAGGATAAGCCAGAGGACGATCCATGGATCTCCGAAGCTGAGCTCGAGTACATTAAAAGTAGCCTTGGGAATAGGAAGGATGAAGTAGGTTTACTATAAAAGACACTCTAATTAGTCCAACAATATTGTATGTTAAGCAGTTTGTCTTCAATAGAAAATTAAGCATCCGTGGAAAGCTATGCTCAAATCCCCACCAGTTTGGGCTATTGTTGCAGCCCACTTCAGCGAAAACTGGGGCTTTTATACTATGCTCACCCAGCTACCAACGTTTATGAATGGTCAGTGGTATTGGACATTTAACGAACGTTTTAAACAACAGATACTTAAATAATTTACTCTCAGATGTGCTCGACTTCAAATTGGATAAGACTGGGTATCTATCCGCCCTACCGTACCTGGCTATGACTCTAGTTGTTCAATCCTCTGGACACTTAGCTGATTATCTAAGAGCGAAGAAGATCATGACCACTACGCAGGTCTGTTTTCAATTTATTTTTGTAACAGTTCTTATTGCAACTAATTTCCTTCCTGTTGGGCATATGAAACTCAAAGAATGTCTTATGAATTCTTTTTTAAACAGGTATTTGAATTAAATATTTGGAGAAATATGCGTGAATGTTTTGTAACGTAGGATGTTATATTAGTATCGATTTGTCATTGTAGGTACGCAAAGTGTTTAACTGCGGAGCTTTCGTGTTCCAAACGATATTCATGACCTGCACAGCCTTCATCTTAACTCCGGCAGGAGTGGTTATTTGCATTACTATAGCAGTTGGCCTTGGTGGTTTCGCTTGGTCCGGTTTTGGGTAATTTCTTTTTCGAATTCCAAAAGCATGTGTTGTCAGAATAATTAGTTTATGGAGATTCTTGCGAGTACACGAAGACTTCTATTTTTTAGAGTGAATCATTTGGATATCGCCCCTAAGCATGCAAGTGTACTTATGGGGATAGGAAACACCTTTGCCACATTGCCTGGGGTTGTTAGCCCAATTCTCACTGGTTTCATTGTACAAAATAAGGTAAGCCCATCTACATTATAAAGTGTGAATTTTAAATAAATAGTACCAAGGTAAATTTGTTGAAATGTTAGGCGCAGAAGTTTGTTTGCTTTATTGAACCGCAGTGTTTGTTAAAAGTGAAAATATATTACAAGTTTTTTAATCAAAGTATTCTCCTTGGGTATCTGTGACCTTTTGCTACTTCTCTGGTAAAAGTATAAGTAGGTGTAGTGAAAAAAGACATCTCCGTACACCTAACGTCAGCTAACAGTGAAGGAAATATCGCACTGACCTAATATCATAGTAAAATACTTTAGCGCAGTGAATTTTAATGTAGTATAGTATCATTAATTAACCAATTAATTCTATAAAGATTAGAGAATCTCTAATGTATATTACAGAGTCCTGGGGAATGGCGCATTGTGTTCATAATTGCTGGTGCGGTTTACTTACTTGGAGCTGTGATATATGGTTTGTACGCATCTGGTGAAAAACAGAGTTGGGCAGAGGAAGGGCATAAAACAGATGAAGAATCAAAGAAATCTTATGACAATCCTGCAATGGAAGTAGATAATTTATGATAGAAACGGAAGCATGAGTTTGTGAACATTCTAGCAACAATTGACAAGGACATACAACATTTGATCAGTATTTAATTTGCATATAAACAGAGTAACTGCGAATAATATTCCTATTGACAGATATATATATATATATAAATAATTAGTTTTCTATCTGTTCCTGAATTTCATCTTGTATTTTCCATTATAGTTACAACTATATAAGCAAAATAATTTTATACCACAATTTCCAACTATGACAAACAAATGCAGACTTTTTATTCATTTTTAAAATAAAGTTTCCCATAATAAATCTTTCATTATGACTGTACTTTGAATATAATATATGAAACAATAAATTCTGAAAAATATCACTGAGGATGGACAAAGGATAATTGAAATATTTTTACGATTTGATATAATTTGTAAAGCACAAGGAATGTTGAAGCATGATGCAATCAGTATTTTGACTCTTATTATTTTAAGGTATTACATTTAGTGTCCCTATTATTAATACTTCTCCCTGATTGTTGATCAATCAGCAAATTTACAAGCAGGAAATATAAACGGAGCATGTGTATTAAAATGCAATGTGCCTCTCTATATGTTTGTGATATTTATTTTATGAAAGAGAAATTGTTAATCGAAAGCATTTAGTAACTTGAAATAAAATAATTTAACTAGAACAAGTACCTTCCTATTTATCCTTAATCAAATGTAAGTTATAATATGAAAATGATCGCCATAACTTCAAAGAAGAACAAAATAAAAAAATCATACAGTTTTCATAAAAATTAAAGCATATCAATTAATTGTAAGCAATAAATATTTATTTTGTAAAATAAAAAACTATGCACACACCAACACATTTGATTCCTATTAAAAAACTGTTAACAAAATATTACATATTTAAGAAATTACTGTTTATATCCATAAATGCAATAAATTTTTGAAGAAAATAATCACAGACTTTAATCATTTTTAAGGAACAAAAGTTTCTTAATTTCTAATATTTCATTATTAAGATTTTTTTGTATAAAAATAGTATTGAAGTTTTAATGAATTTTAACACATCTTTTTTACCTCTGTTTACAGTGATCTCTTAATTACATATGCTTAACATTGTATATACATTATAAAAAGCAATGCTATTCATAGGCAAAAAAAATCAATTGTCCCCTTGATGGATGAAAATGTTAAGGTGACAACATTGCTCTCCGCGGTATATATTATACCTAATACCTATAGTATGTACTTACATAGAAATTATGACGTAAGAATTTAGTCTGTCGCCGATTTGCACTTAAGCCAATGATCTTTGCGGAAGTGACTGAAAATAAACAAACGTATTCCTACCCAGCTACGAAGATATTCTCATGTAACGACCATCACGTTCGTTCTTCACCACAGTGAAATTTGGATGAAGTGACGAATAAAATTCCGCTATAATTCGTGCCGCGACGGTTTCAATCAGCAAGAGGTGAGGATATCCTAAGCATGAATACTACCATTGAAAGATATCACAAACAACTCCGACAACTGTTTGACAGTTCCGATGTTAGTATAACCTATTTTTTGTACGTCAACATTTATGGGTTATGAAACTGCACTTTCTCCTACCAAGCCTGAATAATTCAATTGTGTTGTTCGGAACGCCTGATGGAATATAAAAAATCGGTACAAATATTATAATCGTTATCATACGAATGACATATGTTATTTTCCGATGTACATCTATTTTTCTGGCGTGCATTTTAATCTCTCTGCAATAGACATATGATTGTTAAGAATTCTTGGAACATTACACAGTTAAACCCTTCTCGGATGAATAAATTTCATTAACTCGTGATAATTTATAGCTTTGTAATAAAATAATGTACAGGGTAATAAACCTGTTTCATATATTCTCCACACAACGGGTAAAATAAATCGATATCATATTACATGTATCATGGATTGTGTATTTTAACAATAAATAAATAAATTTTCAAATTTATTGCACGAAGATTAATAAATATGCATATATATTTAACATGTTCGTAGTCCAGTGACCCCTGCATATAAGTTAGGACCATCCATATAATTTAAATCATGGGCTTCCTACATATAGTGGGTGGACTGTTTTTAGTCACTGTGGGGTGTAAATTTGCGTTAATAGTTTTGCCATAAAAGATTAAGTGCTCTTAAGAAATGTTTACTCTTAAAGTGCTATCGATGCACGGGTCTACTCGTACTTAAAAACCTGGATCGTGAACACGTTAACATAATAAATTAACTTAGCAATAATAAAGCAATATTACAATTTGATTTGTTGTAAACCTTTTCAGATGTCACTAACCTTCCAACAGATCATATTGGATGCCAAAAAGTTAGTGATTAGAATATCGGATCATGAAAGTACAGCGGACAATTTAATAAAGGAAATAGAGTCGGTTTGCAGCCAAATCGACAACATGAAGCAGGTAAAAATAACACTTTGTACTTTAAACTTACATTAGAATGCATAAAAATATGTTATCGCCTGCGCTTCATACTTATATATTTACAGTATCAGGAGGATGTAGAGATTTTGAATTCCGAAGCAAAGCAGAGGCCGCATTTCCATTTGATCGCGGGTATACAGAGGGAGAATAAACATTTCCAAGAAATACAGGCTGAGAATAAACAGTTGAAAAATGCATTGGAGGATCATCAACATGCTCTGGAGTTAATAATGTCTAAATATAGGCAACAGACGGCGTCCTTGTTACGCTTGTGCAAAACAGATTTGCCTTCATTGCATAATTCAAAATATGCTAACGTAAGTGTAAAATTAATATGTGATCGTCACTAGTTTCTTGACGTCGGGCAGTTTATGTCACCGATATTTCATTCTGACCAATAAAAGAATTTATCAGGGGATTGGAGCAAACCAATTCTTTAATTGCTCCGCACCTGCTCCGACTTCAAAATACTTGCTTCAGCTCCGCTTCGTGTTCCGAGTAAAACGTTTGCACGTGACAACGCCGGCGATCAATTTCGCAGTTTTTAAGCAACGCCGGTATTTGTTTGTCTTTTCGGCACGCGGCCGTGTTATCACCGGACTTCGCAGCCCTACAATATAATATTTATCTAATGGCAAAAAATTGAGAAGTAGAATTTGAAAAAATTTAATTCATCTGCTTTAATAAAAAAAAAATAAAAAAGAATCTGGAGCAGTGGAGCAGTAAAAATTTTCCATGCTCCGGCTCCGCTCCTGCTCCGAGCAAAACCCCACTGTTCCGCGCTCCAGCTCCGAACTCCGGTCCAACGCTCTGGAATTTATTACTTATATTTTGTTACATAAAGCAGAATGTATCTATCGCTTCGCAGACCCAACCCTTAATTCCAAACGCAACGCGTAATAAGTTCCATGCCAATTGTATTTTCTATTCTATTTATAAAATTACAGATCATTACTAACCAAGCAGAGAAGATTAATGAAATGGCAGCAGTAATGAGAACCGCGGCTGCTGTAGACGAAGAGAACGAATTGAAGGAAAAAGAAATGTACTATAGTTTAAAGAAAGAAAATGCTACGTTACGAGAGCTAGTTAATATTGCAAATAAATACGATTCCCTAAATAAGGAAACTGAATCGGAAAATAAGACCGTTCAAACAGATCCGGTAGACGTTTGAAGGAAACTTGTAATTTATACTTCTCTTATATAAAGCTCATATTATTTATTTCCTACTTTATAACGTAATGGCAGAAAGATTGTATTGTATGCAATAAAGTGCACGTGCAAGGTATAATCTGTACACATTCAAATATTTTTAAATGAATTTTATTAAACAAAAGTATTTCCATGTATCGTTCTTATCTCCGCAATACCATCAAATACCACACAAACGAGGTATAGGATGTACACCACAGATAAATAATGGTACTTTATAGATAGTTACCTCTTCGTATCTCTCCCGGTTTTAGCGGGAAATTTTGCACCGCCGCAGGTGATATGTGGTTGATTTAAAACGAGAGCGGGAAATCTCTGATCCATTTGAATTTATGTACGAGACGCACAATCAATGGCTGACCACTACACATAGCAGTGTTTTTCAACCTTTTTTGAGTCACAATCTCCTTTTATAATATTCAAATAACCTGCACCCCCCCCCCCCAATATAAGGTATGGTAAAGAAAACACATTAAAATAGATATTTCAGAATATTTTTCGAACTTAATATTAAAAAAAAATGTGACGTCCCCCAGAAAACATTTCATGACCCACAGGTTGGGAATCACTGATCTATAGTGATTGGGATACGATCACGCATTTTCAGTCTTCTGTTTTTAGCTTGATGTTACAAAAGATAGAAAATGCATTATCATGTCCCAAACACTGCAATTATCAGCCATTGAGTGTCTCGCCTAAAAGAAATGTACATAACAATGCGTTTAATACAATTTTATATAATCTAAGGGTACATGTACAAATTAAAAGTAATAAATTCTTAATGTGTAATTTATTATAACAAACATTTCTATGTACTAAAACGCTCGTACCGAAAGGGTAAATTAAACTATTCGTATACGAATACTTTGAAAAACAATTATCGATGAATTGCCACTGAAGAAAATATAAGACATAATATATATAAACAGACAAAACTCAAGAAGTTTTATAATTTTTTCTTTCAATCTGATCACGATGTTACGTAGCTATGGCAACTATGCCAAAGACTGCGCACAGAAGTGTACGCGAAGCGTTGAAAAATGCAACACCAACGCCGCTGTTGGCGAGCCTCGCGAGGCTTATCCCTGACCACGGATTTTGGTGGGAGTGCCCAGGCCCTGTCGCGGATGCTAGTGGATGCTAGCGAGCTGCGTTTAAAGAGAGTGTAGGTTGGTGTGGGTGTGCATACTGCTGGGAGGGCAGACGCACAAGTGAACTGTGAAAGGGTGATGGCAAGGAGTGGAGGTGATATTCAGTGATCTTTAACAAATGGCTCTGTCCGAGGTGCACAATTTGGCCATGATTATCAGCAACAATGGTTTCACTGTTAACAAGGTAAGCGGCCGCATCTCTGTGCCTCTGACTTCATCGCCGAAAAAGTGACGTTCGTCTTCCCCTGCGCTGCAAAGTACAGTACGATCGGTGCGATATAAAACTCGCAAAGAAAGGCGTAATTGTGTCGTTAAAAGGATGATAGTCAATTAACGGGAGGAAAGAATGCATTAAACGCATAGTACGCCAACGGAGGAATTATCGCTTCGACCGTAACTGCTCGATACTCTAATTAATGAAAGCCACTCGATTTTAGCTCCTTGCCGATGCACACGATACCGTAATCGTGTTCACGATGGGTTTAAATTTAAAATTCTTGCTTCTCAGATTAGGTGGTAAATGGAGAAATAGATCTACTCTGTTTGGCTTAATATAGATACACTGATACATAAAATTATAACGTTCTTCTAATATGGTACATGAATAACAGTTGTTTTGTAAGATATAGTAAAATTCTTCATACGTGGATGTATATATATGTATATATATATATATATATATATACACATGTGTTCAATGGAGTAGAAATGGTTTTAATAAAGGGGATATACATCTGCGTAACTGACAATGCTCTCGTACTGTTTCAACAAAATGCGATGTCTGTTTATATTGGATTAACTTTTTTTTTGTAGAGTAACATGGTTGAACGAAACATCAGCATGTTGGAACCACGAAACAGTTATTCGGCCGACAGGTGTAACGCAGAATATAATTACTGGAACTATGACTTAATGGAGCGTAGCGCGCAAAAGAATGTAAGAAATTTATAGTAACACTTGAGTTTTATGTAACGGATAATTATTTGGTATTCTATAGTGTTATAACAAGTGTCTTAGAACTATAGGTACAAACATAAGTAGATAGCTCAATTCGTAGGAAGACATTACGAACCTTAATATAGATCCGAGAACCACTAATTCTTGAAATATTTGTTTGTCTAATGCATTCGGTATCTTCGAACATTTAAATTAGCTTAATAATTTTATAGCAGTTACATATATTAGTTGAAGATTATTAAAAAAGAGCTCTTACTGTAGTAGCGATTACAGTTTTCAATAATTCATTTATATAGATGAGTGTAGAAGACGAAGATGGTCAGGAATTAAACAATCCAATGGTGAACGATTTGGTGTCAAAGATTCTTGACGACGACTCAATTTTCGGGGATAGCGCTCACAGTAACAGTTACAATGGCAATATGCAATATCACTCAGATACTCAGTCCTGTTTCATGGAGAATAAAATGGAGAATAACACGGACTCCAATTTTCCCACCTTGGATCATTTTAATATGCATTCGACGTTCAACAAATTGCAGAACAGTGTTTCTGATAGCGCTAAGCTCGAATGTAATTATAATAATCTTTGCGGGGAACTTAAGACGTTGAGTCTTAATACATGCGCTGGACGAGTGTCGGATCAAGGGAATTTATATAATAACGGGGTTAATGCATATCCAAATACATACCCATCTGATTCGCAATCATACATATTACGTCCAAACGATGAGAATTCCTGCATTAGTGGAAACGCTATGCCTATGTGCAACGATTTGTTAACAACATCAAACGAGACGTGCTCGAGCAAGCACTCCGCCAGCTGGTCAGACAATTTGTCCACCCCTGGCTGTACATCGGATTTATTTGGGAACTATCAACGAATACAAAATTGTACAAACCCGGACCTGAACTTTAATATGGCTCTAACATTGGCGCTGGATTCTCCTGATCCCATTACTCTAAACGAATTAGAGTATCACAATAAGATTTGTCAGAATGGAACCACCAATGCGTATAATAATCCTACGAGTACTATGCACGAACTGTACAGCATGACTGCCAATAATCAAAGTTATAGACCAAGCTCAGCGATGACTGATTTGAGCGTTGATTCCGGCTTCCTCTCGAACTCTCCACTGCAACACTTTTCTCCAGCTGACACAAATCTGCACAATTGTTTCGGGACTAATATACAACGCGGTGGTGCCGGCGACTACAAAGATTTACAAGATTCAAGTAGACTAAGCATGGCGAATATCTCTATACCAAACGAGCAGTTTCAATTTTTGCAACAGCAAGCCTGCAGTTACAAATTGGATCAAGCTGTGGACCAAGAATACAAGCAACTGATTGACTATTATCCAGGCGTGAACGACTTCACCACGTCGTCGATCAATAGCTTAGACACCAACGAGAACTGTCTTTCGAATAACGATTATAGAATCGACAACAATCTACTGAAGATCATCAGCCCGAAATCAAAGACCATGGAAACTAAGACATACTCACCGATCGGTTTCCCGAAGAATCTAAGCTCGCGTCACACGCACCAGTCAATTGCAAAGTACGGATACCACAATTATCAGCATTACACTGCCAATAACGGCGAGACTTTGAAGATGCTACCGCAGAGTTCCACATCGTACCACGATATGAAGCAGCCTAATAATACTAATACATATAAAATGGGAGGATTCGACCTAACTAAAGAAATAGCTTTTCCTTCTATGAGCCATTTGACCAATCAGATCGCAGGGTCCTCAATGAATAAGGATACGTTTAATTACCTTATGAAACAACGGCACCATATGCCAAGAATACAAAGCACTCCCGGCATATCGTCAGCGGATGTCCTCTTCAACGCAGGCGTAGTACCAAACCCGAATACAGTAAGATCCGGTGTATTCCCAACGGTGATGCCAGTTCCTGTGCCACTCCCGATTCCGCGTCTATTCTCTGTGCTCTACGGTGGAGGTCTAAGTCTCAGAAACGGGAACGGAGCGGCCAGGCGTACGGCTCCGTCGAGTATACTACATTTCAGACTGGAGCAGACGTACGAGCAGTTCAAGCAGTTAGAGAAAGAGCGGAAGAAATGCGAAGCTGGACTGGCTGCTCATTTCCCTGGCAAGAGAGTGACAAGCGCGAATAATATACCTATCCCTCGCCTCCAAGGGAACCCATCGCGCGTAGATCGTTTAATCATCGACTACTTAAGAGAACACGCGCGTGTCATAACTTTGATCGCAAAGGTAAATACAATTATATACAATTTTCGCTGATAGGACGGTATTAAATGCACGATCGCGTATTTCTTTCAGATGGAGCGTTTACGAGGGACCACAATGAACCAGCGCGTGCACAAGGCTATGGAGAATTGGCTGGAAGCAATAAAATTCGTCCAGGAGTGTCGTAAACGGGAAATCGCCAATGCTACTAAACGCCAGAAGGAAAATCCGCCGTGCATTCTTGTATATAATGACAATGGTACGTTTAGTTATCGGGGCAGGTAGAAATGTCACAAAGCGCTCCCAATTGAATGACTAACAAAAAATACTTTAATATGCTGCCATAACAGAATAAAAGCTAGAACATCGTTCTGTGTTCGCAGATATATTAAATTTGGCTGCCAGCGTCCGCGAGCTGACGAAAGCGTCCCGATACGCAAGAACCGGTATGTATAACGCATTGCAAGCTACGCTGCTGTACGATTTAGACATAGAGAAAAAGGTGGTCGAATCTGCCAAGGACCCGGTCCTTGTGATAAAACGCAACGACAGCCAGTCGACCAGTGACGCTGGCGACTATCCGAGCTGTACCTAGCAAAATTTCGGGAATCGCTTTTCGCCCGACGAGGCGCGGATCGAGCCCAGCAGCTTTTTACTCGCGTATACCGCGTTACGCTTCTGAAAAGCTTCCGCTGGCGTCTGTCGCATAATTTTACCGCTGAAACAAACGAAAAAGTATGCCGCCCACTATAAACTGCGAATTATTCGATGCATCATACGGAAGAGGTACGCGCGCTCACGCCGATACTAGGGAGATCGTATGCGTGTCTACTTTTTACAAGTTAATAGTGACTCCATAGTTTTCTACTGTACATATTTTTATCCCTACTTATAGTACAGTCTTTGGGAGGGGCTGGGGGAGGGGGAGGGTGTCAGTTCTGGTATCCGATACTTGTGATCGTCCGATCGTCTATCGTATTAACGCACCTTCAAGTCGAATTCTCGCCTTGTTCTTCGCTGGCAGACCTAACGGGAGAGCCTGCACGGACTTCGGCGTTTATATCTTTGGAGCACGTCGCGTCGCGTGCCCCGCAATGCCAAAGATAACTGTTTTTAAAACTCGATCGAGGATCCGAAACTCGTGGATGGGCCGAAGGACAAGATTTTTGCTCAGACGTACTGAAAAAATTACAAAAAAAAAATAAAATAAAATAACAGATCGTTCGCAAGAATCTCCAACTATTGCTCGTTCGCGTATGTGTCATAGGATAGGCAAGATAGGCTAAATTCTACCAATAATATCTGTTCAGAGTGCTAGGCAGTAATTTCTTAGACTAGTTCAATGTGGCCTTCCTTAAATGTGTGACCCATGTGTGTCAAGGTAGCTGGATTATCTCGAAAGAACTGTCCGAATGTGTTTCGAAAGTCTTGAATACGCGATAGTCAGCTCGATCGCTGATCGGGCGAGCTCTCTCCGATCTGTGAAATCTACGCGCAGCCTTCGATCCGATCGGTAATAGATAAATGAATATTGTACAACACAGACGATGTCCACGTAATACTACGCGTGAATCTTTGTTTAAAAAAAATTGGGGAAAAAGAAGAGAAAAAGACGAAAGAGAACTTTCCTAAGGCATATACTTGTTATGTACTTACACGCGTGCACGGAAGCATGCTCCGGCGAGTGCGTAAAACAATTATAAATTATAGAGAATTTTTAACGTGCGTACGCGAACACACATACACGCATAACTATTCCTACATACTTATATATACTTATATACATATACGTTCTAGGCGAATCTCGTTAGCTCTACATGGCCGGCTTGCGAACTTCAGCATTTCCTCTACTCAATTTTTCGAGTACGTTCTCTCGCGCAATGACTGTACAGAGAGTTTCAGAACTGCGGGTACCAAGCTTAATTGAGGAGGAGAACCTGCAAAAAGAAACAAAAAGACTGTGATAAACGTAGACCAGATGATCGTCTTCGAGGCACTGAATTTTTTACCAAAAACTTCGCGATACAATCAAAGTACCATCTCTATAACTCAGATATCCATTACACTTGCATTCGGAGAAGCATAAGAAGGTATTTTAAAGGAATACTGAAGACGCGAACGATACTAGTGCACAAAAACGTCCATTATTAATTCATTAAATGTCCATTCTATGGTCATCCTCTAATCAGCGCTCTGAGCTTCAATATATCAGTCGTGCCGCAGTACAGGATGACCTGAACACCTCGGAGACGATTAATTACCATTCTACGTTTGTCACAACAGCTTTCGTTTCTCCTCGCGAGTGCTACTAGTAACTTAAGTCCGCCCCACGGTTCTGAAATGTCCTGCGTATACCAGCTCAAGAATTTTAACGTTCCAACGTGTACAACCGTACGAATCCATTTGTTCTTTTCTTTGTTTTTAATTTAGTCGCGACGCTTAGATCGCCTAGTTGCGTAGCTCGAGCGCCGATTATCTCCGTATACAGATACGTTCGCACAACGATAACGGGGCTGAATCCTTCGCGATTCGAACGGGTCCCAGTAATCCGCGCGTAGGATGTCCGAGGCGACAGTACTTAGGCGCAACGTTCGTCGTTGCCTCGAGGTCTAACATTATTGTTTTCTTTTCTTTGTTCATTCTTCTTAATACCTAAGCTGAATCTATCGGCCTGTATTGTCGTTAGAGCGCTGGTAAATCGGTCGTCGATTATCAAACGATGGTCGATGAAGCTTTAAAACCATAATCGTCTCGTGTATATATCCTTCAACTTCCATCGAACGCTGCGATCACGCGTAGTTAAGCTTCCCCGACGCGGTGGTCGGGGAAAACGGTGTGCTGGTTCAATTCCTCGATACATCTATATCAGTCTTACACTTAGACGAGACACCGTAGCGAAGTATTTAATTTAGGTATTAATAGTGATATTCGCGTTACTCTAATCACAATTTTCCTAGTTGCCTTTGCCGCTGACCAACCAAACGGACGCGTTCTCTCAAAATTGTTACAGATTTACAGAGTTTTATATCGATATTGTATTCCTCTCTTATCCAAAGCCGCCTGACGACGATCCTTGCCTACGTCGTGCATTTAATTTTTCCAAAGCAATCTTTCTAACTAAGCAACTTTAAATCGAGTTAATCTTGGTAATCGAGTTAAACGTTCAGTGCCCCCTGACAATTTTTCCTCTCTCTTCTCTCTCTCTCTCTTTAATTTATAGTCTAGTATTAATCCTTTAACATTTCTTAAATACCCAATTTTTTTTCAGTTTTTGGAAGGACAAAAAAGGATCGCGGCGGTCGCGCCGATAAGAGAGAAATAAAATCTGTTGACCCTAGCCATAGGAAGAGTTTCGGAAGTATATCGTTAGGGGAATGGTTGGAAAGGATTATATGGAGGAAAGGAAGCAATCGCTCGGCGGCAAAGACAATCTCGCGTGGAGAACGGCCCGGTACTATTCGACCTTGCCAGCCCGGCAGGGCGTACATACAGACTGTTATAACTCGCTTTTACATAGCGCTTATATAATCATTGGGGACCATGTCGAGCCTCGTCTCCTCGTATCAGCGTGCCCTGGTTTTCACTGCGCGAAGGAACACATGCATTTCTTCTTCGACCTCTTCGCCCAAAGGCATAGTCCGGGGTGCGCGGCTTTAAGCCCTCCCCGCTCATCTCGCGCATACTTCGTTTCGCGCCCCTCTTCGTCCTTGGCCTTTTCTTCCTTTCTCCCTCGACGCGGCGAGAGAAGAGCGAGCAGCGAAAAAAGGCACCGTACGAGACTCGTGCGACGCATATTCTTCTTTCTTTCTTCATCGTTTGCTCCCCAGTGTACAACACGTGTCCGGGATCGAAAGTATAGGCTTAGGGGAACTTTAGAGAGAGAAATATATATA
The DNA here is from genome assembly GCA_029448645.1 of Andrena camellia. Classification (NCBI taxonomy): domain Eukaryota; kingdom Metazoa; phylum Arthropoda; class Insecta; order Hymenoptera; family Andrenidae; genus Andrena; species Andrena camellia. Next base: position 16,257,341 of record CM055679.1, on the reverse strand, counting down.
TATATATATATATATATATATATATATATATGTCTGTTAGGATAGGATAGGATCATCCAATGCTCATAAGCGTACAATGAACGCGGATTTGTCGTCGCTTGCGTTACTACAGGGTCGTGAAAGAGGGTGATTAGGGGAGCTGTTAGCGTGGCGTTAGCTGAGAAAGGAACGCGCGAGCAAGCGGTGCTTTACAGAGTTTCCTTCCGCATTTTCTCGACGTATATTGTATTGTAACTGTGATATATATAATGCCAATTTGTACATAACTACAGCAGAGGTTCTCCGTGGCAGGTGAACGCGGTGAACGCAGCCGGTCCGTTAGGTTTCCTTTCTCACTTGGCTAGCTTGGTCCCGGCATTCTCCTCGCTAGGTCGCTTACCGCTGTTTCCTTGCATGCAACGCGTGGAATGTGATAACGATAGGATATATAGGCTCTTTGCGCGTCCAGCCGTCCGTGACACACCCGGTCACGCTCGCTGGTACGATCCAAGGTGGACCGTGAACGATCCAGATCTCGCCGATAGAACCGCGAAATCACTGCTCCGTACACGCGTGGCAGTTTACTTAGGCGTCGGTACTTAGCTCGAGCAACCGCCCAACATCGCGCGATCAGCCCAATTACGATAATGGCCCGTTGGGAATACGCAATCGGGGATTGTCGCTTTAGTGACCGGTTTCTACGAATCCCAGGCGAAGGGCAGACACCGGTCTCCTTCATATTTTGCTTCTCCTTCGTAATAGCTTGCTCTCGAAGAATTTCATTAGCTCACTAGGGTCCAGAATTTCATTTTCCCTCGGGCTTCTGATTCTTTGACACTCGACGGGGGGGGGATATTTTCTTGAAACGGTAGGAACGCTTAGGATGTTTCCCAGCTTTTTGGAGCGCGTGTCGTCGGAGGCTTTCGGCTCAAGCTGAAACGGATCTGTTGTGCCGTGCGCGTGCTTAAACAGGGAAAAGGGATATCGGTGGTGGGTGTAGAATATTGTTTCTCGTCTTCTTCTTTAGAAGAGCAGGGAAAAAGCTTTTCGCGCAAAGCTCCGTAAACGTAATATGTGCGCGCGCGCGCGCGTATTAAGTGATTACCTCGTGTCGTATTTACCATACGCAGCATCGTTAAGAATAGGAACACTATCTGCACAGATACGTGTTTGACAATCCTATTTAAATTGCATGTGATATTATATATTACTGAATAGCTAAATATATATATATGTTCGTATACGTGTACACGGGATGCTGCATTGCAAGTCCATTATGAAGAACAGTTACAGATGCATTAACATTCTGTCAAAATTTGTGACACCTATGTATCTTCTGTTATGTAAAAATCATAAGTTTTGCTTAAAAAGTGTTGAGGGTGGAATTATAGGTGAATTTCTAATCAATCTAGATTACCGATATTCGCACAAGCTTCTTGAATTCTTGTATGTATCCAAGTAATTTTGATTTCAGGCAGTTGTTGAGGATACAGAGGGATGCAGTTATCGTATGGCCCGTTCCGTGTACACGCGTACAAGATATACGTGCACGTACACGCTCGTACATGCATACGAATAAAGAAATGAGTATATCAGCGCCCCGAGCGCTATATAGGGAAAATCTGAAGCGTCCATAAACACGTGTATATAAAGCAGACTGGCTAGTAACGGTGGGAAAGTAGTGAAAAAAAAATCGACCAATGTTTAACTCACAAAAGCGACACGCCTGTGGGGGTGTGCCGTTGGCCCGTAAGATCGACTGCCGATCTGCGCGTCGAATATCAATAGTGGGAGAAGCTTATAGTAGATAATGTTTCTGAAGCTAGGTGGATAGTAGCTAGGAGCGGTACAGGGTCCGGATGGAGAGTTCCAAACACCACTCGCACGTTGAGCGACATGGAAGTTAATAGCGTAGACGCAAGAACAGTGTTTAATCTCGTTTGCCGTGCCACGTCCTTCGAAGAGCTTCTATTTGCTAGCACTATTTTAATGGCAATTGCCTGTCGCTCCCTTGAACCCGGCGCGTGCTGCATTGTGGCCATGGCGCAACATTGTACAATCGACGAGATCAGTAGACAGAATAAACGTCGCAGCAAGGCTCCATGAGAAGTCGAGTCGCTTGGTCACAAACGAATAACGTCGCATCTGTGTTGTAAATCTTCAAAGCTTTAACGTCTGAACTTCACTTTCGGTATCGTCGATTTAGGTATTCTAACTCCTGTAAAAGTAACTAGCTCTGTGTCTTAAAATCAATTAAGGAATCCTAGTAGTCCGTCAAGCACCGCAGACGATATTAAACACTGTCCGAGAGATGTGTTAATTAGTACTCGCTTTCGTTCCCGTCCAGCGGGGTGCTAGTTTCAATTCCACCTCCAGGACCATTTTCATATTCCATTTGCAAAATTAAACCGCTTTAATCCGAGAGTTTCGCTCGTTTCCAGTCGCTAGTCTTCTGTTACTTCCAGCTAGTTGGTTCGCCCATCGCGGCGGGCTTGATTATTAATATTCATATGGTGGTTGGTTTCATGGAATTGCACATCGAAGCCAGATTAAACTTCAATGAAAACAGTCCGATGTGGCGACTAGATAACAGCCGTACGGTTACCCGGAGAGGTTGCATCGATTAATTACTAACCTAGCGAATTAATGATACATTAGTGACCGATTGGTATCCCGTCGGGGGAAACGGTAAACTATGTGATACACCCCGATAAAGCGCTACGCGCTCAAAGATACCAGAAGCTCATTTCCGTCAAGCGAACACGTGCGCTCCAATTGTATGCTCGCTTAGGCGCATAATTGCCGTATTTGGGCCGTCAGAAGGCAATGCTTCTTCTAGAAGGTCGGTGGCTATAGTCTCTACAAAATCAAATGGTCGCTCGACGTCACTACCCCCACTATTAGGTCGTACCCCCCACTCCTGTCGCTTCATTGCTCCGCCCATTGCGTTTGGGGGATAGAGAGAATAAGTAGATATAGCGGGAAAGTGAAAGTCTAATGCGATTTATATTTCGGGGGACGTAACCTTGATCGGCAATTTGATTCTGTACGAACTATAGCCTGCCGTGCTCTGTATAGTGTAATAGTGGTTGACTGACAATTTTCAGTATAATCGATGAACTTCGGTCGTGTAGTCTCGACTAGACTACTTAGTTTTCACTCGCAGCTTTTCATAGCTACCACGGCCGTAATTTTCCTTTGTCGTGTAACTTTTGAAAGTACTCTACACTCTATTTACCAGCGCGTGTAATTATCATCACGCGGGAATAACTAATGAAATTTGGATTTTCCTTATCTATATTAATCGTGGTACATATGTTGCATGGGAAATTTGATTATCGATTGGATGGAGCACAGTCATGCGCGGTGAGAGTAATACTTTTAATTTTCCCTCTCGCTCTGTATTTGAATAATTAGAATTTTGCTTCCGTTTTCTATTTAGCGACTTCGTTTCTATTTTTATTTTGGACATTCTTTTATCCGTACTTGACGAGAAAAATTTATGTACGCTGCATTTAATATGGCAAACTACTTAGTGGAATATAAATTTGTAGCAGGATAGAAATTTTAAGATATTTGATAATTTTTACTCAGCACGTTGCTGACTAATTCCTCTCTTTATTTAATTTTATAACTGGTGACAAATTTGTGTGCAGCACATGTACGTTAAAAAAAAGATTGATGTAGACGAAGAACATACAGATTCTAAATAAGTAACGTAGTATTCAACGATGTAGCAATTCGTTCATGTTAGATTGACTAGATCTATCGAAGTTTCTGTAGTAGCCTCGTTGTAACCATACTCGATTTTCCATATTTGATAAAAGGTAGCTCTGCTACAGCTTCAGGAAGGTTTAGGATCCCATGCGCAGAGACTAGTAATAGGCACTCGATTCTATCTTCCTCGAAGATTTTCCAAGGAACTCCCCGAGAGTTCAGCCGTCTCGAAAATCTTGAGCTGCATAGGTTTGAAAGTCTGGAAGCAATGGAGTTTCCCAGCAATTTTCAAAATGCGAAATTGAATTATATTAAATTAATCGGCGAGAGTTCTCATTGCCAACAGACTTGCAGAATTTATTAGGCGTTCGAGTCGTTCAAGATTTTCAAAAAATAGTCGAAACGATTTAGATGGTTCCAAAGCCGATTATAGATCAAACTTGTTAGGTCGAAGGTAGTCACGTAGTAATATCGATAGGCAAATGGGAATTACATAGTATTTAATGCTCCCTAGGGAGCAGTCAAAGCTTAATTCAGTATCGAAGTAAGAAATCTAATGATTAGTTGCGTTTCGGGAAATGTTCGAGAGTCTGCGCTTCTCAAACACGTGTTTCGTTCGCTATAGCTACTATTTTTTTTTTAATTGCTGCTGGGGACCGAGAGGACGATTCATGCTTCGCAATTCTTCGTAGTTTCTATCGTTACGTTTAGTCAAATATCTAGTGGACTTTGACGGTGTACAGGGTGTTTCAGAATCATAGGCGTAGATGACTCTAATTACCAAGGCTCGGAGTAAGGAAGATTAAAAATTTGATCAGAAACTAATCCTTTCGTGTATATAAAATCTTTGATTTGAGACTTTTTTACACATTCAATTTTTACAAAGTTTATGCAGCTATCACTACAATAGATCACAGTTTAAGCCTCAGTGTATAAGTGTGACATTTCATCAGGGCATTATAATTATATTTAGGACACCAGATAGTAACTTTTCAAAGCTACTAAATCTTTCAATTTGGCTGCAGGTATACCACTATCTGTCATCTTTCAAACCCACTAGGGTAGATGTCCCAATTACTGCCAGTTCATTTATTTTACTTAATAAACACGTAACGTATAAAGAAGAGTGTAGAAAAGAAATTTATCATTAAATTGGGACTGTTCTTTTTACTATTATTGTACACAGTTTTTGTTAAGTAAAATAAACAAAGTGGCAGTAATAGGGCCATTGATAGTAATTGGGACACCTACCCTAGTAGCTATATTTCACCTGGAAATGTTGTGGACCCAATATCTATATTAATTCGTAAATCCATAATTTTGGAATCAGTAAAAAAAGACCAGAGCCACGAATTTCCTAATATAAATCTTTATTTTTTAAAAAATAGAAGTAACCGTGACACAGAAATGAGAGGGAATATTCAAAATTCTCTAGTTTGACTGTTTATCTGACACAGAAATTTCTTTCTGTTTTCATCTGCCCTTCCATTCCGCGTCCTATCAATAAGCAACGACTTCTTGTCGAGTGTTCGGCATACCTGAATGCCCCTCAGAATTCAAATAGTTGGCATTGGTCCGTTATTGGAGTAGGTCAGTGTCAATCAGTTCATTCGTTATTGGAGTGGCATCAATGCTAGTTCATTCGTTCAATACCATACTTCCTATGTCTACACATTTATACACAGATGATTTATGGAAATGTTCTTTTAAAAGGACTCCATTGGTGAGTCTGAAGGAAAGCCAACTCAGATTTGTCTTACTAATATCAATTTTAGGGATTCTCAACACATTGACTGATTAATTAGAAATAAGCTTGGGACACCTCCTCGCTATTCTCCCTCTTAAACCCACAATAACATGTACATTTCAGGGTGACGAATTAAATGTAAATACTTCAACTCTCAAATCAACTGAGCATTGTTTATAGTAAATACAATCACATAATTCGAATATTCCTTTAACGAGTTCCTTTTACGAGTTCTATAAGCCATTTAAGTCACTACCTATGATTCTGTAACACCCTGTAAATACTATCCGCATCTCTGCTTTCGCCATTCTCTCCAGCTTCAGTCGTTACTTATTAGTCAAATAATATTAAGTCATTAGTCATTAGAGTGACAAGCTTCCCTACCAGGTTCTCGCACGATCAACCCTGCACAGTATTTGCTGCTGGACATCCAACACCAAATTCGAAATAAACGTAGCTTTCATCAATCCACGATCACCTAGTAGCTCGGAGCCTATACTCCAAGTCATTTTAGAAGGAACCCGTTTCGCGCATGTAGAATGAGCTCATTGGCTCCGAGGGAGCGTTGGTTGGGTTATAGCCAATAGTAACTTGTTTCGGCACCAATGAGCGCCAACATGCGCAGAACAGGTCTGAACTTGTCTGTCGGTGGGTTCCTTCTTAAATGACGTGGAGTATAAAGGCAGGTTTCCCTATACGCGACTGGGCGCGCAACGTTAAGAATTTCAAAGCCGATTTTCTCGCAAATGAAGCGCGATATTAAAAATTTTTATTCCTTCTTCTCGACTTATTTACTTGTTATAAGTCGAAAAGAAACGACAACTTTTTTTGATATCGCGCTTCACTTTCGAGAAAATCGACTTTGAAATTGACGCTGCGTCCAGTCGCGTATAAGGAAACCTACCTTAAGTTGCGTTCGAGGTCTGTTCTAATTACCCGATCATAGCGAGCGTCCCAAATGATTCTGCCTCTGAACACCAAGATTACAATCTCCAATTTAGCTGCTAGACGTCTCCGAATGTTGACTAACGTCCACGATGATCACGTTCGTGACAAGTGGCGGAGATCGGCGCTCGCGGGATCGACTCGTGAAACTAAAAGGCCGTCGTGCATTCAAGAGAAACGTTTATAAACAATTGATTCTTATGAAGCGGCGCACGCTAGACCAAATCGCAGCGACAATTAATTAGTCATTATTAATTTCTTCAATTCGCGACGGCCTTAAATCGCATTAATTGCCCTCGAACGCAACTACCGATCTGCCCATGGCGCGCAGAGGCTCGAAGAGCAAGGCACCAGCAAACTATTGCAGCCCTTTGATACACTGGACGGAAGTCCGTGAACCGCGGGCGCGAGAATCTACGACCCCTGATTACGCGCAACCCCAGCCGCTAGCCTCCACGTTGGGTGGCGTAGTTTCTTCGTAGAGGGTAGGCTAATGCGAGCTAGGGCAGAATAGGCAAGCTTGAGACCGATAGTTAGTAGTATAAGTGAGTAAATATTAGCCACGCGCGTGGGTATCTATACGTATCTGTGTTAGAGATAAATTGCTTAGTGAAAACGTCGTGCCCAGGCAGGTTGATTGGAACTCGCGGGACCGAAAGTTGCTGGACGGTGTCCAGAGGCATTTCGTTTCCAGGGTGCGCGAGTTGTAGATATTTTTTTAGATTGAACCGAACCGCTGGCGAGATTCTCTGTCGCTGATATGCGAAAATTTTTTAGTACAATTTCCCGGAAGCCCTGGACACGTGGATAGTAAATTTCCCGTCGTGCGCCGACCACGACACTTTTCAATTGTAAATATCGAAGCTAATTTCGAGTAGGTACGTATCTCTGAACGCGATTGGAAGAGATTAAATTACGCGGCTGTTTTCCCGCCATAAGTGATTTTTATTTGTTTTTCTCTGCTTCTTATTTGTTTCTGCATTTTCAACGAAACGAATTCGCCCTTAGTTCGAGTTCGACTGCGCTAAAATTTGCTTCCTTCTCAGCTCGAGAATTCAAGGTCGATAATATATATTTTCACTGGTCAGCTGGCGAACTCGGCTTTCGGCGAGGGGGCCGCGCGGGATTGATTGATCCGTGTTCGTGGTGCTCCCTCGGTTTGTAAAGCGTGAGTCGCCGAAGCTATTCCTATTAGGTAAATGTAGTGTGTAATTAGTAGGTAATGGTAAGCGACAAATTGCGTTATTTATTTTTCTACGCTAGGCGACAATTGCTTTAAACCACGTCCGAGATGTCGGTTTGAATTCCAGTTATTTTTAAGCACGAGGTTCGTGTAACGCGTTTCACATATCGACGATGAATATCAGCGGTATAGTGCCTATACGAGTCATAGTGACTTAGGTGTGAAGTCACTCAGCGGGGTCTTAACCGACACCCTGCCGAGTACTGACCGCTAAACGTGCCCCCCCTACTACCTCTTGCAGGACTGTATTTAGAGAAGACCAGGACAAAATCGGGGCCCTAAAGATTAACAGAAAATAAAACAGAAATTGAAGATACGGTTTATCATTATTAAGACATCAAATAAGCTTTGCTACTGGCTATTAAAAATTGTCTCATTACCAGCACATATTAAATACAAATCCATTTTAGTAAGGTATATGTACTGCATTAGAGCAGTAGTAATATAAATTATTTTATATTAAAAACTTATTTTAAGCTAAACTCACTGCATGTCTCAACGTAATTTTGGAGGTTTTACCCTTTAGGGCCCCGGCTTTTGTCCTGGCCTTCCCTAAATATAGTCCTGCAAGAGGTAGTAGGGGGCCAGGTTTAGTGGCCAGTACCCAGCAGGGTGTCGGTTAAGACCCCGCTGAGTGACTTCTAAGTCACTATAGCTCGTATAGGCACTATACCTTGCCAGGCAGGTTTCGCGACGCGTAGGATCTCTCTGCTTGTTCCGCGTTGGACAGAAGCGGGAGGTAAAAAGAAATGCAATCGTTCGTGTCGTGGCGAACGGTTATATAGACTTTCGCGTGTAGAGAGATAGAAGCTATTGACAGATTTAAAGCTGGCAAGAATTATTTCCTCTGTCTGTTGGAAGTCTAGGATGAACAGGAGATGGCATAAAAAATTCATTTTTCCTATCAGGGAGAGCAAAATAAAATAACCGCTCGGGGCCATTGGGAGGGTATTCTTTCCTAACGTTACTAGAGAAAGGGGCAAACTGGAGTGAAGTATAAATAGAAATTCTGCTTAGTTTAATTAAGAATCAAGGAAATGAAGACTTCGTCGCAAGGAGGCAGCCACAGAATTTTCTGAAATTGATAGGTAGCATTGAATGTGGAAAAGAATTCTGAATATATTAGTGCAACGAAGAGGTAACCAGCCAAAAGTTCTAAGGATGCTAGTACCTCCATCCTATCTGGATTTGGTGAAAGAAGGGGCTCGAAATTTTGAAAATTCACCCTGCCGTAGAGGAAAGAAATTTTCGTTTAATAATAGTGCTAGATGCTGCGTTAGTATGCACATTTTAAGTGGATAAAATACTCTCGACGCGCGTCCAAAAATATTTTGTTAACACTATTTTATTTCATTTTATTTATTTTCTCGTGAACGGGTAAGATCCATTTCGTGACAGGAGGTGAAAAGACGCAAAGTTTTTATTAGTTTCCTACCAGTTAATAAATTTGAAGCTGCCCCCTTCTCGCAGCTAGGTCTTCAAATGGCTTCGAGCGATCTATTAATTTTGTTATCCTTTAAAGAAATGTTTTTTTCGAACCCTCTCCGGTTTAAGCCCCGCTATATGGTCACGCGCCGCGAACGAGGGAATGCTTGGACGCAGCGATGAATCTGTTAATAGCGGAAACCAAGTATGGAATTGTATCGATGTTCTTAGGATTAGTACACTAGGATCTTTACGGATCCTCAATCAAATTCAGCGATCGAATGTCGCAACGATCGGTGCGCTTGGCTGTCCAAGAAATAGAGAAGCAGAATGCACACGTACACGCGTACACATAGGAAAGGAAGTTGCTCGCCGATGTTAGAATACGCCCCGCGAATAATCTACGTCGCAGGCTGAAAGTTCTCAGGGAAATGCAACCGGGAGAGGTACGAGATATAACTGTGAGCGCAGAATCGGTCGCCCCGATCGATTTCTCTTTCGCTGCCCCGCGAGGATCTCGACGATTTATAAACGTTTCTGAGCAAGCTTTTTAACGACACCACGGAACCAGGAAGAAACGAAAAGTTACGTTGCTTGTAGCAAGTCGTTTGCTGGGATCGAGACTCTCAGCATTGGGAATTCTAGAAAAATTGGAGGACGATGGACGTGAGGGTATGAGATCGATCCTGTTGGAAAAATGGTAGTTGAATAAAAATAATAGTTTATTTTATCGGAAATAGGACCGTAGTAAAATATGGCAGGAGTAAGGACCATTTTATATGAAGGGTCGTCTAAAAACGCTCGAAGGTATATAGCGGTCAGTGAATTAGTGATGACTTTTCTTACCATTGCAGTAAATAAAAACTTGCATATCACTCTGACATGGAGTTGATTTGTAGCCCTACGTAAGCTAGACAGTTATTATTTTTCTCTTTCTCTACTATATACCCCAAAAGTTGTGCCGTTTTCTTAGACGACCCTGCCACGGTATATTGAAATATTGATATTCAAACTTAATTAAATTGACTAAAGTGATTGGCTAAAATTATGAGACAGAGTCGCGCCTTGAATCGACGGAGAAGCTTGCATAAAATCGTCGAGACCCTCCGAGAGGTTCAGCTTCACGCGTCACCGAGCGAGAGAAGTGAGAAACGGGCAATGTCGCGGCCGTCATACGCATAAATTCGTTCGTACGAAGACAATCGTTTTACGCTATTTCGAGAAAGTAAAAGACGCCCTGCTGATTTCAGGGTAACGGGTCGACGATGGTCGAGTATTACCAAAGCGACGAAAAAAGAAAGAAAAGAGGAGATAATACTATTAATAACTAAAAAGAGAAAAAAATACAAACTAAAAAAAACATCGACGTCGCGAGGGGATTGCTTGGTTTGCGGACCATTAAATACCAAATACTATACAACGATCGCGTTACAATAATTATTTAAACGTAGGGTGGAGAGTGGGGAGGGTGCAATGGTCGCCAGCGACGAGCTGGGGCGATCGTGCGCCGGTGATCTGCGTGATCCACGATGTAGCTAGACGGGCGAGGCGTGAGGGAACGCGCGGCCGCCGAGAGGTCGAGTCCAATCGCGATAGGATTCGTTGCCGTTCTGCGGTTGTCGGTTAGTAAATTTGATTGAGGACGTCACTTTTTAAACGTAGATACATAGTGCGTGTGCGTTTCTCGAGCAGTAGCGAGGCTCCGATTAGTTTCATGCTAGGGCATCTTCGTGGATTTGTCTCCGCGCTGTCGGCGAATCGAACAGGGAGAGCATAGAAAACGAAAGCAGCATGGGTTCGATGTTAGAAGATTCCTTAATCGCGTGGTCGACAATGGAACGTTTCTTAGAGCGTGCACAGGCAACGAGAGATCTGGGAAAGATTCTTCGGCGCTGTGCACAGCGAGAATCGTATTCTCACAGCGATTCTAATTCGATTCTAATATGGCCGTCCCGTTCGGAACACTTGGGCTCCTTTTCTTTTCCGTCGTCTGTCGGACGCACAGTTGCCATGGCTTGCTCCTACGCGTAGTGGAGAGGGAACACCTACAGCAGTGGCGGTACACTGTGTAATGACGCCGTGACGACACCAGCGCCAGTAGGCGTTTCCCCTCTACTACGCGTAGGACAAGCCTGGCAAAGTGGCAACTCTGGCTCGGACGGAACGAGAATGATAGTTTGGTTCGTTCGTAGTCGTGAAAAGTTACGAGTTGAATGTTCCTTGCTCTGCTGAGACTAGAGGGGTATAGGGAAACGGGAAGCTATAGTTCGTAAATTTCTACGCGCGTGCTAAAGGACAAGAATTCCACTCCGACCAAAAGAAAGCAGAACTCTACGTCGGCCGATGGCTCTGTCGAGCCTTCAACATATCGCTAAACCAGTCGCGTGCTATCAGGATTAGGGGACACTGCAATATTACTAATTCCGTGGAAACACTTAAGGTGCAGAACGTTTACGACCTAATTATTTGCTTACTCACATCCATGCACATACACGTACAAGATGCTTATAACTCGAGCGGTCTCAGAGCGCGTCAAATTGTAAGCAACTCCCATTTCGTGATAGATAATACTAGAACGTTGAATCGCTAGGCGCAGATTCACTACGTGATAGTGGGTCCTTCTGAAACGTACTTAAAACTTCCCCTTAAGCTGCACTCCCACGTCCGCGACACGCGGTACAAAACGCTCGAAAAGGATCCCACGTCTTTTCGAAAAAATGACGGGCATGCGAAATATTTGTCCTGATTTGTCTTTCACACAGGGGAATGAGATTTCAGTTGTGCTTAAGCGTAGTGTGTGCCGCGGGTTTCGTGATGGGAGCGCGGCTCTACGTCGCGTCCATAGCAAGTTCTAAGCGAACGGCGTCTCGTGATATACTGCTAAGCAGAAGGATTATAGGGAAACTGTGGAAAGGGAGAAATGAAGAAGGGAACGATGCTCAAATTGTAAGTGACTGTGCGACTCGGCGCGCATCGCTAAATCGCTTTAACGTCGAGTAGGGGCGCGTGCGCGTCAGACCCGTACACTAAAGACTGTAGAGATTCTAAGACGACGGTAGCGCTCGCACCTTCTGTGAATTGCACCAAAATAATTTTTTACGGATATGTATATACGCGAGTGTACACGTGCTTGCGCTTAACAGTGCCACGCAGACTCGCTTTCGTCGCCCTGCAAGCGATCCGTACTGTTCGCCTAACTCGATTTTTTATATTCGTTAAGCTTGTACATTGCGTTACGCTACGACTGCTCTTCTGAAGCTCGTGAGGAGGCTAAATCGAGATAATACACTATACTGCCGGAAGAGAGATTGTAACCGAGATCGTCGAGTTTTAAAGACCAATCACGATCCTCGATTCACGATTCTTCGCCTCGAAGGCTTGCACAACGCCTCGCTGGCCTTTATTGTTTAATTCCCTTAAGTTCCTTGAATTAAAAGTTCCTCGGATCGTTTAAATATTCGGCCAGATGCAATCTGGCGCGATGCGTTTAACTAACGGGCGTTTCGTGAATTCTGTGCGCACCAAGTCGGCACCGTTTCGTTTTACTTGTTACCTAGATTGTATATTGAGAATTAGTTTTATCGTGTAACTGCAATTATAACTTTCGGTTGCAAGTGTATTTTATAAAGGAAAAAACGTGTAAAAAAAATGTTAAAAGAAAAGTTTGACCAATTTTACGTCCCCTTGTGGCTTTCGCTCGATTTAAGAAACTTCTCGTCGTAAAACGCATTAACTTATTTCCCTCCTCTTATGTTCCTTTACGCGTAACAACATATTTGTCCATGTATCATAGAGCTTCATTCCTATGTATGCAATGTACAGCACAAAACATACTTGAAACATTCAAAGAGAGCTGTTTTCCAAGGGTAACACACGCGGAAGAGTCGGCTCAAGTGTGCGTGTGTATTTTAAGTATGTTCTGCGCTACGAATTGCACATACGAGTACGTGGTTTTAAGTATATTCTGCGTTACGTGCTTCACATGTGGGAATGTGACTTAAGTATACAGCGCTTTGCATATCCTACATGTGGGAGCGTGACCTAAATATACTTTGCGCTTTGCATCTCCCACATGTGGGAGCGTGACCTAAATATACTTTGCGCTTTGTATCTCCGACATGTGGGGGCGTGACTTAAGTACACATTGCTCTTTACATCACACGTGTGGGAACGTGACTTAAGTAGAAATTGCGCTCTGCATCTCGCACGTGGGAACCTGAGTGTAAACGTGCAGCGCGCCGCGCGTTTCACACGTGGGTACGCGGCTTAACGCCTTGCAATCATCGCTTTCGCTCGTTCAACTTCGTTTCTCCACCTTCTTCGATGCTTTTCGGCTGTGAACTTTACAACGCTGATACCCGAACGGTATATACGTCATTCTCGAGTGAAACTAAATATCGACAATCCAACACGGGAGAACTTTTAAGGACTTTAACGAACATTTTCTTATTAGCTCCTTTCTTCGAGTTCAGACGAACCTTTGGCATCCTGTAACTTAAGCGCCGGTAAATGAACGTTTCGCCGTGATACCGTCGATCGCGCAGTTCCGACTAAATATAGATAGCCACGGAGAGGGATACTGAACGGGAGAAACGGTGGGAGCAGAACCGCGAGAGTAATGAAGGGTGAATTGATTGGGAACGTAGAGTGCAGATTACATAGGATTTGGACGCGATAAAGGAAAGGGAAGAAAAGAGAAATTAACTATCGTTCTTAGTGTTTTATATATATTATATATGTTACGTTTCAATGTACACTACGAATCGTATTAATATGATACGTATATGATAACAATAATATATATTATATACATATATATTATATATATATGAATGATATATCGTTAAATGGGCTGTGGTAGAAACCTTTATATACTTTATACACCAAACGAGTCGGATCCTCTTGTTTCGTTTGTTTTTTTCGAGAGAAATGAACGATAATAACGGAAGCAACAAACGAACAAAAAAGAAAAAATGAAAAAAGAAAGAAACACATATGGGAGGGGTGGGGGTGGGGTATGGCATCATTTTACAAAAAGACGCTTCAGTCGTTGAGTGCGTAGCCACTTGTCCTATATTCTGTCACACAACGATTACCTTGCACAAAATGTACCTAATTATACTTAATATAGTAGGATCCGTCTTAATGATTGTCAATAATACTGTACCTACCGTGCCCGTGGACACGGGTGAATTATGATATTAGGCTAATAAGGCTGTAAGGCGTAACTACGATTAGATAGAGAGACCCAGTCGCTGAAACTGTGTACTGTGATGCACCTGCTTCGAAGGGCAACGCCTCGATTTTGCTAATCACATGAAACCTGGCGAAGAATATCGCTCGCGACGCCAATCGTTTCTAAACCTCCCCCCTTCTTCCTTCTCGCCGTTCTTGTACGCTCCATTTTAGGTTAATTTCTGTGGATGAATCCTTTTTAAACGGAACTTTTGAAAAGCATCCATTTACAACGTTACGATATTTGGTACACGACCTTTTAACGAGGTTTTGATATTTCGAAGCTTTTCGCGGTGACGTCATCGTAGGAACGATTATATAATAATATATTCTGATTTTAGGGGTTATTAACGTCGCCCGTAGTCGCGTTCCAGTAAGATTTTACGAACACTCTTTTTCGCGGCATATCTAACTCTCTATGCGCTTTTGGTAATCTCGTTTTAAGGATCGAGGACTCGTCCTTTTGTCACGTTAGTAGATTTCCGGCTGATCGTATGTACTTACGAATGATTTATCAGTATTTGCTTTCGCGACCGTCTTTGGATTAGTTTTAACCCAGCTGTTCTCAAGTCTGTTTGTGTCTGAAATGATTCTTACTTATGGATCCAAGCTAATTGGAGAAACTTGTCTGGCCCTTTCTAATTTTATCTTCTTAGATTTTCGTTTTCGTTAACATTCTCAATATTTTATATCGTATCTACAAAGTAACTGAAAATTATTTTAGGTCAAATAGACTTAAGGAGAACAATGAGGACTAAGAGCTTATTCTTTTCTTTTTCCTCCACTTCCTCCTCCTTCCCCCCCCCCCCCGTCTCTCCCCTCTATTTCATCGATCACTTCGAGATCGCGAAAACAAGTGTCTACAGTTGCCCGTTTCGGGCCGCGTTCCGAGCGAATCTTCGAAGCAGCGCGCACGACTAATTGTTTATATGAATGTCATAGCCTTAGTTTCGCTAGTTGAGAAAAAGAACGAATGTTTTAGACCCTTGCTCAAATAAATAAAAAAAAATTAATTTCGATGTCACGAATGTTATATACCGATGTTAATTTAAGTTAAGACTCCCAAAGCAATGTCCACCATTCTCGCGGCGACGAGTAATCGAATGGACAACGTTTACACGCTTCCTCACGCGCGTGTTAATCGCGTATGCTCGGGGCGAGCAACGGATTCTCGTGTCCCGTGTCCTTTGTTACCAATAGTTTGACGAATCGTAGCTGTCTGGCCCGGCACCTTGTCGTCGATATATCTGTACAGGAGTTTTAAGAAAGTCTTTCCCTGGTTATGCCTTTAATTTAGCGCGTCTCTTTCGCGTCGGTATGTCTTCGGAGGGATAAACTTCGTGGGGCGTGGAGGGGGTTGTCTTGCTTGCGCGCATGCTGAAGTTGCATCCTCGACTGGCGCCCGATTTCGTCGTCCGTCGCCCACTCTTTCGAACAAGGTAAACAGACGACTTCATTATTATCGTAGACTGTTTCCAACGGAAATTGTCTCGTAAAGTTTGGACACACACAGGACCATGTTTTACGTAACCGTAGAGGATAAGACCTTGAGCTTAATGTATTCTCTCGTGAAACCGTGTATAAAACTCCTGTTTGTACCTTACTAGTTTACTATGACGCTATTATATATTACATGTATGAAGGAATTGAAAGTGAAGAGAGAAGCGATCTATTGAATAAGAGAGAGAGACGGGGGAGGGAGATAGAGCGAACGAGAGGGAGAAGAGATAAGAGATAGGGATTTTATTGTCCATTCGAGGATCACGTTAAGTTTTCTTCTGTTTTTCTTTTTTTTCGCTGGAAAGCGACGGAAGATTAGCGTGTTAGTATCGTTAACAAGAAGATGCGTATAATTATCGTGCTTTTGCTTCGAAATGTTTCATACACATGTTTTTAACTGAATCGTTTCAATAGCGGGGCAGGTACATGTAAATGCCGTTCAGTGAAAGACTATATCAGCAAGGCTGGTGATTAGATTTCGGTTAGTTTCCTTTTTTTTATGTTAAGCATGATAACGGTTTAGCAAATGTGTTTTACTGAAAGTGTCCTTCCTATGTAAATTTACTTGTTTGTCCGCATAAATTATAAATAAATGATATCTTTCGTGTTCACGTACATCATGGTCCTTTTTCACTCTTCTTCGGAATGTACGGCGCTATTGGACAGGTAGGTAATAAAATGAATTCTATGCTATGCTACTGTTTGCTAAGGCGGACTCCCTTGGTCCGCAAGGGGCAGGGGCGGATTTTCGGATTTGGCGCCCCTAGGCTAACAAGCGTCTGCCGCCCTTTCCGTGAAATATAAAATATTTTAATTGAAGAGTCGAGAAAATCTCAAAACTAATTCAATATTGTTACTCATGCGAGTTTTTGCTAATTTGCTACATGAAAAAAGTGAATTGTTTTTAAACTGGTTACAAGCTCCTGTGTTTAAACATTTTCCAATTTCTTTCGCTCAAAATTTATCGCTCCCCAGTTTACTGCTGTCCAAATTTGCCGCGCCTCAAAATTTTCACTCCCCAAAATTTGCTGCCCCTCTAAACTTTCCGCTCTCCAAATTTTCCACCGCTCAAAATTAGTCGCTCCGCAAAATTTTTCACCCCTAAAAATTTTCCGCTTCTCAAATTTGCCACTCCTCAAAATTTGCCGCTCCCCAAAATTTGCCGCCCTAGGCTGCAGCCTACTTAACCTATACACAAATCCACCCCTGACGATGGACGTTCAATTATTGAATTGCAAAGTTGCGAGTGGTTGTAAATAAGGATATCACCTTCAATGCATTGTTGTCGTTTTTATTTCGTAGAAAATTTTGAGACATAAGTAGAAATACATACGGAGTTTCAATTTGAACTGGGAATCGTGCACATGCGCGCGTAATCAATGGTTCATTAAAAATAACGAATATAATAACATAATTAGAAGGAAATGTATGATTCAAGATGAAAGTAGAAGAATATAAAACTATTTGTTCGAATAAAAATCGGCTGTAATGTATAGCGATAATAGAAAATGAAGTAAGTCGGTAAGTTAATTCAAGGTTTACTTTCTTCATACTCTTTACTTGTCAGTACGCTTTGTACACCTTCGTATTACAGTATAATTACAATAGTAAACGTAACTGTTAGTTATGCTCTGTAAACGTTTAATAGTTATTGCATGAAATTGCATGATTGGCTTACAATACTAATAATTATTGCCGTTGAACAGTTCCGTTGTGAAACACAATATGATACCCGAGGAGATTTATGTCCGTGACAATATATGTATAGAGGAACATTCGATATATGTATAAAACAAGACAGTCGCAAAAATTGCATCGGGTACTGAACAAGCGTTAAGGCAAATGTGAAAAGACTTGTTTTGCTGCAACATGGAAATATACAAATATTTATATAAATATCATGTACAAAATGTTCTATATGGCAGCGGTTTAATTGAAATCAAATAATTGTGAGCTAAAACGACTACTATACAGAATGGATAAGTTGTGTATGTATAATATATATATATATACACATAATATTATTATTCAACAAGTGTTGGATAAAATTATTAAATATTACCGTGTATCATACAAACCTTTCAAATGCACTTGATTGAACATTCGATATCCTATGATAGTATGCGTACATGATTCGATATAACTATTGAATAGTCGAACATAATACAACTGAAAACTAAACTTTTTTTCGGTACATACCTTTAATCTCGATTACATATAACAAAAATCTAAACTCGTAATGCCGATCTTCCGAATCATTTTCAAGTGATAGAGCATAATTTAAATATTTTAAATGAAAATTAAAATTAAAAACTGTCATAATACTTTTTACTTTGATTTAAACTTGTAATACCGATCTTTCAAATTGTACCAAATATTTAAGATGTTACATGTGTAAATGAAAAAAAAAGATAAGTATATTAATAAATAAATTGTTGATATAACTTACAAATAATCTCAATGATATTTCTACACATGTCTAACGTAATATAAATCTCTTTTCAAAGAAGTATAGCTTGTCTTGTGATCCGAGAAAGCATTACGATTTAAGATTTTCCTAGTTTTCAGATTCCTAGTATTAATTTTACTTTCAATAAATTTCTATGTTCACTATATACGTAAAATATGTTTGTTTCGTATAGGTGTTCTGTTCTCAGCATACACAAATGTATACCCTAAACGCAACACAATAATAATGCTTCAATTTTATCGTAATAATTAAAATAAATTATATCGTGAAAAAAGAATCACTTATACGGAACAAATAACAAGCTCAATATGGTCGAAGCAATCTTCTATCTTTGGCATTTACACTAAATAATCTACGTACAAAGTATAGCTGTAAAGTAATGCAATGTTTGTACTAATTTGTATATTTTTCGTCGGCATGATTGATGGTTAAGGCTGCTTATTCCTTTTGGTCTGTTTTTTTGAATCGCGTACTCAAGAATGTGAGTTCATCGGAGCTTCAAAGCACAATATATTTGTAATCGTAACATACAAATTATAAAACAGATTATAAACTTTATCAACGATCATTAACATTGTTTAGCAATCCAATAGTGAACGCACTAGATTTCCTAACTTATTTTACATTAGAAACGTTGAAGCTATAGACGAATACTGCTAGCCTTACGTGCAAAAAGTTTATCTCAAATTGTTTAAATTCTCTTAATCATTCGTAGTTTTCGTTATTCATCTATGTGTATAATACAACGTTACCCTTCGATCGAAGAATAACAGCACACAACATCCATTGTTCATCGTGCTACGCATACATTACAACAAACGTGCATCAATGTAAAATGAAATCCAAAAAAGGTCTGCGTAATTCGTTTTACGTTTCATTATATGCATGACTGAAAAATCACATGATAGCTATGCATACGGATTTGCTTTAAAAGAATGACGAGAAATGTGACCATTCTGGAATTTTGAAAGTACATATGTTGTAATCTATCATCAATTCGGTATTACTAACTGGTAAAACGGGGACTGAAATTGTCGATCTTGCTCATTATTGCTAATTGATTTTAAAGATATTCTACTTAGAAAAAGAAACAATGTGCATTACAATTGTTAATCTAGGTAGAATCGTATCTATCCCTGAATCACTCTTATGTTAGACACTTAACAATGTTCTTACTAATACTTTATCTGGTAGAACTACGCGTTCCACATACTACTAACGATCGTTTGCAACATCATAGCGAAGTAGATTCAGCATTCAATCCTGTCAGCACGTGGTAGTGCTGTTGTAAACGTTTCAGATTATTTGATAAATATACATTTTCTATGTACAAATCTTTCACTAATATGTCAGTCCACGCCAATCGTTCAGCCTACGAAAAATGTTATGTCAGAATATTTAATCTGGTCGCGGATAATTAATGATTCTAATGTAATCATTGCGGCAGTTAAGTAATACCTGAATTACCTAAATATTTAAAATACAGTTTAGGAAGATACATACCTGTTCCGCGCTTGTTTGAAATTCTATTCGAAGCCTTTCTTGAGTGCTGCGAAGAAGACATTGCAGTTCCGACACTTCTGTTTGATGTTGGGATATAATATCTAGAACAGTAATATTGTTTCTGTAATCATTGTGGTATAATAATATACAAATGGGGATTTGCTTACGCGACAAATAATAATTGCACACGAAATTCTGAAGGTAAATTATAAGGAACCTTACGTTGTAGTACGTTTTCGATTTGATACTGTTGCTGCTTGAAACATTCTTGCAGCTGATGTTTCTTACGCTCTTGTGCTTGAACTTTCATACTCAAGTTCCGTAACATATTTATATTTACACAACACATCTGCGACTGTGCATCGTTCTGTAGGCATTGAATGTTCGCAGCTTTTAAATTCTGCAATTTTAACGTATTCTGCATCAAGTCATATTCTGTAGGATGTATAGTTTCGTCTTTCGTGAATTTTCCACCGACTTCCGTCGTCTTCCATTGGGGCCCCGGCTTCTCCACTTTACATGTACTATTTACATCTTTCATAGAGTATGGCATGTGCAATTGGTGCGGCGTGAAATCACTGATGTTGATGCTTTCTTTTGCTACTCGTGGAATAAAGTCACTCGGTAAGCTTGAAGATTCTAGAATTCGATTGAATTTAAACTCTTCTGGAAGTTTACAGATATTATCACTGCACTGGGCTAACTTGGAAGCAGATTCACTGGACGGTTGAACGTTAAACGAATTATTAGGAACATAATGTGATTGCATCAATAAAGGCGCGAAAGTCGACTTATCTCCGACTTGTACGTTTGCGTCACTCATTGTCGGTCGTTCCAAGGATTTCATTCTTTCATGCAGCTCTATAACTTCTTTGTCTTTCTGCGAAATTTCTTCTTCCATTTGCGCCCTCCATTTCTCGAATTCTTCTTCGAGATCGAAATACTGTATAAATGAATTTCGTTTAATTTAATTATCTAAAGTAAATTCACAACTTATTTAATTATAAATTATGCAACTTTCATAGGAAACTTTACAGTGGATTACAAGATTAGTGCAGTGAAAGGGCATTTCATGAATATATTTAACAAAATAGGATTACTTATATGTAGAGCGAGGAAAGCATGAAGCATCTTACTTGTTGTTCTAAATTAAACTTCTCTTCTATCGGAGACAAACGCCCGCCATTCTTCACTTTATCCACCGGACTAATTAACTCTTCGTATTCCTCCATTTTAATTATGAGCTCCGAGAACTTTTCATTGCTAATCTTCTGTTCCTGTTCGAATAGCTGTCTTTCCTCTTCCAGCTTAGTGGTCCAATAATCTTCGCATTCTTCGTATTCTATTTTCAGTAACTCGAGACTCCTCTCTAATTCCGCACATTGGTCAGTTAATTGTTTCTTTTCAGCAGCATGCACTGCGTCAAGTTCTTGTAGCTTTAAATTTAGGACATCGACATCTTCGATTGGTTCACTTTTCACCGCAACCGAATTTACTTTTGCGCTGATCTCATTAGACATTTTCGAATGATTAAGCAGAACGTCTCTCTCTTTATTCGATTTTGAGTGATCCGTAGTTGTGTGTTCTTCTTTGCGAGGAGGATAATCTCTAAGACTTGGAACTTTATTCTGTGACGTATTCTTCACATCTTGATTGTTGAAATTATCGTCGATATCACAATTATTGTCACTACTGTTGGATATCGCAGCTCGTTTAACAGAAACAGAATTCTTAGGTTTGGAAACAACGAAGTCCCTCAACGATTCGCTCGTCCGTTCCTCGCATTCCGTTTCCATTTCAGATGCAATACTTTTGGCAAAATCTGCTTCTTTGGCAATTTGGATGCTCGTGTTCGATTGTAATCTCGCGATCACTTCCGATATCTCATCTCTAAACGTACAATTTTCTAAGGCGCACATGGTACTATTTGTTAAAATATTTTTCAGCTGCTTTACTACGAAGTCTTTAAAGATTTTCAAATCTGTATTTTGATAACTTCTCACGGGCTCCTCTTCGTTAGAGTTGCAAGGCGTCTACGCAAATAGTAACGAAGCATATACAAATTCAGAATCATTCACACAAACTAAATAAAATATAAATTAGTAAACGCTACTCACAGATGTGGAATGTTGTAAGAATACATCTAAATCGTCTTCTTCGTCCACTACAAATGCTTCTTTATCTGAAAAATCGTTAAATATTAATCCTTCTCTGATGAAACCTAAACCCTTATTACCTTCAGTCTCATCTAATTGTATATTCCTCGTTGTATGAGCACCGGATAGATTATTCTGTCTGTAATAACATAACGATGTTCGCATGATTTCCTTAATAGCAAGTAAATTTTATAAAACACTTTGGTACTTCATATATTACCGTGTATCTTTAATATAGCTATCGTGTAACTTTAAAGTTTCTAGTTCCACCGTAAGCTCGTCATTCTGATCTTGTAAAAGGACAGCTTTCGACTGTAATTGTTTGATACGATCGACTAAATATATAACTTCTTGTTGCTGTTTCATCTCTATATTTTGTGACTAAATAGAAAATTGAGAAACATTATCCTAAACAAGATAATCTTACATGTAAAGTCCTTTTCATAAAACCATTTCTGACATACCTCGTCATGTTCCGCTGCCAACATCTTTATCTGAGTCAATAAATCATTATTCGATTGTTTATATCTATCAATTTGGCTACGAAGACTCTCATTCTCAGTTTCTAGCAGCTGATTCTCTTGCAATGTATTTACAAACTTATTTCTAATCTCATGATTCTCTTTCTGCAACGTTTGTAATTGATCATCCTTCGATTTCAAAGCACTAGCGCCCATTTCCCGTTCGGAGCTAAGTTGATTGGAAAGATCTTGCAGGATGTCAGAGTGGCGTTGTTCAAGTTGCTTTCGCAGGTTCTGTACAACCTCCTCTTGGCGAGTATGTTGTTCATCGATTTCTTGCGCAAGAGTGTTCGCTCGCTCATTAGCTTCTGTGATGTCGACACGTAACTTTTCCTTCTCGCCATTTATATTCTCTATCATGAGGCTACGGACATAGGAATGCAATTGTTAATGGGCACAGGTTTCGTTCATTTCAAATACTCGTTTAGAAAGTACGTAATACTTACTTGAGACTATGCAATTCTTCTTGATACAGAATTAGAACATCCCGTAACAGCATTATGTGCGATCGAATAGCTGAATGATCTAACGAGTCATTGAAGCTCTTCAGTTCGTCGCACAGGGTGGTTGTTAAATCAGTTAAACAAATTTCAGAGGTTTTCAGACTGCCATCCGTTAACAAAGATGCATTCGCGATACCAGAAAGTTTCCACGCATCCAGGAAGGTATTATTTCTTGCGAAGCTGTATTCCATAAATGATAAACATGATGAAATAAAGAATAATATTTATAACTTCTTCTATTATGTTGTAATATTTTGGTGATATTAAATGCTCAAAGGCAAAGTGTTTTATTAAGTTTAGGAAGATAAATGCAGGCAATTAAAATATAGTACCTAGTCTTACAAGGTGTATATACATCGAAATTACGTTGTCTAAAATCTGGTTCACTCAATTCTGTCCCAGAATCATTCGTTTTGTCTAATGTTAATTGTTCCTCCATGGTTGCCTTATTTTGAAATATAACGAGAAATTCATCCAGACTGATTAATCCATCACAATTCTGATCTAGTTTCTCAAAGATGCATTGTGTAATCTGTATAGAAAATGCGTTTAGTTTATGGAGGACGCTTATAATAAACATAGACAATTAACGAACATACACATTAAAAATAAAGAAACAGATTATCGGTTCTATAGTTACTTGTTTTGGAAGAGCCGGTATCCCTAAGCAATTAGATATAAAATACATTGTTGCAGAATCTACATTTTCTTGTAAACAGTTATTTATTTTTTCCCATAAACATTTCAGTCTATTATCGTCCAGCGTCGTATCTGAAAAGTAGCGATATAAATTTCTAAATAATCTACGCGACTCCTTTCTTTGGAAAGCTATAGTAACTGCAGCTAGTACACTCACCTGTTTTTACATTAGGAATATCTACATCGCGGTCGGAATTATTAGGTGCTAGCGAGTTACATTTTTTCCTATCTATACTGCACGAGTTAATGCCACTTTGGGACTCCGTCGTCGCGTCTTTCTCCGCATGTGTATCCAATTCTTGCGTTTTGCCTAATAAGGTCAATAGAGCGGTTCGAAATTCTTGGAAAGATATAGACTGTTTCTCATGTTTCCGCAACTGAATGCATGACTTTAACTCCTCGCTCTGCTCCGTGAGATGTAACTTGTGGCATAAACTCAGCCAATTATCCTCCTGCAGTTCAGTCTCGCCTTTTGTCAGGCAACTTTGAAACACAGCATAAAGCTGCTGTTCGTAAGGGTCATTGTTGTGTTCATCCATGGCATCCTTTCATTGCCTTTGATATATCACAATGTACAATACATCTATAAAGATATTTACATCGTATATTGTACTCTTACTAATATGAAAATTACACGAAATGGAATTCATAATATATCCAGCCGTTGATTCCAACAACTAATATTATAAACAATGCCGAATGGTACAAATTAAATTTGCGGAAAGAATACTGAGAATACTATCTTTGAACGTAACATTTATTAATTCTTTAAGTGCTGTTTTCTACACAGAACCCATTTTATTAAACTACAAATGTTCAGATCAGTTTGCAACTTTAAAATTTATGCCATAGATATTTCCTAAAATTGCTTTGAATATAATTGCAGTTGATGTAATTATATTCCTGTTTATTAGTACATAGTTATCACGCGAACTGAACGTCGTAGACATATTTCTGTGAGACTTGATATTATTAATCTCTAAATCTTAAAATAATTTGCGATCTTTCTTTAACGTGTTAAAATACATAATAATTTAATTAGAGATTTATTATTATACACACGGCTATACATCGGAATCAACGATAAACAACAAATAAAGGTGGCTCGTAAAACCGATATTTATTATGTAATAAATGGAATTATTGAGTCAACTTATTTTATTAACTTGTCTTACCGGCGATCGACCGATTTATTCATTCAGAAACTGAATAAGCCTAATCTTGTTGACATAACAGAAATCCCGGAATTTTGTAAATAACCTAAATATACCTTGCACGCGAATAATCACGTTAATCTAAGGAGCACGCAGATCAGTGACTTACAATGGAAAGCAATTTGACGACATAAACGAGTGTACGTTAACGAGCGTTGAAACGAATAAACCGTTTCTTCGAGCAGAAGCTGTTATGCTAAATTTCCGTTATTTTTAGATGCGTGACAAATATGTTGTAAAATTAGTTGTATATCTTGCGCGAAATATTGAAAAGCTTAGTAAACTGTTTCTATTTAAAATTGACAAAATAGATTCCTGGGTATGGAAATTCGCTATTTTAATTGTTAGTCGAGCAAGTATATCAAATATCTGTGTTGTAAAATGATTATAACCTACCATTATGTTACAAAGTTCGTTTCACTACTCACGCATGTATGTGCGTATATACACATGCACACATGCGCATATTAACAACGACCACGCAGTATAGGAACGTTTACGCGCACTGAATATTCCACGCGCTAATAGGCGCGGTTCCACCCTTCACTGTTAAACTCGATTTGACAGTTTCTTGGAAAATTTCAAACTTCTACTCGTGTCACGCGATTCCGAAAAAAAGATAAACATGGTTTAAATCTGCTAAATCACAATGGGGTACGGCAGGTGGCGTGTATCCATCGCTGGGGCGCGGATGACGCGTCTTTTAATACTTATCTTTGCAATGCTTTCGTTGAGAATGAGCCTTATCTGAGGACGGTTGGAGTGAATATTTGAAATCGAGGGTTTTAAGATTTCACCTTTTCTAACGCTTGCTCATACTTTATCCGCAGGAATTTACGGAAATCGAAATTATTATTGAATTGTATTACGCTCCTCGTCAGAAAAATATTATTTATTGTGGGAAAAGATGCTTCATTTTGACAAGTGATATAGCGTTGTTATATCGACTACTTAGGTATATGTAGGCACAAACAAGGTATAGGATAGACTTTACATGTCATAGGAGTTTGTGTCACACGAACTGAAATACCGACGTTGTGGAAAATCAGAGGATTTGACGCGCACTCTGTATTTCAGAACGGCGACTCTAGGAACTAATGCATCACAATCACCGAAGTCGGTAAAGTTAGTAAAGGAAAGAACTCTGATTTTTCACAAAGTCGGTATTTCAGTTCGTGTGACACGAACTCTGTTCTTATAATAATTTAAATATTATGCAATATTAATACCTTGCAATAAGTCTCGTTTCGTAGCAAACAATGAACTACACCATTTACATTGCATTTAGTCTGGAAAGCACTCGATATGAAAGCCGATTCTTCCAATGTTCGATCAAATAATTGGATTACATATTAAGAATATTCTATTCCATAATAGCACATAATAATAATAATAACAGATCATCTTCATTACACACTACATCTAAAGAAACTACATCAAAAGAGAAAAGATACAAAATGTTAAAAGTAACTTTCAGGTGCAATAGTAGCGTGTAAAAGTCGAAGTTCAACGACATAAAAACATCGCTAAAAGTGCGCCGCTATTACACCTAACCTCAAAATCGTTACTAATTATAAACGCTTTTTTTTTAAGTTGGAAATCCCCACGGATATCCCCAACCCTCGGGGGTGGGTCAGGGGTTATGTGGGACTCGACCCATTAAAACCACCAAGGTGACCAATCCTGGCGCGGGGAGCCGCATCCGGGGGGAGGACTTTCACGAGATCAAACTAGCGATTATATTCGCATGCCTTCCCCGCGGATGCGTATAAGTGTTCCCCGCGCCAATGCCCCCTAATTCAGGGGGTCCTTCCCGAGAGATTATAAACGCTTTAAATTAACCTGTACAATCGGCGGCCATTCAACTTGGAAATCTAGACACACTCAAATGTATCATTCAAAACACCTGTAACTTAAAGTACACATAGCACGTGGTCATATGCATATATATATATATATGATGCATCGAAACCGTGCATGTGCCATCTAGCGTAGAATATATGTAGGTGTTGGAATGCACATTCAGGGAAGTGCAACAGAAAAATGTCAAACATAGGGGATTGATATGGTTTTCGGTTCTCTACAGTGGACATATTTCATGAGCCGCTGGATTAAAAATAAAATGCTTTTAATCGAAACAACGTGTATGCATTTCTCGTATGTGTTATTTATGGTTCGTCATTTGGTATCTTAATTCGAAAGAATCCAACATATTCCCGATTATTGCGCTATCTTCGAGGTCTTTGTTAATCAGCTTGAATCAGCTTGAATCAGCTGCTCTATTGTTATCATGATACTGTTGACATTCGGCTGAAGTGAAACAACGGCACTACATTTGTCGCTCGCGAAAGCAATGAAATCTTTGCTCAATGAGCAACGACCAATGCTGCTTTGTCGAGCTGAAGGTGGTCGTATTCTATATACGGAATATCATTAACCTTCGATAAAAACATAACCTCACTCCGCTGGCTGGTGTAGAAAAACCTATACTCTTTTCTTATGTTTATAGAGTAACAGAACGTTTCATCTTTATGATACATTGAACGGCTTTGAACCACGTAGATAGTATTTATACAAATAGTGGAAATGGACTGCCTTTTCACACAAAATATCACGGATGAACCGGAGGATATACCACAAACAGATGATCCGGTTTGGATTCTTGGGAAAAAATACAATGCCATAAAAGGTCTAATAGATAACTAAAATGAAGGCAGTGCCCGATAAACTAGATGTGTAAGATCTTGACTTTCAGAACTCGATGCGATTCGTAGAGATATAAGGTCCAAGTTGTGGTTCACGTATCGCAAAGGTTTCGTATCGATCGGTGGCTACAACTTCATATATACGTCTGACAAAGGTTGGGGTTGTATGCTAAGATGTGGACAAATGGTTCTCGGTCAAGCTTTAATTACGTTACACTTAGGTAATTTACGATCCGCTATATCTTAACGCCATTTGTTACATTCGATCGCGGGCTTTGCTACTTTCAGTTAAATGTACGAAACGTATTCTCGATAGCTAAGGAATAAAATAACTTTGTATTATGTAACGTACATATAAAAATAGGTAGGGACTGGCAATGGACACCAGAGACAAGAAACAGCACGTACCTGAAAATTCTGGA
This sequence comes from Andrena camellia, assembly GCA_029448645.1. Taxonomy (NCBI): domain Eukaryota; kingdom Metazoa; phylum Arthropoda; class Insecta; order Hymenoptera; family Andrenidae; genus Andrena; species Andrena camellia. Next base: position 16,229,357 of record CM055679.1, on the reverse strand, counting down.
ACGTTTTGAAGACAAGCGAGACGCGGCTTTCTCTATTCATCAAATCGCAGTAATGGGAACATCCGAAGGAAAAGAAGTTGGACAATGGTTCGGTCCCAATACAATAGCACAAGTATTAAAGTACATACATTTTGCATCTTGAATACTCTTATACGTTAGATTTGTTGTATTATCGAATTATCGTTTTCAGAAAATTAGTTGTGTACGACGAGTGGAGCTCGATCACGATACACGTGGCTCTGGACAATACAATAATAGTTAATGATATTTGTAAGTACCATCGATCCAATGCTTCTTCCAATCACAAGCACAGTTTGAAGATTTTTAACCGAATATTTACAGTAAGGCAATGTAGAGTAGAGGGAGGTATGACAGCAGAAGTGGATGGTGATGTACCATTAAAAGCACCTAGCCAATGGAAGCCTTTATTACTTTTAATACCTCTGCGCCTTGGATTAAGCGAGATTAATCCCGTCTACATTAATGGGCTTAAAGTAATAAAGAAATAAATGTTCTTGCATGAATGGTTAAAGAGGGCCCGAAACCTGAATGAAGTTGAGGATAACTATTTGTACATATAATTTTTCAGACTTCATTCAAAATTCCACAGTCTCTGGGAGTCATTGGGGGGAAACCAAATCTGGCGCTGTATTTCATAGGATGCGTTGGTATGTGTGAACCTTTCGAATTTTCAACAAAATTTCAGCATTACGAAGCAAACAGATATGCCATTACTGCCATTTGTAGGAAACGAAGTAATCTATTTGGATCCTCACACAACACAAAGGTCGGGCAGCGTTGATAAAAAATTGGAGGAGGAGGAAGTGGAGATAGATGCTACCTATCACTGCAAAGCAGCTAGTCGTATCCCTATAACAGTTATAGATCCTTCTGTCGGACTTGTTAGTATATGACTAAACTCTTTAACAAAAAATAATAATTATATTAGATAATAATTAATAATCTAAAGTGCATTAAAATTGTTCCCCCCAGTGTTTCTTTTGTGCAACCGAGAAGGACTTCAAATCTTTATGCAAGTCTATTCAAGAGGAATTAATTATTCCGGAGAAGCAACCCCTGTTCGAATTATGTGCGGAGAGACTGGCCCATTGGTCTGCGGCTGAGGATGCTGCTTCAGAAGCGATAGCAGCTTCGAGTTGTAAGTCCTTTTATATAAAACATTACAAAGCTTTTATATCGAAATTATTTCTATGAGTAATGTATTGTTTATTTCTCAAGAATTCGTAATCGTTTAATAATGACGCACGAGGAAGTTGAAATTTATAATATATTAAATTCGAAAATATACGATATTAATGGCAACGTTGTGTTAAATAAATTTGTCATGTTTCGTTGTAGTTCATAGTAACAAATTCTTTTGTAGTTGTAGATTTTGAACACATAGACCCACAATATGGCTCGTCCGATGAAGATTTCGAACTGCTTGGTTGACATTTAATTATCGATTAACATCAGTCTGCGATATGAGAAATATATATAATACCCTAAATGGTCCACTCACGTACACATTAAAATAAAACACAATTATTCATTGGATATGCATACTTATATTAAGCTAGTGCTATTTCAGTACTAGAAGTTGAATAATAAAATGATTTATACCAAACGATTAAGACACTGTACATATAACTCGTATTTAAATTTTTCGGGCATGAGTGATCGATAGAATTGTTAATATAATAAACGAATTTTGATACAAGTGAGCTCCTGTTCGTAAAGAAATATTCGATTTTACATACAATACAGTATGTATTTATTTTTGTATACCAAGTAACGTAATATTAATGTACGCTAACTAAATTAAATGGATCGTCAAATTACATCAGTAATTGTACACTCGAGGATGGTTTGAGAAAACAAATATTTTTTAATGTAATCCGTATAAATAGTCAACTACCATGCTAAGAGAACGTATTTAATCGCTTCTCTTCAAAGTGCAATTATAATGTATTCATTTATTAAATGTCTCTCCTGTTATTTATCACTTTAAATACAAATTGTTCAAAATATTTCGTGCGTCATGTTTCGTAATAAACATTTTGCAACATAGAAATTATTGGCAAGTCTTCTAAAAGTTAAAAGTAACTTCCGCGAATTTTATACACACAACCGTTATATACATCATTGTTCATTGTACACTGATGAAAAATCAAATTGAAAATTAAGAACACTCATGTCCCTAAAATGTTTTTTGCGCTTTTTAGCAAATAACGCGTACAAGAATCTTAATATGCACTATGTACACACAATTTGAAATGTGTTCAGGGGAATAATTATTCACGAAATTGTAAAATCTAAAATAAATTTTATGCTTCTAATTGCTTCTAAATGCTTAAACAATTGATAGTAGTTTATAGGACTAAAATTCATATCCAAGAATTCAGAATATTATATAAAAAGTGGATAAGTCAAATCATAATTTATACTGTGTATTATTTGCATAAGAAATATTTTGATAATAATTCTATAATGAAATGTAATAAAATAGAAATATTTCTATAATTATACTGAGTTAATAATGCTCGTTACGCTTGAAAACCCTGGATACTCACAAATTGATATTCACGAACATCGCATAGAATTTACAAATGAATTTATATTAAGAATATTCAATCGTGTTCTGTGGTTCGAAGTTCAACGCAATTATGAAGTTTTGTAAAATAATGAAATATAAACTATTTGTATACATGCTTAAACAAACCGTTTGACTGTTACGTTATGGCTATAGTTGAATTTGCATTGAAGTTATAATGAAATCTATTACGATCTACCACGTATAGTATAAATACATCTAAATTTTTATAAAATTTATCAAGAACTCTGCAAAATAATTAGACTATTGCTTCCTAAACACTTGTTATAAAACAAATATATTAATGATAATTGATTATCATGTCATAATATATATATATATTTAATAAAACATTAAGTATTAGATTAATGTTGGATGAATGAATATTTTGTAGCATAATGTATATTTAAAATACCAAATTTTCGCTACACTTTACAAACAGTAAATTGTGTTTATTTAAATGTCATAAAATTTTTTGTATTTCGAAATTTGTGTAATAAAATCGAACTTAAAGTTTGAAAGTGTTTTTATTGTAGATTATATAATTAAGTAAATAAGAAATATAATTGACTTACTAAATGTCTATAGTTATATGTATTTAATATGTTATAGTGGGAGATTATTTGAAAATATTTTTAGTTCAACATTTTAACATTATTTAACGACATTGCTTTTAAATTAGTAACTTCTAAAGGGAATTGGTTAAAGTAGTTTACTAACTTTTAAGAATATATGAGTGTCATAAATTTTTCCATGTAACAACATAATACATATATTATGTTAAAAACCCTATTTAAAATTGGAACATTTGTACTTGTATTATGTGTTTATTATCTACTATTTTCAACGTACACAATTACGAATTATTACATTTAAACGGTGTTAGCCCCTCAATTATAAACTATTGCACTGAAATATCATTAATCATTCAAAAATCGTGCTTGATATATTCAAGCACGAGTTATCCAATCACACATTTCTAGAATTCATTCGTCCCAGTTTATATAAAAATAAATATGCTTCCATATTTGTACATGAAAACTTGTATTATTTAAAAGTTTAATTCTAGTGTTTAATTATAATACAATAATGCATGATACGCACAAGTCACAGAAATCTTGTACTCGTACACTGCTAGTAAAATAGAAAAAAAAAACGGACATTTGAGGAACATTGTATACGCTTAATATTAGCAAGTTTTGGGCATACGCATAGTAACAGAACAACATTGCACTTTGTTACGCTGTTATTAAACGGAGAGAAATGGGGAGGGAAAGCAAATATTTTGATTTAAATTGGGCTGCATAAAATATTGAATATAATATATAGGCACAAACAATGCTAGAAGTAACACTTCAATAAAATTAAACACGAAGCTGCGTTCTGAAAAAGAAACATTTTAATGACTGAAATATCACATTTTTTACGCACAGTAGGTGTACACTCGTCTCTTTCCAGACTTATATATACTTACTAGTCGTTAATATGTAATTAATGACTAGAATATCTTTGGAAAAGAATATCCCAAGTCCGTTGCATAATTCAAACATTATTGATTCTTTTTGGCCTCTGATGTACTGTATTTACGATCTGTCAAACTGATGACAACCACAGTAATGTTGTCTGCAGAACCTCTATATGTTGAAGAAGCAAGTAGTGAGAGAAAGTTATTTAAGCTAATATACATAAAATAATTTTATAGCCTCGCTTTATATTACCTGTAGTAGCTTTGCAGTGTAATACTTTTTGCTCCGAAATGTGGTTCATTTATGCGTTCTTTAATAAATGCCACAGCCTCTTCGTTTGTAAAAGTATCCCACAAGCCGTCCGATGCTAGGACAATAAACATTGGATTGTGATCACTAAGATCGAAGGTTAAAATATCCGGCTCCGCAATCACTAATTTTTTATCCTTCAGCGGATAATCTCCCAATGCCCGAGATGTAGCTAATATACCAGCTACTCTCCATACGCCGTTAAATGTTACTAATCCACCAGCTTTATTTATTCTCCTCCTCTCTCTTTCCTAAAATTAATAGGTAAAACAGATTTGTTACGATCTAAGCAGAAGCTCTGCTTAAATAAGTAAACGTACATACTTGTTGAGGTTTATGATCGAAGGATAAAGGTATTGCGTTGCCTTTTCCATCGCACATTACGCCTCTCGAATCTCCAACATTTGCTACGATCAACTTATTGTCTTCTAAAATAGCAATTAAGGCAGTCGTTCCTGAGCACACACGAATTATAATACAGAAGTTACTTCGAGAGTCATGTAAGTGAATTAATATAGGCCTCAACTAAATAATTACCAGCTACATCCATATTTTTCTTCGCAGCCTCGACTAATAATCGATCGGCTGCTAACACTTCATCGGTCAATAATCTAGCATAGTTTATTTTATTTCCATCAAGGTAATTTGCAATATCTACCTTCGATGGTTTACGCGTTGTCCTGCATGGCCTCACCTTGAAACGAAGATAACAAATGTGTATTACTGTATTTGTGAAAAATACAATCTAGTAATCATCGTACCTCTCTTGTAATTGGTCTCTGTAAGCTATCCAACTTGTCAAGCAATTCTGGATCAGTTAGGCCAACAGTCTTCTTCATGCAATCGTCCGTCATCGATGTGCTTACTGTCTTTCGAAACGACTTCTTTCGTTCAACGAACCCTTCTGTATTCTCACTTTTCTCATCTTTCTGTGGCTCCTCAACATTATACGTGTCTTCTGTATTCCGTGGTGCTCTGCCAGCTATCATATCTTTCAATTCAACCACTCTTTTATTAATGTTCGGAATAAGATTATCGTACGCATAATTTGCTGCAAACTGTGAAAAATATTTGGTCTAAATCTATTTCATAGTTTTTAACGATAAATATATTCATAGTATGTAATTAATGTTACTAATACTGATATATTTTATAATATACAATGACATCGTAATTAGATAATTATAAGAAATTAAAATTATAACAATATGCAAAGTGCAATTTCATTATTATTTGTGTTTCTGTAACATCTCGTAGATATATCAATGTATATACCGAAAATATAATTTCCTTATTTGAAAATATAACTCATCTATTCATTACCGTACATTGATACCCCTTTTCCTCTATTAAGGGGACCTTCCGGTCTAGAGCCCCCATCAATAGGTGATCTTTAGGAATTAATTAAAGGAAAACTACTATATATAATTTAATGGGACTTTTTGCATTGTATTAAGGATGTCTTAAATTATAGAAATATATTTTTTGTTTTATAATTAATCATTGCAGACGGCACTGGGGAGTCGTTAAAGTCAAGGCGTCAAAAAACTGATCCAAATCGGTGGGAACTGTATCTCCAAAAGTTATTATCCGATTCGACTAAAACGTTTTTTATTTTGAAGAATATACTTCTGGCTAGGGGGGAAACCAGAAAAAAATACAAAAATGACATTTTTTTTTAGAAAATAACGACACTCAAATTTTGAAATCACTTTTTCCCTATATTTTTCATCCTTTCAACGCCTTTGAAAATTATAAATTTTCAATTTTTGTAATTTTTTCTGGTACCCCCTCTAGCCAGAAGTATATTCTTCATAATAAAATAAGTTTCAGTCGAATCGGATAATAACTTTTGGAGATACAGGTCCCACCGTTTTGAGAACACTGTTTCGAGAAAACCGCGTTGAAAGTTTTACGTGGGCGCCGAGTGGCCGGTTGTTGCCCATGCATTTGCCGCTAATCAAATGCCTATAACTTCGGAAATTTTACGAATTTCAACAAATCCTTTTAAACACCTATTCCTAGAAGGTTGATCATTCGAAAAATGAAATAAAAAAAATCGGTTTTTAGACCGGAAGGTCCCCTTAAGTGTAGGTGTTATCTGTCTAAACTGCTGCATGCACTATTTTATTTTTAGAAAAATTCCATAAACAATGATTGTATTGAATACGGTAATACTTGTTAAATTTACTTATGTAATCTAAGCAGTTGAATTAGCAACCATAAACATGTAACAAAAAACATTTCACATTAATCTACAGCGATATACCATCTATGTAAATATTTTAACTTATAAAATAATCTGGTTACATGATAAGTGCACTAGAATCTGTCTGAAATCTATCTTTGCATTTCATGGTTACTATTATATTATTACTCTTGTATAACTGTGCCATTATATAAGAACCACTTGTATTACCTTAATCCTGTTTTTTAATCTGTAATTTTGGAAGACAGTGATCGTATAAGATCATAAAAATACAATACAAGTTTCATATTACATGAAATGTCTAACATCGAGAAGGTAAAGTTTTCTAAATAGTTGATGCATAGACAACTGACGAAGTTACTACGATATTTAACGCTTTGGCAACCACTTGAGCAAATCTACATGTTTCATATTGCGTTGCAAGTAGACTTACACAAATTTTATTCCCTGCTATCCAAATACTATAGAATTCATTGGTGAATATATTGCGTCATAAAAATAGAGTTCAGTGTTTGCCGAGACATAATTCAGGTTGCCATCAAAATGTTAAATAAATCATTCGATATTACTGAACTTACTTCACCGCCATGTCCGTCAAATACCGCAAACAAAGATACACCTGTGTCATTTATATCTTCGTGTACAACAAAACGATCTTCCATGCGAGCTCTGTGGCCTTGAACGGCGTACGCAGCGATGTATCCTTGCTTTAACTCCCAGCTGAGTTTCACTCCATTATTAACGGAATCATTAACTAGGAACTGTAATTTTGATACCTATGAAATATACATAATAGTACGAAGTTATTATCCACATATTAATCAAATTTTTGCAATTAAACGAGTATCTAAAATCTGAAATTGTACATTTTTTTACAACACACAAATTTATACACAAAGATAATCTAAACTATAATAAAGATTTCCAATTGAATAATAAGCCGTTCTTTGTCTCTGTAGCTTCGATACCTTCGATGTTGTACGGCCAAGGGTATAGTGAATTCTTCCCAATAACGATCGACTCCACACATCGACGGCCTGTATGTAGAACAGCATTATTGCCAAAACTGCTCCGCAAACTAACACCTCCGGCTTCAATGCGTACGCCCTCATGATTCTCCAAAAGTACCCCAGAGGGGTATTTATCCCCGCATTTAATCCAGTGGGAATGCCCACTGCAAATTTCGATACCAGCTTCATGTGTGACAAATACGTCTATCGAGCAAACACAAATATTAAGTAAATACCTGCTCTCCGTTATTATAATATTACACATCGTCGATTAATCACGTTCATTTAAATATATCACAGTTATCAAATCCTCCGCTGTCCATCGTTCAAACGATCGAACGATGAATCTGATTTATTTGAATCTCTGCTTAAAGTGCGCGTTGTAAAAATAAGGGAGCACCTTACCGATACTATTTTTGAATATGAATTACGCGACGTGAAGAGCACAGGCTGAACATAGAACAAGTGTTCCCCGTTTTCAAGTGGAGTTAACGCGAGACAAAGGAGCGTTACGTTTAATTAAGCGTGTGTCACCTGATACAATATCCTGTCTTCGAGCTCGTCATCCATAATATATCGTGAAAGACACCTCGGATCAAGCCAGTTTTGCAGGTAGCCCAAGTGTCAGCGGGAATTCGGCAATTATTTATGAAAGCGCGAACGTGGTCGAGCATAAAATGTTCGTAAGAATCGCATTAATAGGTCGGCGGAAATCTGTACGGTCGTACGGTCGAGGTGTTTTGAAAAATTGCATTCGAAGTGGGATTTAATTTTTCACACCGTCCTGGTATCTACGGCAGACGATACCATATTACAGACGTCACTCTAGGCCAGTGGTCATAGTCACGGCGTAATCTTACGCACGCGGCATTGTGCACCGTTTGCACTACTTACCATAATAGCAATTAATTGCAATTATTTTAGAGGCAGTTGAGGGTTAAATTGCCTCAATTATTTTAACGACTCTGTATAATATTTCTGAATGAATAAAATAATAGGATTTACAATAAGAAAGAACTGTACAATTATACAGCAAACATTTGATATAAATACTATTCAATTTATGTAAATATCTTTCAGTGATATAATAAAGTATTTTATTCACATTATCTGGATGATTGTAATGACAATAAAATGATACGAAAAGTAGAGACACTTTTGTGTCGAATAGAAATAAGGTCAATTGATTTTTATGTTAAACTCGTGAACTAAGTACGTATAACTATATAATGGATAAAAAAAGTGGAAATTTTGAAGCATCTGGTTAATTTTATTTCCTTCAAAAAGTAGCTGATTTCATCTGCTGTCATATCTATTTATATAGAGCTATAAATAAGTTTACCATCATGAAATTCAAAATAGTTCCTTGTAAATAATGAAGAAATGAAATGAAGATATACAGGTAGTATTTTTAATCTCAAAGTACATTGAGTATTTAAAATCCTTTACAATGATGTAAATAAAGTCGGAAGTTCCTGTTGGTGGTCTACAAAGTTATTTTCTATTTCAAATTTTATCCAACTCTGATACAGTCTATTTTAGTCCTACTTTGATCGTCGTAAGGCATTCCAAATACTTTAAGTAACTCAAGATTGGAAATAGAATGCTTTATGTGGCATTAACAAAATACTTTCATATATCATTTTTTGACTACTTTATTTTTTCAGAGTCAGATCTCCAGGTTTCTGATTTTAGCAAAATTAATTCAAAGTATATTTCAAACACTTGTATGCAAACCAATACCCGAGGGTCTCGATATATTTACATTAAATAAATTTAGTTGACAGTCGCAATTAAGCACGATCATATAGTACACATCTACTTTCATAACAGTGCAAAGGAAACACTATTTCCCAAACACTAAATCAGATATATACGAAAGGAAAGTAGTGTTTTCATTTCAATTATAAGATACGAGACTTTCGAATAGACTGAATCATTTACTGCTGTTTACTATTTAAAAAGGCGTATTTTACCCAGGCCCAGAGCATGCACACCGGATATAGGTTGCAGTGATTATATTACGCCGTGCAAGTGCATAGGGAGAGCTGTCACGCGTTGCTACGACGTGAGTTTAGAAGCCGCGTAAATATGGCCGCGGTGATATCGGGCGGCCTCCACTGTTGTGTGTAATGAGTGCGCATGGTGTTTATGACTGTCCTCGTTGGAGCGCGGTGATGAGATCAGCGTGTCATCGGGAAAGATGAGCGAAAGAAAGTTTACCCGCGGCCTGGGTAAGCCGGGTATGGCTGCCCAATTACGAGAGACCGTGTCCCAGGTAGTGCGCGAGAGCACCGTACAGGTAGGTCCGCTGACATCCCCTGCCCGACACTTTTTGCCGCTCGACCGTGTCCGGCAACTTTTTGACTCGGCTTCGAACAACAAGTACGCTTTAACAATTGACATCAACAGAAGCCTGCTCTCCTTGGGGCCTTCTTCTTATTGGAGCATTCATTAGGCCGTTAATTCATTATTCATGACAATTACCGGCAACCACATGCAGGCTGCCCCGCGAATTGTTTAAGCTGAAAGAAAATAAAATGATATTCACTTGATCTCTGTTCGTAACGCGTTCGGCGTCGTTATTAGTTTTAGTGTGTCTGTAACAGGCTTCGGCGCACTAAGCTTTCCTCCTTTCGGAGATAATTTTATTCGCATTGAAACGTGCCCATTTATGGTATCTTGGAATACCTTATCATTCGTTAATCTTTTCCTTGAATCCAACGTAAACTATTCCTTTCACGAATAGTTGTTTGGTTCGTACTGTGTGTCTTAACTCTTTTGAATTTTTCAACCGACTATTGTTGCACAATGTAGGGAAAATAAACTGGATGAATGTGTACGCGTATATATCTGTTTATCAGTATTTATCTGATACCTGAATCAGTGATACATTTATTTCCAGAATAAGCCACATTTAGTAGAACCTATAGACTTTGAAAGTTTTGTGTTAAAGAATAAAACTTTGCTACAAAATGACCCCCAGAGAGAGCTTCTACTTTATCCGCAGGACGATGTTTCAGTGAGTTTCAATCTAATGTTTCTTATCTATTTAGGAGATCTTACATCCGTTGTGTGAACAGATAAATTATTACATGGGTTCGTAGATGGGATGCTTGTAGTTACTTACTGTAGTAGACTTTTACTTGCATTTTATTTATAAGTAGATATAATCTATAAATACTTCATCAATTATTATTGATTTTACTATATAATGTAATGTAATAATTTAAGTACTTGTGTAATTGCTTGGAAAAATAGCTTTAATGTTCTAATACGATCTTCTTGTTTCTAATGTAGCAAGTGGTATTGCCTAGACGATACCGTACTCTTGTACCGACGGTACCACAAGTCTCAGATAGTGAGGAAGGAGGAGAGAACCTTCTTACAAAAGAATGTCTGCGAAGTTATACGTCTAATTGGAACCTTATACATTACAAATATTCAGCGTACAGTGGATCTTATCTTGAATTACCTAAGTATGTTTTCAGTTTTATATTTACGAAAACGTTTATAATAATATAATTGTCATTAATTTATTTTTGGAAATTTTTATATACAATGCATGCATTACAGCTCCTTAATTCACGCTGTCAATGTAATTATATTGAATATTGTAATTATAATATATGAGAAATGAAAGTTAAAACTAAATTATATATTTTAGATGATTAACGGAGTTATATTTTTATATATTTAAATTGGTAATTATCTACGTGTAATGTATACAGTAATGTGTAGCTTATTTGCATTTCCTTATTTTTTAGAATAGCAAAGGCAGATGATCTAAAAGATGAAGTATACGAAATTGATACAGAAGTAGACCAAGTTGATGAGGTAAAATATTTTGCTTTTAATGTAACTATTACGAATACCCTACTATATTGCAGTGTTGTTTTATCAGTTTGCATGATTAGATAAGTAAAATTAAAATTACAAATGTATCAGTATTCGTTTAATAATTTACGTTAAGAAATGTAAAAATACTACAGCACTAGAGTTTTTCTTGAAATTAGTTCTGAGCTATTTTTCATAATCTATGCGTCGGTTTCTTTTAGCATTATTCCCCCTTCGTTATGTTTATTTTATTTATTATCATGAAATATTATGTAAGCAAATATGGAAAAGTATAATAGTCACAATTTAATGTCATTAGGAGCTAACAAAGAGTAATGGAATAACAAAAGAAGGCTATCTGATGAAAGGGCCAGAAATTGGTAGCAGCGATCGTATGTTTGCCAATATTGGTTCAAAGTCGTTCAAGAGACGGTTTTGTCATCTCAGACAAGAAGTGGATGGCACATATATCCTTGAACTTTTTAAAGACGAGAAGAAAGGAGAAGCTAAATTAACGATAGTAATGGACTTCTGCACGGAAGTTGTCAGAAATCCAAAGCGCGGGAGGTATTGCTTCGAATTAAGAATGAGCGGGACTCATAAATCATATACTTTAGCAGCGGATAATGAAACAGATATGCAGGATTGGTTATTGAAGCTGAGCTCGGTATTACAGCATTATAAGCAACAAGAAGAGAAACGTGCTGCTTCTTTGGAACGAGCGTGTAACACACCTCCCCCGTCTCCTCAACCTATGCAGGTATTAAAAGTAAAAGTAAATATGTACTCCTTGGTAGAATAATTTCACACGCAACTGAAACAAGTTTCATTCTATCGCTTGCAGGTTTACGGAACATTAAAAGGCTTGGAGCAAAGTATGAATCCACAGTTAATAAAATATTCCAGAGAAACTGATACCAGTATAGCATTAGCTAGACGTGAGAATCGCAAACGATTGTTCAGCATCTATCCTCATATTCCGCATAGCAAGCAGCAGCCAGGAAACTCCACCGAGCAGAATGTCGATCCATACAAAGAGCAGTTTGGGCAAAGAATATTCGTGAGGTGTGAGAGCCTTAAATTTAGATTACAAGCACCCATAGATGAAAAGGAATCGTTGTGCCAGGTGGAACCATATCAAACAACATTAAGTCTTTACGATGCTAGAAATGGTAGAAAGCTTACAGAGAACTTCCACTTCGACATTAATCACGAAGTTGTCCAGGCAATGGTCAAAGAATTAAGCCCCATAGGCATTATGACAGAATCTACGGAGAACGTCAAATTGCCAGATGATATAAAAAATATACCGCTAGATTGGATTAAATATCCGAAACAGGCTATATTTAGTATTAGTAATCCTCATCCTGATATATTCTTGATTGTGAGAATAGATAAAATATTACAAGGGAACATATGCCAAACGTCTGAGCCGTATTTAAGGGCGACGAAGGATCCACGATTAGGTTTAAAAGTGCACAAACAAGTCAGAGCGTGTTGCCAAAGACTGGGGAATTACAGAATGCCTTTCGCTTGGGCTGCCAGACCGTTATTTAGATTATATAGTAATGAATTAGATACATCAGCAGATTTTCCGGCGATATATAGACAAGAAGGAAATAAGATAAAAGATGATGAATTACTAAAACTTCTTTCAGAGTATAGAAAACCTGAGAAACTTAGTAAATTGACTGTGATACCTGGTTGGTTGAAAATAAAAATTGAGTCAATTACAGAACTACCTGACAATACATTATCTACGTCTTTAGCAGCTTTAAAACCTTTCCCATTACCGCCAACATCGGAGCCAACACTTGAAGTCGCAGAATTTGAAAGTACTTGCGAAAAAGATGTACACCCGTACACGACGTATATTAACCATCTCTACGTATATCCGCAGACACTTTGCTTCGATGCTCAAAAAATATTTACGAGAGCCAGAAATATTGCCTGCATCGTTGAGTTACGAGATGATGACAGTGAAAATGCTACGCCTTTAAGAGTACGTATAATGTATAGATTTCTTGGCTGCCAAATAGGCCGATTTATGTTGAATATCGTTAAAATATTACTAATATCTCTATATTTCTGTGATAGTGTATATATGGAAGACCCGGTACTCCACTTTTATGTATAAGCACGTCCTGCGCAGTTTTGCATCACAATGCAGTCCCTTCGTGGTACGAAGAAATAAAGATACGATTGCCAACGAAGCTTCATTCTAAGCACCATTTGCTTTTTTCTTTCTATCATATAAGTTGTGATATGAACAAAAAGAAAGAGAATGGGGTTGAAAACTGTGTCGGTTACGCCTGGTCCCCCATTTTACATAAAGGAAGGTACGTGAGATAAGTTCTAATCGAATGACAATACAGTCATATAGTTATACGAAAAGAAAAATCATTTTGTGCAGACTAAACGTGGATATGGACATGAACGTACAAGCACTTCCTGTGGCAACACATTTACCTCCAGGATATCTTTCCATACAACCGCTGGGGCTTGGGAAAGGGGTAAGAGCAAGACGGAATGAAATTTTCTTTTAATCGATTTAGATTGATCGAAGAGAAATAAAGTAACAAGTTGTGAAAGCAAATTATTGGCGATTCTGTTGTTTCAGAATGCAGGACCAGAGATTATATGGATTGATTCTCAGCGACCGGTGTTTACAGTGGCGTTTCAATTAATCTCAACTGTATTCACGCGCGATGTACATTTGCACAATTTGTTTGCTCACATGGAACGTATCCTGGATACAAAACTAGGAGCGGTACCGGCGGATTCAGAGACATGCAAAATATTAAAAGCTGCGCATGCAGTACAGCTGGTTACAGTCATCACGTTTCTACCTACTATATTGAATCAACTGTTTGCATTATTGACCTGCACGACGAACGAAGAAGTTGGATTGTTTATTATAAGGGTTTTGATACATTTTATAAACATGGTGCACGAGGCTGGTAGAAAGGAAACACTTCAAGCTTATATTAAGGTGAAAATTTCTACCCTGTGTAATCATTCAACTGCGTAGAAATATATTAATATATTAATACATTTTACAGTTTGTTTTTGTGTCGCCTACTCAAGGGAATGGCAGTGTAACGGTCCACGAACAATTGGGAAAACATCTTCCTACATTACTGCAGCCAAGTAATACTGACTTTTTAGTAGTGAATAAGTTCATGCATCACTCCAGCTTCTTTTTCGAAATAATGATCAAAAGTATGGCGCAGCATTTACTGTCGACGGGAAGAATAAAGGTGATCAAAACACATAGACCCCGCTGTCTTACGATCAGAAAGAATTTGATTCGACTAAACTATTTTGCAGATGCACAGGAATGAAAGGTTCTCAAAGGAATACCATGACAAAGTTCGAAGTTTAGTGGAAGTTATTATGCCTTATCTTATGACCAAGTATAAGGAAATGCCTGTCGAGACTCACGAATTGAACAAAAGCTTCGCACAGTTCTTGAAGGTGAATGAATGTAATGTGTATATTAGATAGATATACGTTGATATGCAATAATCGATATAATTCCTATAATATAATGCCCGTTATTTTAAAAGATATTCTGTTGTCAATTTCGCATATTTTGAAATAGCGATGTCTCACGTTCATGGATCGTGGATTTGTTTTCTGCCTCATCAATTCATACATGGACAACTTTTCTCCCGGAGACTCGCGTGCGCTGCACGACTTCAAGTTTACGTTCTTGCAAATAATTTGCTCCCACGAGCATTACGTGTCCTTCAACTTGCCGATGATGCAATCACGAATCACTTCCAGAGGTAAAATTAACTAGCACTGTTACTACGCTGAATATCTTCAACTTTATAACGTAATCATTTTATGCTTCATTCAGAAGATACAGAGAGTGATCCAGAATGTGATGGTATGTTAAGTTATGTTCATACACTCCCGTCTTTATTGTGGTTTGTTACAGTAGCCATAGTGAGTGGGAGTTGCACACAATTTTCTTAACATTAATCACTATCGATCAGTAGATTCTTAGAAAATACTTCGATGGCATTATTATTTGTTGCTACGCAAGCCTGTTGTATTATAAAACGGCGAAGGTTTTGAAAATTCATGGAATCTTAAGTATTTATGCAATTTAGAATACACATAAGATTGATCACGTACACAGCACACTTTATGTTGCACACCTTTCTCTACACAGTTTCTTATAATATGAATACTATCTCCACATTGGTATTCACAATTTGAAAATATTTTTACGTACAAATGCTGCACGAAATCTCAGATACTTCGTAAAGTTAAGAGTATGGTTAGTGGAATAATTACACTATTAAGTCGTAAGTAATCTTCACGAAACAATTTACTGATCTTAGAAATCAAATGCATACAATATAGTCAAGAGTTCATAGCATTCTATTAAATAATTTCGTTCAAGCTATTTTAATTTTGTTCGATTTTTAATGTTTTTAGGTGGCCCGTGTATGTGCACATTTTTTCTATTCTAATGCCATTTAAATCACCATGGCAAAAATGTATTTATTAATTTAAAGTATTCATTACAGATTTAATAAACGAGTATTGTTTATCAGAAGATTTCTGTAAGCATCACTTCCTGGTTGGTCTTTTAATGCAAGAAGTTAAGACGTCTCTAAATGAAATTGTACAAATTCGGAAAGTGGCTATAGCCACGTTGAGAGATCTAATGGCGAAGCACGAACTTGACGATAGATATCAGAATAAGGTAAATCAACTGTAATTTACGTTTACGTGCAAACTAATTACATGTCTGAGATATGGCATAGTCTTGTTTAATATTTAATGCAAGTGTCTAAAGTGCTTTATTATTGCAGGGTCAATTAAGTAGAATAGCATCAATTTATATACCGTGGTTGGGTATTGTATTAGAACATTTACATCGTTTGCAATCTGTGCATGATAACAATAAAGCGGAAGCTAAACAAAATGGTACCAATAGAATATCAACCAGTAGTTCATTCTTGGCAAGTAAAGATACTGCTAGTGTTACTACAACTACTGGAACTCCGAAATCGATTCACAGGTAAGTTTAAAATATTCTAGCTACCATATTTGCCTCAGGAATAAAGAAGCAAATAGAATAATCTATCTATTACAATATAGGCTCACGATACATTTGGACACACAATCTCCAATAAGAGCGTCCATGCATCTGCGAGATTCAACGTACTTCGCTGCCATAGCAGGGCAAGGTTTAGTCAATGGGTATTCCTGTACTAGTATAGAGTCAGACACGTCAACCATGTCTGGCGCCTCGCAGTCAAATATATCCCAAGAAACTACAATTACTCGAGAACCCATTGAAAACGGCACTGGCGAGAAGAAGAGACACTCGCGTTCCTTAAGCGTTACGCAGTCGTCGCCCAGATGTGATAAATTGCTGTCGTCAGAAGTTAAAGACATCTTACTTTGCTTCCTCTTTATCATAAAATATTTGGGCGACCATCAAGTGATCGCTTGGTGGCAACAATGCAGCGATTGTGAAATATTAAACTTTTTTACGGTGATAGAGTAAGTTAATACCGAATGTAACATCGCAAAATTAATGTTGACTGCGTGGAATGCATATCGTGACTTTTCTAGGATGAGCCTTCATCATTTTAAGTATGTTGGGAAGAGGCAAATAGCTACAAATGTGGGGAGCAACTGCGGAAAGCCTAGGACAGTGAAAGCGATGACCCTGCCAGCCAGAATGGCACCCCCAGACTTCACAACAGAAGGGCCCGCTACTAGTACTTTACAACCTTATAATACTACCACCAGGGAAAATCTTGTTGAAGTTGATAGTGGCAAAGTACATCAAGCTTTGCTGGAAGCGAATATGGCAACAGAAGTTGGTCTTATCGCGCTGGATTGTTTGGGACTGTTCTGCATTCACTTTAAGGTACGAAATAATGAGCGAAGAAAATTTACGATCAAGATTTGAACCCTTTCTTCTTTTAGGATATACTTCTAGCAGCAGATGGCGATAATCCCATAATGCAAAAAGTGTTCTCTATATATTTGTCGTTCTTGCAAGTTGGGCAGTCGGAAACTTTACTCCGTCACGTTTTCGCCAGTTTTAGAGCCTTTTTAAATAATTACTCCATCATTCTTTTTCAAGGTATGAATTCTAATGTGCACTGCATAAAGGTCGTCGCGCATTTTGGCGAAGCGCGGTGATATAAAGAGAAAAGTTTGTAAACACTTACTCAGCGACAATTAATTAATTATTATTAATTTCTTCGATTCGCCGCGCTTTTCCAAACGCACGGCGGCCTTAATTGTATTTATGTGGTGTTATGTTCCCCTTTCATTTTGAATGAGAAAGAAATCACGCGTTTCAGAATTTTTCTTCGATCCTAGTTAACTGTTAATCTTATAGGGAATGCAGTTCTATGTGGTCGCCTATGTTACGAATTACTACGTTGCTGTAATAGTAAATTAAGTTCCATCAGGCAAGAGTCTTGCGCTTTGCTTTATCTGCTTATGAGAAGCAATTTTGAATTTACTAGTAGGAAGGGGCTGACTAGAGTTCACTTACAGGTAAATAACTTTCTTCTTTTATATTTATCCAGTTCTAACATTACGTTGAATGATTTACTATACTATTTACTTATAAACAGGTCATAATATCCGTTTCCCAAATGCTTGGTAACGTTATTGGATTGAATAACTCAAGGTTTCAAGAGTCGCTTTCATTAATAAACAGTTATGCTTCGTCTGATAAAGTGATGAAAGGTACTGGCTTCCCAGTTGAAGTTAAGGACCTCAATAAAAGAATTCGAACTGTCTTAATGGCGACTGCCCAAATGAGGGAACACAACAACGATCCTGAAATGCTGGTGGATTTACAACATAGTCTGGCCAACTCTTATGCTAGCACACCGGAACTAAGACACACGTGGTTAGAAACTATGGCTAGAAATCACGCGAGAGATGGAAATTTCTCGGAGGTGCGTATTTAAAAGATTTTCTTCGACACGACGGTCTTTGTACATTATAATATTATTCTTGTAGGCCGCTTGTTGCCAATTACACATCGCTGCATTAATGTCCGAATATTTAAAACTGAGAAAAGTCCACACATGGGGAGCTGAAGCCTTTGACAAAATCTCTGATAACATTTCTAGGGACGAGTGCAGCCTTAAACTCGATGCCGGTGAGATTTGTATGTTTTGCACATGTTTGTATTATTCTATTCAGCTTCCATTCTTTCAAGTCTTCAGCTTTTCGTCCTTTCAAGTATCGTAAAGCATGCATGACGTTGTGTTAAAATTATTTCCGCATTTATTTCGATTTACTGCAAGTAAAGGATTTTGTTTGCTTAGCGGAGTTGCTTTGTGGAGTTTTTGACAAGTACTGTTGCGAACTGTTTTGTTTGTTAATATGCTTGCACAGATTGTTTGTCTTCTCCCCATTTCCGGATACAGAATTTTATAATTGGTGGCATTACTTTAGGCGTGCAAGATATTCATTATAATGAGTATTTATTACTTGAACAACTGGAAGTTTGTGCTGATATGTTAGAGAAAGCGGAACGATTTGAACTTCTTGGACATTTGTACCGACTAATAGTTCCTATGTATGAAGAGAAACGGAATTACGAAGCTTTAGCAAATTGTTATACGCATTTGGCACAAGCCTGTAATAAGATTGTTGAAGTTACAAAATCTGGAAAGAGGCTTCTTGGGAGATTTTATAGAGTTGCATTTTTTGGCTCGGTGAGGATAATCAAAGAACAATCACACCGCTCGTAATATTCGTCCCATTCATGTCACAAACGTGCATTTTTCTAGGCATACTTCGAGGACGAAAATGGCCAAGAGTACATTTACAAGGAGCCAAAAGTTACATCCTTGTCAGAAATCTCGGAGCGTTTGCACCGTTTATATTCCGATAAATTCGGCTCGGAGAACGTTAAAATGATAATGGACTCCGTACCTATAGACGTAACTGAGCTCGATCCAAAAATAGCATACATCCAAGTGACGCATGTTACGCCTTATTTTGAAAAATTTGAATTAGATCTCCGACAAACGGAATTTGAGCAGAATCACAATGTGTTGTGTTTTATGTTCGAAACCCCATTCACTAAAGAGGGGAAAGCTAGGGGGAATCCAGAGGATCAATGGAAGCGAAGAACAATTGTTACAAGTACCTATGTTATTCCAGCATCTAATTATAATTCACGAACACCTATATTTTTTATATTAACCCCATTCCACGTTTTAGCACAATACACTTTTCCATACATCAAGAAACGCATCTTAGTTATTGAAAAACGGATAATGGAACTGAGTCCGATAGAAGTTGCCTTGGACGAAATGCGACAGCGTGTCCAAGAGCTAGAAGACGTGGCTCTAATAGGTCCAACGGATGTGAAGAAATTGCAATTGAGACTACAGGGGAGCATATGTGTTACAGTGAATGCCGGGCCACTCGCCTATGCTTCTGCATTTTTAGATCCTGCACTATCCCCGCAGTATCCGGATGATAAAGTTGAAGAATTGAAAGATGTCTTTAGGTAAGCTATATTCAGCGGTTGAAAGTTTTTCACTCGTACATGGTTGAACTTAAAATACGTGCCATTTTCAGAGAATTTGTTAAGATATGTTACACGGCTCTTCAAATAAATAGTAAGTTAATTACGTCTGATCAGCACGAGTATCAAGAAGTTCTGCGCGAGAATTATCAGAAACTCTGTCAGAATTTGTCGTCGTTGCTTGGGGAACCTATCTGGCCTGACGAGCAGGTTGGGAATTTTAAACGTAACAGCGCCGCTTTGTTTAGTGCTATCAGTGGTGCTAGTAATCATACGAGTACAGCCTGAGAACAATTGAAGTGAAATCGTCTGCAATTGGACTAGCTTTGTTTTTAACGCGCTGTCTTGTGTAAGTGAGCGGAACATATTGGGTTTATATATTAACCAATTAACAACTTCATTAGGCAGAAAAGTATTATGGATTGATGAATACTTTACGATGGTATCACCAATTGCCATTCATATTTGTAAATCATTTTTTATTACTTTGTATGAAACAATCAAAATTTTTTGCAGTAGTTCGTAAGCAGTACATGTACACTACTGTCTCTCCGATCAGTATAAAAGTATTATCCTATGGCCTAATTACAAAAGGTTTTTAATATTCTGATCACTGCCATATTTTCGTATAATTAATACGTATATATATACCCTTTTTATTCCAAATCTATACACACAGAAAGGTAAACGAGGAATTCAGATATTTCGTTTCCCTGAAACATTTACATTTCTCCTAAATGTAAGATTGTAATCGTCTGCAACAGTAAACTTCTACATATTACGAACATTATACACACATATTTAAATCTAGTTGAATGTAGTATATTTTGGTGTGAAGCACCTAAAGGGGCATTTATATATGCGTACATATTTTGTAACAATTTAATGATTTGTATATTAGAATATGTTAAATGTGTAGAACTTAATTTGTATATATTTGTATAATTTATTCTATGTGTATGTATTATGTAAAGAAGATGTAGCTAGCAATCATTCTATATTTGTGGAAATATTATTACCTGAGGAGAGGGGAATATTTTATCGGATCACAACATTTTAAAGAGTTAAATATTAACATTTTTATATAATTTTTTCACATATTTTATATAAGAAACATTTAAAAATTTCGTTGAAATGGGAACACAAAGTTATATAACATTTATATCCTACGAAATATTTTGCGCATGAAATCGTAGTAATTGTTGAGTTTTCTTATTTTATTTAATTATACGACAAAATTTTATGGACACTGTACTTAAGGATGCTATTATTCCTTTTAATGAATTTTTCTCTCTAAAATACTTTCTTATTTACGCGGTGTGCTTATCTTCTTTATGTAATTTTGTTGTGATATATTTCAAAACGGAGTACAACATTGTGCTTGCACTTTGAAGAATTCGTTTGGTCAATTCCTGTATGCACATAAGAACACATGTCGAATGTTTCAGAATTTCTAATTTCGTTGAATTTATTGCACAGAAGATTTAAAAAGCAGTAAAGTGTTTTACACTTTACAGAAATTTCATTTCGTAGTTAAGATTATCGAAAAATCTGTACAGAACAGATATGATTCGCGTTATACGTAGATTCTAATGCGACAAATTTTTCCAAATTTTACGTGCTATTATGTATAGTAAATTGTATAATTGTAATTAGTATATATAGAACATTGTGTTCAAATAATGAAATATTGTTATTTATCTTTGGGAATATGTACTGCTTGATATTAGACTTCGTCTAAAAGAAATGTTTCATTGAATACGTGTATTTGCGAATTGTATTACGTGCTCTACACGTGCAATTTTTGTAGTACAAATCTGCTTATATAATACTAACACAAGCAAAGGATATAGTTTATAATAAAAGCATATATAAATGACAAAAAATTACTTGCTAGAAATTTCAGTAAAATTGTAAATGATTTTGTCACTCTATCACGACAAACGGATTTTACCAAATTTAATTAGTTTAAAAGAAAAGATATAGGTGTTCGTTAGTAACATAACGTAAGAATTTTTCTGGAGTTTTACTTATAAAATAATTAGTCAATAACATTATTTTTAACGTTACAAGTTACAACTACCATTTCATTTACTTTCAAAAGAGCAATTGTTTCGAGGCTCCACAAAATTAATGTACAGTGGTTTACTGTCGTAACGCTACAAGAAAAAGGCTGAGTGAGAAACTATATATTACAGTATGTAAATGAAAAATATTAGACTTGTATATTAGGGACGTTTAGTTACAAGCTGGGTAAACTTTAAAATAATATAAATAATGTTTGACTGAGGAAAGCGGTAAAACTTGCGTGCCATGGCATATTATTTCTTTTATTCAGACTGCACTTTGTAGCTAGTTATAATGTAAATGGACATTATTTAGAGATACATGTCTGAATACTTGAAAATATATGTTACTATTAGTCTCAATTAATGCAATTAACGTAATGAACAATACCATTAGGAATAGAAACAACTATGCTTATAGAACTATTAATTGTTTAAGGGGCCGTTAATTCTAAGCAACTATACTTCACATACGCTGTAACACCTTTTATTTTTCATGACTCAAACACCTATGCTAGTTAGAAAAATATTATACCGGGTTTATATTATATTACTATTGCATAATCAAATTTTATCGTTGTCTTTATGTGTAATTCCAAGTGCTCTTTCATAATGCTCTCTGCAGTGAACGAGGCAGTAATTGTACTTTTAGTTTATACATAATTTCGAATGTATCGAAGAAACGGAAATTAAGTCTCAAACATATCCAAAATTTATCAATTGTTTTGAACTTTTTTAATGAAATTATTTGATCTTGGATTATGTTTACGAGTGAAATATATTTAATAGAAATTATTGCTTCAGTTTGTATTATTCTTACGTATTCATTTTGATTTCCCTTTCAGTTATTATTTAGCAAAGCAGTATATACAGATTTTTCAAGCTCGCGTTATTGTTTGCGAAGTTGAGAAGAAATGTGTTTTTAAATATGGTGCCTCTTTAGTTGCAAAATTTTCGCTGAATGAAAGTCAGAATGCTGTCCAGTAATATGTAAACGCGACACCTTTCATGATGGAAATAAGTCTGATTACGGTAAATATTGCATCGCACAAAGCGTATCACCCCGATAGTTTACGAATTGAAATGAACTTTTTATAAAGAGGAAACATAATGAAGGTTGTATATGTATGTATGTGGGGCACAGGAAGCATTATACGTGTCTAAATTCACTAACAGAAATGAATGGAGCATGAAGATAAATGTCGCGATCGTATAAGTAATATGGATGTAGCCATTATTTTAACAAATATTGAATTACTTCTAAACGCAATACTAAAAATGTAAAAGCTGCTTTGTGAATTTAGTTTGTATTCATTAAACATGCACGTATTTGTAATGATACATGAAGTTTCTTAATTTAAGCCGAATCTTATGCACTTCTCTCGTGAATACTATAGGAGTTATAACAGTTCATACGGAAGTATATGTAATTTGAAATGGGTGATCGTCAGTGTTAAATTTAAATATACTGTAACGGCGTTGATAAGTTTAAAATGTACTCACGGAATGTTCCAGCTTGTTCCACTGATGTTGCAATTACCGATGTACCACCATTATAGAAACACTGTATTTATTACTCTATCGTGATTATAATAAAATGACAAATAACTTGGCAAATATCTCCGAACTTATAATCGACGTGTAATCAACTAATTCCGCAGTTAAAGCTGATACCCAAACTATTTTATGGAACTTAATTTTCCACATACACACATTTGCAATATCATTTCAAATCAGAGCTGGGTAAAATATATCGATCATTTAGTATACAGTACTCCCGATACATATAACACAAAAGCCGAGGTAATAAAATTCACTTTAAATAATTATTCGAAACAGCATTGCAGACATTTCTAAATCAACCGTGCCCAGCTCTGGTTTAAGCAAGACTGACAATGAATTTGAATTCTGCTTGCGATTCTCGAATCGTTGCCGCGATGGAGCAACGTACCGAACGATATATCGAACGACGTATCGATCGATACTTTGCAGCAGCGACCTCTAGCGGACGAAGATATACCAAGGTACATAACGTCATGGAAGGTTATATTGCGTTAACGATCAGCTGTGTTTTGAAAACTGTGAAACGTGTTAACAAAGGAAGAGAATAAATCAGATTATACGTTTAATAGGATCGTATAGCTTCGAAGAAAAATGACTACGGCCGCGAGACCCACATTCGAGCCTGCTAGAGGAGGGCAGGGACGCGGCGAGAAGGACTTGAGTGCGATATCAAAACAATACAGTAGCAGGGATTTACCATCTCACACGAAACTGAAATACAGGTATTACACTTTGTTTCGCGTTATCTTCCAGGGATAAATGCATTTCTATAATTCTTCTCTAAAACGGCATGTCACTTTTCGTTCGGTGAGCAACTGAATGTAACCTTGTTTACCCGCATTCATTCAGGCGAATTCTGTGTTCAGGGAGCATGGCCAAGGAACAATGGACGAATTGCGGAATCGCGACTTCCGCAAGGAATTGGAAGAGCGTGAGCGTGATAGAGAGAAGGACAAAAGCTCTACTCGGCGTATGATAGAGCCACCTCGAGAAACTTCTGCGACAAGCGCTAAGAGACAGAAGATCGACCAAGTGCCCACTGCGAGCCTAGACGCGGACGATCCTCTCGACGAGGATGATTCGGACTCGGAGAGCGACGAGGACGACACCGCTGCTCTCTTGGCTGAGTTACAGAGAATCAAGAAGGAGAGAGCTGCGGAGCAAGCGAAGAAGGTTCAGTCCTTAACGACCGCTCATAAGTTTTTGTATGTGTTAATTCTGTAGTTCTCTGTATGAAACTTTTGTTTTGTAGGAAATGGAGAAGCGGCAAGAGGAGGAAAGAATAAGAATGGAGAATATTCTCTCCGGGAATCCTTTATTAAACTACTCGTCGCAGAGCGGAAGAACAGACATGAAAGTCAGGCGACGGTGGGACGACGACGTCGTTTTCAAGAACTGCGCTCGCTCCGAGCCGAAGAAGAAGCACGATGTGTTTATAAACGATTCGTTGAGAAGTGAATTCCACCGTAAATTTATGGAGAAATATGTTAAGTGAAGGATTACTAGCACGTATTACGTCGCGTTTGTACATAGTTTTAAGTTAGCTTTATATCACATTAATTACACTCGTTCCGCGTCAAAAGCTTTCCCTGCAAATCCAGAAGCATCAACGGCCATTCATTCCGAAACTGCGTATCATCGGGTCGTATAAATTCCCCACGCATGTCCATACTATCGTAAGTGCGTTATTTAACTGCTCGGACATTTTGTAATTACCAATCGCATAATACACTTAACCGAACAGAAGCCATTCAGACCATCGTACCGTTTAAATCTCAAGCAGACTAAGCGCGGGTGCTCGCTCTCTTTTCGCACGAACTCAACCGGAGAAGATCTACAGAGCCACCGACTGTCCAGAGGTTCGCTGTTTGGACGCCGCTCGCCGGGTCTGGTCGCGCGCGTGCTCGCCGCGGTTCGCTTCGAGGAGGGCCATTCTAATAACTCGACAAAGAAGTCGTTAAGTTGGCCGTATGTAAAAATAAGCGGAAAAATATCGGAACGGGAGGAGGACAGTCGTAGGTTGAAGCGGAGGGGTGGGGTCGGATCGAGGTAGCGCGTATCGGTCTCTGCTGGAGATCATTGGTTGCGTATGCGTATGCGTCCGTGGCGAGAGGCAGCAAAAGGGAGAGAGAGAGAGAGAGAGAGAGGAGGGAGGGAGGGAAAGGAGGGAAGCGTGCTAGAGTTTGTCCAGGCGATGTAGGTACGCGTTTCGGTAGCGGCGCGATCCGGCCTCGGCGGTGGTGGTGCTGGCGGCGGCGAGCGCGTGTAAACCGCTGGGTCAAGTATAACCGGTCCCAGGGTCCCCGGAGCAGCCGGAGGCAGCAGGCAGTCTACCGGTGCGACGCGCAGCTGGTTATCGCCGGTAGACTCCCTGGCACCGACCTGGCCAACTAACGCAACAGGGACACACAAGGGGCCGGCCCCGGCACGGCCGACGAGAGCAACGGAGAAAGAGGGACGACCGTTCACCGGTAGATCGCCTCGAGATGATTTCTGGGAAGAGATATGTCGTACGTTACGGTACGGCCGATCGGTATAGAATTCGCGCGGCAGAATTCGTCATCTGGCATCGCCGGCTCTATCATGCCCCCCCTGCCGAGCCCACGAATTCGTTAGATCCGATCGAGCGCCATTACAACGGGGATCCTACGTTCCCGAGTCCTTTGATATATATCGTGCTATACCTAGGCTGGCGTCTCGTCTTGATAGCCTCTGCAGCGGGGGAGGGTACGTTGCGTTACGGACACGTGAAGCGTTTAAGGCTTAAAGGGGTAGCTCTCTGGGCTCTGGGATTTACGATGTTCGGATCGCGGGCTGCATCGTTTTGCCCATTTTTCGAATTCTCTTTGCTACAAACGACGGACAAGCAGTGACGACGCCAGGCTTAGACACGATCCCAAACCATCGCTCGATTCTTCGAGTCACTTTCTAAACAAAAAGAGGAGAAAAGGAAGGACGTTGAATGCGCGCAAGTGGACACGGTAAATGAGCGGACAGGCGGCTGGACGGCGAACCAAAGCGCACATTTAGCCGTTGAATTTTCTTTCAGAGGATAATCTCCGAGGGAGGGATTTCCCCGGTGAACGCACCTCTGGATTCTGCAGCGGCCGATGCTCGACGGGAATTCGCCCTGAGGGCACTCTCTCCCTTCCTCTCCCTCTCCCTTTTTCTCCTTTCCTCTCCCTCTTTCCCTTTAACTCTCTTTTTCCTCTTACCTCTCCCCCTGGCCCGCCCCCTCCACCGTCCATTCCTCTCTTGCACTCACCTCTCTCTTCTGCTGCCACATTTTTTATTTACCTCCTATATTCCTCTATTTACTTTATTTATTCCGTTGCTGTTGGTCAGTCGAGAAAGAGAGTGCGCGGAGACAGACAGCGGCGAGAGAAGGAGAGGGAGAAAAAGAGAGAGAGATACAGAGAAAGACAGAGCGAGAGAGAGAGAGAGAGAGAGAGAGAGTGAACCTCAGCGTCTCTTGCTTTTCTCCAGAGTTCCATCCACGGACGTGCAGAATGACGGGCCAGGGCTGTAAGCTACAAACGTTTTATTGGGTGAGCCGGTATGCATCGATAATGGAATGCCCGCGGATGCTTTCAGGATTATCACCTGGAATTAAGACCGAGCGCCGCCAGGTATTATGGCCAACGGTGCACGATCTTCTTGCATCCGACACCTGCGGTAGGAATGCTGCTGTACACGGTTTAATGGTCGTTGCACGCAGCCGGAGCAGTCGCGGAGGATCTCCGTAAAGGAGCTGCTGGTCTTTTAATTCCGATAAAATCTGTCCACCGTATATCGGCCTGCGCCGGTTCCTTATGGCTGCGTTAGCGAGCCGCGCACTGGAAATCACTCGATGGCGCCGTGCCGTTGATATTCAGCTCTAATTAGCCGCTTTGGAAATCGATTAAGGACGAAACACCGGGCGGCAGCGATAGAGGGTCACGTCGAAGTAGCAAAGGTTTCTATCGTTGTCTATAAATACGTTTACTGCAGAAAATGGCATCTTTTTTGAAATTAGTTTATTCTTTGGCGTATCGGTCTGCAGCAGAAGGACGAGAGCGGCGAAGTGAGACTCCTCATCCAGACAGAAAGGAGCGACGCCGGGGTAAACAAGTAAAATGCCTTGATATCACGTTTAAAAATATCTCGCCAATTTCTATCTGCTCGTACATTATTCATGAGGCAGAAAATCTATTTTAAAAATTTGCCACGAAATCGCCGACGCCGGTTGCACATTTCCTGGAGGCGCGAAACGGGCGTCTGATTTTTTGTCGCCGGTTTCGCGGCGCACGGGCGGCCGCCGGCAAGGAAATTGTGCCGGGTAAACAAATATTTCTTACAACAAACTGGATATTATAAGCCTTGTGCTGGCTTTATTGGCAGATTAATGATACTACCGACTCAGATTCGCTTTCACCGTCGCTCGCCCACCCCGTCCCCTTCTACGTTTATGGCCGGTTGCGCATAAATACGACACGCGACTTATTTTTTTTTTCTCTTCTTCGTTTACTTATATTTCTATTAAAAGCCGGAGACATTGCTTCCAAAGCGCCTCGAATCCGGCGAATTCGAAACTGGGGAGATGGTAAAGATTTCAATTAGGTAGATATTCAAAACGTACTTTTGCTGAGTGCGTTATTATCGGAGGATTTCTTGCAACGCTGAAGTCGACAATGCAGAACGATTTCTATGAATATATTGCTCTGAAGATAGCATTTCAGTATCATCACCCTCTTAACACGTTCTTCAGGGATTTTTAAATGTCCATGTAGGGTAAACCAACCAGTGAATGACCAAATTGTTGAATCTATGGACCTTTGAGATTAATACTTGAATATATTTATGTATAACAACAAAACAACTGTTGAAATTGCATTTAAATTTATTTTTCTTGAAATTTCTATAAAAATAATTACTTATTCTTATCGTAATTTAAAAAAAAAAAACAATTATAAAATGCAAAACGTGTAGAAGCCCAGTAAATGACCGCATACTTTTAACCCTCTAACTCCCAGAGTTGCACCGGTGCAATTCTGTCACCTGATTATATGTAACTTTTGTTAGCAATCATCCGTAGATTTCCTGATGGTAAAATAGATTTCAATGGTCCCGGTTCAGAAAATCAAATATTCTCTTAAAAAATTATTGTGGATTATTATAAAAAATAAAAATTAAAAAATTAAAAAATTGCTATTTTTTATTTCAAAATACCAAGATACAACATATGTATCAGTCTCACAATTTTGAAAAATAACGATTCAAGGGTCTGGGCGTTAGAGGGTTAATAAGAATTTTACTTATTAATGTTTGCTTAATATGCGTAACTAAAAATATAGGATATTAAAAGTACAACTACACTCCATTTATAAACATATAATAATTTTAAAATTTAACTTGACATTTCTTTGCCCAATGGTCATTCACTGGTATGCGGTCAATTACTGGTTGGTTTACTCTAGCGCTTCTTGATTTTGGACGTTTACTTCTCAGTTTTTAGTTTAACCGCATTATTCTGTGCTCGTTATTAACTCGTAATCGTCACGAATGGTTGCGCTACGCTTGGGATTATTATCTTGCAGAAAAAAGGAGTTATGTATGTCCTGTAAGTATATTCCCCGGCAACTCGTTGTTGCAGAATATTGAAATATCGTTCTTTTTAAAGAATCGTCGACCATATTTCCATCGAAACGCTCCTAAATCGTCGCAGAACGGCTTCCATGCTTTATTATAGGCACATGTACAACAGGGAAATGATTTCTCAAAGCATCACTCGAATACATATCATCTCAATTACCCCAATCCTTTTTCCACAGCATACCCTACCACCGAGCGTTAAACTCGCTCACCGATTCTCAGCGTGCGTAATACATTCAGCAAGGAGAACAGTAGATCTTCGTTTCAATCAAACTCTCCATCCCTTTCATCAAGCTTCAAAGTCACTGAAACCTGTACCAACGGAATCCCTCTTTCCTTAACGAGGAAATCTATTCCCAACTTTTAATCGCCCAGCCACGAATGCTTCCCTAATAACCAGCGAGATCACTAAACTGCGTCACTAACCAAGAATCCTAGTAAATATTAAGTTGGTGATCTCGGATAGCGCAAAAGTTCCTCTATTCACAGTGAAGCCAGAATATAACAATTGCTAACGGCAGGTCTCAAGAAACGTCACAGAAGCTCGAAGGAATAAAATAAATAAACCAAGTGGCTAAGTAGAAAAAAATATTTC
The DNA here is from genome assembly GCA_029448645.1 of Andrena camellia. Lineage (NCBI taxonomy): Eukaryota > Metazoa > Arthropoda > Insecta > Hymenoptera > Andrenidae > Andrena > Andrena camellia. Next base: position 16,199,536 of record CM055679.1, on the reverse strand, counting down.
CCCACGCGAAATGGCAATGTCGCTCGCGCTAACCCAATACAAAGTGAAGGGCGCGCGATTCGCGTTTATCCAAAAATGAGCAAGCGTTCGGTGGCTCGGGAACGGTAGCATGTACGGGGCAGTCGCATACTTGCCGCGGGTACCGGAAATGGGGGGGACAGTTTTCATCGTGGAAAACAGCTCGGCTGGTAGGCGGTTGTCGCAGGAAGTGGCGCACGTAACTGGCCTGCACGGCCGGCCGATAACGATCCAGGGGGTTGAAAAAGTGGAAGTGAATTCCCTGGTTCGGTCGGCCGCCATCGCACGGTGGTTTCCTCGCTAACCCTGATGCCCGGCACCACGTTAGAGAGCCGAGTAACACCAGCGATCAGGGCTGGTGAACACCGCCTACTTCTTCGGCAGGGGCGGTCCTATCTCTATGACCCAGGGACGTGCAAATGCCTTCGAAAATTCCGTGGACCCACCCGCCGGAGACTTTCTTCCTCGCGCCACTCAGCCATTCATCCTCGAATCTTCTGCCTCTCCTATCCCCGTCCCCGCCAGCCAACTGTATAATTGCGTTGGATTTATTTTTAGAAAAATGCCTGCGGTTTTTTTTCTTCTCTTTCCAGGTGGACGGCTCCTGTCGACTCTATAATGGTACCGGGTGATAGTTGAACGAGCAGGCGAGACGAACACGATTCTGCTATTTGGGAATAACTTCGCGTAGACGCTGGACAAGAGGAATTTTTATCGCTTCTTTTTATTTAAACGGTCATTACACTTCCGAAAGTTGAGCGCCCGGCTTTGGGAGGACCGAAGAAATTTATTTGCCACGGTGAAAGCAAGAGGTTCGTCCTTTTAGCACGTTAAACGAACGCGAGTGTCGCCGAGGGAACTCGTTCTTTTCGACATTCTTGCCTTTTCGGATTTCCCTTCTCTCTTCTACTTAAACACACTTCTTTTCTGAATTAATTCTGTTTCTCGGAGCGCGTATTAAGGCAAACTCGAGGGGGTGGCAGGAGAAAGATAACAGAGGGAAATAGTTGCAATTGAATAACGAAGAAAGCCACTCGAAGAGCTCGGTCAAAAAAATTAGCCCGCGCGAAGAAGCTCGTAACTCCCTAAAAGTGCCTTCCACGAGTCTACGAATCATTACCAAGATTAGCTCCCGCGCGGCGTCTAAGCTCATCCGCGGTTTTCACTGTTGGAGCAGCGTGCGGGAAGGTTGCAAGCGTTTCCAGTGAAAGTCCCTGAAATTTGCAATCGCCGCGTGTTCGCTGGTCGAAGAAGGGCGATGTAGATTGAATTCTGAGTTGCCTGGCATCCTCTTAATTATTGCGCAATGGCCACATTGTGGTAGACGTCCGCGAAGCTCGCCCGGAACCTATTGAACACGCGTTACACGCGACATTCCGCGGATGCCTGTTTATAGGCGTTACAGCGGCGTCGCGCTCGGCACGTTGCAGCTATTCGTCGAACAATCTAATCGTGGGCATGCCTTTTCACTTGGCCACGAGCTATCCTTCATTTTCGCGGCTCTCTTTATCACAGCCATCTACCGCGGCGATACGTGTTCCCGTTCTCGCGTCGCGCTGCTCGGACAAAGATTGCGCGTGCACACTTTCCCCTTTTCTTATTTAACGCGTTACATCGTGCACACGAGCGGCTTTAGCCTCGTCCTGTTACTTAATGGGCGTCGAACAAACCGCGACAGGGAGACAATCGTTGTCCGTGATGTGGTCGACAAGTTGATCGCGTTCGGTGGCATTGTGGGGTTCTTGGGGTTTCGGAATATTTCTTGGTGCGTCAGATGCTTGAAGTTTGTGGAGCGGTGGTATTTAATTTTTAGTAAAAGTTGTAGGAGAAACGGGGCGATGATGGACGCTTGGACTCGTCTTCGTTTCAAATTGAAGTAACGTGACTATAAAAGACGCGGACGAGCACGGTAAGAGTGAAAATTGATGAACATTGAAAGAGTGCGAAGAGTCTACTGCTGCTCCAAAAAGTTTCAGACCCCGCACTCCATTCGTGTCGAAAGTGATTGCCCAGGGTGAATTAAACCTCGGCCAGTGTTGATCAGGCGACGAGTTACGTGTCAATTTAAGAGCATAGTGCTTGAAACACGAGTCTCGAAATCGTGAAACCGAAAGGCTCAGCTCGATACCCTGCGATCCAGTTCGCCCGCAGAAAGCTGCCCGGAGCGTACCTATAACTCATCTTCACCAGCAGTGCACAGTACTCGAAGCTGCTGAAACCCAACTCCGCCATAAAAATCCCGCGCGACCTCAGTGCAGCGTCTCGAAAGTCCAGGCTCGAATACCGCGGATCGAGAAAATCACAACACTTGACGGCCAGATGCCCCAGCACGCGTAAACTCCCGGTGGAGCCCCGCGAGCCCTCGCCCGCCGGTATCGTCCTCTCGTTACGCGGACCAATTTCGTGAAACCTCCCGTCCGCCACTGTGTACACAAGCGGGAAGAGGGTGTAGGGATCGGAAGGGAAGAGGCTTGGGGGAAAAAGAAGAGAGGATCGGTATGTACGCGTGGCTACCGGCGTGGCAAGGCGAAGCGATGCGAGTCGATGCCTGGCGGGACGGAGAAGCGACGCGAGGAGTCGAGTAGACGAGCGAGCGAGGCGAGGCGAAGCGAAACGAGGCGACGGGAGCCAGCGGCAGAAGGCAGAAGGCAGAGGGAAGGCAAGGCGAGGCGAGGCGTGGCTCTGTCGGAGGAGCGGTACGGCCCTGGGAGGCGGTGGTGAGGCCTCGCGGAGGAGCAGCGACGACGAGGAGGTGCACGGCACGGGCCAGACAAACAGACTGGCACTGGCATCGCGGGAGTCGGCGGCAGTGGTCACCGGTGGTCACCGAGAACGGTCTCGAGAGTCAGCCGTGCCCGCGTTTTGGCGAACCATGCGCGGCGTGCATCGTTTAAATCGCTGCTCCACGGTGCAAGTGCGCGCGACGTGCCTCCGCGTCGCCCGCTCGCCCTGAGAGGACACCCCGGCCGCGAGGTTTACGAAGACAGACAGGAGCCAGCGTACTCCAGGAGCATTCGAAGCTGGCCGGTGTATACGCGCAACCGCTTTGCGACGGTCCTAGAAATCCGGAGTGGCCGACCCCGAGCGAGGACTTGGTGCACGCGTCGCGAGCATATAGATCGTGAAAGAGAACCGTCATCACCGAGGACTCCTTTTAAACCAAGTGGCCGATACACGTCGACGGAAGAATAGCCGCGTGAATGTGGCAAGTGCGCGCGAGCGGATTAACAGAGGGGAGCCCTGTCGGCCGGTGTTTCGCGTGAGCCTCCACAGTATTCGTGATAGACGCGCGTCCCAGGGGACGTTGCGCGTGTGTCGGCGGGCGGCCCGCTGGATCGTTGGACGGGCGGCGATCGTGAGATCGATCGATCCGCGGCGGGCGGCTGGATCGCGGCTCGATCGCCGAGTCCGGCGGTCCCGATCGGCGTCCACGTTGGTGGTGCGGTAGGGACGGCGACGACGACGACGACGTCGTCGTCGTGCGAGCGCCGACGTAGGAGGAGGAGGAGACGGTGGCGTAGGGGAAGGTGGTGCTGGTGGAGGTGGTGGTGGAAGCGGCGGGAGGTAGAATGGTGGCTTCCGCTGCGTGCCGATCGCGGCAAGTGGAAAGACGCGGCGAGATGTCGCCGCGCCGTCTCGCGCCCCTGCTGATCCTCGGCACGATCCTCGCCGGGCTGACGAGCACCGCCGCCGCGGACAGGATGAGCGGCCTCTACGTCGACAACGGTTTCGACCAGACGATCGTCCACAGGGTGGTCAGCCAGAGGGAGAAACGCGAGGTCGAGCACGAGATATTGAACCTGCTCGGGCTGCCGGACCGGCCGAGGAACACGGCCGGCAGGCCGCCGCAGGTGAAGAGGTCGGCGCCCAAGTTCCTCCTGGACATATACAAGAACGCCCTCGGCGAGGACGAGGACGAGAAGCCGATCGGCGAGCAACGTAGGGCCGGCGAGTTCGATCTCACCGGTCAGGATCTCAGGGCCATCGACCAGAGCGACGTCATCATGACCTTTACCGCGCACAGTAAGTCATTATTCCTAACGGGTGGGTGGGTGGGGGGGGGGGGAGCAGTGGCCCCCTCCGTGGTTCCCCAGCGTCTTCGCTGCACGTCATCGTGGCCCCCCGATACTTGTCATTGAACGTGCGTCCACTTTGTGTTCCGTGTTTCGCGCGCACGCGTGCGCAGGCGTAGGTGTATGTCGGTGTGTGTTCGGTCCGGCGAGTTCGTTCCGTCAGCGACGACGTTTGTTCCGCGCGATGGCCGAGACGTACCCCGAGTGACGTCTCGTCTACAGCGCTCAGCGCCGTCGGATCGCTCGGGATCGTCCGATGGATTCTGTTAAGCCGGAGGTTAACTGGTTCCGCGAACGCTTTCTTGCTGGCATGCGTCTAGCGACGCGCGGACCGATCGAGCCGCGATCGTCGATTTCATTCGTCCGAGGGGACATCGCGTCTTGACAATCTCAGCGTCCTGGGGGCTTTTTTTGGCGGACGGTGCGCGGTGTTAGGCTGTGACACTTGGGCAAGCTGATTCTCAGCTTTGGGAAGGGACAATCGGAGGACGGGAGATATCGTGTTCTTAGAAGTGGAAGCGGTTTAAATGAACAGTTTTAGATACTGGGCTATGCGTATATAGGAATTCTAGGAAACATTACAATTTCTGTGATCTGAGGGGACGTTAGGGTTCAGCGAGTAATAAGTTTAAGATTGCTGAAGATTCCACTTTGGCTAGTTTTTAGGCTAACGAGTGGAGATCACTGGGACAAAGAAGAACATTAAGATTTCTATATTGTGACGGTCGAGGAATTAAATTCCTTCGTAATGGTGCTTCTCTTTTCCCACGGTTGCCAGAAGGAATCTCGAGTGTGTCAGAAGGAGACTCGGTGTAGGCTCGATTCCAAGAGGGCTCACGTTCGATTCACGTGTCTGTTGTTCCCCGGTGGACCCGGTTCGCGCCATTTCCTCGACGGCTCGACTTCCCGTCCAACTCCCGCTGGCTTTTCGCGTTCGATAACGCGAAGGCGAGTGAGGCTAGGCGCGAATAGCGGATCGGTTGCGTCACAGCACGAAATTGAGCCGCCGAGCGGCGCAGAAACGATCGCTTCGAAAAGCTAACGACAGAACGAACCCATCCGGTTGAAAAAAAAAACCGTCGGCCGTCGAGGTGGAAACGGCGGAATTGGAGCTGAAACTGGTTTCTTAATCGCACAGATTTGAATTCACCAGCCGCTTTGAAAATGTTTTCAGAGCGATCGATATAATTAATGCACTACTCCCGTATGAGTTTACTTCGGGATTATAAATCGCTTCGCCAACTGGATTCTACCGGTTTAGAAGCAGTTCTCGTGGGTGTGAGCATTCTGCGGCCACGGAATGCTTCGTCTAGCGTTTCTTCTTGCGACTTTGGCGGATCCCCTGCTCGATCTCGAATAACATTGGCCAGCCAGCGCGGCAGCCGCGGCGATCGTCGAAACGTTTTCTCGGCTTATTGAACCTCGTCGACGTAAGTGGTGCGTCAGAAGCGGGGATCTATGGCGGGAAAGTGCGAGGTCGTGGAAAATCGGCAACTGTCTCTTTGTGAACCGTGTGGCTACTAGTTCGACCAAGTTGGGGATATTTTATTATTATTATTTATTCCACGGATAAAGACCCTTTAGTTTACAATATACAATTAATGAAGTTAACAAAGAAAAGCTACGATCACTTGGACTACATTGCTCGAGACGAATTGTGCACATTTCCTTTAAAAAGGTACTTAGATACTTAATTAAGTAACGATCGGTAACGAGAGTTTTTAAACGTGAAAGGTGGGATCTTTATAAAGGAAACCTGCAAGGAATTGCAGCGACAAATGCCGATGTCCTGCGAGACTTTGGTATTAAGACTAGATTCTACTAGTTTAAAAGTGGAACATTGATTTCCTTGGCTGTTCTACGAGTTGTTGCTCGGCGATATCCGGTAGGGAGTAGTAAATTGATCCATGCCACGCGTTCTAATGCTGAAAAGGTAGTTAAGAATCCTGTTGGGTATCTTAATCGCTGCCAAGGGACACTTTCGTCTCCTTAGCTTACTGATAGTATGGAAATTGCGCGAGATATTAAAAATCGACGGGACTAATCTTCATTTGCATTGAGGAAAGTTTACTATGAAACAAGTCGGAGGCTGTAGCGTACTTTGCAGCTCAACCGTGCTGAATAGTGTACATATTCTTGCCGTTCTAAAATGATAAATACTTAATTAGGCCACAGCGAGCAAGTTCACACTGAAACCTCTGCCTTTCGAAAGTGTTTAAAACCCAGGTGTTATTCAGTGTTTGTACGCATTCCGCGATTAGTTGAAAAATAGTCGTTTTGGAATGCAGTTTGTTCGCCAATTCATGGGAGAAGAAAAAGAGGCACGGATTTACGTATAACGAATCTGAGCTCGCGCTCTCCGTTTGACGTGTTCTTAAACGCGAACCAGTTTCTCGTAAATCTGTGTTTCCGCATGCATATTCATCGAATGGCCAGCGCGATGAAATTTTAAGACCTGTCGATTTCTACGAACCAATGACGTCACGTTAAAAATCGTACTGTACCGTAGGCGCAAGCTTAGTTTCGTCGAATTCAAGTGCAACACGCAGAGCTCTGCCTAATTAGACATCTCGAACTTGCCACAAGTGAATGGTAAAAGGAGCCATGAAAATTATAGAAGAATCTTGAAACTAGACCAAAATTAGGCCTACGTTATGAAGCTCAATTCCAAATTGGAAATCTTAAATTTGGAATCTTTAATTTGGAAAATCAAATTAGGAATACCAAGTTCGAAACCTCTAATTCGAAGTCTAAACTTTGGAATCTCAAATTTGGAATATCAATTTTGAAATCTCAAATTTGGAATATTAAATTCGGAATATCAAGTCTGAAATCCCAAATTTGGAATATTAAATTTGAAATCTCAAATTCGGAATTTAAAATTTAGGATCTCAAATTCGGAATATTAAATTTGGAATCTCAAATTCGGATTATTAAATTTGGAAAACCAAGTTTGACATCTCAAATCCGGAATTTATCATTTAAAATCTTAAAATCGGAATATCTAGTTCGAAATCTCAAATTTCGAATCTTGAATTCGGAATTAAAAATTTGGAATCTCAATCTCGGAATATTAAATTTGGAAAATCAAGTTTGAAATCTCAAATCCGGAATTGATAATTTGAAATCTTAAATTCGGAATATCAAATTCGAAATCTCAAATTTGGAATCTCAAATTCGGAATATCATGTTCGAAATCTCAAATTTGGAATCAAAAATTTGGAATCTCAAATTCAGAATCCCACATTTGGAATATCAAATTCGGAATATCAAGTTTGAAATGTGAAATTCCGAATCTGAAATTCAGGATCCGAAACTCTGCTATCACAGACTAGGTATATTATCATAGATTCCCAGCTCAGAACGAAACCTCGACGCTACACCGACACTGACTCCCAGAAAATCGCACCGAGAACTCAGGACTTGTATCGCCCACCGTCGGCAGCGCCAGATCCACCGGTTCGTCACGAGATTTCCACGTTTCGGGGATTACAGAAAGCCGAGGCACCCTGGGAACTTTCTATTCGGCGAAGACGTTTCCCGCGAGTGGCCGGACAGAACCGTTGATGCGGACCGCCCATCGTGAATTCTTGCTCGGTCCCTTGGAGCATAACTCTACGGTTATGTCACGCGCGTTCAGAGGTGATCGGAATCGGTGCGGATGTTCTCGAAAATCGGGTGGAACGGGCCTGCTTCCACTTTCGTTCGCCGTCGACTTATGCAAATGCGCCTCGTCGATAGAACTTTCTATTCTGCTGGGGGATCCTTCCCGTCGACGTCCGTCGGCTGCCGCTCGTGATCGCCCGTGAATTCTTCTAGAAAGTTTCGAGGATGATAAATCACAAGGACACCTCGGGACACGCGTTCCCGGCGTGTGAAATCACGAGGAGACGCGGCAGCCTGGTTACAGCGGATTCGTGATCACGAGAACGATCCGAGTCAATCGAGGCTAACGCGTGAAATTGCCACGTTTCTGGTCCAGCTTTTAACAGGGGGGCCCCCCGAGCCTCGAATCCCGAGGCATGATTTAAACGTCACACTTTCGTGGTGCGTTCGGGAAGACGTGGTCCCAGAGTCTTCATAGTTACAGGGACACTTTCGTGCTTTTATGAATATAGGGGAAGATAGGAAATTTGTGAATGTGACTGAAATATAAACTACTTAGGGGGCACAGAAGTGTTTTTAGTAAAAAGTAGCTTATTAGATGCAAAGTTACTCGTTTCCGCGAGAACTCAATTAGAAAACTCCTAGTTTGTGGTTTACGAAGAGTATAAATATGATGTTAAACTTCTCACTGCAATGCGAGCTTCTTATCACCTCAATATTGATCTTAACAAGAATTTCATTCACTAAGTCAGTGTGCAACTTTAAAAATACTCTTCAAACAGTAGAACAGAGAATTCCGCAATTTTGCTTCCACAGTACGCGTCAGAAGAAACAGTTGGCGTGTCTCGCGGCTTCCATGTGAACTAATTAATAAGATACATATCAAATCATCCAGAACTCGTTACTCCATTACGAGCTTCTCGAATTCGTATTGTCTTCGAAGAAATCGATCGCCTGAGTCTGCCAGGATGAAGGAAGCCCAGCTGCAGAAGCCCTTTTGTTTCCATTTAGCATCGTTTCGAGGATGTATTCGCCAGCGTGTCGACAGCAAATTATTCACACGGGATAAATCTCGCGTCTGACACATTCGGTTCAACGAACCTTGCAAAGGGGGATTCCCTGGCTCTCAGAGTGCTCCTTTCCCGAAAGACGCCGCGGTGCCATCGTAAATTGTTCCGCGTTCGGCCGTCGTGACGAGGAACGGAACACGGAGGAGAATGGTAATTTGCGTAGAGTGAATGAACGAAGGACAGGTGTTTCTTGGAATCCAGTCTTCCTTCGTAGCGATTCTGTCCTTTTTCCGTGAACTTTTCGGCCAAATCTCGGGGAAATGGTACACTGAATTATAGACGTTCCTTGTTTGAAGCTGAGTAACGATTGGCGAGACGATTTGGTTCGGCATTCGAAATCAATTAAAGAGGGATTCCTGGATATTTGATTTTTTATCGAGCTTTAGGGTATGGATGTGGCGAAATTTTGCTTGTCATCGGGGGTCATATCGAGAACGGGGTGATATGGAAGATGCTGAGATAATAGGATGATAGTTTTTTAGGTATAGGCGAGTTTCCTTTTGCGAGATTGCGTTTAAGCCAGACTCTGTTGGAATTGGAACCGTTTGAATATGTGAGATATTTTGTGTAGTCCAAAATTCAACAGCAATGTAACTTGTGTAAGTGGGTTGAATGATTTAAAAGTAGCTTTAGAAATTTCTATTTATCTGAAAATTCAAGTATTTGACCAGCAATTGGCGTAGTGTTGCCGAAGAGTTAGTTAGCAGTTCTGGGACAAAAATATTGAATGAAACGTGTGCTTTTAATCAATTGCTCTGGTTCTTTCTGACTTTGGTCCTTTCTAAAATCTGCAGTTTTCTTTTCAAGGGTTCGCCTAAATATTCTATATTATTATTGATTTCTTATCTTGAACTCTTCTAATGTACCTAATTGATCCCTTGAGATCCACCCCTTGGCTTGGAAATTCTTTGCACCAGTGACCCTGTGGAATCAATTTCTTCACTTAAAAATCCATTGCACTTGTGCGCTTCAGTAAAAGATCTCTAACTCTAATAATATAGCCACTACTTAGACAGCTATACAACCAGCAAATTTCACAGACCTCAAACGATCTTAATCACACGCAAAATATCTGACATTTAGTTCATTCTTTAAAAAAGTTATCCTCTAATCATTTTAGCATCGCTGCAGTTCCATTCCTTTTTTAACCCCGCTATGACTTTCACTTTCAACAAAATGTAATATAAATTAAGGAACGAGAGAGACAAATATCCGTAACAACTACTATATATTTTCTTTAAATTTACAGGAGCTTTCAAAGAAATAATATATCAGATAAAAATAAAAATATAATTTCACGTCGAGGGAGTTCCACTCAGTGCACGGTTTCGGCTAGTTCTCGCGTCGATATCTTCTGGAAAGCGTCAGAAGTATCGCCCAAGAGTCCCCAGGTGTTTACTTTAAACACAACTCAAGCTTTCAGATCGCTTTTTCACTTAGCAATTACATTTCACAACGAGGCAGTAGGTTGAAGGCATGGCTCGAGGTTATTTTTACAGTACGTTCCTCCCCGAAGAGCGAAAGTAGGAAATATACGTTTCAGAAGAGGCGATGTTTCATCGGCTGTCGCGGTGGAAAAAGATCTCTGGCGCGATAACGATTTTACCTGGCCGTATAATCCACCGAAACTGTTAACCGCGTTCGTAACTGAGACATCAATGGTGTTCGTAATAAGGAAGAAATATGGAGATTATCGCGTTAGCTATCGCAATTAGTTTCGTTATTTATTCGGCACCGTAATTGAATTTATGTGCCTGGGGGATCCAGCCGATCTATCTTCGCCGCGATGGATGCCGAAGCCGAGTATTTTATTAGCGACAAATCGATGGAAACCTCGAAAGCCTGAATCTGGGATCGACGTATTGCAAAGTGTACGGGAGGGAGGGTCTCGTCGACGAATCCATCGAAATTTCAAATGATGATCGCTAATGGAACACATTTCAAGCATCTAAACAGGTGGATTAGAATATTCCTAACGATTGCTGAATAATTGCTTACTTCTTTGCTATTCGAAAATTGAAGAGTCCTTGTAGAAAACACTGTAAGTACCGAGAATCAAATTCTATACTGCGGCATTACTTACCATTGACACGTAGAGCATTTCCCGATAAATTTCTTTTTAATTTTGGCACTGTCAGTGTTGATATTATTCCATCTTGGAGCTGCCTAAACAACATCAAACAGCTAAACAAGTAGCAAAGAGTACATACTCAATTATCTATTACACCACATGAATTGTCCCAAAACAAAAAGCATTCACCCCTAAAGATCACAAAGGGAAGTAGAGAAGAAATCTCTTAGGACCGCAGTGTCCCCTTGAACATTCTACGATTCAATTGTTCACTTAAACAACCCACGAAGAAGCTGTACCAATTTCTGCCTTTCAACTTCCAACACCAAAATCCCCTCGCAAAACCTGAAACCACCTCTGTGGGATACAGAAATTCTTGCCTTGCTCCAAACGTTCTCCCAGGAATCAGTGCATAACACGATTGTCGCCTGATAAAATTAATATCGCTTCCGCGATTAATTTCATTTTGATTTTTTTAAACTCGCCAAGAAACACATCGTCTGTTTCCACAGACTCAGCGAATGCTCCCCATCCGAAACGGGAAACTTGGATACAAGCGGCAGACTTCGGTTACAAGCGGGCGACAGTTCTCTTCGGGATTTCCAGCGACTCGAAACCGCGGTCTCGTTAATCGAGGCACGGAGCCGAGAGTCTCCTCGAATCCTGCAAATTTATGCGCCGCGGTTCCGAGATGCCTGTGGTTTCGCGGAAGACTGTTAAAATAAACGCGATTTCGCGGAACCCGCCGCGCCGCGCGCGAAAGTGACGAAATTGCGACGATCGCAAGGAGGCTCGGTGCCGATAATCGGTGGGGGCCGCGGGATCTTCGTTGCAGCTCGGCAGCACGACCTTCCCCCGTGCACTCGCCGGTGCACATCAAGATGCAAATGCGAACGAGTTTACATGCGAGCGTTCGCTCTCGAGTTCGAGGTCGTATGAATAAACCGACGAGGCGAACGCGGAAGGCCGGGAAATTAATAGTTTGTGTAACTGGCGTCCATACGAAAATCCCGTGGAAATCTTTGCTGGACGAGAGCGCGCGACGGCGGCACGGTAGCTGGAAAGTGTACGGCCTGGTCGTAAATTAAACCATCGAGCAGCGGCGCTGATTGAAACTTCGGAGCGGTATCTTCTCATCTTTCTCTCCGTTCGTTTGTGCGTTGCTTTGAGATACGTTTAGTTTAACGCTTCACGGATTTTACGACCTCGTTATACCCCTTCCAGTGAACTCCCACCCCTTGAGAATCTATACTTGGTGGTGCGGAGTGGTGGAATTGAGGGGGGGGGGGGAGATGAATTTACAGGAGGAAGATAAATGGAGGAACTTGCTTTTTATTGGTGCAAAATTTGGTAATGTTTGATTGGATCTTGGAGGATTTGAGTGTGTGGTTGAGGATGAAAGGGGAAATCAGCTGGGGAAATTCGAAGATTCGTGGAAAACTAGATCTCTTACAAAGTTTATTAAACCTTTAACTGCGGGTGTGTTTTATAAACCACGTGCTAAAATTATAGCCAGAAGCGGGTGTGGTATATAAACAACAAGCTATGTTTTGCTAATTTTTTTGATGTTTGGAGCGCTTGGCTCTACAAAAAGTACCCGCAGTTAAAGGGTTAAACCTCTAATAGGGGATGCTTAAACAGTAGGAAATGAGATGGTCAGGTATAGTAACAGTACACTGGCTGCACCTCGCCCTTCACGAAAGTAATAAAGACGTTTAATAATGATAATAATTATAATAAGAGTTATAATCTGTCTCTCGCTATAGGGGACACCAAAGTACTCCAACGAAGAAATTAAAATTCCAAATTTCGCTGTATCCCGAGACGAAGCACTAAAAGACACATAAAAAAGTGTAACCATTACAGACGAGGACCTAAAAAAAAATGTAGAGGAGACGAAATCAAAGACCAAAGCAGATACAAAAGAAATCTAAAAAAAAATCCTTGGAATTACTATTCAAATCACCCATAGGAAATATTATTCCCAAGAGAAGCTTTCAAAGAAGCTTCCAAAAAAAGTCCCAAGAGCCCAAATGAATTTAACAAGCTTCTTCTTCACCCAAACAAATTTAAAGTTTCTTCCAGGGGGTGGAACGAAAGAAGGTTAACAGTATTCCCGAAGTGGCCGAAGAAACGGGGCGTATCAGGTCCAAAGCGATCGCGCGGGCGCGCGAGAGAGAGAGAGAGACCCAGGCGCGTAGAAGGAGTCGCGTCGTTCGCGAGGGTGGCAGAAGAAGCGCGGGGTTCGAACAGTTCTTGGAAAGCTGTTGGTCCCTCTTTCTCTTTCACGCTTATCTGTCCCTCCTGCTTTATCTCCGAGGCGTCTCATGCGCCGTGTGGCTCGCGGTGAGAAACGTTCTAGGCTCTTCGACGCGATATGCGGCATGCATATAAATTGATACCCATAACCATAACTTATTCGACATATGTACCCAACCCAGTACTGGGAACTCCGGGCGTCCGATAAAAACCGGCATAAATTAAATCGCGTTATTACGTTATACGACGCCCGGCGAGTCTTAATTGATTGCCATTGCTCGCCCCCTCTGCACCCCTCCCGCCCTCCCTTCGCTTTTAATCCGTGCTCGCGTCTTTCTCTTTCGTTGGGCGAGTTGGCTCGTCGCGTTCCCGTATTGTTCGTTACAACGGTAGTCGCCGGGGGGAGGCCGAGGTTGCGAATAATGGTCCCGAGAAAAAGAAGAAAATTGATTTGAATCGGTGGCGAGCTACCGAGCGTTGCGACGTCCGCGAGCTATCGGTGGTTCCGTTGGAAGGTTGGAAAGATCGGAGGAGAAGATTTTGGGTTAGGGCTAGGGTTTGCACGTTTCTTCAACGGAGTGGAAAAGTGCGTTAGGCGGTGTGGGTGTGGTTGGTGAGATTCTATTGGAAGGTTTCGGTCCGTATGATTTTAAATTTTTAACTAGCCAATGGGGTGGATTGGGTGGGAATTGAAGGAAGGTGTAATAAAGGGGGGAGTGGAATTTTCTTGTCGTTTGGGAGGAAGTTTGGAGGGTTTGCTGAGTGTTGAGGGAATCTCGAGATATCGGATAGATTGATGCTGGTTTTTTTTTTAATTTTGGGGAAGTAGATTATTGTTTCTAATGTGGATGGAGTGGGCCTCAGTCAGTCTCCCTTGGACACTTGGAAATTATTAAACGGGAACTATGTTCGTTGATTTTTGAAATCGAAGAACAGGCGTTCTATTATTTGAGGCGAGATTCGGGGAGACTAGCTGGAGTATCGAGTCAATTATGAAAATCGAGTGTTGTTACGTAAACGTTATAGGTGGTTGCAAGAATATTCAACAGCTTAATCTCTGCGAGTAACAATATCAAGACACTGCATATTCAAACTGTACGTTCGAATTACCAGATCCGCGTCCTTCGATCCGAAATAAATCTGCAGCCGTGTCGGTGACAAAGTCATCGATATTTAGGGAGATATGTTTTGCTTTCATCATACTTGTTCTTGACCTTTTTACTCGGCCACGGGATCCTTTGATGTTTCAATGCTAATTCAGCGTTTTTAATGCTAATTTATTGACAGAGAGTGCGATGTAGAAACATGCTCAAGACAAGCATCAGCAGGTACATTCTCCAGCGCCAATTTGCCAATACATACTCGGTGCTCCAATTCATCGAAACATTCTTTAAACAACGCCCATATAATTACGAATCTTTCAACTTCACAATTAAACTCACGAACTGATCTCCGAACAAATATCTCAGTAAAATAGACCCACTACAACGCAGTACAAAAATGCCAGAGAAAAATGTGCCAACAACAAAGAACTCACATTTTTTTAAAAGCTACTGTTCAATTAGCTGTAAGGGAGACCGGGGCTAAAAGTCCCGGGGGTAAATTGTTCCGACGGTTCTATCTTCAAAATGAAAAAAACCGTTGTATTTTAAATTATTTTTTCCGTGCGAGTGGATCACGCCACTCTGTCGCCCATTTTAATAGCGTTCGCGACAGCGAATCGGCGTACCAGATAAGTAAATATTTTTCTATCATTATTTTTTGGTCTACTTCGATTATTTAACGTTGATATTATTGACTGATTCGTTCTTATGGACGAATGACATTTAAGAATATGGTGTAATAGTGTTTATCGTTTCAATATATGTGTAAGCAGAATAGTCTGTTAAATTGCTACATGTGTCGATAGGAGCTAGTTGTTACCGTGATTTGGGGCACGTTGTTACCTTAATAACTTGCCCCACCGGAAATGTATAAATTGTTCCTGAATGAAACGCGGAAAGGGGCACCTTTTCCATCGAAGTTATGCATAAAGATAAAAACTGTCGCTAGTGAATTCAGTATCTGCCATTTGACTCTATCAAGAGTTATTAAAAACTACAATCTGGACAAGAAGCCACTGTAGGCTACAAGTACAAATCTCAATAAGTACCTAGGTACCCACAAACAGTAAGACTGATTTGTAGATTTTAGTTTTTATACCAAAGATAACGTTTATGGTTATTATATTGTTTTGGTTTTCTTTTAAAGATAATACATTTTTGTTGATTCGAACCTTCATAAATGAACATTATTAATAAAATTCTGTTTTATTTCGTTAGAAAATGAAATATTTCTTAAAAGGCAGCTTTTATATCTTAGTAACAACTTAACCCAATGCGATAACAACTTGCCCCATAAAGGGGTAAGAAGTTCCGCTTCGACCAGCCACAGATAAATTAATTTTTATGAAACACCTATTACAATATATTAAATACAAGCTTAAAATCACAAAATATAATAAATTTAACCCTTCGTGGTCACACGGGGTGTATTGTACCCCAAGAATAATTTTCGAGTTTAAACGTCGCGCCTTTACGACTTCCAAAGGGGATTTATCGCAAGAAAAAAAAATTAAAAAAAAATTAAAAAATCGCTTTTTTCCCACAACCGTGGAAAATGGCTCATTTTTGACTACGAATTTTATCATATCAAAATGTACATTTCTAGGAAAAGACTATTAGACCATGATTGTATAAGTATTACGAATATACAATTATCACTGAAAAGTTAAAAGAATCAAAAATACGAAAATGGTAACTCAAAAAATGACGCTGGGGTAGAGCGAACCCCGTGTGACCAACTTGTGATTATAAGAAGGTGTGACCACGATGGGTTGACAAGAAATTAGTCAATAGTGAAGAGAATAACTACATTATTTTCGTGTCACTTTTTATGTTTTATCGAAATCGGAACTTTTAACCCCGGTCTCCTCTACCTCTTAACGCATTCGCCTCGTGGCACTGTTGCAATTCAGTTACGTCTTAAAAAGAGTTGCTCGAGTTACAGTATGCCCTCCACGATACAGAACGTCCCCCTTGCGCTAGACCATCTACTGTCTCGATGTGATTGCGACACCTGATCAGGCCCGAACGAAGCTCACGGGAAATGCGTGTGTGGCGTTTGGAGCGACGCTCCGAAATATTAATTGCTCGCATAATTAGTCCGCCGTTGATCTTTCCATTTGTCAGAGGGTTCGCGTACACTGTCCTAAAAAGTATCGGTGGATTTATGGCCCGGTCCCCCGGGGGCCCCAGTCCTTTCGGGTACGTGCATCTGGACGAATTTTGCGTGGCCGTGTGGCCGGCCCGCGCGTGTGTGGGACTCGCGGCTCGGCCTATATATTATACAAAGTTTCCCCCCGGTGGGGGCCCACTTCTGTTCCACCGAATCGTGCCGGATACCCGAACGTGGAGGAAGACGAGTCAATATCTCTCCCCACGTGAAGCCGCGGGCAGGTAAAAATGTCTCAACTTGGGTGCCCCGGCTCGTCCTGGCGTCCTCCTTTTGCTCCTTTCTTCCCAGGACCTCCTTCTCCCCCTATCTATCTATCTTCCGCCCGGGGGCGGCTCCCTTCACGGGCCAGACAGGAGGAAGGGAATACCGGCCAAGAAGAAGAGGAGCATGCCAGAACGAGATGGATGGACATTGTGTTTGCTCGTTCTTTCTGCGCCGGATAAAAGTGGCGAACGCGGCTAGCGCGCAGCGCTCGTAGTTCGACTAATGATTGGGCCCGACGAGAGCGCGACGGTCGTTGAGCTCTCCTTCCCCTCCGCCGTCTCGTTTCTTAACTGTTTAGCCGGGGAGCCTGGAATGCTCTGCGCTTCCAGGTTCGACGGGTGCTCACCGATAAAGAGTATTTTTAAAAAGTACCCAGATGTTTAATTGTCACGGTTGTTGAGTGGTCGTTGGGTCAGTGGAGTTGAATCAATTTTCAAGGGATCGGTGGAAGTAAAATTCAGGGACCTTTTAAGGCAACTTTCATAGACTCCATTATTATGGAATTGTGTTCTTTTAACAAATCAGCTGAAAGGGACATTTGGGGCCCAAACAAAGAAAGAGTCTCAACCACGAGTCAATCGAAGTCTCGCAGTTTGGCGGCTAAACGAGCGCTGCTCGCGAGCTACCGATCGAAGCACGAAGACGGGGAGAAGACGTCCGCGCCAGGAACGAAGGGTGCACCGTAAAGGGAGCCGGAGAGCAATTCCCACGGTCGATGTTCGAATCATCCAAAAGGAGCATCTGGTCCCTGTTTCACTTGGGACTAATAATCCGGCCGGTGAGGAGGCACGGCCGAGAGTCGTCGAGCGGAGAGCGCGGATCGACAGCGATCGTCGATCGGGCCCGCGAAACGGCGGATCTCCCCGTCGAGGAGAAACGGGCCCACGGACATTTCCAGGAAAATATCGCAAGAAGAACGAACCGGTGCGTTCTACGAGAGGGAAAGAGGGAGAGAGAGAGAGATAGAAGAGAGGGCCCGTGGCTCTGTTCGGTTCGCCCCACTCTCTCTCTCTCTCTCTCTCTCTCTCTCTCTCTCTCTCTCTCTCTCTTTCCCCCTTTCGGGGCCTCGCGTGCACGGTACGCGGATGAGAGCTTGTAGGTGTAGAAGAGTGGAGAGGGCCCATCGGAGGAGGGCCGAGGAGAGGACGCGTAGAGAGAAAAGTATAGAAGGAGGGCCGAGAAGGTGGGGTAAAAAACAAAAGTCCAGTCGGTCGTGGAAGCGGTCCAGGATGGTCCCAAGCTATTCGGGACCACCCCGAGTGCGGAGGGGTCCAGCTACGGCTCGCGGCAATCAGGTGCCGTTGGAATGCGACCGTCCGAGAGAAAAACAAAACAAATTTTTATGCCCTCCGTCCCTCCCGTACACCACCGTTTCGGCTTTCGTTCGCTTTACTCCTCATTCTAGTCTCTTCCCTCCTATCCGTCCCTCCCCCGGCCTCCCCCCTCGGACCCACCGTGGGCCCCGGGGCCCTCCTCGGGAGAAACATTAGGCATTACTTAAGGGCCCCACGGTCCACCGGCGGAGGAAGGGTACACCTACTGCGTGCTTCCCTTTCGCTCTCACGCAGCCGCTCGCTTTGGCGGCAGAAAAAAGGACGATTTCACGCTGCGAATTGTCCACGGCTCGTTCTGGGGGCCTCTCATTTACGAGGGTAACGATTCCCTTATCGATCTCGTGCCGGAACGAGGATAGCCCCGGTTATCGGTGTCGGCCATAGGCCGCCGGGGCCGTCCCACCGAGCTCTCCCCGACGGGGAGGACGAGCGTCCAGCTGGGGATTAAGATACGGGCGGGAACGAACCTCGCCTCATTGTCTCCGGGGAGGAAATTGATTTTGCGGCGGGTTCAGCGTGAACGACCGTATTACCGATCTTCCTCTGCTGCCAGTTAACCTTTCGAGGGCTTTGTTTGATTCGGGGCGGATCCGGGGCAGGCGCGCTTGTTTCGGGAGGCACGGCGGGGTGAAGAGATGGGATATGTTTAGCGATTCCAATGTGGATGGGTATTGCTCCTTGTAGCTTTAGGAATGTTTACGCGATACCGGTGTGGTCTTTTGAAAATGAAATCGCAGACAGAGCGTCAACTCCGCGGTGCCTACTCTTTTCAAAATTTCTTGTTGGCTCTCTGTTGACTTTCAACGGGGAACCGCAGTTATGCGAAGAGCAATCTTCTGGCTCGTTCCGGGCGAGTGAATTTGGGGATAGATAGTTTGGGAAAAGGAACGGTTGTCGAGGAATTCAGGCAATATCTAGGTATAGACAGTTAGAAGAGGAAAGTTGGACGGTTTGGCCGGAAATTTATCGTAAATGAACAGGTTGCTCGGTTTACGGAGATTACCGTGGTTTCACCTCGTCCACTGACCGTTTCCTAAATTTCTACCTTCTGGTCGTCGGCCGGAGATAACGAGTAGCGGCGATTTACCTCGAACGAGGGGGAGGCAATTACGTTTGGATGAGGCAATCGCAAATCGTTACCTTCCCTGCTCCGAAGTCGTGAAACAGAAATAAATCAATCGCTACAGAATTGTCTGTTTTAAAGAAGATTGAAAAGCTGATAGATTATAGCCTTCGATAGTTCATTTAACCGTATTTATAAAATTATTTTCTGAATCCTTTCGCCTAATGACTCCTAATCTTCTATTCATCGCTTTTTGGCAACGTAAAGGAACAGCTCTTTTTATTAATTAAATAGAAAATATCCTATACACACCTTCACTGTAGCATTATCAAACATAAAATAAAGAGAACACATAGAGCAATAATATAAATAAATTTACAAAAGTATGTATTTTAAAATACTAGCCAATATCGCCGTTTTATAACAATAGAAACACGACGACGATTATACTCACAAAACTATTCCTCATACGATCCGTCAATTTTACATTTCAAATTGTACAAACCACATTAAACGAAACATTTCACTATCAAAAGACACAAACCATTCCCACAAACTTACCCGGGCAATTCATTCTTCCCTAAAACCACTACTCAAGTCCATTGCCCCTTAAGCCGTCGCGCTATCACGCAAGAGCATCGAACGCGATAAAAAAGCATCCCCTTTTAAAATCCATCCGAATGGTTTCAACAGTTTAAGTGTATGGAGGCATTATCTCGAGCTTGGGACTCGATGGAATTTACGAAAACTCTACCTCTCCAGCAACGATAACGAGTAGCAATAAATCTAACACTTTGAATACGAAGCTCGAAACACTGAACGTACGTCACGTGCGGAAATGTCCTAGCCCCGTTTGCTCGCAGTGCTCACTGAACGCCTATCGGCGGTCCCCGCACGGACTCGAACACGTGTATAAACTTCTCAGCAGCTAAACTGATCATCGCTATTTTCTGTAAATAAATCCCTCGATTCTAGTACTTAATTACTACTTAGCCATCAATCTTCTCTACTTTCTATTTTATGCAGCTGATCAGTTTGGCTTCTGGGAGGCTCATATCGGCTCATCGTCCGCAGAGTGTGAATAAGGTTTTTCGTTAAGCTCCATTCTACGTTGCCGTTTAATGAGACGGTTTTTCTCGCTCTGCAGATCATCATGTCCCTGGGGTGAGGCATGAGCGCGGTAAGAGGCTCTGGTTCGACGTCTCCGAGGTACCACCTGGGGAACACATAATCGGCGCGGAGCTGAGGCTCTATCGCAGCATGGACGTGAAGAATCGAAGAAACCGTGGATCGTACATGATCACGGCCTACCGTGTCCTGAGGACCGAGGACGGGTGAGTCTCGACGCATAATTTATACGATCGCGACGCAATTAACGCTTAACCCTGCTCAGATCCGCGGCTCTCTATAGTCCAGCTCTGTTCTCGTACCCCGCGCAGCATGGCGCGACTCGTGGTGCAACGAGGTTGCTTGACTCTCTGCAGTGAAACGGTTTGAAAGCGCATAGTGAAATCTATTCGCGAGATCCACCGGTTTGTTTTTTTTAGAAAAGTGGCATTGAAGGGTTGTGCGGGCAAAAAGGGGGGACTTTTGTATTATATTTTGCTTGTGGGAATTTCGACACGTTTTCGGAAGTAATATTGTTAATTGAGACGTTGATGGATGTTGTCAGTAGTTTTATGCTGCTTCGATGGTAACTGTGGCAATTGTATTTATAGCTTGGGAAGTTTGAGATGCCAGGCATTGCAATTTTATTTTTCGTGTTAGTGTTGATGAGTTGGAAAATATTATAGAATTATAATTTGTAATGTATTTTATGATGGTCTGAGAGGCTATTAATATCTCTTTATGTGATATTTTTGTAGAATTTGATGTCACTGTTGTTTAGAAAGTAAATATGGTCAACAGTTACCAGGAATTTGGGAAATTATATTTGCAGGCGTGATGCAATGTGTATTTCATTGAAACATAGTAGAAGTTCAGACGTGTGACCCATCGACGTGTTTTTCAGCGGATACGTAATCAACAAATTTCCAAAGTCATTTTTCTGGAAATGGAGGCGCCGCGTGAGAAACATTTATGTCACAATTCCGACTTATTTTTAGACGAGGAATTACCCCTTTTTCGCTTGAAGTAGAAATTACGCTGCATCCTGTACAAATAATTACTTCTTTCATCGTTGAATAAGGAGTTAGCTCTTTTTTGGCTGTACCACGAATTACGCTGCACTCTGTATAAATAATTGTTTTTCCCCCGCGATAAGTACTCCCCAGAGGCGATGAATTGTATAGGATCTTGGTTTCTTTACCTATTTATTTTTATTAACTTAAAAACAGGACTTGCACGTGTCGTGTGCAAATTGTTCAAGTCCACGAATTTTTATTCTCGTGAATGACGTCATTAAGTGAACCATCGTTTACCAAAAACTCATTAGTGCACAATTGTATTATATAAGAGTAAGTTGGTACCAATCAAGGGTATCGAAAATTTCCAAGTATTCTATATAAAAATCAGGCTTTATTAAAGTCCGTTGCACATCATAATTCTTCATAAAAAGGTAACACACTCTGTCCGAAACAATTAGAAACCCAAATTTAATAAATCACTATTAACTGCCGACGGTTTTGAGTGATCACACGGAAGTGGTTGCCTGGGTCAATTTGGACCCATACTAATCGTCCTACTATCCGCATTTCAAACGCCGTTCAATTCTTAGTGTATTAGAAAAGTAATTTTCCCCTTTCTGAAGTTTCCTCTTAACATTACACTCTGCCCCGTCACGCTTGGAGCCGAAAAGACCCAGCACCGTGGGCTGAAGGTTAAATCAAACAAAAAGTAGTCACTTAAAACTGTGAAACAATATTAAATCACTCGCCCTCCTCAATTAATATCCAAGGCCATCGATCAACACGATTACCCCAGTGACCCTCATTTCCCAGCTGAAAACTATCACCCTCCCAAATCGAATTCTTCCCTTTTCTTCCTCCTCCGTAGGAGGTTTCCAGCAGGAAGCATCCGGTAAAAGCGTAACTGATTACTTCTACCTCCACGACGTCCCTGGACAGCGCGCCCCTAGGTGGCGAATTACGTGTTTCTTTTTTGTCTGTGTTCCCCCGGAGAAGTTCGCAATGATTCTGCCGGCCTAATGTCATTGTCGTGTCGGCAATTAGGAGGTCCCGGTTCCCGGAAAAGTCTCCCAGGTATTAGCTCTACCTGCACCGAGCTCGGGCCGCTATTTCGGGGTGGGCAAGGGTGGCTGATAGTTTCGAGGTGACCTTTAGCTGCGGCGGCGTCAGAGGAAGATGGCCGTGGGAGGCGAGCATCGTGGAAAAACGGTACTCTCCCTCTCTATCTTTGTCTCCGTTCCGAGAGAGCCGGGTCCCCGGGTGGGTGGCTAGACCAATTTCGTGTTCCTTCAGGCAGAGTCCGTGGTTTTTGACATCGTCATCGTGCCCCTAATTAGGCCGTCCTTAAGTCGCCGAAAAAATCTCAGGTATTTGTTCTACCTGTGAGAGAGCTCCGTGGGCCCCGGGGCCCATCATTTCTATTCGATTCTATCTTTCTCATTCACGCACACACGCGCGCACGTACACAGAGGCGCGCCTGTGTGCGCGAGTGGCCATTCGAGTGGCGGGGGCATAACGAACGGACTCCTTTTCTAGAACCACCGACGGTTACGCCGTATTCCGATCGATTTTTATCTCGGACCGAGGGCCGTTAATACGATACAAATTGGTCGAACGAGTGGGCATCGCATTCCTCCTTCGCGTTATTGGCGTAAGCATCTTTGGGGAGGACTTTTTATCGTGGAAGAGGTCTGTGGTTCGATTTGAGGAACTGCAGTCTCCATTATTCAAACGTTTTATTCCTTTATCATTGATGAGCTACAAATTCAAATCGCAATCACGCGAAATTCATAATTCTAAAGTTCTTTACGTCACTTCTTACTTTCTCTTATTCATAACTAATTAATTCGTAACTCTTGTAGTATCGAAAGATTCCCTCATCCCTTCGTTTCAATGAAGCTACCATAATTCATTCAGCTAATTGCACTCGATCAGCGACCTTCCGTCTACGTCGGTGGCATTTTATCGAGACCGAGAATCTCGGAGAAGTCTAAACGTTGAGCTCGATCGCTGGGGCACACTGTCTGACTGTTTGGTGTCCACGTGTCTGCCCCGTCCTCGGGCGAGGAGGACGGCGTGGCGGATGGCGACGCCGTGTCTAGAGCCATCCCTGCCCGTGGGATACCTCCGTAGACTTTGGTACTGGCGACCTGACCGATATACAGGCCCCGACAGGAAACGCTATTCCGTAAATTGAGGTAAATTAGCCGTGGAGACGGGCTCCGAGCGAGGAGTTAAGAGAGCACGAGTTACTTGGTGGTGCCTACGCAGTTACACGCACGAAGCCGCTCCACCTCCTCCGTTCCTCCTCCTCCCTCTCATTTTCTTCCTCCTCCTCCGGCCCACCCGTCTCCTTTTCTCCTCCAGCTTCTTCCGTCAAACTTGATGCGTGACGCATCCTCCTCCACCTCTTTATCCTCCTCCACCTTCTGGTCCAGCCGAGACAAGCTGGCGACTCTGGTTTCTTACGTGTGCGCGCAGGTCTCCATAAGAGCCCCCACCCCTTCCACCCCCCCCCCCGCCGGTGCCCAGGGATATCCAGCGACCGCGTCATCGGCTGTCTCTCGGTGCTCCCTCGATAAGAGATCCTTCTCGCCGACGAAAGTCAGACGGCGACATTTACTGTAACGAGCCCACGGGTCTCCGTGCTTTTAGGCCCAATTAGGGATTCATGAGTTTCTCTCCTCGTTTGCGCGTTTATTAGGCGGCCGTCTCCACGCGCAAGGCAACGTGGAGCTTAGGCAGCCAACGGGGAACGTGGCTCGTGGTTGCTGGCGAGTCTCAGGGTTGTCGTGATTTTAGTTAACAGCTGCTTGCTTCGCAGCGGATTCTTTAATTTAGATTCTTTAAGTTTAGGTTGCCTTGCGATCCACTTGGGGTAGAGGAGATATTGCGTTCAGTGGAGCGTTCAATCGTGGATGATTTTATTTTATTGTAGTGTATCTGTAGATTTTCTTATATCCACGAGTCTGTTTGTTCAACTGGTTTGTTTGGAAAAGTTAATTTGGGAGTGGTTAGTGTGACGAAATCTGTGGGTATAGATTTAAAGAAGGGGGGGGGGGGGGTGATTTATTGCAGTAAGAAATTGGTAATTTAGCTTCCGTGAGGAGTGAAATAAAATTTGTAATTATGTTAAAGTAGTTGCAGGTGAATACGCGTGATGGAAAGTAGCCTTAACGGGATCATTAATATTCTATGATTTATTAATTGGCTGTACGAGCAGGGGATAAAGAAACAAAACGCTCGTCGGACGATCCTTAAGCAAAGCTGTACATTCAACAAACTGTTAACGTTTAATCAATATTCATCGTACGATAATAATATTCAATTTGTGGCGGAAATAATGTCCTGTTTATTACGATGTAACAGCTGCTCCTTTGAAATTCAAATGCACAAGGCACTTCAGCGAAGATGAAACATGATTGATAACCATGTGACTCTAACTGCTTCGCGAATCCTTGCCACACATGCAACCGCGGAAATAAACTATATTAAAACGATACAACATGTTATTTATGTCGACCTTGGTAATTACATATAATATAAATTTCTGAGACAGCACGTCAATAGTTTAAGACTAATCGCAGAATTATAAAAATTTCTTCCGTCTTTTACAATGAGATGATACGTCATGAGGTTGAAACAAATTCTGGATTATTTGAAAATAAAATTAAACACCTGACAATTCTTCTTGCTGTTTACCTTGACTTCATATTCTCTATTAAGGGGTTAGGCCACCTTGGACGGAGAAAAATTGCAGTCATTTTCGGCATTTTTTTTTAGGAAGATAATGAAATAAACGGAACATTCGATATGAAGCCTGTTATTGTACAACTTTCGCCGGAAAAAATCGTATTTTTTTTCCTTCAAAATGGCGACGGTAGAGCCGTGATACGCAAGATCTTGAGGAGCGTCGTTATCCACGGTGTCCAATCTCACGGCTATACCGTTTGACTTAGAACAAAAAACCAAAAAGTTTTATTTTCTACGTGCCTAAAACTAGAGAAGTACATATGGAAATCCATAAACATTCATTTGTCTCGAAATGGTGAACATGCGGAGAAAAAGTGCATTTTTTTTTTATAAAAGTGTCAATTGCAAAGAATATGTTCAAGATAGCGCAAAATCCATATGTACTTCTCTAGTTTTAGGCATGTAGAAAATAAAACTTTTTGGTTTTTTGTTCTGAGTCAAACGGTATAGCCGGGAGATTGAACACCGTGGAAAACGTCGCTCTTCAAGATCTTGCGTATCACGGCTCTACCGTCGCCATTTTGTAGGAAAAAAATACGATTTTTTCCGGCGAAAGTTGTACAATAACAGGCTTCATATTGAATTTTCTGTTTATTTCATTATCTCCCTAAAAAAAAATGTCGAAAATGACTGCAATTTTGCTCCGTCCAAGGTGGCCTAACCCCTTAATACAAGATCTACCTTGCTATCAATAAATCAACATAGTACCCATTTGATAATTAAATATAAAATATATAATAAATCAACCTATTCTTCAATTTACCGTCGCTTAAAAAATACCTATACAAATTTTCCAAAATATCGACAAGAAACTAAGGACCACCTACTGCGCATACAGAAGACAATAAATCCCAAAGCCACACGAAATTAGAAATAAAATAAACAAATATATAATAAACCGCCCGTATTCTTCAATTTACCATAACTTAAGAAATACTCAAATCTCCTAAAATATTGAAACCAAGGAAGAGACAAAAGGCTACCTTCTGCTCGCACGGAAGAAACAAAAATCCAAGTCGGAGGAAATTCGAAAAATGTAATCGTTCTGCCATCGCTCGGAAGCCTCGGCCACGTAAAATATACATACACGCAGATTCATTAGCGAAGAGTGCGCAGAATCCGCGGCTGGTAATGTCGAAGATCCATCTCTTCTGTTTACATTCTTAACGTTTCCAATTATCCGATTTACGGGAACGGTAATCAGTCCCAGGAAAGAAGATAAATGCGTCGTTTCACGAGACGTGCCCGCTCCCGTGGATCAGAGGTGAGCATATCTCCTCAATGAACAATGATTAGTGTGTTTCGCTGATATCTTATTGACGCGAGTCACGTGCTGGCGGATTTCGCAGGAGTCGCCGAGTCACGGTGCTACAATCTAAAGGAATCACGGCAAACAGTCGCGATCAGGCTACATCTTTCTCTCTCACCTCGGCTGTACATCTCGATTAGCGTTGCTTACGTAAGATTCAGTGGTTTCCTATTGATCGATTTTATCGATGAGTCGCGCGATCCCTAGCTGCAGAACGATTCCTATTACAGAGACGATCCTCGCCTCTCATCGCGCATCCTTTCCCACAGTTCTCGATCCCTATGCCTCTGTTTACCATTTTATTTTACACTAGTTACGAGGAACCTGTATTCGAGCTTTGCAATGATCGTTCTCATGCGCTGCATAGCATTAATTTGCCTCGACCGAAATATGTACCGTGGGATTCTCTTTTGACAGTGGCCCAACATCCACCACCTAACTTAACACTTTGAGTGACGCAAGGTTTTGAGAAACACCTCTTCAAGTTGGGTCTTTTAAGTAATACGTTGGGCCTTTAAGCAAAATTTTGCTTAGCTCATCCCTGGCGGACGTTCAGGCACACTCGGATAATACTTTCTGTGCTAGCTAGAAAATCTGAAACGCGAAAGCAAGCCACGCAACAGCTGCATGTCCCTCGGCGTGGAAACACGCCGACGTCAGGGTTTAATAGTTGATCGTTTTGGTGGGAGACAAGGAGCTGGTCTGGGTTAGGTGTTGGTTGGAGTTTGGAGGATCACGAGGCAGCACTGTTACAAAGGAATCTGTTTGTTTTCATCAGCGTAATACCTTGCGCATTACGAGCATCGCTGGCTGTCCACGTAACTGCGTGTTAACGTAATGAGTAACGCGAGTTTTTCTTGAGTATGCAAGGAAAATTGCAGAGATATTAGTGATACCGAGCAGGCGTCATAAGTGGCTTTTAGCGGCTAATGCGTCGCGATGCTTCTAACTTATTGCCAAGCAGGAGGTAATGTGGACGAAGTAGCGTTAAACGTGAACACGATTTCTATGGAATCGATGCGTCCTGCTTGAAAGCCTGAAAGCCTCCGTTTTTCTGCGCCTACCTGCTTGGAAGTTTCTTTGAAGTGGATAATGGATCTAATTGAAAGAGCGCACGGCGTTGTTCTTAATTGTCCTGACGATCCTAAGGTCGAAGACAAATATATTGGCCGGTGAATTCGTTTTCGCGAACAGCGATCGAGGAGAAATCAGCCACCACCATCCGACGATCGTGGATTTGTCAGTTGGAGTTGCGTGGCCTCCGAAGTGTATGGTGGGGTAACGGGAACGCTGCTCGGCTCCGCCTGAACCTTGCCGTTTGGCTGTTATTTATTCTGAACGTAATAGTTGTGTGCGTTACGAAGCTATGCGTAGACCAATACGAGATGAAGATATCGAGAAAGAATCAATGTTCTGGCCAATAAAGCTCCTGAATTTTTTCGGAGCTAACGCACACCTATTCTGATGTGTGTATTTCTACGCTGTCAGCTTGGTTTGGCCTACACGCCAGAAGCTTGGCACCATCCCCACCACTTCTGGCTCACTCTTGTTCTGCGAAGCCGAGAGCGAGATGGAACGAGAGCGAGTCAGAAAACATTGAGAAAAGGAGCACCGAGGCAGGCAAACTGTGTGGTGGGGAGAATGCCCCTCACGAAACTCACCGGCCAATATATATGGTTTCGACCTTAGGTGGCAGGAAGAGCAAGTATCATGTTTGTCACGTGGATTGTGTAAATGCATTTTAAGCTACGGATAATCATATTCTTATTGGTGATCGGTTAAGTTGGGAAGTAACGAAGCAAGTATGTCACTTTTGGTATTGAAAAGCTGGGGTACAATGTGACTGTGCTGCAGTTGAATTTCAATATTCCTGCATAAACTATTCAGAAGAAGATAAACTATTCGATTAACTCTTCGTCGACACACCTCCTTTTTCGATCAACTTTAACATACCTGGGTGGCTCACACCCAGAAAAATTTTTGAACGACTGCCATTCTCATCTGAAGAATCCAATCGTTATGAAAAAAATCATGGGTCAATTTCATGCTCTGTAGAATGTATTCCAATAGTTTTTTTTATTGAAATTTCATCACAGTTCTTGTAAAAAAATCTAGATTACCATATGTCGAGAAAACACGAAGAAAATCTTCAAAAAAACTGTAACTCTTACAAATTTCAATATTAGAAGCTAAAAACCTACAGAGTTATTGTTCGGATATAATATTTTGAGAGAGAAAATAGTTTGCAAGTTGGCTTTGGAAAAAAGGTATTTATTTTGCATATAGAAGGTACAGAGCGTCAAAATCAGCTTGTGGGTGGCTCATACCCAGAGTGTCAACGAAGGGTTAATTAAACTGTATTGAAAGTACATATATATAGATAAAGATATTTCTCTGCTCGAGGGGGTTTCCACCCTTATCTTTATTTATGATCGAAATTTATTGGACATTTCGCATACAGTGGAATTCTATTAGTAATTTAAGGAAATGGGATTTATTTCCTGTAAATGACGCACAGAGAAAAGATTGTGTTTCCTTTTTCTTACAGAACGAGGGAGTTGCAGTACGTAGATGCAGTCAACACGACGACGGGTAAAGAGGGCTGGCTGACTCTGAACGTCAGTGAACCACTCGCACATTGGGTGAACAATCCTGAGGGGAACAAGGGGTTGTACCTTTCAGTACATCCTGCGGATCGCTCTGGTGAGTGACAGTTAACAACCTAGCTTTAATCTATAACAATTCGTAATCTACATATCCTGCATTTATCCACGCTAAAAATAAATAGGTACCTTAGATTTAGGGGGGCAAGAAGGAAAATTTCTCGCCCTCCAATTTGCTTACGAGAACTATGTATACCCAGAAACTAACTTACCAAAGGGACTAGGAATTTACAAAAATTCCCTACACCCTTCAATTTTTTTCACAAAAATAGATTAACATGTTAATTGCCATGGGGATTACCAGTGACGGCAGTGATCACCGCCTCGTACTTATATTTTCTCTTCAGATCAGTTGCGCTTCATAAACCCTTCAAATTGCAAATTTCTTAACTATAATAATATAGGTTTCCACAGAGAATTACATTTAATGGTTAACCAACTTGACAGTTTAATAAATCACAAATACTTGATAAGAATTATAAATTAACCACGTCTTCGTGTCTCCACAGCACTTCGTTACTCTTCCAAATCTTCCCTTTTTATTATTTACGTCGCACGATTACCAAACAAAACACTCTGTCACCTCATCAACTCTCACTCGCATTAACAAATCACAATATTTACAAAATATTAACAATCTCGCTTTATTAACGTCATTCGAAATCGTGTATAATAACAAGTGCGCCACTAAACCGCGAAATCTTATTTCCGATGATACCGCTCCAATCAGTCTAGCAATAAGTGAGCAGAAAATTAAGGACAATCGGGTGGCAGTGGGCATAACTCCAGACCACTTCTCGACTCCCAAATCGGCTCATCCCTCGAACCCAAAGCAAACAAGGCGCAACAAAAATCCCCAAACACATCCATACAGTTCATTAATTTCCAACGAGCCGTTCGGTGGGAAAAGATCTGGAAGGAGGTAAACCGTGAAGGTTCAGCAACCAGCTCGCGCGTGCGCAAGTGTCCGAGGTGTATAGACGGGGCGCGCGGTTCGTATTGAGCAATAGATCGTGGCTAATAAACGCTTCGGGGTCAGAAGTTCGACGAGGTGGATTCCAGGCGTTTCTTGTACACCTGGCACCGAGCGAAGCCAGCCTCCGTTGTCGTTATAGGCGTGTATGCTTTCTCGAGCGTACACCTGTTCCACGCTCTCTTGCTCTCACGCTGAAAAGCATTCCTCGCCGGGGCACAACGTGTCTTCGAAGGCTGTACACAGCCGATCGACTAGCGATGGCTTCATACCCAGTCCCCATTCTCCCGTCCATTTCGCTCATTGCTCGCCCGCGCGCGGATGCTGCGCGCTCCATGCAAGCAGCGCTGATTATATTCTATATATTCGCCGTCCCGCGAATTTTAACGCTACGAGGTACAAACGGATGCTGGGTCTTTGAGCTGTCCGATCATTTTTTGGAGGATTTCTTTGGAGGATTCAATGGATCGTGGGTTATCACGCGTTGCTTTGGAATCGAGGACCTTGCAGGGGTTCAGTTCCATTTTTGACAGCTTTTGAGTTATGACGTGTAATATATGTAAAAAAATCTGCATGTGTGATTGCAACGTGTGATCATATAGCAAATGCAGAATCTGCATCCATTGCTGTTCTGCGCAAAACGAATGCTGCAGGTTTGAAAAATTTATCAATAATAGAAATAAAAAATTTTCAACTGAATAACTACTGCTTATTGTGTAAAAATATATATTTTTCAATTAGCGTTCTTTTTTTAATGTTCAGTTGAAACAATAATTGAGGACCTTGCAGCAAGAGTGGTTGCAGCTCCATCTTTACCAACTTCAAGTAAATTAGAGAAAACTGTTTATGAATTTATTGCTTTGACTTAAAATTAAAAAGTGAACACTAATTGAAAAATATTTGAAAAAGTAGTACCTAGTTATTGAGTTGATAAGTTTTTACTTCTACTTTTGGCGAAAAAATATTCTACAATAAAAATATTAGTATTAATATTTCTATTTTTTGCAATAAATCACTCATTTGTTATCGGATTTGTATGAAACGTGCAGCAAACGATGTAGATTTTTTTACTATGTTACTGTTTTCTAATTTACTTGGAGTTGGTAAAGATGGAGTTGTACCCTCTTGCTGCAAGTTCCTCAATTATTGAGGCAATTGGTTAATTGCCTTTGCTATCGAAGAGTTAGTTAACTGATTTTAGCTCTTCTGGGTGGAATATTTCTGTCTTTTGTAAACGTGACCAGGTTGGAAGACTAGATATCGAGAGCCCTCAAATCCACAGTAGTATTCTCCCCGAGCCTTGAAATTTCAACTGCGCGAGAATCCCACTTGTATCTTGGAAAACTAGTGATTACGGCGGTTTGTTCGCTGAAAGATGCAGAGGTCGTAACACTAGGCCAGAAGGAGTTGTTGGTACCAAGCGCGAGAAGAGAGTCGTCTGCAGATCGAGGGCAAATATTTTGCTCGTGGCTCGAAGTCTCCGTAACCATACGTCTCATGTTTCTAAAGACATGTCTCCGCGACGATATCTTCGGCAGAAGAAGTGAGCCAGCCGCTCTACTTAGGAGCGTCGGTGGCAGGCTTCGTCCAAAGTATATACGACCCTGAGCAGCGTTCATAGCAAAGGCTCAGCTATCCCCCGTGCTCAACCTACTACCAGCGAAACACTGAACCACGAAGACCTATAATTACCAAGCACGAGAGCCAGTCGTTAACAAATCGAGGACAGAGATTTTGCTCGTGCCTGGAAGTTTTCGTGCGTCACTCGAGGTCCTTCCTACCAGGCACGAATACATCATCGTCGAGAGGCCAAGACGCGGCGTCGTCTTGTCTTCCTATACTGGCGAGATGCGCGCGCGTGGTACTGGCTCTGTGGGACAGGCCGAAGGTGGAGGACAGCGAGACCCTAGGAAGGTGGAAAGGAGAGAGGATGTACGTGAGCGAGTCGGAGGCCCCCAGATGGTGAGATAAGGACGCCCCTGAATCCGATTCTGCCACCGAATCTCAGATGGGAATCGTCGCGAGGCGTACGGGCCAGAGATTACCGCGATTCGATCCGTCAGATAAGGTACACCTGTTCAACCTGGGCCCTGGCCCGATCACCTTTAGATCATTGATGATTTTCCTTTACCTCCGAGGATCGCCCCTAGCCGATCCGTCCGCGCAGCCTGGGAACGTGGTAGCCTTGGTCGATTAAATCTCATCGGGATAACGCGCGGGAAACAGCCGACCGCCGGGATCAGAGGCTAATATTCCTGGACAACACGTGTTTTCGCTTGTGTCCGAGTGACACGAAAGCGTCGAGGTGTAGCGGAGATCGTTGTACCGGACCTGGACGTATTCCTAGTGGAAGCTAGGGTCGCGACGGTGATTGGGTTTTGGGGAGACGAGGTGGAATGTTTGTTAAAAAATTTATTTGGTATCTTAGTGGCAGTTTAGTATTAATCATGTTCAGATATAGTTTGCTTCGAGCTACTAATAACCCAACTTAGAGGTTGATACGACTTAAAATGACTAGGTTAAAAAAAAATAGTTTACTTCAAGTTCCACTGCATTGGTGCTTTATTTGAATACCGTGCTGATTGTTGGTGAATTTTTTCGGGGGTAAGGGTGGGAAAGATTGTAGTTAATGGAATTGCAGGTACTTCGTGGGGTTTGGTTTTTTTTTCGAGTGAATTATCTGGTATAGATTACTCCTCTTTTAAATTATAACGTTTCACATTGGTGTTTTATTGGTGTGCAATGTACTTTGCTGATACACGCTGCAGAATGAATCGATTGTATCGAACGTAGACCAGTTGCCTTCGATATTCTCAGGAATGAAAAATAATGGAGATACCGCGCCTTGGATTACTGGCATCGAGACAGTAATTGGATCACGATTGTCGGACAATTGGATAATGTTAGCTTTACATTGTGCTCCATCTAATTGTCTGTAAAAACTCGAGCCTGCGAGATTTAATTCCTTCTTGGATCGATCGACTCCACTAATTGCATTGATTCCAGATCAACGACCTTGGAGTTTGTGTAATTTGGGATTTCCTGGATCTTCTGTCTAATTTCTCTGTTCTTTACTGATTGGCGAAAATTGTGTTCGCCTGAGTAGCTTGTAGAAAGAATAAATTGGCCTGATTTGCTAGTGGTGCACGCTTTCGTGATGAAATGTAAGTAGGAAGCCACCACATTGTTATGAATTAAAAGTGATGAAAAAGTCGTTACTCTCCACGCTTCTACTATCAGAAACGTGAACCTATAATCAATTTTTTTAACAATTGGTACGAGCTGCGGGAATGCAACCACAAATTACGTTGAGGAAGTCGACGCGTCAACCTTAAGTAAAGAGCTTTCATCGAGTAACCGCTTACAAGTTATGATTCATCGCATTCTCTAGATCTCAACATAAACTCTTGTACAAAGAGAAGGTACGAAAAGGGAAAAGAGAAGTTAGTGACAGTAACTAACGAGGAACACGCTTACCCAGCTTCTGTCTAAACTTAATGATCGGACTTCACTACTCAATTGGAATTGAGCTGAACTGAATTTGGGATTAGGATAGAAGTGAAGTCAGAGTTGGAGCAAAAGTGAGCTGGGGGTTTCTGAAGATTAGAGCAGAAGGGAATTGAAGATTCTAAGGATTAGAGCAGAAGTACTTCAGAGTTGAAGCAGAAGTGAATTGGAGATTTCTGAAGATTATAGCAAAATCAACTCAGAGTTGGAGCAGCAGTAAGCTGGAGAGTTCCGAGTACTATAGCAGAAGGAAATTGAGGATTCTAAGAATTAGAGCAGAAGTAATTCAGAGTTGGAGCAGGAAGAATTGGAGATTTCTGAAGATAGAGCAGAAGCAACTCAGAGTTGGAGCAGCAATGAGTTGGCGGTATCTGAGTATTAGAGCAGAACTCAGTGTTGGAGCAGAAGTGAATTGGTGATTTCTGAAGATTATAGCAGAAGCAACTCAGAGTTGGAGAGGCAGTGAGTTGGCGATTTCTGAGTATTAGAGTAGAACTCAGTGTTGGAGCAGAAGTGAATTGGAGATTTCTGAAGATAGAGCAGAAGCAACTCAGAGTTGGAGCAGCAGTGAGTTGGCGATATCTGAGTATTAGAGCAGAACTCAGTGTTGGAGCAGAAGTGAATTGGAGATTTCTGAAGATTATAGCAGAAGCACCTCAGAGTTGGAGCAGCAGTGAGCTGGCGATATCTGAGTATTAGAGCAGAACTCAGTGTTGGAGCAGAAGTGAATTGGAGATTTCTGAAGATAGAGCAGAAGCAACTCAGAGTTGGAGCGGCAGTGAGTTGGCGATTTCTGAGTATTAGAGTAGAACTCAGTGTTGGAGCAGAAGTGAATTGGAGATTTCTGAAGATTATAGCAGAAACACCTCAGAGTTGGAGCAGCAGTGAGCTGGCGATTTCCAAGTATATATTAGAGCAGAAGTGAACTGAAGATTTCTGAGGATTAGTGCAGAAGTAGATTCATAGAGCAGAAGTGACCCACGAATTCCCAAGAATTACAGTTCACCTGAACCAAAAATTGGAGCAAAAGCGAGCTGCGAATCGAAACTGTGATAAATAAAAAAAACTGCAACATTCTCAAAAGGTTTCCCCGTGGGGATAAGTATGATGACCTACAAGCAAGCCTAGGAAACTTTATTGCCCATATCCATAAAACAGAATCAATAACTCCGCGCCATAAACGCGGAGATACTTTGAAATTAACATAGAAACGATCATCTAAAGATGCGACTGGTGCATTACACAGTCAGCCTCCATCACCGACGATGACCGTAGGCTTCATGATCATGGAAGAACGGCGCGTGTGCACCTTGTGCACCTTGTGCACCTTGTATCCTGGCGCGATACTCGCCAGTAACACCCGAGAGACTGCCATAACGACATCGTGGATATAAACAAGACACGTTTCAGCTGGACGTACGAGGCGTTGCTGCACGCGTGTGTATCACTGTGTACGTGCGTACAGTTTGTTGTTTGCCGCGCCTAGATCATTTTGTTGCTCGCCTCTCTCACCACGTACGCCTCTCCTCCTCCACCTACCCACCGGTTTCTCTCTCCCCCGTCGATCCTCCTCTAACCCTCTCAACCGCCCCCCCCCTCTCTCTCTCTCCCTCTCTCTCTATCTCTCTATCTGCTCCCTTCTGGCTCTGCTCCTCTCCTTCGCGAGCACAACCGGTTTACCTTTGATCATTCAATATAAAACACAAGATCAGAGGCGCACACGCAGCGGCGCGCGCGGTACACGTACACAGGTGTCCCTTGTATACAGCGAAAAACCCACGATTCCTCGGCAATTCCTCCCTCTGCCTCCCCCTCCCTACTCGCCCTCTCGCCCCCCCCCCCCCACCCGACGTTGCGCGGCGCGCACGGCCCTTCGGCCTGTCCCTCCGTGCGCGCCTCTTCGCCCCGGTTAAGTGCCCACGGTTTGTTTGCGCTGGCTCGTACGCACGTACTCCTCCCTTTGCCCGGAGGAAGTTTCCCCCGGTTGCAGAAAACCAGATGCTTTCGAAAGTGCCAGCCGGCTATCTCTCTGCCTCTAAAGACCGGCTGTGCACACCTCCGCGTGATACGCCCACGCCTGCCTAACTGCGTGGCCGTCGCCACGTCTCTCTCGCTCCGCTCGCTCTTGAGACTTGCGACACCTCGCTATCACCGCGAACGGGAACGAGCCTTTGTCAGATACCACGGGATTTATTCGCGGCTAGCCCTCCCCTCCTGTCACTCGCGCTGGAGATTCGGAAATTTTCATCCATCTCCTTTGGATCGGGATCCTGGGGGACCCGGGAAAAATGGAGTAGCAGACTATCGATTTAAGATTGGTTTAAGGATTAAGGTGTTTGCTGATTGAGAGGGACAGGGTTAGGTTAGCATCATGTTAGTAAAGGGTCCGTGTGAATTCACTCAGGATTTAATTTCGGGAGAGGAAAATATTTTTAATACAAATTTTATAAAATTCATTAGGTGATTATAAAAGTTTATGTGCCAGTTCCCCCCCCCCCTCTGTTATTTCCAAATTTGTGAGTTGGTGGTAATTTATCCAGCACAGTGATTCCCAACCTGTGGGTTGCAACCCCCAAGCGGATTTCTAAATATTATTAATAATATTAATTTAAATTAGAATTATATTCCGAAACACCTATATTTAATGTGTTTTCTTTATCTTATTAAATTTAGCTTACGTTATATGGGGGGGGGGTCGCAGGTTATTTGAATATTATAAAAGGGCGTCGCGACTCAGAAAAGCTTGGGAGACACTAATCTAGCAACTAAGAGCTATCGCCTTCTTCTCATCCGTGTTTAAAAAATACCCCACATAAGGATCGCGCCATATTCTACCACATTGTGTGCCAAGTAAGAGCCACCAGAAAAATATTGCATCCTCTCTGCGCGATCTATCTGCAAGCGATGGATTTGTGGGAATAATCGTCTGAAAAAAAGGTCTTCCTGTCACCGTCTTTACGAGAATCCGAGAGCCGCGTTGCCGGAGATTGCTCGGAGGAAATCCCTGCAAACAATGTCCGCCTGTAATAAAGTTAGCTTATCGCCAGTTGGCGAATTGCTGGCTCGGGATGTTTGAGAACGGGTCTCGTTCGTGGATAAATAAATGCTTCGTATTTAAGGATCCCCGTATTCCGTCGCGGATGGGTAACAGGCGGCTGCGGTTTGCGAAGATATTCAAGAGTGCCGTGCTCGGGTTTCTCTCTTCTTCCGGTGATCTTTTCTCCGCGGCGAGATAGCAGATTTTATGCGCCGTTTGAGAGAAATGTCCACGATCGTCGTTTTATTGGACAATCAAGATATTGAAGGAAGGGAGTGGGGTGTGCAAGAGAGAGAGAGAGAGAGAGAGAGAGAGAGAGAGAGAGAGAGAGGGAGAGAGAGGGACTGCACGAGAGCCTCTAGAAAACTCTGCAAGGATGGGACGATCGCGACGATAGTACCAATGCTGAGCGTCTCAGCCGTACTTGTTGCAATGCTAATTCCGCGGTAATGGAGTCGCTATCGGGATGCTAATAGGGCAGTGACAAAGGTATTTGACTTGTCCGTGGAAAACGTACGTCCGTCGTATGTTGATTCTGGACGAGCAGATGTCTCTCTGACATTTTCATGCTTCTTGCGACGCGGGAATGGGAAAGCTGCTTTGCACATTCAGGAAGATTATTCCGTTAGTCTCTTGGACACAATTTTCTGCAATTTTTGTTCGGTGAAAGTAATACAGTAATGGTTGCATCCATGGTATCATTCGAGTGTACCTAAAAAGAATTCAACCACCCTTGCTAAAGTATTTTCGAGTTACATAGTTTCACGCAGAAAGTGATTCTATTATTATGTTAACGTGATGATCAAGATGAGATTTATATAAGAGCAGAGACGAGCAAAATTTTTATTCAAATAAAATTTCGAATAACGAATAAAAGTTCAAAAAAATTATTCGTCACGTGTCGAATAAAGTTAACCCGAGTTAACTTAGAGTTAACGTTAAAGTTGAAAATTTTATTCGACGGTCAAGTTGAAACGCTCGACGAATAAAAGAAACAATCTAAAGTTGAAATTATTTTTATTCGATCTGTTATTTAAATAATTCTTTATTTAGTTAATGCCCAACTCATGCTCGTGTAAGAGTATATTGTATAGGTGTGTGTAGATTTGTACCATTGATCGTATATATGTGTCTGTATCGGTGATCGATATTGGAAAGATTTTGCGAGCACGTTAATCGTCCCTGAAGCCTGATAATTTTGACCGCTCAAAATGAATCGCGGGTCGAACAATGTTACCGGCTCCACGTCCTTGACTGTCAGAGTATTGCGAAAGCGATGGCGGCTGGTCTAGGACTGCCCCTTCGGTGAAATCATTTCATCCTCGAGTCCCTAACACGAAGGGGATACCCCGATATATCGCTCCATATTCTACTCCGAATTCGCGAACACTGAACTGTATATACGTAGAATCTTCTAATTCATGATGGCTGATTGATTGCACATGGAAATCCTAGCAACACATATTTTATGCAAATTCAAATCACCATTATATTAAGTCTTTATCACAATGGAACTTGAAACGTGTATTGCTCTGTGTTCCTCGTATAATTCCCATATACTAGAAGTAGACAGCTTTCAATTTACTTCACTATAACAATTATACACTTTAGTAGCTTTCGATACAGTTCAATAATCCTTATCTCATTAGAATTCAATGACTACATCCACTCGAATGACAGCTCAACATAGAAAGAAATTCGCCAATCGACAAATTTCAAGCGATTTAAAATTAACGGAAAGATTTCGAAGAAGGTCGTTGTCGTCCCCCCTCCTTACAACTTGGAAACGAAAAGTTTCCCCAACATGCGACTTAAACCACTTAAAAGTTTCCCCAACATGCGACTTAAACCACTTAACCAAATAAACAGTTTTCAAATTCTTCTTTATCATAATTAAGTTAAAAGAAAAATTGAGAAATAAATAAATAAATTTAAAAAATATTAACGTACTATACATCACCAGAAAGGAATAATTCTTTTATTTTTTGCCACAAATTTCATTTCGATATCTTAAAAGATATAGGTACCCAAATGTCACTAGTAAATTCTTCAATCCGGCCCACTGTGCGGCGGACTCGCGAGTGTCGCGGCGCAATCGGATTCATCGCGGTGCATTCGTCTTCCTGGGTACTTGGCCGGGACGCGATCTCCGCCGTTTCTGTAACGGCCGCGCAAAGCGCAGCGGCAGGTGTCCGCTGCAATCACGGCAAATGCGCATTCCTGGCAGCCAATTTACTAGCTTTCTCGAACTCGCGCACGGCCGTAGTTTGGCCGCGATGGGGGTATCATTTGCATACACAGGCAGCGCCACTCGGGCCGCAGAGGCGAGGATCGCCAGTCACGGGTTACGCGGAATGAGACCGTTTGGATTGCTCGCACGTACCCGCGCGCTCTTTCGTTCGAATTTCGATGATATTGCGCGCGGCCCGCATGCGAATAGATCCCAGTCGAACATCCTCTCTTCCCGTCGCGCCCGCCTTTTTTCCTTTTTCTTGGCTACTGCGCCGCGGTTTTTCCACCTTCTTCTTAGAACGGCAGAAGCGCGCCGCGGCTCTTTAGAATACGCTCCCTTCCGTTCCGCCGTGAAACGCGCGGAGTGGACTGGTCCGCGAGGCTCCCATGCGGAGGAAGGTAAATAATTTACCTTCCAACCACCGTTCTCGAGTTCTTCAGATATTTCGTGTCGCTCTGAGGAGCAATTTCAAGTAGATTAAATTAGTTGCAAGGCATCTTTGGCTGTTGGTGATTGGTGACTTGGTGGTGATCCTCGCTCGATCTTTTTCAGGCGCGAAATAGGTATCGAAGCTTTCTAACACGCAGGATGCTTATTCGATTAACAGTAGAAACTAACAAAACAATCAAAATGACTGCGTAATAAATTTACCATTTTTAAGTATGAAAATAGTGTATTTCTAAGTAGTACACATATGTATAATATTATGTATATACTTTTTAACAATATAAAAATGAGAAAAGTATGAATAAAGGTTTATTTTCCTTGCATAACGTATTTTATAAATAACCAGTCATTTCGACCGGTCTAATAGAAATATGCATTAAGGGGATTAGACAGTCGTTTTCCGTGAAAGAAACACTTTCTTTTTAATATGTTTGTAAAAAAATGGAGGCAAATTCAGATGTATCCTTTTACCCAATGTTTATTATTATCATAGAGATTAAAAAAAAGTTGGTATGAAATATACATGTGCTTTAAAAATGGCGATGCTGACTGTTAAACATTTTAACGTTCTTTTGTGGTTTTGGTGTAATATTGGTATTAAAAAGTCACGTGATTCAATTTCAAGATGTGATTCTTGTTTGTTACATCCGTAGTTTCCCGCGCAACCAATAAAAACTGAAATTTAAACAGAATTGTTAAATTGGTGGCCGAAAAATGGCGATTATTTCAAGAAAAATTCGGTCGTGTTTGTGAGTTACTAAAGATCCGCGACTTTTTAATTTTTTTATGAAAATCTCGAATTTTTACGGACCATATAATAGGTTGCGCGGGAAAGGCACATGTTTTATACATACTGTAATTTTTTCAAGTCGACCTGAACCTCCGTTCATTCGCAAATACAGCAAAACCAAGAGAAAGAAACAATTGAGAAAAACGCGTTTAAAGTTTCTGGGCAAAGGCGACGCTATAAGTTACCGCTTGACCTTTTTAGCTGCCAAATCAACAATTTTGCGAATTTTAATATAAACCAAGCGGCATTTTACGCAGTAAAGATAGCACTTTCGGAAAATGCAATAAACAATCGATTTTTCGGCTGGCTAGTCCCGTGAATTGTAGGTAGATCTAGTGTCAAGGAACAAGTAGACAATTCGTACAATTTCCGCGAACAGTATTAACGCGATTCCCGAAATTGTGGCACGGAGGAAGGATCGATAAACCTCATTCCCACATCCATCTTTTAACAAACAATTTACCCAGTCACTTTCATCGCTCGCCGCCATCGACGAACAAATCACGAGCCTGACAAGAACGATCATCGACCGCGAATGAACGGCTCTCGTCCCAAAAAATCCACGATCACAGACCGTCGCGCCGGCAGCGCGCAGAGTATCACTGTCGCGCTCCGAATAATATTGTCAACATTAACATCGACGCTATCAGCAAGTTGCACAGAACAGCTTGCGACACGGTATGCTAATGCATGTAAACCAGCTCTATTTTTGTCCCCGCTATAAACTGTTATGGAATATAATTATTACCGCATGAATATTAACGCGGCCACGATAATTATGATAAACAAGTGTCACAACTTCTTCAAGTTCCGATTACATTACGAAACTATCAGATCTGTCGCTTTTACGGTCGAACGCTGAAATTTCTGCTTTCCCCACCTCTCTTTCTCTCTCTCTCCCCCTCTCTCTCTCTCTCTCTCTATCCCCCGACAACCGCCCACCGCGGGTCTCTCGTTATGCATGCCGCGTAAAGATAATTAAAGAATAATCGAGCGTCGATCGGTATGCCAGCGGACGGAACGATCAATTAATTAAACGTGCAACGGTACACCGGTGACTTAATTGCAGGGCCAACGTGTTGGGAAACCATGGAGTGACCGCCTATATCGGCGAAGTGAACGGCTCGCCGCGTATCAGCCAGGCTGACACAGCCGTTGAGATTCTTAAATAGTTAATATTCCTGAAGGTTGGCTATTAATAATTCCAATCCGCCGAGTGGCAGGCCATTCTAACAAACATGAGCGCGAATGTGATGGTCGGCTGGCTGCATTCCGCCTATGGGATCAAACGGGTAATTGGGAAACGGCGGATTCAAATCTGCCGCGGCTTGCCCACGAAGTTTTCTGTTTGCACGGCGCGCGACAAGGTTTGCGCCTCGCGTTGTCGCGTTTATCGCTTGCGGGGATAGATTCGAGCGTGCGAAGGTAGGGATTTTGAGTTGAGTCTCGTTTTGTGAAAAGCGGGAGGGCATGGAGGGTGCGGTGTAGGAAGGGTTTGATTTTTTAGGAACGTGGTTGCGTGGTGTTCGAAGGTGGTGGAGTATTCTGTGAAATGATAAGATCGCGGGAGTGACGCGTTGCTTAAAAATGATATCGGGACAATGCGCTCTCGAATATTCAATCTTCGTGGAGCACAGGGGAGGTGATGGATGTCCTATTCAAATCTCCCGCCCCTCCCTTCGTTATCTTTCTTTCGCAACGCTTCAAGGGGCGTCGGAACCACTTGAGAATGGAGATCACTTGAACTGCTGAAAATCGCCCCACGACTCCCTAAAAACACTCGTGCCCATGGAGAACTGGCTTTCAATGTTTGAGACGGGGCACGTGAGCAGATATTTTGCGCGTGTCTCGATTTAACACCTCAGAATGAGCCTATAAACGCGAAATGAGGCACCATACTTTATTCTTAAATTATAACTGTGTCGAGCAAAGGCTGGAGTGAACAGGACTGTCCGATTTTTGGGTCATCGTTGATAATTAATGCCTCTCGTTATGCTTGCTTGCAGTGCACGAGATGAGACCAGAAGATATTGGGATCGTTGGATTCAGAGGTGATCCTGATAAGCAACCCTTCATGGTGGGTTACTTCAAGAGCTCGGGCATCAGGGAGTCGAAGGTACGGCAGAAGCGAGATGCCAGGAGAAGAAAAAAGAGCGAATCCTCGAGCTTGGATTATCGAAATAATCCGTACACCGGTAAGTCCGGAAGGTAACGTCCGACGAATCAATAAACTAGAAATCAACTACTATTCCCAACATTCCGAGCTGTATTTAGAGATAATTTTAAACGAAACTTTAGCAACCTTCTATTTCTCACCACATCCTTTAAGCAAAGTACCACCCGATAGAGTGTTTCAAAGATATTCCCAAAATATATAGGGGAGAGTTGCCTATACTTAAGACATTTTACGTTATATTTCATATTTGGTACTAATTTGAACGCAAATGACTATTGGATATTGTAGCTTGATCTTTTAGGCACCTACTATTATATGCTTAACCTTTTGTTCGGAACAAATTAATTTGTTATTAATCTTTTAGTCACATACTGTAAAAGGTACGATTTAGGCAACCGGTCTCCTAAATCGTACCCCTCGGTTTCCAAAATCGTACCTCCACTAAAAATAGTATCAATAACAAATACAGAAGAAAATATATCAACATAAAGTAATGATTATTATATAGTTATATATACATATGTATATGGATTACACACAGGCCGCAATAACCTGTGTATACGATATATGTACATAACCTATATAACATACGAGTTGTCAAATCCTACTGGTACGATTTAGGAAACATGATCAATTTATTTATAAATATCAATTTAAACTTTATAATGAATGTAATATGTACTTAAAATGAATGTAAAATATTCTACATTAAATCCACTTTTAGAAAAATACAAAAATGCAGGACAAAATTGCATTGTTTGATTTTTATCAACTAAAATAAACTGGTAAAAAGTTACATCGATCATACCTGATTTTTTTAAATGTTTATAGCACGCACAAAATAGAGTGTAAGCTCAAAAGGTTTTGTTTCTATTTCTTATTTCGCATTTACTTGATATTTTTATTATCAGATGTCGTTTACATTCATTAATTACTGAGAAATTGATGAGGTACGATTTAGGTGACCAGTACGATATTGGCAACTCTCCCCTAGGTATATAAATAATTTATATATCATATAACTTAGGATTTCCCCTAAATCATACAATACAATTTAAAATTAATTTTTGCATACCCTACATGCACAAACTTTCTAAGATGAACCTCTAAACACCCTGTAAATATAACAGAATTCACTAAACTCTCTGCAAAACTGAAAATCGCTATTACAAGTGCTTTATCCCAAAATGGTGAATGATAATCTACAAAAGAACCGGCCCGGAACGATTGTGACTTCGTAATTGACCATCGCCTCCTAGAAGCACCCCAGAAACCGCGCTGAAAACGGAAGCCTTCACCGAGATCGTTGTTTCAGATCCCGGTGTGCAGTACAACTCGAGGACCTGCAAGATCCAAACGCTGTACGTGAGCTTCAGGGACCTGAAGTGGCAGGTGAGTGGCGCAACAGGCGTGCCACGCGCCTCGATTTGTTAATCAACGTTAATAACGGCGAATATTCATGTTCCAGGACTGGATCATAGCACCGGACGGTTACGACGCATATTACTGCAGCGGCGAATGCAATTTCCCTTTGAACGCTCACATGAACGCGACTAACCACGCGATCGTCCAAACGCTGGTGCACCTGGTGAGCCCCGGTAAGGTGCCGAAGCCGTGTTGCGCGCCCACCAAGCTCTCCCCGATCTCCGTGCTGTATTTCCTCGACGAGAGCAACGTTATACTCAAGAAGTACAAAAACATGGTCGTCAAGAGCTGCGGTTGCCACTGATCGTAACCGGTGATCCAGGAGTAACCGTGTGCAGACACCGTGGTTCGAGACGCGGGGCGGCTCGTGTGCCCGCGCCGCGCGAACCGGGCGCCGCCCGCCTGCCTCGCGCTGGATTCTCCGGTCGAATCGGCTAATAATCCTCGGTTCGGAAATCGATTCGATCCGCGAGGGGATCGCGTAACCTTTAACGACGGCCAACCGAGACTACTGTCTAACGTTTCAAACTACTTGATATTCATCACCTGATATTACTGGAATACAGATTCGTACTCGCGTGCGTCGCTGCCGGTCTATTATTAGACAGCGGGATTATTTATTGAACTCGTCGATTCGCGTCTCCGAGCGATTTCCAATTGCCCGATGCTTCCCGAGTCGCTCCTAGCGTTTCTTAATTACGTTCGGGACTCATTTCGCTTCGGCTCTAGGAGGATGATCGTTTCTTCGCTCCCGTAGTTGTGTCTGCAGTCTTCGGAGGGGGTTAAAGTTTCATCTTGTAAGACTTTTACTTCGATTGGAATTTTCTGCGATCTTCCGTTTTTGCATATCTTTTGTACCGAGCAGT
Organism: Andrena camellia; assembly: GCA_029448645.1. Lineage (NCBI taxonomy): Eukaryota > Metazoa > Arthropoda > Insecta > Hymenoptera > Andrenidae > Andrena > Andrena camellia. The sequence continues at coordinate 16,155,197 of CM055679.1, read as the reverse complement.
AGAGTTTAACGAGGAGAGGGATCGGTGGACGATCGGGGCGTTCTCGACTCCGCCCACTGTTCTGCTCGGGCATGCGCAGTGGAAGTAGCACTGCTGTCAGGGTTGCCCGCGAGTTTTTAATCGAGAGAAGCGGAGTATTCGATGCGAAACTGTACAAACGAAGTCTCCCCTCGTCGAAAGCGCATATGGGGGCGTTAAATATCCGAATTCGTGAAGTTGATAATCGCTGGAAGCGAAGGGAGCGTTATTAGCCGGGTCGGCTCGATTCAGCTCGGTCGAGCTTAATTCCAGTGTCTCTGCCTGTGCTCGGTGTAAACGACAAGCTGATCGATGGCGGATTCGAGGTACGCGGAAGAAACATCGGTCGTCTGGTGCCAAATTTCGACTAGTAGATAGCGTAATTCACGAAACAAGTGCTTCCGTACTAACGATCGTAATAATTTCGTGCTGGTAAGCTGAGGTGGGAATTGATCGGCGAATCGGCGCGCGATTTGTCCGGTTCTCTTAGTGGATACGTTGTAATATATTATACGTAACAACCGGGGTCATTTATCAGTATGTACTCCGTATCGTTTCTTCCCTTCTTCCCTATTCTCTCTCCTCTTTCTCTCTCTCTCTCTCTCTCTCTCTCTCTCTCTCTCTCTCTCTCTCTCTCTCTCTCTTTTAATCAACTCAAATATCCCATCTAACGTCCAAACGTTCAGTCGGTTAATATATCGTTTAGTGATATTAATTTAATGACACGAACTACCGACGCTATAGTCCGCGAAGGAAGGAGGGAATATCGTTCTGAAGAACTCTTCCTCTCTTTCTACTTGTTTCGTTATCACCTCGGGAAACACTCGTGCTGGTGTGTCTGTGTTGTGTATGTTTCCTGCTCGTCGAAGGTATCTATGTAAGCCGTTGCAAAACGGAAAAAAAAAAACGAAGAATATCTCTTTCTGTAATTAGTCTTATTTATGTTTGTAAGTAAAGCGTCTCCTCGAGCGAATTAAGAACATTGTGTGTAATACTCGTAGCAGATTCTGTACCGGCTGTTTCATGAGAGAAAACGAGTCCAGCGATTCCTCGAGCAAACGGGGGTTCGATCCTCCAACGTCCCCGTCGGTTTCGTTGGCTAAGATCAAGCAGAAGTTGGTCGACAGTGCCAGGGGCCAACTCGAAGTTCATTTAGAGATCGGTCGCGATACCGGTTAAAGCCGGGAATCCACCGAGAAGCTAAGCTATGCCATGCTACGTTTTAAAATAATTAGCTTCAATACATTCTTATGGAACCGTTTCCACCGAAAGCTACGTTAAAACATAGCATCGCATAGCATAGCTTAGCTTAGCTTCCCGGTGGATTCCCGAGTTTATTTTGTGAGAGATTTTACAGGGTGGTCCAGTAACTCTCGCCACTTTGGTACCATTCAGAACGATGGTCGCCAGAGGAATATTTGTTGAATGAAAATTGCACGATGTGAAAGGAATTATCAGACGACGAAGGTACTTTCGGGATGCAACAATATCTTTTATGTTCTTTGCGAGCCTCACGAACGTTAAGAACGAGGTACCACCGGTGTACTATTGTCAGGGAATTATAGAATCGCAAATTTTTGCGTATAAAATTGTCTAGTTGACGGATTTTGGCCATTTCTCGCCGTTATATTCATGAATTCCTATTATCTTCGTAATCTTCACCTTTTTTTATTGCAATGCGAAGAAAGAGGAACTCTATTCAATATCTGCAATTGAGCTCTGATATTCTTCCAATATTCGGAAGAATCTGCGGAATTTGACCGGAATAAGCAAACAAATTCTGAGCATTCCCATGTGTTTCAAGTAGCTCGAAGAAAGAAATCCGTGGCACCAAATAATGGTACCTTCACCAGACATTGTCGAACGAACTTTTTTACCACTGTCGTACTATCCGGGATATTAAACTGGGAGCAGTTCTGGACCACTCTATCCTTACGCATATGTGCGAATCTACTTTCTACGTATACGTGTGTAGAGTGTAAATGTGTTTATATACGCGCGCGTCGAAAGTAGAAAGTTCGTTAGCACGGTTTTACAGTGCCGTCGTTGCCATACGAGAGGGGGTGGGGGGTAGGGGGGTGGGGACGGGGGATCGGGTTGTCGAATTGATATCGATAATGCTAGATCGCGACGAAGCCTGCGTGCCTTGAAATTTGTAATAAAAAAAAAAGAGAAATACTTGACGTGCAATAGAACGAGAACTTATGTTAATTAATTAGTACGTAGCCGTACAGTTATTCTTTTCTCCTTTTTAGTTTTTCTCTCTTTCTTTCTTTTTGTATAGATTTATATATAGCGAGGGAGTACGAGAGTTTATAGTCACTTGATCGACACGTGAGATTAAAAGTTTTTAAATTATTACCGAAGCGTGACGCGAAACGTGCCGCCAGCAGGGTAGCGCGTCGGCGTTGTTTCAATGGCGAGTTGTTGTTTTTTAACGAGCGTTAACCGTGTGAATGGGAACGGAGCATATAGTTTATTTTAGCTGATGGCTGAGTGAATGCTGTATGAGGTCAAATAAATCGATGAATATATAGTCTGTGGTATCATTAACACAACTTTTGTAATGACAGTGTAAATATATCGTTGTAAATACGTTCTATAATACATACTATATTATAATGTGTACAATTTAATTGTGCAATTTATTATAACACTCTGCCACCGGTCAAGCTGTTCGACGATTTTCTTTGGGTGCAAATATAAGGGGATGATAAGATTTTTGAGGAGAAATAGAAAGATATAATAGACGGGGATGGCTTCAGAAATGGCAAACATTTTGTATGATGATATTAATATTGATCGCTTAAAGCAATCTGGAACACAATCGATTTAATCAATAAATATTCAAATTCGTATGGAGTTTTTAATTTTTTTTGTGACTATCAAGTAGACTCTATTTATACTTTTGTTATTGTAATAATTTTCACTGCAAACTAGAGTGAAATGCGTGAAATAAGTAAATTTTGATGCAAAGATTCGAAAATAATTTGAAATAATTAGTATTAAAGGAATTGAAAACTAATTTCTTTGAATTTTACAAATATTCCTTAAGTATCCGTAATTATCTACAAATTACTGAATTTCTTGAAAAATTAAGACATTGAAGAACAAAAAACTAGATGCTAGAAAAAAGGTGAATAATTTTATGAGTGTAAACAATATGCGTCTATTATTTAACAAACATCCACAGCATGTAAACAGTAGAATTAATAAATAATTCCATCTCCTTCCGATTACATGTAAGTTCAAACATGGGCGCGGAATTTGAATTCAAATTCCTCTCCTTCGCACTTATCGTAGCCGTCGGGAGATGGCGCTATGTGCACTCGCGAGACGATCTTACGTTTCACCTTAATGTGCAATAAAATTGTATATTGCATACGTAAGATCAATTAATTGTTACAACATGACTACTATACGAAAAACTGAACATATAATATAAATTGTACAATATCTCCTGCACATTGACACATTATTCCCCAATATTACATCAGCCAAGCTTCGTAAAATTTCTCCAAAAATGTACATATAGTGGGCATACCTGTAACATGTCTTAGAAGCATCTCCTCCATTTACATCCCAAGAATGTCAAAAGTTTTTGAAATCGCTCCGTCGAAGACCACTCATCGATAGAACGCTCCTCATTCGAAGATACAAGCAGGCACGTCCCCTTGTAGCCACAGTCCAACCAATGACATTCGTTCTCTCCGCGTCCTAACATATTTAAAGCTAGCACTACTTAATTCTTAGCACCGATCGAAAAATCCATCAGTATCGTTAGAATAATTCACAACGACCAACTTCCCCTAAAAGCAAGCACACAATTCGCGTTTCTAAGTCGCAAAGGCGAAAGACCAAACTTATAACGTTACTCGGAAATTGACTGGACCGGGGCAGAGTAAGATGGCGGCCATTCTCGAACGCGGTGTCGATATATCGTCCGCAGCGATACTCTCGCATCGAATCGATGATCGTTTTCACGATGGACGGCGAACGTGCCGTGGACTCGATGTTCGTGCGGAATGACGATGTTTCGTGCTGACAATGTGTCCAGTTTGAAAATCCGCAAACACTGATACGCTGGATTGTGATTATCGGGCGTTCCGCGCGGCAACTAACTAACAACGATCGCGCGAAACCGACGAGCCGTTTGGTGGGTGCTAGTGCTAAAGTCTGTGCTGTGTACGACCGTGATCCTCTCGTGTGCTCTCGTGCCGCTGTCAACGAGGGTCCGAGTATCCCGACCCTGGGATAAATTCTGCGAAGCGGTCGCGCGGATCCATTAAGAAGCACGCGTTGGACCAGCGACCGGGGAAGAACAGGAGGGTTCATTATCTGTGGGAAACGGGAGAGTGTCGCGCGAGGTACGCCCCTTTTACAGGTGCCAGCAGCATTTTCGCAACATCCATCAAGAGAATCGACCACCGCACGCAACGAGCCACCTTGGAAACGCCGAAATCGCAGCTCAGGCCCGGAGAGGCTGCCTCATCCCGACTCACGCATCTCCGACGTCGAGATTTGTCAGGCAGTAGTCGGTGTTCCCACTGTTTCGCGCAAAATCGATAGGGAAGCTCGCACATTGCCCGTGGAGCGTGGAACGCTCGCGCCAGCATAGTCGCCGACGAAAATAGTCCTCGGCGGGCATTGCCGCGGAGTGTCCTTAGTTCTCGCCGCTCGTCCTTTGCGTCGCCTCGCCGTGGTGAACCGGCACCGTCTCCCTGCGACATTTAGCAACGTCGCCGACGGCGCTGCTTGTCGGTGGAACGCTCCTCGCGGAATCAAAACATCGTGCGCCCCGCAGCCCCAGCACGAAGCAGCCTGCGATCGTTCAAATTTCACCGAATTGCCGCCCTTTTCGCGGAACGACCCGGGGCGACGATTTACGCGCGTACGGGACCGCTGCGTGGACTCGGGGCCGGTGACGGGGTCGTTCGAAAATAAATAATCGTGCCGTTTAGCGATCACTGTTGGTTCGGTCGCGTATTCTAACCTTACTTTTCCGTGATATCCGGCGGTGTTCCGTGGGCCTAACCTTCGCGTTCCCGATAGGGACAGTCTCGTATGCGTGCTCGATGACACCTTGACAGAGGGACCACCCTCCCTGCACGTGGCCCCTGCAGGAGCGTCGTATTTGGATACGCTCTCACCGGCTATGACGAGGACAAGGACCCGTCCGAACGGATCGTCGCGGATGCTGTGACTTCGTTGAATGTGGAGTGCGATCTCGCGCCTCTTCGTCAAGGGCAAAGCAGAGGAACTCGCCCCGAGGACGGAGGATCGGACGTGCGACGGCCTGCCCGACACGGTCGTCCATGTTTTCGACGAGATGGATCGTAACGCGGGTGACGATCGACGTAAAGGTCCTGCCGGCGAGCAACAGCATGCTGGGCCCGAATCTGAACACTTCTCCGACGCCTACGATTCCCGTCAGGTATGGTCACTCAGGCACACTTCTTCCATCTTGCCGAGCACATGTTCATTCAGGATGTGTCGATCGTTCGATGAGTGTCGAAAGCATTGGCAAAGTTGTTGGGTGGTTCGATCGGAGGGACTCGGGGTTGTATCAATGCGTTCGGAGTGCTCGGATTTGGTTACGAGTCTGGGTAGCTTTGAATTGCGCCTCTTAGGTTGTATACGGGGTATGTACGATCTTCATTAAGGGAGACGATGAGGCAAGAAGTGTTCGTAGAAGTAAATGGTTCTTAACTGGTCAGGGTAGTCGATGTCGGTCGATTTGGAACATGCTAAGAACATTTGAAAGCATTTGGTATCGATCGGTGTGGTAAATAGATGTTAGTAGTCTTGTAGAAGGCGGGACCATTGAACACCTGCTGTGACTTATGTAATAACTACTGCAATAAGTAATACTAAAGTCACACAGAAGTTGCATCGTGTAAACAATAGCGTAGAGTTCATTTCTCAGTCAGCAACTCTCCCGAGCGGTTTGGAGATCGATAAGAACAGTTTTGCTAGAGGATCATTGACTTTTTATCTCCTTAACCCTTGTACATGGATTAGGACTGAGCGCATAGCGCTTCGCAACGTTGATATCCAACTTGCGATACCTATGTGGACCTCTTGCATCTTTTTTAATTCATAAACTGGTGTTAATATTTTCGACACAAGCGTTTGATTATTTTTACGTAGTAATGTGCCAAGTATGCCAATAATTCTTTATACAATTGACTGGTACCATCGAGAATTCACTGCATTAACTGAAATATACCTTTGGAATGAACATGTCTTGCCATGAATTAGTTTCGTTTACATTTTTGGGAGATGAAACGGAATTTATACAGAATAATGAAAGTTTAAAAATATGAAATGATACACGTTGTTCAATATTTACTAGGTGTACTTACTTTCATACTGCACTACGAACGTAGGCAAAAGAAGAATTAAATAAGCTTGAGAATTCAATGGAATTTCACTTCACATTGTTCTCATAATTAGTGTTATTATTTAAAATTCCCCTCTTATATTTGCAGATGCATAATGTCAATAGAATAATAAGTATCCTATATAACTAATAACAATCTAAAATTTCTTGCGTTCACTTATAAATCTATAATGCTTATTTAAAAGCCCTTTTACCAACAAATATACAACAGGATATAATAATTACTGTGATGTACAGACAGTAATTAAATTACTTAATATCTACATATGTTTATAATCTGTGATCACTGTTTATTCTATATATTACTCTGCTTAAACGCATGCACTCAATCATTTCTTAGTTTATCGAATCTGCAAGGAAGTTCTATAGAATGATAAATCTGATATCGTAGTTGAATTCCTTACTCATTAAGATACATTTCTCTTTTCCAACATATTACCAATAAATGAATAAAAAGAACGTAAAAAGCAAATTAAAATTCTAGTCAGCTTCGTCAGGGAGTAAAAGTTTCCTCGTGTTGCGGCTTGCTGCAACATGCTTTTTCATCAGCCACTCGTGTTATAAATCCTGTTCTTGAAACTGATAAGATAGACACGATGGTGAGGACGAGATCTCGTCGTAACATGTAGGATTGTAGCTAGTAGCTGGTACGTTCTTAGTTATCTTTCACATAGAAAGAACACCACAGATCACGTTGCTCCGTAATTGGTGCCGTTAATTACCTAAACTCGTCCCAACGAAGTTCAAGCGATCTCCTCGGAGTCTGTTGCGAATCGACTGATCGAACATTCGGCAAAGAGAGCATCGTGCTCGATCAATGAAAAGATACCCCTGCGCAACGCCGCCGTGTCCAGAGCTTATTACGGGCTAATCGTATCCGTGTATCCATATTCCAATTAGGACTTGTCGTTAATGAAGTTCGAATCTAGCGGTGTGCAAAGCAGAAGATACATCATTGTGGCGTGCGATGGCTCTGAGCTACTTTTTCACTGAATTCTTTTGCCTGGCTCTATTCAGACCGCAAGCTTTAATCTCAAACATTTATATCGATGGAATGTGTAGCTTCACTTTCGCGTGATTTAATGTACCTGATGCAATTTAATTTTCTACGAGCGTAACGAAGTCTTTTTGTTTTCTTTACTGAATTTACATTACTGAGAGAAATAGGGGTTCTGTATGGGTAGATTTTTAGATCTAATTTCGATTGAAATGTGTTTATCAATGCAGCTCTGGTTCTTGACGTTCATCAAGATCGACCCAATGCCTGCATCATAATAAACCTTATTCATGGGGATGATTTGCCAATGTACTGGGTGTAAAAGAAATAGTGGTCACGGGCTTCTTAGAATGAATCCACTTGGAAATTTGTTACAAAATTTGTTTGCTCTGAAAAAGTGAGATCAAATTTCTTTTGGCAATACTAGTAATTAATTTCAGTATTATAGGAAACATTACATATTTTTGTACCTAATTGTTCAACGAATACTCTACTATTTATTCCATGAAATTCCCCTGGTTCTTAGACCAGGCACTTAGATGTCTGCACGTAGACAAACATGTTTCACACAAACCAGACTTCCGACCAGCAAAATGGAATTCCACATTTTGACTCTATTTTTTTTTACCCAGAATCGTCAGTTCCCCTATCTCATCACCAGTCACAGGAATAAAACAGAACTGACGAATATTTCGTGAAACCAGTCCTCGTGGCCAGCTTTCCCCGAACCAATATGCCTGGGGCTCGCGTTCGTTCCGCGGAAGAGGAATATCTGTATATGGTTGTTCGAAACGTGCACGTCCGACGCACCGTCCACAGCATCGAAGCTGTTCCCGAGCCAGCCGCGACGCTATGACGAATACGGCGATCGTTTCCTGTATAGTATACGCAAGGTTATTTATCGCATGGCGAAACGAGCCGCGCGCGGTGTTCGCGCATTGCCTCTGGAAGGGGACTTTTTTCGGACACGACGTTCGAGATCCCCGCGAATCGCGATGAACGCTCCTAATTAGCCGCTTAATTGCCCTGCTTCGGTGACTTTGAACGTAGGTAGCCGAGAAATTCGTCCTTGGTGTGCAGCAGCGTGTTCCCGGAAGCTCGGTCATTGGGTGAGCAATGATAGATGCACGATGGGAATTCAAGCTTGATATGGAAGCCAAGGCAATTTTGTGTAAGCAATTTTGATTGTAACTATGATGGCTTGCAGAAGCTTCGAATTAAGTGGATTCATTGGAGTTGCGAGTTTAGGTTGGCGTAATCTGCCCCCGCTGGGATGGACGAATGCCTCCATTCAACTCACATTTGAGTCCTCCGAAATCTACAACATGGGAGCCCTGGTTTATCGTAGTTTCTGATTGTGAGTTATTGATTCTGATTCATAGACTGAGAAAGCGTCTTAAATCTTCCTCTAAGCTGACACTCATATTTCTGCTGGCTCTGAAACGCTAGTGGGAATATTCTATTGAAGATTAGCTTCAGCGAGGTATTAATTCACTGCAAGTTTCAGTTTCGTTAATTTCGTTAAATTAGTTTCGTCAATTTTTATTTTGGTATATTTTCGGTTCAGCTCACAAGGGAAGATCTCCAACCCAGAAATTAAAAGAATTAGGAAACTTTGGGGATATGTAGAGGATACATAGAGATATGTATCATGCAATTTTTTTGCCGTCCAAATTCACTTTAAGGGGGTGAAATTGGCCCCTGAAAATTCGGCTATTTTCCGATTTTGTGTTATACTTGGCGAACTATAAGAGATAGAAAAAATGTTTTCAGACAGAAGTTACTTTTTTTAATTAGGACTATCATTTGGTAACTTACAATTCTTACAGTACTACTTTTTCTTTGTTATGCAAACTATATTACAGTTCGTGTGTTCTTTATGCACTACTTAAAATTATTATTTTTTATTTTACTCCCTTAATTGAGGGCGAGATGACTATTCCTTTCAAAATGCATCCAAAAAGGGGATAAGTTATCTCGCCGTAGAAGATTATTAATTATACTAAGTAATTGCAAATTTGAAATTTGCATTGAATGTTAGATCTGTTCTATAAGCACCCGTTCATTCCCTTCACTCGACAATTTAGTCAGCCATTGTCCCGTAATTCGAGGTTTCATTTGCACCGTTAATCTTGGCACACGGCAACTTGCGCAAACCCGTGGCGATAAACAATCAATATGTAGGAATCATAGCGACCTCGTTATCGATGGCCGAGCCTTGGCACGCGACCAAACGAATCGGTATGTCTTTTCGGTTCCTTCGAAAAAGGTGTTGGATATCTGACCAACTGCCATAAGAAAGCAGCGGTCAACGTGTATCGCGACCAGAGAGAGGCTTTTGCCAAGCAATAATTCTTTATTCGGTTGCTGGGGCTGTGTGAGAAATCGCCTTTCAACGCCGATAATTCGATCTTAGTTGCGCGCACTGTTTGCAAGTGTTTTGGCACGAAAGAGGAGAGTAGCAAAAACGAAACGAGAGAAAAGTCTTTGTAAAGGGATTTGAAAGGCGTCAGAGTGTGATGAACGTTTTATCATTATGGGGATACTTTTTTAAATTAATTTTTGAGGGATGATCTTTGAGTGATTTCTTTAATACACTTGAAAAACTAACGATCGAAATGTGCAGGTGGTCGTGTTATTCAATTTTGTAAATTAAATACAATATGAGTGGAATCCTTTTCCTTTATAAGATTCGTTAGGGACTCAACTGATCTGACAAACTAAGACAGCAGATATTAAAATACATAAATGCAGTTACATCGAAAAATTAAGTAATTCTGTTTTTGAATCCTGAATCACATACCTTTTGAAGTCATTAAAAAAAAAACTGTGACAGTAGAATTCTACTGTTCCCATAAAATACCTGGAAAGATTGAAAGCAGTCCACGAATATTTCCACAAAAAAATTTCTCATTTTCCGTAGTTAGATTCTCTGTAACCTCATTCATTCCCCAGTACAATTTTTAAATGCACGCTTTTGCCTCTGTTCACCATATTTTCCCCATTCACTTTCCATGCTTTGCACGCACGCGTTTCATGTTTGCCACGATGCCCGCGTCCACACGGGTCGCCAGATCCAAATTGAAATTCGAATTATCGGATTGGCCCCGATTAATTGATCAACGTTTAGGGGCATTACAGCGCATGACGAGATGGCTTCGGGAACGGGTTTGTCTCGGCAGTGGTTCGTTATTCATCGGCTAACAGCTGTAATTGTTCCCCCATGCACAGCTGTGAATGTCGAGAATTAGTTGTTGATGGAAATGCGAAAATGAGTGATTAGCCTAGCACACGATCTGCACGGCGGTAAGAAGGTGAGGTGGAAAGGTTTTTACCTAATTGGTGAAGTGGGCTCTGACATATCTAAACTTTTATTTCTATTTACAAAAAAATGGGGATATACTTCCGAAAAGGACCGGTGGCCGATCGAGATGAGGTTTGGGGGGAGGGGGTATGAACCCTAAATCTACAAATTTAGCTTCGGGTATTTATTAGTTTCCGAAATATTAATAAAAAATTGTTAATTTTTTTGGAAATTTTTTTTGGACATTGGTGCAGGCCTCCCTACCCGGGAGCCCTTCCGTCCCCCTATTTTTTACTTTTGAAATTTTGTAACCACAGTCTCATTTTTAGCATCGCCAAACTCACATTCGTTCGCTACCATGCTTTACGCGCCCGCGAGCGGGCGCGCGCCTCCCGCGCTAATCTAGCCCCAACCAATACTAATACACGGCACACGCTGTTTTCAAGAATGTGAGAGGACTCTAAATATAAAATTTGAGCTTCGGAAATTCACCCGATTGAAAGATACAGTTACTTTATGGGAGGCCGCTCGCGGGCGCGCGATCCCAAAAACGAGACCGTGGTTGCAAAATTTCAAAAATAAAAAATGAAAGGACTCACGGGTATGGAGGCCTGCACCAACGTCCTTAAAAAATTCCCCAAAAAATTAAACATTTTTTATTAATATTTCGGAAACTAATAAATACCCGAAGCTACAATTTTAGATTTAGGGTTTACACCCCCTCCCCACCCCACCCCCAAACCTCATCTCGATCGGGCACCGGTCCCTTTCGGAAGTACAGCCAAAAATGGTGGTATTATGTATACTACCAATTTTATATACAATAAAAGTTATTAATTAAAAAAACAAATACTTTTAAATTCTCAATGTTTTATGTATAAAAGAATTGCACATTTGTTTTCCGGATATTCGAGAACAAGCCTTTTTTGCTTTTGGAACGTGTGATATTCTGGGATTTCTATGGTGATAAGGTGGCAGCTCTGGATCTAAACGAGAAACACACACATTAGTAACAGCTGTCTTATATTGTTCTCAAAGTTAGAAGAGTTTCCAAAGAAGCGAGAAGTATTATAGAACACGTGAATTTTTCTTCCATACTTCGGTCTCTACCTTTGCACACAGTGCTGCGTATAAAACTACATAACGCGGCAAGAGCGATGCTACCGTGGCATCTTGAAGGATCCTTAGGCCTCGATCGTTTCCGCCGATTAATGTTGCGGAAACTAAGTACCTAATCTAAGGTGTGCCGCTTAACCCTCCGCTGCGTCGAGTAAAACATTGTAACGATGTTACGAGGCAGAGACTGTTGTGCAGGTTTCAACGAAATGAAAACGTGAAAATTCTTTTCACACGTACTCCGCATTTGGTGACATAAAATTGGATCGTTCTGTTATCTCGACTAATCCTTACGTTACATTTATCTTTACCACTTGAGTCATCGCTAATATCAGTTAAACTAGTTACTTATTAGGTAGAAATCGTTTTTTCGTGATCATAGAATATTGTTCACTCGCATCGATTCGAATGTACAGTTACTCACAAAATTGAGCGTACACCTAGATGGTAACGAAAATTGGCGGGAAAATGAATACAAACACACATATTCAAAAATGAAAATATAATATATATTTTATTCGTATATTTTACCAAATAATACGTAAAAAAATTCTAAATAAAATGGACTATTGGTCCATATTTAACAAAAATGGTAAAAATACACGTATTTTAGTGACACAAAATTGAGCGTACACCTTCTTAAAATAATATTTACAAACTTATACTATATCGTTTCATTTATTAATACTTCGTCGCATATCCCCTGGCATCAATTACGTGGCATAGAATAAACTAGGTGTTTTATTAAAGAAGGAAGAATGTTTTCCCATTCTTCTCTCAACTTTCGTTTGAAATCTTCTATATTCGTAAAATTGTTATTTGCCATCCTAGATTTTATTTCTCCCCAGACATTCTCGATGGGATTGAGATCCGGTGACTGGGGAGGTGTTTTTAGCATCTTTGGGATATTATACAGTAATCATAATTGAACTATATATGACGAATGCTTTGGGTCATTATCTTGTTGAAAGTAATACAGGTATTACACCCGCGGCATTTTTAATTTTTCTGCTGAATCTTTTAGATTCTTTTTTAAGATATTTAAGTACTTAATTTTGTCCATTATGCCATCTATGTATTCGATATTTCCGGTACCATTTGCACCTATACATCTCCATAACATAACGGATCCTCCTCCGTGTTTAACCGTTGGACATGTATTTCTATGGTGGTGTTCAGTATTTGGCTGTCGTCATACGATTTGCTTCCTTCCATCCCGTCCAAAAAAATTGATTTTAGTCTCGTCAGAAAATATAACATTTTCCCAAAAACTTTCGTCAAATTTTACAAACGTTTTTGCAAATTCTATGCGTTTCTGTCTATTTGCTTTGGAGATATACGGTTTCTTTCGGCCATTATATCCCTCTTCTCTTAATGTTCTGCGAACTGTTTCAACCGAGATGTCTTTATTTATACGTGAGGAAACATCTAACGTTAATTTCCGCACACTTGTACTCGGATTTATTTTAGTTTGTCGACAAATGAATCGTTCATCAGTGTTCGACAATATTTTCTTTTTTCCTTAGCTGGGTATATTTCGGACTGTTCCATTGTACCGAAATTTGTTTATAATTTTTTTTACGGTAGAATATGTTCTGTCGATTATTTTCCCTACTTGACGAAAGGATTTACTTTGCGAATATAATTTTACAATAATATTCCGTATTGAAATGTCAGTCTGCTTCCTCTTATTAGCCATGTTGCTACTAAGGTAAATGTACCAATACCCGGACGCTTAAGGGGCTTAAGGAATAGCGGCAAAGTTTGTCTCCTAATTTGATTTGTAAAACCATCATGAAATAAAAAAATGTTGTTGAAATGTGGAAGATAACACAATATTAAACTATCGGAAAATGAAAGAAAAAGTTTATGTATTATAATAGACGTATTTATTAATGAAAATACGAAAACGTGCAATGTCCCAGTAAGCGGACAACCTAAAACTGTATGTCCCAATACCTGAATTATATCGTTCCAGTAAGCGGACAACCTAAAAATGCATCTCCTGATATATGAATTATATCGTCCCAGTAGCCGAACATACATACAGTAAATAACCTTAGGCTTGTTTAAAAAAATATTAATTTTCTTGCAAGTTTAACCATCTTAAACTAAATTTAAATCTATTTACTATTATAATAATGTATTATTATAATAAATAAATAAGAAATGCAGTCAATATTTTCTTAGTAAATGACAGAAGTGTCGTGACAGAAGCTTAAGGAATTTCTCGAAATCTGCTATGCGTACGAAGTGTGTTACAAAATAATTATTTCTATCTAACGATTTTTACTTTTCTATAATAATGATTTTAATTAATATTGCTAAATACTTATGCATTATGGTACTATTTTGTGTTTTTAATTACATTAAAAATTAAGCTTAAAAATAAATAAAATTCGCATTACTGTTCAGGTACTAGGACATGGCCGGGCACTAGTACATTTACCTTATAATCGTCAATCTACGGATAACAGATAGTTTTTGTTTCTGGTTCCTGAGCAATCGAACTTTGAAAGACATTTCGCGGAACTTCCTCTTCAATAGTACCAACATTTAGCCAATACAGACCTGCGTAATGTGAAAATTCCTACGTGTACGTTCAATTTTGTGTCACTAAAATACGTGTAATTTTACCATTTCTGTTAAATATAGGCAAATAGTCTATTTTATTTAGAATTTTTTTTACGAATTATTTAGTAAAATATGCGAATAAAATATATATTGTGTTTTCGTTTTTGAATATGTGTGTTTGTATTCATTTTTTCGTCAATTTTCACTACCAACTCAAGTGTACGCTCAATTTTGTGAGTAACTGTATATTGTTTTAGAAAGAAGAATCTTTTACTTCAACGATGCACTTAAGGGAGTACTCCACTGTGAACGGTCGAAAACTTAAGCTATTTTTAAAGATTTCTTTCTCAGTAAATACAACTTATAATGAAATAAATCTTTTTGGTATTTATTAAGCTACTCTTATATTAATACCAAAAAAATTAAAAAGAATATTTTTAATTTGTTTTACTTGTATTTTTACAGCGTCAATATGGCATCTAAACAAAAATAGTATGTTCGTGGTGCAGGTGATTCCCCGGCTTAGGCTTATCTGAAATAAAAAATCCGAAAAGATTCTTAATCTGTATGAGTGTCGCTATCGTCCGTAGCTCAATTACTAATTTTTGTTGAGAAATAACAAAATGGCGCCGGTTTGAAAGAAAAAGTTCTCCAAAATGGTGCTTTCTCGAATGTTCCCTGAGAAAAATCTCGGTTATTTTTCGATAAAAATTGTTAATTGAGCTACGGGCGATAGCGACACTCATACAGATTAAGAATCTTTTCGGATTTTTTATTTCAGATCAGCCTAAGTCGGGAAATCACCTGCACCACGAACATACTATTTTTGTTTAGATGCCATATTGACGCTGTAAAAAGAACAAGTAAAACAAATTAAAAATATTCTTTTTATTTTTTGGTATTAATATAAGAGTAGTTTAATAAATACCAAAAAGATTTATTTCATTATAAGTTGTATTTACTGAGAAAGAAATCTTTAAAAATAGCTTCATTTTTCGACCGTTCACAGTGGAGTACCCCCTTAATATCCTGCATCATTTCTAATTACAGTGATGTTTTCAAATCTAAGGGTTTACTTATCACAAGTATTCTAATGAAAACTTATAAGTTGGAGGGATCACTTGCTTACCTTGAAGACCTTCACAGTAGTTAACATATTAATCATCAAATACCTCAACACATGATGGTATAATAGAAACAAAGAATTGACTCATCTTGATATGAAACATTCATTTGTCTTTCTATCAACATGGCACCGTGTAAATAATAAAGATCTGCAATGTTTCGTATTTGAATAAATTCTGTCTTCACGTACACCTCCACTTAAAGCCGTGATAAATTAATAATTAGATATTGCATCCGTCTGTCCGTTCAAAGTTAACTTCAACGCTCCAAATCTTTAAAGAAATCGTGAGTCAAGGGGTTAACAATTCTCGATAATGATCGCGCTAGGACGTATTTCCGTTACTGTTGTTGTAGGCATCATCGCAGTCCATCATCCTCGTTGTAGGAGGTTCGAATAGCCGTGATTTGTCGAGCTCTATTTGACTTGGTGAACAGCGGTGTTTGCGTTGAGTTGTCCAGGAATCGACGTGCATCCATACCAGCAAATAGAGAGCAACGATGTGCGCGATACTGTGGCACGAGAGGGGGAAGTTAAGCGAAAGCAACTCGCAAGTAAAACAGCCAGGAATTATGCCTCGCTCGAATAGGAAAATCTCCTGTGGGTAGTTGGGTTCCCGTCTGGTGTTCTAAGCTGCCATATCGCGCGGAGGAGATGCAGCCGTGCAATCTGGGTCATCAGATTCGTCGGGATCCGCTCAGCAGCTTTCGCGAAACTGGCAAAAATGTAGTTTCGTTTCAAAGTGAAAGCAGCGTCGACAGTTCGCGAAAAAGTCACGGCAGCCGTGCCTCTCGTAAAAATCTAATCGCGCTTTGTACGTGGTAATCCTATTTTGGTAAAAGCTGCTGGTTGGGCATACTTTCTAACGCAGTGGTGTGTCGTGGTGTCGTGTTAGTTCAGTTGTATCTTGAAAAAAAGCGATGGAACTGCTTGCAATCATTTAAATGTATATTCGCTCGCGAAGTGTATGATAGCGATTTCGATGAAACTTTTCAAGTTTGCAGAGCAGCCAAAAATAAATTACATGTATCTTTTGTAGCTGCTGTAATTCAAGTCCCTAGGGGGAAGCTATCCTCCAAAGTTCCAACCTGTAATGCTATCTTGGAAACCATTGAAGGTAGAAAAAAGTATTCTGCAGTTTTTAATGAAAAATGACACGGTGTGCACAGCAATAAAATGAATGATAAAAGACAAAAAAATCACTGACAATTCATTGCTATCTACACCATATTATTTTCCACTAAAAATCACAGAATATTTATTTAAAAAACTTCCTATTTCCAATAGTTTACAAGACACCATCATGGGGGTGAAACTTTGAAGGGTAGTTTGACCCCTTAAACTTAAATTACCGCAGCTAAAAAAAAACAGACAATCCCTTCGTTCTGGCTATTTTACAAACCTGCAAAGTTTCATCGAAATCAGAAATATATCTCGCACGTTGAATTAAAACTACTGGATCAAACTATGCATGAAATATCCTTAATTTTGGCGATGCACATTCGAATGGACCTGAGCGAACGGAGCACGTGGGTCAATCACGGGCCAGCGTTAATTGCCTCGACGGTGTCAGTGGACTCCACGTCTAAATAAAGCTGGTGCTTGTTCCAATGATCTTGACAGATCGATCGCGTTTGGTCACGACCAGAGAGCGGATTCTCTGGGTCGTTTCGATCGAGGCTTTTCCTGGACGCCTTAGCGCTGGCTCTCCACGGTCGATCGACTGACAGAACTCTCGGTCCAAGGGGAAAATCGACGTCGCGGCGCACCTTGACGATGCCTTGTAGAGTAATCGAGACGTTCATGATTTATGCTTCGGATGCCTGCGCCGGACTTGGCTGCGCGGTGTCACACGTTACACGGTACTGCGATTTAAATTGCAGAGAGACAGCCTTGGGAGAGTTTCACAGGAATCTGTACTTTGCATCAAACAGAGGGTTCTTAGAAAAAATGTTGCGCGTGTAGCTAACAGTTTGACGTTATCTGGTGCTTGCGAGGGGTGAAATTGTATCGTTGGAGCATTTGTCTTCTACTTGCAAAATGCGGCTGCGAAGATTTTTAAAATTTGTTTGAATGTTTCGGAAATTTGAGGGATGATTGGTGGCCAGTCTAAATTTGCAAGGGAATTTGTGGGGGATTGTATCGAGGGGGTCAGAAATAGCTGGGGAAATTGAGAAATATAGAGTTTTGGTTCTTTTTTACATCCTTAAAGTCTGAAGTTTGGAAAATATATGGATTTCGAGGTCTGTTGTGTTCTTTGGAGAGTGTATTGCCCTTTGCTGTTCGATATTTACTTGGAATTTTTTTGGCTAATTATTAATTTAAAATAACGTAAAATGGAATAAAAACTATCCTCTGTCTATCGAATCTATACCTACTCGCGGTATTCTCGAAGCTACGTTTCTCAAATCAGTGGCTAACATTAAAGATTCACAAAACATCACTTGCTAATAATGTTCCAACTGTTCTTCGAATCCATTTTTCATCCACTATCCCCCACCTGTGCGGGGAACGCATATAGGCGTTCAGCGACTATGTTTAGCAAGTACAATTTAACTATTTCCGCACATGGCATACGTTGGCCGTTTAAATCTCAGGGTTTAAAGGCTCAGTGGTGCCTTTACTTGTGCAGGTTCGTTCGCAGGTTCTTTCCACGTATGTATGAATCAGGTGTTGCGCAAGCGTACAAAAATAATTCAGAGAAGTGAAATTGCATAATTCGATGGGGGCCTCTCAGCTTTCTTTTCAGTTTCGAAATCGCCCGCACTGCAAGGAAAAAGGCAAAGGCGGCGTGGGTGGTGGCTGAGGCCAAACCGAGAATTCAGCGTCGCGGAGAACTTGTGAATAGCGGAGGCGTCGGGGGCATGGGATAGGTTGTTGTTGTTGCGTTACACGCTTGCATTTGCAGTTGAAACTTCCTCCGTCAGAGCGTGGAACGCCTCGGGGGCTGCGGGAATATAAATCGACGGGTTCGAACAAAGATCTCAAACAAAGGGACCCGTTTCGTGCGATTGCTTCCATTAAGGATCTATATTTATCTCTAACGGTCACTTTTTCTACCACCTACAGATATCGTGACGTTTTCGGGGTGGGGGGATAATACATACGTTAATCGTTATTTGAATTTTAATTACTTTTTCTGTTGATTTAATAATTTATTAACTTCGTCCTCTGTGGAGTAACTTTTTGTAGCTTCCTTTTTGGTCGGGCTAGTAACTATTTAAATTATTAAAATGGTCAGAATATTATTATTACTTTACTATTGGTCATATTATGAAATTAGTAGTGTCCCATTTCAATTGTTTCACGAGTGCTGTAGGAACGACCAGCAGTGCAAGAAAATCTAATTTATTTGTATTCAAACGGTATTTATTTAGACACATGAGAATGGGACGTTCTGTGTAATAAATTAATGTAGCTATCTTGGAGTTTATCACTGAGTGGCGTAGAATGTCAGGTTGGAATAAAAAGTTTTGAGGTGTGCCACCCTAGAGAGGTGTGCCACCAAGTTTAATCTGAAATTTCCACGACCTTACTTTTACCAGAGTCTCTGTAGTCCTGGAAAATTGCGTGTACATATGCTCGTAAGAGATGAATGATAGCGTGCATTTTGAAAAAAGTACCGTTGGGAGTGAACCGTGGAGGAGCTCAAGGAAATTGATTTGCGAGATGCTATTATGTAAATCGCGAGACAAAGAAGCTTCACTTGGTTATCTATTTCCAAACTAATTGGCATATTTAACTACACTAATTACTCTTAAAATAGGTCGGCAGTTTCAAATATTTGTTACTGATTTTAAAAACAAGATTTAAATTTTTTCGAACTGAAGACGTATAAATCTGAGCCAATTTCTTTTAAAATTTCCTTTGTTATTATGAAATATTCTTACTGGACTGTTAAGCGTTCTTTTAATTACAACAGCTGACCTCAGCCTCGAACTAATGGACGACTGTCATCGCAAACATTCTCGCACAATGCAATTCTCGTAGCTATGAATGATCGTCCGCTGGAACTTCATAATCTCTGGCTAGTTATGCATTCAGTTATGCACGTCGCGCAGTAATAATAATGTATCCGTTACTTTTTAATGGTTTACCCATTTTCCAGACCGGCTAATATGATTTTCATTCTCATTTCCCCGCGATCGAATGTATTTACGCAACATGCTAGGCGTGTGCAAAAGGGAAATTTGAATAAAGCGCGATGGGTTGCGTCGATGTCTATCGCTTTCGTTAACTGATTTCGTGATCGCGTTTAATTATATGCTACGCGTCATGGATCGTTTGTTTTTAGGGGAAGAAATACTTTGCTCTAGAATCTTTGCAATACAGATGATTAACTTTGAAACGTTAGAACCCAAGTTCCTTCACGAGGATTGCTTCGTGCCAGTTTTATTATATTGAAAAATGCGACGAGAATACTTTGTTACATTTCAAATGTTTATGATCGTGGGAAGGTTTGAGAGATTCTCCACGAAAATTCGTGTGTATTTTAATTATGTAGCATGTTTCTCAAGTGGTCGTGATATTTTAAGCTTATCAACACGTTTGAATAATTGCCTTGGGTAAAGGTGAATTTATTAATTTACAAATCGGGAGTTAACATGTTGTTAGCGAAAATCGCATCGAGAGATGAATACGTTTCGTGCATTCGGTGAATTGCATATTATGCAAGTAGATAAGCATCAGACGTGTCAAATTTTAATGACGCGATGAATCTGTGCGGTTTATCATTCCATTTGAAATGGAATCCCTGTCTGGGAAAGGATACGGTTGAAATGGAATTTTAAGGTGTAATTTCCAGTCATCATCATGATCTCCAAGGTTCTCGCGCATTTGATTAAGAATTTTTTCCATCTTTTATTCCACATTTCTGATTTACTTGCAGGACGAATCATTCCTTTTTCGGTTGTATGTATAAGCACTTCCACAGTGTATTTGACTTGATAGAGAGATTGAAACATCAGCTGTGTTATTCGACATCCAGCTAACAAATGGAAGAAGTGTAAATAATTTTTTTTAAGGGTGGAGAATTTTTTAAATTTAAACAACTCTGTTATTGTTTCAAAATACAATTGCATACGATTTCCCAAAATGGTGAATAGCATCTTCTGTATACGTAGACATCTGAAATCTATTAACAAACTTACACTCAAGTTAACACTAACAGTAGCCACTCAAAATTTGAGCAAAGTCAATGAACCACCCGTGTCCGTCGCTCGGAAATAAACATTTTCCCCGCAGACCACGCATTTATCCACAAAAATGTCTAGCAATTTTCTCATACACACGAGTAAATCACCCAACATCCCAAGGGTTAAGGTCGATCTTCTTATTACACTTATTACGCAACACAAAACGACCAAACAGTCTGCACGAAAGGAAACTCGTTTCTCGCCCGGTCACGTCCCCTCACAATACAAAGTGTACAAAAGCTAGAGGGATCAAAACTGAATTGATTCCTGAACTGAAAAGATCGTTTATTCTCAAGAACTTTCGCATTAAAAAACCCTTACCTTCTATATTCTCATATTCATAAATCGTACCTATCCTTATAGGAACTTCCAGTATAAGAATTTTTTTCAGAAAAGTTATCGCAACAATTTTGACACCAAAAAATTTAGGATGCCCCAAATGGTTCGAGCGATCACATAGAAGTCTGGGTCAGTTTGGACCCATGTTAAATATCCTACTACACCCGTTTTAAACGATGTTTTTGTTCTAAGAGTAATATAGAAGTAATTTTTTCAATTTCTGAAGTTTTCCCTATTACTGTTACACTTGGGTCCAAAAAGACCCAGCACCGAGGGTTAAGACCAGCTCACGCGAGTCACGATGACCACCCTCCCCCACCTCTCGGTTGATATAATATTCATAAATACCTATCCCCGTAGGAGCATCCAATTTAATAACTTTTTCCCCAAAAGTACCATAGCAATTTCGACCCCAGAAATTTGAGAGCCCCCCTCCCAGCGGTTCCAGTCGCCAGTCGCCTTTGAGCCCCCTCACGCGAGTCACAATGATTCGCGTCCCCCATCAGCCCCTCCTCTCTCGTTCCCTCTAGCGTCGACTTAACGATCCGAGTTCGTATAGCACGAGTGCACGATCGTAGCACCCAGCTGACTCAAGCAGCCACCACGAGGCACGCCGACTGCCTCTCCACGCTCTCTCTCCCTCCACGAGAGAATGAAACCCGCGTATAGCCTCTAGTCTCGTTCCAAACTCGGAACACTTCTGGCATTCGCGGTCAGTTCCGTTCTCTCGGTTGCCGTGCGGCGCACTGATTCACGCGCCCGACGGATCGATTTCCCCCCCGGATCGTTTGGCGCGCGACTTTCGGCAAACACAAAGGGATGGTGCCGGTGAAAACTGAATTGTGAAAAAATTCTGAACACCCAGGCGACAGATGGGCGGCTTGAGCAGTTATTCTTGACAGGGGGTGGTTAATAGGGGCGAATTACAGGAAGTTTCAGCGAAGCTCGGGGATTCCTGTTTCTGGTATTTCAACCGCGTTTCGGCATGAGGTGCAAACTGTGGTAGCGCTAATTCCACAAGTCAGCGCCAGGGATGTGGAACTCGTAAAAGTGGGCTGGCGTTGTTCTGGAAACTAGTTGCTTCAGTGTTTAAGTCAGCGGAGGGGAAGACGAAATGGTCGGAAAGTGTGATTAAGATGTGGAGTATTGAGTAGAGTGATCGTGAATGTGGAAACACTGAGTTTCGTTGTGTCCCGTGTTTGGTGCCGCCGTAATGCGGGGAGATAGGGAAAAGTGGTTTGGAAATGTGATCTTCTACGAGCTGTGCAGTGTTCCTCGAATCCATGGCTTTATCGAATCACCGGCGACTGCGTTGAAATCCATTTGCCGGCTCACCCCGTGAAATTCGATTCACTCGGAGATTAAATACAAAAGGCAGGGCGGGCTCGCTGTCGTGGAAATTATGATCTTGAACAGGACATTCCCTCTGACCAGCGTGCCCTTTAAGCCAGGCACCTTAACAGTCATCAACCACCACCTAAACAATCTTTTCTACCGAAACCCCTAAACCTGGCCGCAGGATTCTAACTCCACCTTCTGTGTCAATTCATCGAGACATAATCTATCATACTCCAAGGATTAGGACAGAAAAACTCGCTGCTAAAAATCGCCAAGATAAATACAAAATATTTTAGAAAAAAAGAAAAGGTACTTTTAATCAAGTGGATTTCAGGGGTGTGCAGTTTAAACTGTAAAGTGTTGGAGAGGTTGTTTAATGGGTCCTGGGAAGAATCGCTGGGTGTTGGTGGTTCCTGGGGATTGTGTGGCGTGCGTCGCGTGGTGATAAGGATCTGCGTTCCTTCATCGAAGAGCAACGATTTCCTCGAATGGCGAGCGAGGTGATGCTGGCGCCCACCGCGGCGCCTGCGACGTCCAGACGTGAAATAGAAGACGTCAGAGATATGGTTAGAAACGCGACTGTCACGACCGTTTACGTAAGTTATGAGATTCACTAGATACGTTACAAGTTACAATGTTCAGCGTTATGTGGGGCAGCCGATGGGCGTTGGTAATTTCCACTTGTAGCTGTGGCGAAGTGTTTGTCAGTAGAAGATGGGCAGCTTGGGATATTTTTCTTTGGGCTACTGTGTTTATTTTGTATGTGGTTGGATGTGTAGGAGGGTGATTCAGGGGGAAAGGTCAATGGTTTGGGAGATGATAAGACTTTCAGTGGCGCAAGGTGTTGAGAAGTACTTGAAGGAATAGGGGTCAGCTAGGTTCCCTTATAGAAAATACACAGAAGTTCGAATGTTAGTCTTTATTATTGCGGAAGGATGTTAACCCTTGTTGAGGTGTGGACGAAGACTGACGTCTGCCGGACGCACAATTTTCCGACAAGACGCGCGCGATCAGCAACACCTTCTAATTGGTTGACCCGTTGCCGGTGTCAACCAATCGGTACTCTTCAGGCCCAAAATCGCGCCACCCATTTCGCGCGTCTTTGACGCGCTTCACCGTAACGGGGGTGAGTCTTTGGTGGGAAAAATACCCCTGGCAATGCAGCGGAATTTCCCCCAGGCCCCGAGGCGCGTGACGTGGCCGGTCACAGGCCGCCCGGCCTCGTATCGTGGGCCCTTCGGAAACTCGAGGTTTATGATAGATACCCGCAATAACTATTGAGGTCGTGAACGAAAGTCTCGAAGGAAAACATGCTTTGTTCAAAATTCAATCCCGAAAGTAACGGAAAGCGATTTACTCAAAAATAGTTTTGCTGACGCGCGTGTCATAAACCCTGCCGACCATCTGCACGCCAAATGTTCATACTTGGTCGTGCCGATGGCCGCTACATACTCTTTTAAGTTGGTTAGGTCTTTTCGAGTGATCTCTTCTGCCGGGATAGGTTTGTTCAGTTTGTATGTAACGTATTTATCCAAAAAAATTCGTTTTGGTACAATATTTTATTTAAATAATAATTATTTAGTCGTCTAATTATTCGAATAATTCAGCATTATTGATTTGAAGAATTTTTTCGAATAACGTTTGTAAAATAATTAGAATAATAATACTAACAACCGATGGTTGTTTTCGTTTCAAAATTTATAAATTTACCAAAGATTAAAAAAGTCTCAAATTTATCCGAGGATTTTTATAAAATTACATTGCGAAATTGCTTCCCTATTAGACTTGCCAATCCGTCGTGGAATATTTTACGCTTTCACAATATTTTTAAAATTATGTTCACACGTTTGCAAACTAGATACGGTTCACGGCTGATAAGGTTTGATCGTTAACCTGGAAATTGCGTGCAAAATTTCTTTTCGCCCAGTGATTGTGACAGCTCATAGTTTATTACCAGGCATTATCGAATGTTGATTGCTGTTTATGTTAACGAGGGAAGTAGGTCGAGCAGTGAAATTAGCAACGCGACTGATAATGTGATTTCGAGATGAAAAACTCGCGGTATCGTTGATTGCTCGCCGAGCAACGCTCCAGCATCGATTATTCGGTACAATCGAGTATACGTGACTCTAGCACATCGTCCACGTTTATTGCTGATCGATAAGAAATGTTGGACTACATAGTAGTAGTTCACGGTCCATTGCTGGCCGAGAAGCAGCCGTACCATTTCGTACGTCGAAATAAACGAGCTAGCAACGAGTACTCGAAGCTCTTTTTGGGATTATCTAGGTTGACGCTCGAAAATAGATTTTCTGCCATTTCTTTTTAACTTCCTTCAGTTTTGATTTTAATATTTGGCACGATTGAATATCTTTTTAACGCATGGCGACAAAAATTAGTGATCCGTGAAGGGGATTCTGAATAAATAGAACAGAGGACAATTTTCGTTCCGAATTTCTGAGAATTTCGAGAGTCGGGATTGGTGGTGCGACTTTAAATAATAGAATGGTGTTCGAAATTTTGTCTTTTAGAAAACTGTAGTGGTAAGATGATTATATAATAAAATTACCTAAGCAGAAATTTTTTGAAAATGTGTCTAAGTGAATGTTTGGATGAGTTTTTATCGAATATGTCAAATTGATGTAAAAACAGTGATTTAGAATATGAGTTAATATTTCATCGAAACTGATTACAGAAATGTTGATAAGAAGGGAATTAAGTAATCGTCGTAAAATTGCCAGAAATGGAAATTGTAAGTTTGCAAGATTCGTTCATTGATAACTCGTTTGGAATTGTTACGTACTGTGAGAACCGTTTCTCGAGATTTCTTTATTATTGAAGGCCTCATCGTTCAGAATTCATTGTATGGTCTCGTCGGAGCCCTACTAATTTGACATTGATAGGTTCGTGAACTCAGAAGTGAAATTGCTGCGGAATAGTGACATTCATTGTTCGTTTATGCACAACGAAAGTTGTATGCACGTGTTTCAAATTTCAATATAGTGCAGTAGTGGTTGCACGATACTGTTCATTGGTTAAGAACAAGTCGGGAGGATCCATGATGTCGAAGTTAGACATTCATTTTGAAATATGGACTTCCATTTTATAGTTTCAGCTACACCTACAGTGGCTCAAAGCCATAATCGGACACTTTTTAAAATCGCATAACTTTTTTAAAATTAATCGAAACGACTTGAGTTTTTTTAAGAAGCTAGAAGGATTAGTTTGCCAAGTGACGGGTTTCGTCGTTTTGTAAAAAATTGCAACTGGTCGATATAGCAAAAAAAATAGTAAAGGTCGTTTTTTCAACTTTTTTTTCTGAGCCTGTAATGAAAATTCAAAAAACCCGTTTGTAGATTTAAGTAAGTTGTATACATGCTGAAAATTTCATCAAAATCGGTTAACGTTGCTCTGAGCTACAAACGTTTAAAGATCGCAGAATAAGATCGAAAATCGCTGATTTCGGGAATTTCCGCGATTTTCGCCCTTATTCTGCGATCTTTAAACGTTTGTAGCTCAGAGCAACGTTAACCGATTTTGATGAAATTTTAGGCACGTGTATACAACTTACTTAAATCTACAAACGGGTTTTTTGAATTTTCATTACAGGCTCAGAAAAAAAAGTTGAAAAAACGACTTTTACTATTTTTTTGCTATTTCGACCAGTTGCAATTTTTTACAAAACGACGAAACCCGTCACTTGGCAAACTAATCCTTCTAGCTTCTTAAAAAAACTCAAGTCGTTTCGATTAATTTTAAAAAAGTTATGCGATTTTAAAAAGTGTCCGATTATGGCTGTGAGCCACTGTATGTATAATTATTTTCTTAATTTCAGAAAAGTTTGTGCTTGATAATTCGATTTGCATATTCTACCATCACTAGGGCCAATTACACCAACAAATACACCAACATTACTAATTTTTTGTCGTCCTGGAAAAATTCAATTCAAACTCTTAATTCGATTTTATTCTTTATTTTATTCCTTTCTCTATTTAATTCCACTTAATCAAACTTCATTAGAATTATTTCAAATTTTCCACCATACATCATTCATACAAAAAGCCTCCACCTGCCTTAAAAATTCATTTTCTGCAGTCGATTAGTAACTATTTCTTTCATCTTATTTCTTCGTTCTGATCTATCTAATATAACACACATTAGAAATAGAAGAAAAAGTTGAAGAAAAATGTTCATTTTTCTCCAATAGACCTTGTGAAACGGTTCCACAGAAATTTCTCCTAAAATCAGATCCTCGCCCCTAGCAAATCAAGCTCTCAACAATACCAGAGAAAAGAACGTCAGAAATAAAAAATATCTTTTGCATAAAAATTCTCATTATTTTCGCGCGTCAGCGTACCACATGCATGATTTGTCCTCCACAGAGACAATGCTTGAATGATTTACCGTGTAACGATGCATTGTACTTACACAGAAGTCTAGATAAATTTCCATGGCCCGGGAGCGCGCTCGTGAATCAGTTTGGATCGATGTATTCCGAGGTACACGCTACCTTGTTCAGATTTACGCGCTTCTGGGTTTCAATCGCGCGTTTACATCACCGCGCCGCGTTTCCAGCGGGCAGATACGACATCCAACGCGGCTGCAAGTCGCCATTGTTCAACTGTGCCGCCGCTGGTTCACTGGAACGTTGTCGTCCGTGTCCGCAGGGACGAAGGACAATAGTGTCAAGGACAAGATCTCACTCTCGAACCGTGAAACGGTTACGGTGGCTGGGCAATGATGGTTGCGGGGAATGCTACGATATGCACCTAATCTTCGGCAGTGCATTCGCCACTGCTATTGCATTAAGGCCACTGTTCGTGTACTCTGTTTCTTTTCTTTTTTTTGCTTGTGCTAAGTGGTCGCTGTCTTTTCCTATTTGTCATGAAACTCTCGCTATTCCTGTCTACTTTCGTTAAATTATCGATATTTCGTTTTATTTTTGTTAAATAATCGCTACTTCCTATTTTTGTTAAGTTACCGCTACTGATAAATCGGTACGTATAGGTATTTGAATTGGCAGCTGTGAGCAGTGGAATAAATAAATACAAAAAGGCAGAGATGATAGTGCTGTGTTCTACTTTCATTAGGGTCTATTTTGACCCATAATTCAGAATAAGCTTCTATATTAGATTTCAAGCTTCCTATAATCTAAAATTGTTATCTTTATCAAGAAGTAATTCTGATGATAAGCAATACATGCAGCATGCTGTTTAGGATAGGTCAGAATAGACCCGGTATCTACTATTCCCTTTGAACCTCTTTGAACGAATCAGGGTGATTGATGAAAATCGTCTTCGCTGCTTTATTTGCAACCGAATAAGGATGTCGCCTTTAACACCGGTTCCCCATAAATCGCCGCATTGTAATCATCGTTGCGCCGTGGTAGACTTTCAATTTTCCCTGGGTGTTGCCAGGTCTCGTTGCACAACTAATTAATAGGGTGATCACGTATTCAATCGGCAAGCCGGTTCTGCAGCGCAGAAGGGGATATCTGAAACTTCCTTTCGATTTTGCGTGGACCGCTGGAAAACGCGTGGGATTGGAATGACGGACAGCTACCTACTTGCGCTGGGACCAGTGCGGATGGCCACGAGAGAAACGCGTCACTTGGACGAACAAAAAATCCCTCTTGGGCGTAATGCCGTCTCGATCGACGCATTGTGAACGACAAATGTCTGTCTAACGATTGGTAACTTGACAATAGCCGCGTTAATGTCCGTGGGCGGTGATCGACGAACGTGGCAATTTCATGTTAACCCCTTGCACTCCGTATTCAGTGGATGTGGAATACGAAGAGAAGGATATAATATTTGATAATAGTTATATTTCGAATGTAGCAATTGAATACTGCAATATTCGACGAATATAATATTCGAATATAGCCCTAATTCGAATGAAGTATTCGAGGATCATAATATTTGAATATAGCCCGAATTCGAATGTAATATTCGCGTGATATAATATTCGAATACAGCCCCAATTCAACTGAAGTATTCGAGGAGTATAATATCGTAATACAGTCCTAATTCGAATGCAATATTCGAGGAATATAATATTGCAATACAGCCCTAAATTATCTCGCTTTTAATTAAACGCATGGGAAACTGTGTTCATTGTCATAAAGCATTCAGATCACGGAAGAATTACGACCACTTTCATACTTTCTGATCTTCAGAGTTCCTCCGTTACCTATTGTTCATTCAACTGGTATTTTCACTCTTTATCCTCTGCATGGCGTTCTGGAAATTCGTCATGCCTACTGTTGGGGTAACAGGTAGAAATGATGTCATCCTATGAATAACTAACTCACAATTCGAAATGTAAACGGTAGCCATAAATTCGGTGATGGTACTTACTGGCCATTTTGTTTCTCCATGGAATGAAATTTATTTCACTACTGAGATCTTAATCTTTAATTTCCTTTTCTAATATTTTTCAATTAGAAATTGAAACTTTATATTTCCAATGTTCACTTGTTAAAATTACATTTGTTTCAATAAAATTGAGCACTCAGTTCAAATTATTTATTAGATTATTGGTATTCTTAATTTTACATATAGATAAAAAGCGCAAATGAAAGTTAACTTCGTTGGTTGCTATGCTACACATTGACACTAATTGAGGGCTCGGATGCAATAAGGGGACTAACGCTCGAAAATGCGAAAAAGTATTGTCCAAACGCTAAGAAATATTGGAAAATGAAATGTTGTTAAACTGTATTTTAAAAAATAAAGTGTTGTAAAGCTCGTCACGACACACATTTTTTCTATTTACAGTTTATTTATCCAATCATTACTATTCGAGCTAAAAATTATAAACAAAAAATTTTTCATCGTCCAAAATCATTATTTCTTTAAACATAAATTGCGATAACTTGAGTAAATATTAAGGAATCGTTATGAGACTTAAAACATAACTTCAGAAAACTCTAGCGAAGCCGTAAAATGTATGCACAAAACTCTTATGTTAAAAAATTTAATAATATTTAATTAAAAAGAAATACTGGACATAACCCATGTTTTTCAACGTTCACCGTTAAAAAGTATCGAGGCAATTTTGAGATACATATAACTTACAGCGACAAAGTTTTTCCTTAATATACAAGGAAGTTTTTCACCAATTTTCACACTGATTAATAAATAATTGTAGAAGATATGACTATATATATAATTCTCGCTCGACGCCAACTGTCAACGCGAGTGCTAAAACTGTTAAGTAGCGTATTATACGCGGCTGCTGACTTTGGGGGCGCGCGACATTTATATACATCGTCATATCTTGTACAATTATTTATTAATCAGTGTGAAAATTGGTGAAAAACTTCCTCGTATATTAAGGAAAAACTTTGTCGCTGCAAGTTATATGTACCTCAAAATTGCCTCGATACTTTTTAACGGCGAACGTTGAAAAACATGTGTTATGTCCAGTATTTCTTATTAATTAAATATTATTAAATTTTTTAACACAAGGGTTTTGTGCATACATTTTACGGCTTCGCTAGAGTTTTCTAAAGTTATGTTTTAAGTCTCATAACGATCCCTTAATATTTACTCAAGTTATCGCAATTTATGTTTAAAGAAATAATGATTTTGGACGATGAAAAATTTTTTGTTTATAATTTTTAGCTCGAATAGTAATGATTGGATAAATAAACTGTAAATAGAAAAAATGTGTGTCGTGACGAGCTTTACAACACTATATTTTTTAAAATACAGTTTAACAACATTTCATTTTCCAATATTTCTTAGCGTTTGGACAATACTTTTTCGCATTTTCGAACGCGAGTCCCCTTATTGCATCCGAGCCTTCAATTGTAAGCTAAAATATATTTCCTCTGTGGCAGGGTGTATTTTCAAAATTTGGAGCTGCTCCCTTTTTGCACCAAATTGTATAAAAATCCACTTACCTTGGGTAAATAATTAAATAAACGCCATTATTATGTCACGCAACTATGTATTAATACATGGGAACACCAGGAAACATCAGTCTACAGAATTTTAGAAAAATTATCGTGAAATATACTCACTAAATCACGAAATAGTCTCAAAGTTCATCTGCTTGTGCAAGTAGGTACATTGGTACTTGGGATTGTATTATCAGATAGATCTGCCATATTCTTGCACCAATCTATTATGAATTTTTGTTTTACATTCAGTGCTACCTATAACTCAATGACAGCGAATCATGTGGCTGCCCCTTTCTCGCAGCAGTCTTCAATTTTTCCCCCAGAAGATCCTTGAGCGATCACTGAAGCGAGACACTGTCGAGTCATCTCCACTCGTGGTCTACATTGTCCCTCGAATCGGATTCTGATCTCGTTTATACAAATCGAGCTTCAGCGAGAGCTGCTTGTCAAACAGACGAGACGCTTCGAAAGGCTAGCTACGTACTCCATTAAATGTATCTTTAGACGTGCAAGCGCACCTCGTGCCACGGATGAATAAAAAGCGCTGGAAAGCGTTGATCAGCGTTACTAAAGAAGGAAGCGGCGGGTTCTCACATTTCGATCCGCCTACAAGGATCACAAAGGTCTCACGGTGAGAGCGAGCGGGAATTCTCGGACGCCTAATTCCTCTAATCTCGTGAAACGATAACTTCGCCTTCGAAAAAGGAGAAGATGCCGGCGATATTAACTCCAGCACCTTCGGTATACGATTTCTCCTGGAACGAGCTGGAGATAGCAGGTTTATAGCGAATCGAAACATTCTTACACGTCTTACAGGGAAACATTATGGTGGTCGGCATATAAAGTAAATATTGGTACTGTTCGAAACCTTAGATAATAACAAAATTATATACAGATCACTAGCTGCTAATGGATTATACAACGCGAGAAAATAGGGCACGAAGATTGCTTGAAACGGGATTCGTCAATGCTTGTGACACTTAAAGTGTTAAGAATATCACTTATGAATTTTATGGCGAGGTATATACGCTGTTCTACAAAAGAATAGTCAGAAAAGGGGAATAATCGAAGTAGATTCGCAGAAAGTTAAATTCCGTTTTCATTTAGTTTAAAAAATATCCGCGATGAGATTTTATATGAGACTTTTCTATCACGAGTCAAAAATCTCAGCAACAACTAAATGTAAATAATGGAAATAGTTGCGAGAGATGAGATTTTTGAAAATATATCATGAAACTACCGACAAAATAAAACAATTTAAAAAAAAAATTAAAACCGACTTCAAAAAAATAAAATTGCACTAAAAAGTAAAAAATAATTTTTTCCCTTATTTAATCTACGACTCTCATATTGTTTAAGTCGGCGCCAGATTTACACAGTGCAAATGATGAGGCACCGACTTAAAAAATATGAGAGTCGTAGATTAAATAAGGGAAAAAATTATTTTTTACTTTTTAGTGCAATTTTATTTTTTTGAAATCGGTTTTAATTTTTTTTTTAAATTGTTTTATTTTTAACTTTTTAGTTTTATATATATTGACACAACATGCTGAGGAGATATGCGTGTACGTACATAAAGTATTAATAATTAGGTGACAATAGTCTATATTATTAACTATAACTGGTAAAATATTGGGCCAATATTGATTCCGCGTAGGATGGGACCATCGGGTCATCGCCCTCTTTCGAATAAAAAAAAGATCATCAAAATCGGTCCATGTGCTGAGGAGTTATGAGGGGACAAACATAAAAAAAAAAAACATACATACGGGTCGAATACATAACCTCCTCCTTTTTGAAGTCGGTTAATAATTAAAAAATAATACAATAATGAAATAATTGTCTCACGAGATTAAAGTCTCACGTGAGACACGATATTTTTGTCTTATCGCAGGTTTGCACCTTAAGAATCTTTACTGTAAGTTTCTGATCACGAATAATGTGTTTCAAAAAATTGCCCATGTTAAACAACCGTAGGAAGTGTACAGGAAAAATCAACTTCCTCCACTGTAATTCATAGTGGAGGAAGTTGATTTTTCCTGTTTATAGGGTCACTATACTTTTTTCGAAAAAAAAAAACGCATTAGAAATTTGCATAATAAAAAGAAAGAAAATGTACGGACAGCTGTGCAATGCTACATATTCATTCACGTCAAATTTGCATAATATCAAAAAGTCGTTGTAGAAATACTTTTACTTCAGAAATGTAATAACCAATTAAATGGTTTATTCCCCGAATTCTGTGATTTCAGTCGCATTAAAGGTTCCCCATTCGTACACGAACTTTTTAACGAAGCAAACGCTCGACGAAAAGATGGAAGAGTAACAAAACGATCGTGTGGAATACTGGAAGTTCGAATTGGCTCTTCGGGCTCCTTTCAGCGTATAATGATTCTTTGACTGTACAGGAGCGGCTGCTTTAACGATCTTACTGAAATACTGGAGAGGCCACTTCGAAATTAATTCTGAAAGTCCTATCGCTGCTACGTCGGCCCGCTGAAGTGGCTTTTTATTCTGGCACGGTGCTCTTTCTAGTAGCTCTGGGGGAACCTCTATTCGAATTCCTCGAGCTCCCTTCGAATCGTCGCCCCATCGTCACCTCGTACACACGCGCTCGACGTTTCGAGGGTCGATAGAAGACGCTGGGAGTATTTCTCAAACTCACTGTTTTCTCTTTCAGGATCTCGTAAAAGAGATCAGTGTGCCATGCGCTTGGAGTGTTCGTGATAAAATTCGAGTTCAGGTGAATCTTCACGTGTCGCACTCTTAAACAAGATGTATTTTTGTTTCCTCCTCTGTCCTATATTTCCATCGACTTTTTGAAGACTCAAGACTTACAATATATTAGAATATTCTTCTAATTTTAATATATACACAGAACGATCAAACTAAAAAAAGTAAATTCTAAAATATAATTTCAAGGAAATAAATCAGGTAACAAACCTACAATCTGTCTAATTAAATAGAATCGTCAAAATTGCACATACAAGCTAAAATGAAACAAATTCATCGTCTTAATCTCAACTCTTTAATTTCTCTGTTGCCCTTCCCATGACGTTAATCTTCATAAATTAATACAAAGCACCTTTGATCAGTTCCGTCATGGAAGCTACTGCGATAGAAGATTGCCTTCAACTTTCGAAATTACCCGTATCTTGTGCAAATGGCTCGCGTGGGTGCGTGTGGGTGTCCGTACACCGTATTATTACACATTATTCGCAACAATGGTGTTGCCTTTCAATTACGTGATTGTGTTTCCGGTGTATTTCGCCGGCAAATATTCATTCGTTTAAAGCCCGGTCAGTTACGAGCATTTTTTGCAAATTGGATGGGGCGATCTCGTAAAAAGAATCGAAATAATCCTTCAGCCGTGGCAGACTTGGTCTTCAACGATCATTTGTGCTTTTAATTATGGGAGTGGCTGATTGTGAAGTAGACTGGGCTTATTACACTCACGTCACTCTTCTGCTGTTTTAATTAGAGTCTCTTCGATTTAGTCGTTTGGATCAGAAAATTGAAAATTTCAGTTGGGGGATTTGGAGTGTTTTCCTAGTAAATTAGTAAATAACCAGTAATGCAAAATGTAGATACTTGCAGTTTACAGTACTGATTTTGATGAAACTTTGTAGATTTGTAAAAGAGTTAAGGAGGATGAAAATAGGTATTTTTGCTAACTAGAATGATTCAAGTTTCAGAGAGAAAATTACACTTTCACATATACTATTTTGAAAACTGACTATGAAAATATAACGAGCTAAATACCTACTGTCGAACTGAAAAGCTGGTATAAATATTGAGACCTACACATACAACGTATAAAAGACTCTGACCATAAAATTACTTAGCCTGAAAAGATAAGAATCTCCACCAAGAAGAATTCCATTACGAAGACGAACTTTCATTACCTCTACATACTTCGAAAGCAGACAAATTAAAGCAAATTGTAGTACGAATTACTACGTCACGACGAATGATAAATGCAAAAGGAACGATCAGGTACTACGTTAGAAGCGCAAAATCCTTATTTATTCCACCTTGAACAATTACGCTGCTTTGCATTTTAAGGAGACACACGATTATACATATAGTAGTTATTCGCAGCGCATAATCCAATCTTATCTCCCTCAGCAAGCTTTATCAAAGGCGACATAAGACACGGTTTATAGGTGGTGGTGTAATATTTGCATGGAGTTATCGTTATCGTCCTGCGCAGAGCAAATACGCCAGCAAAAGTAGGAAGGATTACGGTTCGCGTTTCGTTGAAAAATTGGCTATCAATAATTCATGCCAGTGTTATCCGTTTCCGAAATACACGAATGGTATCTTGTTGATTTCGAATATCAAATTAGCAGGAAATAATTAATTACAACGATGAGTATCTGCCACTACACCCAATTGATTAATTACTGCTTCTATTTGGATTTTAATGAATGGTCATTCAGCAAGATGTTTTTATATCAAACGTTTTTATACATACATAAGATACCGCTTGCTGCTGTTTTGTTGTACGATTTGTTTTTAATTCAATAACTATGGCGCACGGTGACCTATTTCATATTATAAACGGATTTCAGTTGGTGAAGTGTAAGTGGATCATACGCTGGTCTAGTTCTGTTCGTGAATGGAAGTGTCAAGGATATCCATTGCTAGGTAACTTTTTGTGTTTTCTCAAATGAGACACATTTTTCTTAACGTAGAAAGATGGGGTATAGCGAGACGAGGTAAAATATACTGGAATTTTTCGATATTATTGAGAATTTGAAGAGAGAAAGGGTTAGACTGTAATAGAAAAGTGGCAATATATTAAAATGTATTCTCTTTCCAAACTTCTGAATTTTTATACTAATTATGGGACCCTTATATTATTATATACTATTATAAACTATCGAGTATTCCATCTAAAAAGAATTGCACAGTTACTGTAAAAATTGAAATCTTTATGTCTCTATTATTCATTATCCACTCTGCATCCGGGCTTCTGAAATACCTCTTGCACCTATCTCCTTTTCATCATTCACTGCTAATTTACATTCGTTTACGACCTACAAAGACACACAACTTGGATGCATTTAGCATGCGCAGCAGCAGGGAGAACCATGCCAATTTACATACCTGTTGCCATCGTTTCCATCGTGTTCGCCGCGAGCTGGGCGTTTCGCGGAGCTTTCCGAGAGCAACAAATCGTACCGAGAAAGCCCTGCTTTCCCACTGTTGTTCCCCGCTTTTCACGAATTAAAGCGGTCTTTCGCCTTGTTTATCTCGCACCAGGCTGAAATGCGCTCGCGTAGGTTCAAGCTCCCGTGAGTCATCGTACAGAGGTTTCTGTGGGGTATATACGGTGTTGTGCCAGCTGACTTTCCAGACAGTACTCAATGCGGTACGCTTGGGTCGAGGGGAGCAACTCTCGGTTTCTATTCGCGGAAGAACGAAGGCAAAACGGAGCCCTAAAGAGCTAAAAGCGAACGTGGCGCGGGGTACAGGTGCGGTGGTGGTGGTCCACGGATGGCCAGAAAACGTGACGCGAGCGTAACTACTGGGTCGCTCGAGCACGAACTACAGAGATGTTTTGAAAATAGTATTGCAGAAAATAACGTTGTAGTAAAATACTATATTAGAAAATAGTGTTTCAGCGCAATCGCATTTCAGTAGAATAGTATTTTAGTGTATTACTATTTCAGTACAATATTTTATATTAGTATTTTAGTGCAGTAGTATTTCAGTGCAATAGTATTCCAGTAAAATAGTATTCGGTTAATAGTATGCCACTGGGGCTCGTTCTGGCGACCCTTTTGCCATTTGGAGGCATCCTGTGAGGGAACTTTTTTAACCCATGTCACGTTCACTTCCGCGCGATTGCTTGGTGGTTTTTGTTCATTCGCCATTATTCAAGTGTCCATTATTCACGAAATTAATCAATAGGCAGATAGACAAGCCTAAGTCTACACTTCGACATAATTTCCCTGTGGAAATCTGATCTGAAGACGAAGTTCTATAAATTAGCCAACGTTCTCCAATATTCGCGTTTAACATTAATACTCAATCTGCCGCTGTGACACACGCGTGATTTCGCGATTTCAATCTTAGAATTCAATCTTATTCCATTATTCGTCACCGATAAAATTCTATCATCCTAAGATCTCTCTTTCATTTACAAAATGTAGCTACAGAAATATTAAAAACTCATAGAATAATTCAGAAATTCGACAAAGACCAACATCGAATCGTTAAACCACGTTCCACTTTCATTTTAACCATAAAAACCGATGCTAAATGTAGCATCTTAAGGGGACATTCTACTCTCTCGGCCGAAAAATCGGCCACTTTTCGGTGATGGTTTTTATAACGAAGTAAACAGTTAATGTTTTCGAATTTCTGGGGGTATATTTTACCACTCTTGAAACACAAGAAAAAATCATTGTTCTTTGTTTATTTCATTTGTTTACACAAATATTTCGCAGTTAAGTTTGCGGCATCAGAATTGCTGGCGGTTGAAATTTCGGACGACCGAATCATCGGAAATAAAAAAACCAAACATATTTTTAATTCGCAGGAGTATGGTTATCGCGCTTACCACGAAAGAACAACTTTGGACCAAAATTATTAAAATGGCGGTCGATCGAAGTTGAAAGTACCGAAAAGGGCATTTCTTTTCTGTTTAATAGATACGAAATGTGAGAAAATATTAATAAATCTTAAGATATTTGTGCTAAGCGGGAAAGCCACTAATGTGTAGAATAACATATTAAAATTTTGGATTAATTGGTCATGGAGTTTTTTTATCACATCCGCCAACCAAGAAAATGTTGTTTCGAGAAAAACGCGTTTAAAGTTTTGAATATTTAATTTTTGTATATAAAAGGTACTTACATTTAATCAGCTATGCCTGCTGCATACAAAATGCCTCCAGCTTCCTCATATCTTTCCTCCTCTAATGCTCTTTCATCTCTTCGAGATATTCTAGCCTCTTTGGAAGTGTTGGAGCTGCGGCGTTCGGCTTGCGCGATGCGTGCATTATCGTGCCTACGCGCGATTTGGAGAGCTGCGG
Source organism: Andrena camellia (assembly GCA_029448645.1). Lineage (NCBI taxonomy): Eukaryota > Metazoa > Arthropoda > Insecta > Hymenoptera > Andrenidae > Andrena > Andrena camellia. Next base: position 16,117,836 of record CM055679.1, on the reverse strand, counting down.
GCCCGATTGTAACGCCCATTACCTCCATTATTTTTAAGACAGTATTGAAGCCTTCATTGAAAACGCATGCAGAGGTACAGGTAGCGATCTCAATGATTTTTCTGCCAGCAAAAATATGCTTAGGAACTAGATGCCATACACAAGCGTTAAAGCTTTCATTATTGTTTTGCGTGTTGTTTCCCAAACATCTCTCGAAAAGATCGCCTGCCGTTAATTCCTCGTAAATAGGATACAATATTTCTTGCACATCGTTATCAAGAGGAGGTGGATGTTTATAATTGGTACCCGCAGCCTCATGCTTCCACCACTTGCACCAGGAGTCAGTTCCAGAGGGACAATAAGCATGCTGCGGCTTCACGTCGGTCGAAATTTTGTGGTAATAGGTTGCCCAAATTTCTTTTTTCATGTCCAACTATTTCTGGGTGACGACGTATGGCTAAACCATAGTACAATGACAAATCCTGCATCAATTTATTCGTCAACTGTGTTTTTTTAGGCTCGAGACTTGCTCCTGATCTTCTTTTTGGTTTGGATTCTTTTTCAATACTTTTTCTTGTTTTTCTTGCTTGAGTTAATAACTTTTTAGCATCTTTCGCTCTCCTGTACATTCTCTTCTTAACGTGCAGCAGGCATTCTGTTTTTTTTTACAACATTTTTTCCATAGGGTTGTGCATCTAGTAGGGCTTTAAAGGTCTTTGTATCGCCATCTCCAATATAATATTGATATTTTACATCATGCAAATCTTCTGATCGGTGGAACATCTCAAGCACACCGTCTACTTCCATTTTTCCGGCGCTGCCATGGTGGTTAGCCGAACATTCTTCATTGTGCTCATCGTAAAATGCTTCGTATTCGACTGAATTTTCGTTGCCTTTCCATTGTTGACAAGCCTTACAGATGCTTGATTTTACGGTGACATCTAAAATTTTATTGCTGTACTTTCCAACAAGAGAAACAATGCCCACAAGAGAAGTGAAGCCACGCTTTGCCCATGATCCGTCACCTGATACTGAAAGTCCATTTTCTTTATTTCCTGCTTCTACGTTTTTGTCTTTCTCTTCACCAGCGGCTTTATTCAGAACAATTTTGAGGACGGCGTCAACGGCTACTTTCATATTATCAACGCACTTGTAGTACGTACGGATGCTGAAATCTGCACCTAAATCCATAAGCCCGCAGAAATTATTAAGTCCATTTAGACCAACGCCGATTAATCTCATTGCGAAAACAAATCGTTTATTAACTTCATATGCGTTGACATCTTTTTGGCAGGAATTAATTAACATTTCATTACACGAACACAAAACACAGAGTTGGAAACCTAATCCTCGTACGTCACGTTTCGAAAATCTCACAGCACCATTACATTCTTTGCACTGTAATACTTGTTGTAACGCAGAAAACACTAAATTAAATTGTATAATACAATAATTTAAATTTGGATCGACATTCACTCCAAAATCGTCACTTGCCTTTAATTTTTTTGCCGAACTACTTGTACACTCCAAACTAAGTTCGCGTGTATGTTGATTTCCGCGAAACTTTCTTTTATGGGGACGAGATGGTCGAGTTACACTGGATTTGCTTTGCTTTACATCCATTATCGATGTTGTCCCTTCGAAAGGTATTTAAGCACTGAATAATCGACCACTGCAAAATGTTAGGAGCACAAATTTGGCCTTAGTATACCTGTGGGTGATAAAAGTTCTCCTAATGGTGCAGTGTATGACATGTCATAAAAACAATAATTAAGCACATCAGAAGCTATAGCGTTATCGGCCGGCCGAACGGCGCGGTTGAAAGAACCAGGCCGCTGACGCTACAAATACCTATAACATTGAAAATACATCGAATTTCGCTCCAAAAATTTAGGAGGATATTGTAGAAGGTGCATTATTCCGAATTCGGCAAAAAAAAAAAATCGAATTTTTTGAGGCCGAGAGGGTAGAATGTCCCCTTAAGGGGTTAGGCCACCTTGGACGGAGCAAAATTGCAGTTATTTTCGGCATTTCTTTTAGGAAGATAATGAAATAAACAGAAAATTCAATATGAAGCCTGTTATTGTACAACTATCGCCGGAAAGAATCGTATTTTTTTCTTACAAAATGGCTGCGGTAGAGCCGTAATACGCAAGATTGAAGAGCGACGTTTTCCACGGTGTCCAATCTCACGGCTATACCGTTTGACTTAGAACAAAAAACCAAAAAGTTTTATTTTCTACGTGCCTAAAACTAGAGAAGTACGTATGGAAATCCATAAACATTCATTTGTCTCGAAATGGTGAACATGCGGAGAAAAAGTGCATTTTTTTTTTATAAAAGTGTCAATTGCAAAGAATATGTTCAAGATATCGCAAAACCCATATGTACTTCTCTAGTTTTAGGCATGTAGAAAATAAAACCTTTTGGTTTTTTGTTCTCAGTCAAACGGTATAGCCGTGAGATTGAACACCGTGGAAAACGTCGCTCCGCAAGATCTTGCGTATCACGGCTCTACCGTCGCCATTTTGTAGGAAAAAAATACGATTTTTTCCGGCGAAAGTTGTACAATAACAGGCTTCATATTGAATTTTCTGTTTATTTCATTATCTTCCTAAAAAAAAATGCAGAAAATGACTAGAATTTTGCTCCGTTCAAGGTGGCCGGCCTAACCCCTTAAATCCCTCACAATGTCACCTTCCTCTTCCTCCCTTTTAATTCCAACATTGAATTAAAAAAACACATTCTCCCTTCCAGCAAGCATCAGAGATCAGTAACCTTCGTATCACAAGACCCCTTAATCCTCCTTACATTTCCCTCTAAAAAGAAAATCTACTCCACCTCTTCGCCTCGTACCGAAATCCGCCATTATGCAGCAGCATTCGCGAGCCGAATCCAAACAGATCCGAAATACGTGTCACGCTGAAACGCGTGCATCCACTTCGCCAGTCTGGTTCGTCAGCGTCAGCCCCCTCTTCGAGGGTATAAAATGTATAAATACACTTCGGAGCTTTTACCGCGAAGTGAATGGGAGCTGCTCCCCTTCCGGCTTCGATCCCCTCTCGAGCCGGGGTTGTGTATCGTCTTTAGTGGCATCGCCGCGTATCTGGCGTCGGATCTTCACGGTAGATTCACCGTTTTCATTAATTATTGCGTCGCCACGCCCCTCGCAGCCCCCGTCCCCTCTAATCGTCGCTCGTTTTACGCGTACCCCAGCGGCGGGCTCGCTAATTTATGCATACTAACAAAGGAAGTTACCCCCGTCTCAGCGTGACCGATGTTCGCGCGTATGCACCGTGTGGATAAATACGCGATATGCATATATTATATATCGCGGTGCGTGTCGCGTGCGCTCGCATGTCTCCCCCCCCCCCCCCCCTGCAGTTAATCGTAAGTGCAGTTGCACGCGCGCAGCTGCATTTCGCCGTGATGCAATTCGGGTCGTCGACTGCGCCGATGGGAATACATCGGGCAGAGACAATGCTCGGTTAAAGATGGGCATATTGGATAAAATCGAGCGCCGCAACGGGTGGTATCGATCGCTTGGGGCGCGAGGCGTGACGCGCGATTAATAAATCATTGTCGAGAGCGTTGCTCGGCCGCAGATTTCGCGGAGCGATGCGCCGGGTTGCCCGTAAGATGCTGGCTGTACTGGGATGGGGTTGGATTGGAATTCTATTTTTGAAGAGTAGCTTGGGCAGAAGTGTGATTTCATGTGTGGTATTATTGACAGCGCGCTATCGTTCAAAAGCAGTTGATCACTTGTTATAGGCGCGCTTGATAGGAGAGAAAATAGACACGTTTTTCCACTTGTCTGTGGGCCAGCTTGGACATTTGTTATCTTGTAAGAAGCGAGTCGGTCTATTTTGGTATCTTGAAAGTGATTTGTGAACTGCAATTCCCCATTATTCTCCAATATCACTTCTGTTGGTTTCTTTACATATACAGTGTAGCTGATGTGTTATTATGTATTGAGAAACCCAGAAGACATACTTCTTTATGACAGAGTATGAAGTCCTCGGTCGTTAACCCGTTGTAATTAACGAACTAGCCATGGTCAGACGGTCTTGACTTTAAGCGATCATTGCGTTCGCGGAGAAGGAGAACGAGAATCTCAAGATACGATCAGCTAGGATTTCCGGCCATTTGTTTGTGATCGCTCCCTTTCTTTTTCTTCCATTCCTCCACTTAGTATCTAATTTCCTTCCACGCCCTTACCCTCGAAATGTTCCCCATTAAACGGAAATAGAAGAAGATATAAATAATCATACTATAAATAATCTTTAAAAATAAAAAAAGGGGAGATCGAACATAGTTAGAAATTCGTGCGAGAGATCTGTAAAACGTTTTTCTTTTCATTCGCGTATCGATGTAGAATAAAATTAGATTAGACACAAATAGGGAATAGGACTGTGATTTCGAAGATGAAAGTGATAACGCGATCAATAAAGTGATTGGTTCCGTCGGTAGTCGATCTTTCGTAAAAATCCGTCGAAATGCGACGCTTGCAATTAAATCTCGCGGCAGGTTGGCATTGCTTTTGGTGACTTCGTGTCTCACGAAATGTCACGACTGCGCAAGTCAGTAGCAGCGTGGAACCCGCTGCGTTACTCGGTCGATTCGACGAGAGGAAAGTAGAAAGTCGCCGACCAGATGCCACATTTTACAGGTTTTACGCGTTAATCGGACGTGAAACGCATCGGCACACACGCGAGTCTCTCGCGGCGAAGTGATACAGAACCGAACGGGTTGGCGTTACGCGGGGTACGGGCGAGTGTAAAGGTGGGTCCACGCTTAACGATCGAGCGGGATCTAGCACAGGCGAATATTAATGCTTCCTAGTGGATGTGGGGTCCATTTGGACCCATTCGAAACTATGCACATTACTTATTAGAAAATAAAAATTTTACATTACAACGAAATGGTAAAATTAGATAAATCTGTCCACAATTGTTGGTGGCTAGATAGTATAAGCACTGGAAGGTTCGCACAAATTTTGTTTAGTCTGGTTATAATTTTCGAATTAAACTAGTTCGGGTTTGAATTAAAGGCATGACTCAACCATCGTAATGAACCGAAATTTTGAAGGGTTGCGTGGGAGGGTGAGAGAACTTCTAATATAAAATTTCAGCTTCGGGTATTTGTTAGTTTCTGAGATATTAATAAAAACTTTCAGCATAATACATTGAAATCTGCCTATACAGACGTTACTAACACAATCATCTTCTTGTCGCCGTCTACTGTTTCAACTGTTTCACAGCCGACGGTATTAGTATTGGTTGGGGCTAGGTTAGCGCGGGGGCGCTCGCCCGCTTGCGGGCGCGTAAAGCATGGTACCGAACCGATGCACAGTGGTCTGGGGATATCTACATTTAGCGGCCAAAATTCTGATCATTCTGAAACTTGGTGATTAAGGGTTTTTGCGGTCGCTGATAACGAATTAGGCACCAAAAATTTAAAATCAAAATGGCGGATTCAATATGGTGCGCATTGTGATCTGGAAAGCGGTATTTTATAGCCAAAATTAAAAATCATAGCCGTACTAGAGAAAGAAAGAGAAAAAAGAATCAGACCTAACATTATCTTTGACTTAAAAAAAAATATTAAAAATTATTATACATATAAAATATATACAATACCTCGAGCGTCATTTCTAAAAGTCTGCGTAAAATTGAAGATTGCAGGAGATTGCACTTGAAATTTACATGCTCTTGTTAACAATTGTGTAAGCTTTCATGTAAAAAAATTCCGATGTTAATCTGGCTTAATCCTTTTTTTATAAGCCTTCTCAAACTTTAAATTCATATAAACATTGCACTATTTGTTCATGGACTAAAAAATGCCTATGACACATATAAATAACTGAAATATACTTCCTTACTTATATACCTGTATGATATAAACACGTATTTTGATGTTCTATAATGAGTAATTAAAACAATTAGATTCACATAAAATTTGATGATTTTGTCTTTGTAATATTATATCTAATCAAAGAGTCATCTGAAAAGAGAAAGCTATGCGGATTTAGAAGCTCTGGAGGGTTGTCAATTCAGAAACAAAATGACATTGTAAAGTTGAAGTTGAGAAATTGAATTTTGGCCACCATCCAGACCACTGTGCGATGTGAGTTTGGGACTACTAAAAATGAGACTGCAGTTACAAGCATCGTGCGATGAGGTCAATACAGTAAACACTCGTATTAAACCCGACGAACGGGGATGGCAGCGGGCGTACGACGCGTTGTAGACACTTTTACGTGCGGCGGATGCCGCGAATGAGAAAACCGAAGAGCGAGCGAGAGGGAACGAAACAGTTGACACGAAGTTGCCCTCGACTCTTTCGTTCTGTCACTCTCTACCGAAGGATTCCAAGAAATGGTGGGGGGATAGTCATCGGGCGTACTACGCATGGTAAAAACGGGGCTATAACGAGGATTTATTGTATGGCTATTGTATCGCCGGCTGTGAAACAGTGACGGTGACGAGAAAATGATTGCATAACGTCTGTATAGGCAGAGTTCAATGTATTATGCCGAAAGTTTTTTTTATTAATATTTCAGAAACTAACAAATACCCGCAGCTAAAATTTTATAATAGGGGTCCTCTTCCCCTTCCTCTCAACTCCTCAAATTTTCAGTTCATTATGTTGGTTGGGTGATACCGTAGTATATCCGAATTAAATTACGTAGAGTAGCCACTTCATAGAATTTAGTTCGCAACAAAATTGCTTATATTAATCACCTTGGATCTGGGTACAAACCTACACGTTTACAGTTATACATATATTTACGTTACTCATGGCTTTAAGAAAACAAGCATTTTAGGTGATAAATACATGAAGACCTAATATAAAAGGTTATTTCGAAAATTCTGTAAACGATATTATATCATGGGTTAAAATGGCCCCCGCATGCACAATCCACTGCCAAGCTATTCTTTGTCCAAAGTTTAGCAAAGTTTCGAAACTATCAGTCCTGAAGTACAGAAGTGCCTCGTCCGAAACGTTCCTAACGCAACACAAATTTCATGACCGTGTCAGGAACGCGACGAGTCTTTCCAAAACGAAATAGTAGTAGGTTATCTGCCTTTAACTCTGCTTAAAAATGCATCCATATTTCAGTATACAATTTCCTCGTTACCATGAATTATTTCATTCAGCCTGCTCGCTCAGTCGTCCATGCGAGGTATATTTGCATCGTACACATTCGTAAATCATGGACCAAGCGTGCGAAATTGTTGGAGTGGGGGTGGTCGGGATCAGTTACCTTGACGGACTAATTCATTCAGTCTAGAGTATAGCAGGGGACCCAGAAACGTATTCTCTTTCTTCTTCCTTCAGCTTATCATTGTCTATTGTTATTATTATCTACCATTCTGTCGAGTGATACTTCCGTTTCCTGATGATACACAGCTGTAAAGCATTATCGTACAAGTACAAGGGACTAGAGATTACCAGTGTCCACTGTTTTCCGTGCTTGCCTTGACGAGGCTGCACGGAGTTTGATAAGGCTTGTCTTAAGCTTTCGCGATAGAGTCAGTATCTTTTAGTAGGGCCTTCTTTGTATGATTGGATTTGCGGCTCGCGCATGTTTGTCAGAGTGTTAGACAGCGCGATATTGCGTTTATGGATCGAACTTATTTTCCTTATTTAGTGCATGTGCACTTTTCAGATTGGATACAAAATGGAGGTTTGGAAGGGAACCAGAATTTTCATCCCACTATTACCATGAAATACGATTTGCTGAACTGGCTCGTGAAACGCACGTGCGGAAAGTGGAACATTTTAGTTGCTAATGCCATGCCATTTTGAAAATGAAATAAGAATGGCAAAAGTTAATTAATCCTGGGATAGTGTAACTTTCTAGGCGCGTGCGCCTCTGCTTAATTAGAGGAATATTGAGATTCATAGTTTCTACGGTATAATCGTGCATCATTAATTACCTTAAAAGTTGTAGTATAAAACACAATTAAGAAATGTGTATTATATTTACTACTTTATATTTACTACATTGTTATTTATATTTGTCTTCTTGTGTGCTTAATTTATTTCCTTCGTATTACTATGTGTACCTTTTACTTAGAATCTAATTTTTTAGTGAAAGTTTGCGTAAGGTTGCCTTCGAGCAGTGTGCAAAATGAAATATAAATGCGTTAGAAATATAAATTATTGCGAAACCAAATAATTTTGTTTTCTCTAATCTTTAATCACGCACGCAATTTTGTTCGGAACGAATTACGATTACGAATTGAAACACGTTTCGAGTTTAAAAGTTCCAATTAATATTTAAAATCTCACATCACCAATTTTCAACGTCAATATTTGCATAAAGGTTTTAAAAAAGGTTTGTACCATTTTTGTGGTCAATAGCATCGTGGAGAAGTAGGTTAAAGCTATTCAGTTCAGGAAATGGGGATGAAATAAATTTATCTACTTGGTAGTAAATACGAAAATGGATAGTTCATATTAATAAATTTGCTAAATGTTAAATTATCTGTTCTTGTATGGATAGGATCAGCCTTACAAGTTGAACACTGATCGTTAATTCATGATAATATGTAGGAGGTTATTAAACTGAAGCACTAGTTTGATCAAAGTTCCCTAGGGAAAGTGTGTATCCCTAATCTCGTTAGGAACTTAAAACGACCTTGACCAAGCGGTGGATGATGTTCCTTTTACGAACGGAGCAGTTCAATTTTCATGCACAACGCTGCCGTTGGTTCGCTTTAACTGGAACTGCAGGTACATTGCACCAGATTGATTTTGCATTTTCCGATTAGCGGATGTGATAAACTTTTATGACGACCCTGCACACAAGGTGGCATTTTATGATACAAGATATTATTTTTATAAATCCACATATTGGTTTTCTGTTTTATTTACCAATGTTACTAATTTTACCGATTTTGCAAATCTTTTAAATTTCATACATTTCATTCATTTACGAATTTTCTTGATTTCTCTCACGAGATTCACAAACGTAGCGTCGCGATTACAGATACCAAGCATTAAAACTATTTCCACCCAGCAATAGGGGTTGCAATCCGGTAAATCGGTAAATCGGTTAAAAGTTTTTTTTCACTGATAACGTAGTAGATATCGAGGGAATTAATGAACGCATATATGCGCTACATTGCTATACATAATTTATCGAATTACCGATAAAAATTTGGCGAAATACCCTCAAAATTTTTATCGGTAATTCGATAAATTATGTATAGCAATGTAGCGCATATATGCGTTTATTAATTCCGTCGATATCTACTACGTTATCAGTGAAAAAAAAACTTAACCGATTTACCGATTTACCGGATTGCAATCCCTACCCAGCAACTCGTACTCCAAGTGAACCCAAAGTATGTATCTCCTAGTTGCATCAAGCGATTCCTACAACTCCATTTAGTATACGTTGCCTCAAGGAATTCCACACAATCTCTGCGAAACAGAAAGAGAAAGATGCACATACCATGAAGAAAATTGAACACCCTGGAAAGCCCCCAGTCTGTTAATTAAATCAAGATACATAAATCCTCTGCGCAACTCCTCGTCGTCCCCCGGTTCTCTCTGATCGTCTATCCTAATTAAACAGCCAATCCTTCGCCGTTTATATTACCATAACACACAAGAAAAACCACATTAATTACAGTGTACCGTCATTCTCGAAATCGTGGCAGTTTCGTTACTACGATTTCCGTCCTTGTCATCTCCCACTCGGTGGTCCAATTTTAATCCGATTTCTGGGAACTCTTTTCGCGAGGAGCAAGCAGGCCCAGCTGGTCACGTCTTCTTTTCGTTGCTCGATCCTCGTTGTGTAACGCGCTTAACGACTGGACGTGAAATAGTTAACGTGGCCGTCGGTGCGTGGACGGCGATCCACATACGAAACAGTGCGAAGTTCTTTCGTTGGCTCGCCCGCGGAGCGAGCGAGGCCAGTCTTCCCTCGGTCTTTCCACCGGGCTATCCGTCCTCGCGGACGTTCCTCGAGACCGATCCAGGAAGTGGGTGCCCGTGGACGATGAGCGCGCGCTCGATTTACCGCGGGACCCTCCTCTCCCCGTAACCGTGATGACCCCGCAGTCTCACCGAGAGAAGGAGAGATTTTTCCGCGCCATCAGCTTTCCGCCTGGATGATTTGGATACTTCGGCCCATTTTGGTAAGGACGTTGAACCCCACTGGGAAAGTCTGCCCGCCTCGTAGGGAAATCGCGTTACAGTTTCGGGGAACGGTGTTGCGCAACCGTGAGCTAATCTTTTTCCTTCGCCACACGCTGGCCGTTGCTTGGGTCCGGATTGTTCTCCAGCGGATTTCGGTTCTGTTACGGCACTAGGTGGAGTTTTGCTGGTGATTATTTGGGGCTTGGCTCCTGTGGGATACGGAAGGAAGAGGTTTCTCGTTCGGTCACGTGGATCTGTTGATCCTTGCGGAGGAGGTAGCATTTGGGGTTGGAGTTTTGGAGATGGATTGGGGCTTTTAAACTGTTGACTGAGAAAGGAATCCTATTGGAGGATCACGTTGGAGTATGCAAGGAGCATTTTCTTTTCTGCAGAAATTCACTCTGATGTTAAATGTGGCGACGATTCACGGGGGCTAATCTACCTAATCTGATTACACTTCCGGGATTAAACAACTGTTTCTGTGCTCCAATAATTCTTATTACAACACTAAGTTAGTGCAGTGTCTTCACAAAATTCAATCCCCTTAAAAAATTTCTCAAACTTGGGTTTCTCGGGTTTCAATACACAGTTGAGGCATTGAGAGCAAAAACGGGCTAACTTACATTTTTTGCGAAATTGAGTTAGCAGCAATAATTTATTGCAATAGGCTGTACTAATTATATAAAATAGGAATTTTTTTTAATGTGAGTTAGTCCGCTTCTGCTCTCAATGCCTCATTTATAGGTTTTATTTTTTCCATTTTTCTCCATCATTTCTGTGTACTTAATTCGTCCCTGAAATTATGTTCACACGTGGTGAGGCACCCTCTGTACCCCTTTAAATAATTACGTACTTCGCCAGTCGATGAAATTCGACCAGATAATCCTCTAATTGGTTGAAACATCGCGTTTATGACAGATTGCGATACACTCTCCACGCTGTTTCTTTGTGAATAGTGACGATGGCAACCTGTCTCGCGTATAAAATTCTTTAATATTCAATGCACGGCGTTGCCTGCCCACGCCACCCTTCTTTCCCTCCCTGCTGGATAACGTTGTACGAGATACATAAAAGGAGCGGTGCGTGGCCACGCTAGGGACGACTTCGTGTCCTTTGGTTGCGTCGTTCACCTCTGCCATCGATTTTGGCAACGCGACAGGTATGCAAATTGCAAAGTCGCGTTTATTTTACGCTTGCACGCGTTCGGTGAATTTCTTTCTCTTCATCTACCGCCGTTTCTCTCTTTTTTTTTAGGGAGAGGAAAAAGTTTGATAAAAAAGGCTACATTGAAGCGAATTCACCATTAACGTTCGTCTCCGTTTTGCGATTGTCCACAGCAGTCGAGTCGACATTTCGTGGAAGGCACGATCGATATTATTCTTTGAGTTGCTTGGATCGATCGTGCATCCTTAATTTTTTATTGTATTTCAGGTTCAATGAGGAAATTGGTTTTATTTTTGAGAGGTATTTTATTATATCGAATATTAATAATATATATCCCGAGGGTATGATAGTTTTCTTGTGGTGAGGAATATAGACATTAACATCGATATAGGAAAGTGAGAGTTACTGCAAATTATGGTGAATGTACAAATATTTTTATTTCACATATTGTACCTATGCAAATATGGATAATTTTGAAAACAATTTATTTCCCAGAATTTTTATGATTAACAAGAAATTCTTACACATACATTCTACACTAAATCGTCCAAAAGTGAATATAAAATTCACAAAAATATATAAATTTTACTGAATATAAAATAGACTAATAATTTATATATAAATTTTAATATCCTTTAAAAATGTCTCCCTGCCCCAATAATCGCATTCAATACTTCCCCATTATTACACACCGATTACCCCTCGCCCCAGAAAACATAATAAAATCGTCCTTTTATCGAGTTCAGTCCCCCAAGGGGGTCCAATCAATCCTTCACCGTACAATTGCACCTCATTAATCATCGACCTTTAATCGCTTCATTCAGTGGAACCACGCTGGTCCACCTCGGAAATTGTTTTCACCTCGGGACGTTTTATCATTATTATATCAGCCGAGGGAACAAGAAATCGGCCGGGCAAATTAGCGTGGTGAATTCATCGAGCCGTAAACAGCGCATCGATGTCGCGTCGCGACTAATTGTCCGATCGATCGACCACAGTGTGCTCACGAAACTGCGGATGCATGCAGCGCCAAAGCGGAGACGTAATTACTGTGGCTGAAAAAGGACTCGTTACCGTTAACCACGAGCCGATTACCATTTCGCAGCCTGAGCTCAGCGAATTCTTCTGGTTTTGCCGCGACTCCCGACAGCATTCCGCGGTCTCTCGATTTTCCCGCCGACTCTTCTGCGCCCTTTCCCCCTTTTTCTTTTGGATATTCACGGAGCGCATCGACGTCCGCATCAATTAGCTCGTTGCAAATATTTCTGCACCGCAGAACTGGTCGCCTGTTTACCCCGGAGAACTGGTGTAAATCCCCCCGCGACATTTAATTGAATTGTTATGCAAGAATGCATAAAATCTACGCATGCACCTTTGATCTGGTTCCACGCATCGCGCGAGTAACCATTTGCATTTTATTTCGACTCCTTTGGCGGGGTCGCGTTAAACATTGCTGCCGAAGGAAATTCTGTTAAATTAAATGTTGAATAATATTATTAATGTTCTTTTCAATTTCTGTTTACATTGCATGTATACTCTGTCGCCGAGTGATTAAGGAAGTTGGAGGTGTTCTTTTACTTCGAGTGGAAGCTGCCCGGATCGATTCTTTTCGTTAGGAAATTCGGTTTGAAATGGAAAAGAGGCTAGAAAATCCCCGAGAGTACGTTGACCGCGCGCGCGCACAACTTTCATGGCTCGGTGTATTGCCGCAGGTCAGTTACCTGTTTCATCGTTTAGCTAATGCACGCAGCCTCGTAATCTGAGGCTTCCCTCGCAACCGCGGGGGATTAAAATTTATGTACCCGCCGAAGGAGGATTTCTTGCCGACGAACGTTGTTCCTTGGGCGAGGCTGCCACGTTGCACTTGAAAATGCTTCCCTGGTTTCTTGCGGCCGAGGGAACGCTCGAAAATAGACGACAGCATTGCGTAACACCGCGGCCTATGGGATTAAATAGCGAATGCCACTGTGAACGTCTGAAAGCAGGAAGAAATTAAATAATTTGAACGCTTCGAACTATTCTCTTGCAGATTTCTTTCTTCCACGGAGATACTGCTTTCTTCTTTGACTGCAGTGGTTGCAATTTTCATATTATTAAACAGCGTTGTTAATATTCGTGTTAATTCAAAATAAGAATGCGATGTTAAATGTATGTGTTTGAGCTCAAATAAAGAAAAAAATGTATGTGCAATATGTAACTAGAGAATATGATTTAGAATTTCTCGAAACTCCATGAACGTGGCGTAGATTCTTAGGCTTAGCACAGTGCAAACGTGCAATATTTGCCACGGTGGTCATTTGCCGAATGCAAAGTGGTGAAAGATTACATGGGACTCTTGGGAATCACTTCTCAAGCGTGCTATTCCTTTGTAGCTTCTTGTATAAGCTTCAATCATACCCAGTACGATGCCTATAACACGTGGATATAACGAGCTTGGGATGTGTACTTAACGCGCACCAAGTGCTTACTCCATTATTTATTGGCAATAAATACAATGCAGTATTTAACCTAGCACATATTTACCAGGTGCTTCGAGGGGAATAAATGGCTGGAGAGATTTTTCACGTGCACTTTGCTGGCTTGCACGAAGTTCGGTGGAACCTGTTGTATAGAAGATGAAAATATCACTTCAAAGCATAAAGAAGAATAGGAGGAATTTATTGTAATCAGCAAGTTTGAAAAATTGAACGTGTCTGAAATAATCAGGTTTTTATTATAGAGCCTGTAAGATTCCAATCAAACCTTAAATTTAGCACGACGACCTACGTGTTCCCTGCATTTTGAGCAACGTCCAATTTCATACCATTCAGTATTAATAGAATCGAATGCAGTAGAACCACTTTAGAGCAAATGCTACGAATTTTGCCAGGATTAATGAAAGTATTTATTTTATTTAAATTAATTTTAGATTTTATTCCAAATTTTATTAGTCTTTTTATCCAAATTTTAGGTACGTTGAAATCTCAAACGTGGAATCTGGGGGTTTTAATTATTCTCAACGACAGTGTTGTTTTCATCACGAGATTTGATATTTTCCTTGGCTTGTAGATCTTTCTTTGATCGTAAAAGCTGTTTAGGCGCGATTTCCTCGGCCATTGATGGTGCATAGATATTTACGGTAGGTTAAAGTTTTCGTTCAGTCGCATTTCTTCGAGTACATTCGCGTTTCTCTGCCTTTTCTCGCGGCTCAGCCTTGGAAACCGTAGCAAAACTAGCGTTGGCGAGACTTCCACCCACGCGATCTTGGCCACTGTTTGCCCACGCCACAGAAGTTTTGCAAAACAGCCAAGCGATCTTACATGAATATTTACGAACCGTTATTACTTTTACACATTGTTCCGTCTGGAATTTCATCGATTAAGCGACTATTGTCGTGTGCCCACTTTGCAACAATCGTGAAGGATGGATCTCCAGGGAACTAAGTAGTTGAAGTGCTATGCGCTGACTTCAATGCAATTGTTGCTTTGCGATGGGATGTAAATTCGTGAAGTAGAGGGATGTAATTTTTGTTTAGAGAATTCTTAGAAACTTATTTAAAAAACTCTAGAAAATTCTAGCATCTCTACAAATTATAGACAATTCTTAAAAAACTGTTTAGAAGAGTCTTAGAAAATTCTTCAGAACAATCTTAGAATATTCTGTAGAATATTCTTCAAAAAAGTCTTAAAAAATCAAGAGTTTCATTCACTGCCCTCTACCAAGAAAAACATTTCAGTAATCCCCAATATTTTCATCTTACACCCCCCACCACGACGCCCGATCGAATGGGGATGGCCATTTCTTCTAGCATACCGAATTCTCCCTCTGAAACGAGTTCAACGACGGCTGCCATTCTCCAAGGCAAGAATTCGCAACATCAACCAACTCACGTGATTTACCCCTGCTACATGCCTATCCTCGACCAAAACCAATGAATTTTCCATACAGAGTTCAGACAGTCCTCAACTTTCATACACACCGCGTCAAATACTAAACCCAGTCAATCAAACTTTGACATGCTACACGCGCGCTACAAAGCTGTTACCTGTTCTATCGTCGTTAGTGTTTAATACGCCAAGCTTCGTTGGAAAAGTGACGACGTGTACAACTTAATACATCAATAAGATAAATCCGATAGGAGCCGTTGACGCTTCGTAAGATTAATTTAGCAGTATAGAGAACACCAGCGGGTGCTGTGACAGACACAGTGAGTCTAATTTTTTAGATTTCCAATCTGCCTATGAAGTTTTATTAAAATTCTCGCGAAAAGGCTGCGAAATTATTCAGCTCGTTTTGCTGATTTAAACTGTTACGAGAAATTAGATAGGTGGGTGCGGATTTGGGAAGTTGGGAGTAACTTTCATATACACTATTGGGGATTTAGAAATTATTGTAGAACTAGTGTGGATTTTTTGCAACAGAGATTCTACCAGATTGCTAATTAAAATTCCTTTCGTTTTAAGAGTCAGATGCAAAATTCCTAAGGTGGAGTTACTGGTCTTAAAATTGTTTTGAAATTTCCAATGGATTTCCAATTCGCAAATTTCCACTTAATTTTCTAGTTTCTTGTGATAGTTTAGACCGATAAAATAGGATACGTAATTTACTTCCCGTTTTCAAAGATTTGAAATTTCAAAGCCACATAAAAAACTAGCACTTCTACTCCAAGTAAATGATCGTTCGCGAGCAAAATAGTAATAGAAAGCAATTACTGTCAAAATTTAGTTTGCACTTCGGATATTTTCCACCGTACTTTAGGATTTTGTAGGTTACACTACCTCGCATCATTTTGTAGAGAATCGAGCTGCAACGCTCAGCCGTTTCATCGAGAGTAAAACCCTTGCATGCTTTCTTGCAAACCCGTGCGGCAATAATTACTCAGCCAAGTCGCTCGTCACTAATTATCCTATCGAAGCGTTCTCGAAATTGCGTTCGCATGTTGACGATTCAATTGAACGTGTTCTAATCGGAACGCATTCTAATTGTATGCAAAGCAGGCGAGCGTGGTTCTCGTCAATTTACATTCTTTCAAGATTAATTGGACGCTGGATAATCGACGAATAGCCGAGTGCATGAATTTTTCAATATCGCAGCGGTAATTCATCTGCTCGCTGTATTTCCATTTGTTTGCAAGGCAGCTTCATGGCCAGCAGCGATTTTCGTTGCGCGCAGAAAACGCCTCGAGCGAGAAGAAAGGGATCGAGATTTCTCGAAACGGAAAATCGGTAGACAGGGTATTTTTATCTGGTAGGTTTTTCATCCTTTTTTGCGATATCTGAAAGCATCGCCTCGCGTTTGAATTTCTATCGTATGAATTTCTTCCACCCACTGCGCGCGAATATTTCATGGGTGAAAGCGAATCGTACAGCTCCCCTCTTCGCATTTATTCCATGATATTAGTCTCCCCTTCCTTCGTATAATTTGGAGCAAGGTACATATCGATATTTATAATTGTTAAGACGATTTTGTGAAAGCTAGTATTTATTAGTTACTTGCGTAGGTATTGTGTGATTTAATTAAAATCTTGCATATACTTGGACCATGCGATATAGGTATAGTAATGCATTAGGTGAGATTTCCAGGTGATACGACAAATAGATATTTCCAATAGTGTGTTATAATACATATCGTGCACTGACTACATATGAAGGGTAGGGGGAGTTGGGGCACTTTGATGCAGGGGGCACAACGAAACATTAATATTATCTTGATATCTATAGGGTATCATCTTATAATCTTATGTCATCTATCAAGATGATAGCTTATACTGTCTTGTGATCATGTTTTCAACTTCTGACTGTTTCTAGATATCAAGAGAATATTAAGGTTTCATTGTGCCCCTTGCACCAAAGTGCCCCAAGTCCCCCTAAGGGGGAAAAACGAGGAATGTCCATTTTTCGTGATTTTGCAATTTACAGCATATTTTGTTGGTGGCAACTGGGACTACAGAACTGTTGAACCACAAACGGCTATAAAGTTCAAATGCCCCTGTAAGACAACGTTGAAGTTTTAATAATACTGGTTAAAAATATATATATATATATAAAAAAATTATGTTAAATGATTTTATTAAAAATGCACTAAAAACTGAAAAATAATTATTTTCTTGTACTACAATTTCGATGGTGCTTTTTCACTTTAAATAAAATCGTGGAGCAGGATATGTCATAACAGAATATGAATCAATTTAATACAGAATCAAGCGTCGAAATGAATTTGTTGCGACATATCCCTGCTCCACGATTTTATTTAAAGTAAAAAAACACAATCGAAATTGTAGTACAAGAAAATAATTATTTTTTAGTTTTTAGTGCATTTTTAATAAAATCGTTTAACATAAATTTTTTTGTATATATTTTTTATTTTCGAGTTTTTAGTGTTTTTGGATTTACATTTCATAGCGCAGACTTCTTTACAAATATCTTTTATTGCTGCATAGAGTTTTACAGTTTGCTTAAACGCTATAGTGCTACAGTCACGAAAAAATTATTCTTTTCTTGTACTACAATTTCGATGGTGATATACTACGAACGCCTGCAAAGTTTTAGCTTTACTGTTCGTACATACGTGACGGATCATTTCTCGATAAATTGTGTATTTTCGGGTAATCGCGATGCGACTAGCGTCCCGAACGCAGCGGCTTTTTGTCGTTTTCGTAAAGAACGCGAGTGGCTGATTTCAAGTCGTTTTTGGATTTGTGGTTATGGGTTATATTTATCGATGACTGGGTAATTTTTTCACCCGCTCGGGGTTAATTTTTTTTTTAAATATTGTATTGTCATCCAAACTGCGCACGCCTGCAAAGTTTCAAGACAATTGGATAGTTGGAAGTGGGTTAAATTTGAGTTGCCAGATTTGAAATACAATACAAACAAACAGAAGATCGAAACTGAATAAAATCGTTTAAAAACAGGTAATGTGCACTTTGCACTGGGACAAAACACTTATTTTTCTCGATAAAGCTGTTTTGTGACATTCCCTGTTCCCCCCCACCCTTCGTATATTAAAAATTTGAGCGTGGGCATAAAGTTCAAGTGTAAAGGGTTCATTTTATGCGTTAAATTAGTCCCACGGCCTACGTACGTACAGTATCTTCTCTGAATGGTGCAGTAATGCATGCGTGCAGTGCGTTGCAGTTGCGTGCAGTGGGCATTACTAAACGTTATCCGATGCAATCAGTGGCGTTACCACCATTGCCATTGCCAGTTGTTAAGGGCGCGACTAATGTGTACGCCCGACACTCGATCTGATTATGTATTACTCGTAATGTACATTCGATTTGTTGCCAGTCCAAGGGCCATTTCTGCCACGTGTTCAGGGTGTATAAAGATATGCGTATATTCCTGTAACGAGCAGCTTGTTACAGCAATGACCACTTTCGTGGTGATGTTCTTTTGCTTTCTGCCTGAACAAATTATACTGGAAACCTCTGTACAGATGGAACATATTACATGGTAATAGAAATTTACGAATGTGACAGCTTCTGCTATGTAGATGGAAATATTTGTGGGTCTTTGAAATAATTTTGGTTACTATTGAGTTAGAGTAACAGAAATTTAAGGTTGTTGGTGACTTTTTCTGAAAGGAAATTTTTGTGGGTTCAAAAAAGGTATTTATATTCTTACTTATTTTGTTGCTATAGTTTAAGAATGTTGATAACTTTTTATCGAAGAAAATTATTTGTGTACGCTCTACTGAATCGCGCAGAAATGTGATCTAATTGTTTCGAGAAGTGTATTTTTCCCCGCTCAAGAGGTATATTGTTCCCGAGCCAGCAATCCGATCGGATGTTATGTTTTTACGCGAATATTTCTCCTCGCGTTGAACGCGCACGAAGTTCCGACGCAAAGAATAGAATTCTCGCGACGGCAGGAAGAAGCCAGACGTTCGTTTGACAGAACGACAGGATCTGAACAAAAAGCCCCGTCCGCCATCCCCCCTTCGTTCTTGCCTTTTTTTTTCGCGTCCCCTTCCGCGCTCCGCTTTATCTCCCTCGTGCTTTCGCCAAATTGACCGACGTGAAAGCTGCGCGCATGTAAACAACGTCGCGGAAATCCCCCTTCTATTTTATGCACTCGGCGTCTTTGGAAACGCGACATTCACCGAAATGCGGTCCCCTTGAGTCTTGATTTTTGGGCAGGGAAAGAAGGTTTTGAATGTGATTGTTGGTTTGACTACAAAGCTTTTTGAATTGTTGGTAGACAAATTATATTAACCCTTCGGGTGCTGCAAGGTTTTAAAAAATGCGTCTGTTAGTCAGGCAGGCCTTTTCAAAAAATTGTTTCGCTTAGAAACATTTTTGTACGGGTGGAATGCGAAATCGGAGCCTGCTTTGTTTTCAAAGTAAACATTCAGGTATTCTTTTGCAACACTTTCGGTGCTTTCTGAAAATATCGACGTGGAAACACAGACGTGAAAACTCGCCAACGTCAGGCTAGGTGTAAATGGGGAAATTACTGTACTTATCTTGTAAATTTCTGTTTTTTAAGGCTACAGGAAATAAAATATTTATGAATTTGTAATTATATTTGACGTAGTATTTTTCAAAAGCGTCGCGACTATAAGCATATGGTCTTCCTCTCTCAAATTTGTGATTGCAATGCACTTTTTATTCCACACAACTTTTCATTAATCCTTTCTTTCCCATTCAGAGTAGATCGCTGATGACGCAATGCAGTTGCCCATGCAGAGAAGTCGCCATTAATTAGTTCACTTGCTAGTCGTCGAGCAAACTTCATGTATGATATACCAACATTATGTTTGTTTGCCAACGAGCCTTGGCACATAAGAATTTATTCTATACCTCTACATTTCCCAGAAGAACAATTTTCCCTATCCTTCTTGAAGTTAGTCTCATTCAGTTCACCCGTCTGTTTATCATAATTCACAGAAGAATTACAGTTTCTTTATTTCTACATTACTATCCAGTGTAATCTTTCACTTCTGTTTGCCACTATGAGAAAATTCAAGTATTCAGCATTGCAGTGTCTTTGAAGAAAATGTATTATTTCTCCAAGAGTTAAATTTGTTAATTAATCTTTGTAGAATAAGTTAGCCCATTCAAATAATACTGGCACGTGTATATTTATTTTTAATATTTCTGAAGAGAACGAAAAATAATAATATGAAGAACCGGTAAGAAAAATAATAATCACGTCGTACGGTACAATTCATATTTTATTCTATTTGAAATCTCACGGTACAAAAATCTTTTGATGTATTTAAAAAATCATCCCTGAAGATCTTAATACGTTTATTTGTTCCCAGTCAGATGAATACTATTTGAAAACTAAGTCCCATTGAAAGTAACACTATGCCAAATTGTTTCGAATAAAAGCAAGCATTGTAACTCAAGTATCGACGAATTATTCTGTAATTGTGCTCGATGCAAGCTGCTTTGAGGGGCATTTTGTCACGAGTCTCATTATTTAACGTCGAGTTCTTGTGAAGAGTCTTTGCTGCACTCTCCAGACAGGAAGTAAGTGACAAGCGAGGAAATTGGAAAAAGCTTAGTTGCATCTACGTGCGTAGCGTTGTTTTATTACGAGATGCAAAACTCCCCGCGGAACAATTTCCGAGAAACTATGTAACATTGTCGAAGGCTAACGTAAAAGTTATTTTTAAACTTGACACTATTCTTCGATGTGGATGTAGGTGATTGTTCATGGCCTTAAACGGACGATCGTAGTTCACCTGAGCTGGAATTCAAATGGAATAGCGTAATTCGAAATGCGTTGCTCGTAGAAAAGTGCATAATGGAAATCATCAATATTTTTGTATTATATGGTTGGTTAGGGGAAAAGATTCAGATTGAAAATATAATTGCCTTCTATGCCAAGTAATTTAAATATTACTGGTTAAATTTATACGACATATTGAGGCATTAGTGTCAGTATGGCTAGAGTGACAAGTGATTTCAGGAAATCTGTTTTTTGATAGATCTCTTTGAGTACCAAAATAAAAGAAATTTGCATAATCACGTGTCTGTACAATGATAGTTTCCCACATTTCAATTAAATAAAATATACAAATATATATACTTTGTTCCCCTTTGATTCGCAATAATTCTCAACACTATCTTCAAAATTATTGCCTCTTCCTCCCATCGAAACCAGAAATCACAGTGTCGCTATTACAACAATAATACACACTGACGCATACAGAACCAATGAAATTACAAATTGCACTCTTTCTGCATTCTAAAAATGCTCAAAAAATTCAAACACGATCTCCTCACTTAAAACACTTAGAATAAAAATTGACTCTGAATTTGAAAGTCATGGACAATTTTATAGTAGGATAGACCGGGGGCGGTAGTAGCACTTTGACTTTGGAATACGATTATGCAAAAACTATTAAAGTTACAACAAAAGTTTTTATACGAAAATGTTACTTACTTATCTGACACTTATTGAGCCACAACAGCTTCGCTGTTTGTCAAGTAATATCCAGGTTATTAATAAAAAATGAGAAGCGGACAAAGTGCTACAACCGTCCCTGACCCTGGGTCGATTGTAACACTGCATGAAGTCGATAGTAGCACAAATTTAACTTTACAAAATTAAAATATTTATTAATTTTAATTATAATAGTAGGTAAATGAAAGCAGTAAAATTTATAAGCAATTATGCGGTATCGCAATTGTGGCAGAAATAGAAAACGTTTTGGCTGGTGCATTCTTCATGTGATCAATCCTTGCATTCAGTACATTGCACCCATTTTTCATTTGTTTGCTTGTGCTGTGCTATATTATTCCATGCAAACAAGACAATATTATTCACCTTTTTTGTCACCATTCGGTTCTGTCGCGGTACAACCGACCCCGACTGCCGATGTTACAATCGACCCCGACCAGGCTTTTGAATTTAAATTATAAATTTTGATTAACGAGACAGTTAAAAGTAATAACTAACGATCAGTATTACTTGAAAAATGGCTAGATTAAATATTAAAAGAAAAGAAAAACACGTACTTGCAAAGGGAGTATTTATATTACAATTTTAAATCAGTAAGAAAAAGTTACTTTAGGGTATCGAAAAGTTATTTTCTTCGCTATACATGTCTATTGTGTATCTATACTGCTAGGACATGGATGTGTGTATTCTTCATCATATATCCAAAATTTGTGTTAATATCTATCATATGTTCTGAGATATTTAACGTGTTACAATCGTCCTCCTGTTACTATCGCCCCCGGTCTACCCTACCATTTTTCCATCCAGAGGTGTAGAATCGCCTGCCTGAGTTATGACAATTTTTTTACACCCTGTGCATACCGATTTCGTCTGCCATTTACTCGGAGAAAACGATTGCCAAAGGAAGATACACCGTGGTCAAGTTCCGTGAGCACTGTCGCAGTGTTAACGGTGTTTTAAATGAACGCGTGCCTCGACTTATCGCGAGCCAAGCCCGGGTTGCATTTTACTGCACCGGTTCTTGGGTGCAGTGAAACGCGACACGCTGGTAATCGCATCTTTACTATCCCCTTACGGATAAGGTTATATCGCGATTAGAGTTGTCTTATTGCTAGGCTTAACCGCGTCCAAGATCGTTCACGCGCTGCGAGTAGTGCGATAAATTTTGCGGTGCATACGCACGCTCGGGCAAGGTTGGAAAGAAAGGTCTCTCCGCAGGTGTGTGTACGGTCGGTTTGCAATGATTGTTGCACGTGCAACAAGAGCGAACTAGTTCCACGGTGGAGATTCCAATTGGCGTGAGTCACTGGGGATAAGCGGGCAAATCAATGAAGCGGCAACCTTCATTTATGTGAAATTTCCAATTAATAGAGAGTGTAGGGATATTTGAGGAAAGGTGTTTGTGATTTTAATGATCATTGTATGCTTACGGCTGTCTTAAGGTGGTTAAGAAGTGAAATAGATCAGTGAAGTGGTGATCTTCATTTTAAAAAATTGGTTAAATTTTCTTTTTCATTATTTTGCATCCTTTCCAATTTATTAACGTTTTAAATTATCCTGCCATCAAATTAGAATTCCTAGAGTAAGAATTCGATTCTGTAATCCATTAGACCATTCAGTTAAACATCCTACTTTTCATATACTTTCATAATTTTGTGAATAATGCTGCTAGACTTTCGCAAATCCAGCAAATCCTGGTCTGTGTCGTATACAAAGGAGAAATAAATGGAACTCGCTTTGTCTCGATGCGGATATCTTCTTTAATAATTTTTAAACGAGCGAAATCTGTCCTGAATTCACAAGCTCTTCCATCCCAATCCGTGTCAAGATGCACTCTGTGCATTCAGAAGTGATGGTATAGCGAAAAGACGCACATTTGAGAGGACTGTGTCGAGAGTACCAACACCCATTTTTATAATTCCTGCAAAAAAAAAGTAATTTCAAAGTGCAACTTAACCCACAAACTGTCCTGCAAATTATAAAATATGGTATGACACTTTTCCATAAATTTTTATAATTTTTCTCCAATCATGAAGTCTTATTTGCAAGAACTTTATTCTATATTTTGAACTTGATCCATTACGAAACTATCGTGTATTTGAGAAACCACCCGCTACAGGCCTCTTTACATTTTAAATTTTATTATTCGATACAGTATACCTATATTTCTAATTTAGTCCACAAAAAATTTAATGGGGACCAATTTAGTATTTTGAATGTCCCGTTGCCTATTCGATTTAAAAATTTCAAGATTTTTAAACTTCAATATTTTTAAAATCTCAAGATTTCAAGATCTCAAAATTTTATGATGTCAAGTTCTCAAGAGCCACAGGATCTCAAAATCCCAAGATTTTATGATTTCAGAGTTTCAAGATTTTAACATTTTAAAATTTCGGAGTTTTAAAATTTTAGAATTTCGAGATCTGAATATCCCAAGATTTCAAATGGTGAAAATGTCAAGATTTTAGATGATTTAGAAATTTTAGAATTCCGAGATTTGAGAATCTCATGTTGTCAAAATTCGAGATCTCGAAATTTTATGTTTTCAAGGTTTCAAGATTTCGAAATCTTAAAATTTCCAGATCTCAAAGTTTCTAAATTTAAAAATTTCAATATTTCAAAATCTGAAGCCAGCGAATCTCGTTTGTGCCACCCACTCAATGCAAAATTATTCCTATGACGTACGCATTCCGTTAGCCCCTGACGAGAAATCGCGATGTGACATCTGACGTGTGGTCATGAACGACTTAACGGACCACCCTCTACGGACTTATTAAATCCCAGGCGGAACAGAGATCTCGAATCGCTCTATTCAGCGATAAATCGTTCGAAGTATCTTCTGTACAAGAGGCATCCTTTAACGTCCGAAGTTCCGATCGGATCTACTGGGCACCAGTCACTTGGTCGCGGCTCGTCGTCAGAGATCGTCGAACCGAAACTCGTGTCGCGATAGAATCGATCGTGCTTGACCCTCCCTCGCCCGTGTCTCTGTAACGCAATATTCCATGTCGTGTAACAACTAGTTGTTAGCGATGACATGGCTTCTTTTTATAGACGAACGTAAACGTCTCGCACACGCACCGCGTGTTAATGCTTTAGCGGTGTGCTTCTGTGTGCTGCACGTGCAGCCACGCTCATGCCTCCGCGAAAGGATACATTACTTCGCAGACGTTGCTTGCACTCGCCTTCCATGAAGTATCCAGAAAAAATATTTCCCATTTTTTCGAGGCACGCTCAGTGTTTGCCGAGGGGAGTCGATTCTCAACGTCTGCGCTCCAACCTGAGTAAATTGCCGATGGATTTTTATATGCAACAGCCGTTTGTGGATTCCTTTTCTCTATCTAGGACAGCTAATTGCGCGCCTTTAACCTGGATTGCAGAGGAAACGGCGGAGTCTGTGGAATTGTGTTTTGGAATTTAAGTGGATTCTATTTTCAACAGGGAGTTTCAAATATCTGTGACACGACAGTTTTTTGGAGGTTTAAGAATCTTTTATATTTAGGATATTTATATTTTATATTTTATATTTGATCGTGTGATTTAATTTGAATTTTAGGAGAATGTAGTGGAAATTTGAGCAGATAGATATTTCGTCTATAAAAATTAATTTTATGCATTCAAAAATGCATTGGATGTATTTTTCTGCATACTTATTTACTGGCCTACATTTTTTTTTAAATAAGGACAATTATATTTTATCGAATTAGACACCCCTAATTTCCAGGCTCTGAAATTCATGGGAGGAAGATCTATTATTTGCCTTTAATTCGAAATGAAACATTGATAGAAATGAGTTGATCTCTGTCTTAGATACTCGTGCCAATCTTATTAAATTAAATTACAATTTATCTCTAACGGAACGGAAGCTTAATTATTTCACCAATGATTTCGTAATGGAGGAGTCACTTCGCCACTGCACGAAGCCAAATTTCGTAAAATCCTTTCCATCGACCAGGCTTAACTGCCAACTCAATTAAATTGGGTTGCCAGGCCAATTAAGGAAATAGCATCTCATTGCCCTAAGATCACCTGAAGATGCAATTAGTATTATAATTTGCAGGCGAAAAATGCTCTATACGTTTGTGTGGGATATGAAAGTTGTTGTCAGCTGGTGTATCGTTACAGGAACAGAGTAATTAGACGGCAGAAGAAATTCTAATTAAAGAGGGCGATCGGAACGGAAAACAGGGCGAAAGTAGCTCTCGATGAAATTGAATACTTGACAAAGCGACTGTTGCTCGACGCTGAAATTAATCGTATGGATAAAAAGCGAGGCGAAAACGGCTGTCTGAATAAATTAACTATTCTGAAAACAAAGGTGCCTCGTAATATTTCACGCTTTTGTTTTGCATTTTAACTTATGCATTGCTGTCTACAGCCAGCAAGAAACGTGTTCGCCGCGTGGAAGGTAGATTCTTTGCGAGATAAACTATCGATGCAATTCGAATCACCAACTTTTATCGATTGCTTGTATTCTACAACTTGCCTGGAACTTGGATAAGTTTCTTTTTGAAGTTCTCCAAAGCATTATTTGACGCAGAATTTTTGCGATTGCACCCAGTTATTGAAATATTACAAAGGGAAAGAGCTAGAAAATTTAGTGCAGAGAAAAATTTGTAGAAAATTCAATTTAGAGATACGTTTAGGAATTTTGAGTTCAAGGAAAAAATTAGAAAATGATTTCAGAGATAAGATAAGGAAATTGGATGAACAGATGATTTTGGGGAATCGAATAAGCAGAAAAATTTAGGGAATTGAATAGGCAGAAAGAATGTAGAAAATTGAGTTTAGGGAAAAATACAGCTAAGTAGTTGAACAGGCATAAAGATTTAGAAAATTTAGGGGAAAAAGTAATTTTCCAACCAGAGATTTGCCTACATTTCCTCAATCTTTTTATCACATTTCTTCCTTACAGCTTCGTAATCGAAATTTCCACATCTCCTGGAATACGTCGCGCAAACCTCCTCGCAATTTTCTGGCTGGTGACATGCACTTTCACGGTTTATTTACCAGCTTCATCGTTCTGGATGAAGCTGATAATTTCCTGGAAATTCCTCGTATCTTATTGGATCGAGCCACACCTCTGCTGACTATAATCAACGCTCGCTAAAAATAGTGTTAGCTAGTAACTGATAGTTGCTATTTCATGGCATTTATTAAATTTCATCGCATTCGTCGATCTAAATTTCATTTAATATTCCCTTTCGCCAACTCTATACTCCAGTCATAACAAAGTAGGAGACTTTTTCAAGTGCGATTAAAACGACCGTGACTTATTTTTCTCGACTATTCACAATTTTTTAACACATGCCTTCCTTTCTCTTTTACTCAACAGCGAAATTAATAATTGCTTACCTTTTTACAACGTCGAAAAACAGTCTCGTGCTTGCGATGCAACTGCGTTTAATCAAGCATAGTGCAACGTGCCTCGAAGAATATTCTAAAATTATCTATTTTACATACATGAACTGATATTGTTTACCAGAAATGTATATTACATTTGTATGCATCAAATTGCTAAAAAAATCTGATTTATATATTTCTTAATACTTTAATACTGTCTCTTTTGGAGCAAGCTTACGCTTATTGTCGATCTCCCCCAAATTTCTCCACTATTCGTTCATTTTTGAAAACCACCAAACATCATATCGTGAATATCGGTGATAAATATGAAATAAAATACATTCCTTACGCTCGGGGAAAGTTGTAAAAAGACGTTAAAGTATTAAAAAAAACGTGAGATGTTTATAAAAGGGTGATAAATTGACAGAAATACGAGGAAGGGTTGTACTAAAGAAATAGAAAATTGTGAGCTTCGTTAATTGTTAATAAAAAGGGGTTCACTTGTATTTTGAATATTTATTCGAAATGCTGCAGTATTTGTGTGCTGACCTAATATTTAAACGTGTTCGTTCACGATGTCGTAGACAACGTTCCACATAGTTTACCTTTCAGCGTTTAGAATTGTCCCGAGGGATGAAGGTGCATTGAATATTGAAGATCTTTGAGACCATCCGGTCTTTTCAATTTGCCAACGTTCTGCAGGAACGTTTATGTCCGCTATTCGATTATCTGACCCGTTTCCAGAATCTTTCATACATTCTCATACGGCTGAAGTGTCTGTTCGTAAACGCAAATTTCTGTGTCTCTGTTATCAGAGTGGGGCGTATCATATGTGGAGATCAATTTTTCTCGAAAGCCAGTTGCTTTTGTGGAACATGTGCAGTTCTGTGGTATCGTGAGGGATGTAATTAATTAAAATTATTGATTATATTTCTAAATCATATCATGGGGTTAATAGGGTCCAGTCTGTTTTATACCTCACAGTAAAATAAATTAAATTTGATTTCAAGGCTCTTCAAACTTATAAACTATCTTATTTAATTTTATTTTATTTAACCCTCGTCAGGCGGCACAATTTTACAACGTTAACAGGCGGCAGAGGCACAATTGCACCCTCACATATATTATATGAATATTCTCTCTATCGGTATAATTTGTACGATAAATGGATAACATTTAGTCTCAATGAAAATCAATAAAAAAAATTTCCTAAATTTTCTTTTATAATGTAAATAATCTATTTTTTACTTTTTTTATAATAAAATAACATTATCATTAAAAAAAATCGTATTCTTTTTTTATTGCATTATCTTCGTACAAAATGTATGAGGACGTAATTGTGTCTATGCAGCTGTTATGGATGCAACCCTCGACTCGACCCTCTGTCTCGGAAGGGGGTAGAGATATTTTTCTGAAATTTGGTCTGCATAATCTAGACCAAAAAATTAGAGATGTCACGAAACATCAGCCCTCCACGGCTTCTCGAAAAAAAGTTATCGCAATTTAAAAACGCAAAAGTTACAATTGTACCTATGCCGCCTGACGAGGGTTAATAATCACAAACTTTCAAATCGTAAAATGTAAATAGTACCTACACTACAAAATGGGAGGAGAATATATGTATATCTACTGAATACAAATGAAACACATTTGTAGGCAAATGCAAATTAAATTAGAAGACATTAATTAATAGCAATTAGAAATTCAGATAGCTCATTAAAATTATTTTTCTTTTGATATAGTATCACTTATAAAGTTTTCAATTATTTGTTACGTAAATAAATCACGATATTGTCTCTTCATATCTTTCTGGTGCAGAAAGCCACAAGTTTCCTTCATCTTGCAAGTTTTGTAGTGACCTCAAACAGCCCTGTACAAAGCGTCATTGAGGGTCGTCTATTCCGAAGGATGACGAGTATGTAACAATGGTTCTGCTGGTCGATAGCGATGATTGGGCTGGACTTCGTTGACCCCTTTAACTCGCTCCACGTTCCCAAGCCTCGCCCAATGTTATAAATCGGCGTTCCTACTGACGAAAATACTCACACGGCTACTTTCGTGACTGCCGTATGATGTAATCGTTGCTGTTATCGTAATTAAACCTGAAACGCGTGACCACCTGTTTATTAATTCGATTAACGCTGGGAGGAAGAAGCTGGAGAAATGCGGTGATACGAATTTTAGAATTTTTGAGTCTTTGAAATATTGAAAATAAGGTGGCGTGAAGTAAGGATACAAAAATTTTGATTTTTTTTCCATTTTGAAGTCTGAGAACAAATTGGTGAAATTTGAAGAGAAATTAGCGTAATGTAGCGATACAAAATTTGGATTTTTTTCCTACTCTGAAGCCTGAGAACAGATTGGTAAAATTTTGAAGAGAAGGTATCGTAAAGTAAGGATACAAAATTGTGAGCTTTACCATACACATTTCGTTGGCTATTTTACAGCTAAAATGATACGTATATGAAAATTTCTATTCGCGTTTCATGAAAACTCGGTCTCTGTTCCCAGGCTCGTGCTATTAAACGCTTGTCATATAGGAAGCTCTGACAGCGATATAAATCGAGGAATTATGCGAGATTTATTGCTCTCATCTCCCTGAGCATTCATTAAGTGTCAGAGGCGAGGCTGAAACTAAAGGATCGTTTGTTCGCCAGGGTAGTGACGGGTTGTTCGCGATTTTTAGGCTGGGGGGGGGGGGGTAGTACTCTTGAATATTTTACTAACAATAAGGCGCAGGGAAGCGTCTCGAGTGACTGGCAGAGTGGGTTATCTTATTGTTTGACGAAAAGTGCGAGAGCACGAAGTATGGAGGTGCTGCATGATCGATGATTACTCGTCGATGATTTTAGATACTAAAATTTAAATTAAAAATTAAACAAAAAATAAATTAAATATATTAAATTTTAATTTTATGGCTGAGGAGTCTCAAAAAGTTCATGACACTAAATTGTATCGATTATCATAGTTCAAATTAATAATTTCGCTTGAAACGCTACAGAATTCTAATTTTAATATAAAATTGAAACTAGTACACTTTCAAAGACCAAGAAGGTTGAATGTTGCACGAGTTGGACGTGTTCCAAGACTCCACTTTCTTCAAATAGGTAATTCTAAGGCTGAATATACAATTTTGAATTTATAATTATTTTTTAATCCTATAAAGGGGATAATGAACGTTTGAAGAAGTTTTCTATGCAGAAATTTCTTGACACAATTTAACAATGCCAAATATTTACATACCGATTTAAATAAAAACTTACAGAACATATAATGATACCACGATTATATTTTGCAAAACATAAAGTATTGCGATCTACGTAAAACAAATGGTCTGACACTAAATTGTATTCTTGCATCATCGGTATTATGTATGGCAAGCAACATATTAACACATTGTGGTCGGACGTTTTGTGCCGCTGCATTATGGCTGGAGCGGGTATGCCCACACAGCACCATGACATTGCAGCAACGTCTCTGCAATGACGCGGTGCAAGATTGCAATGTTGCATCGCATCATTGCAGAACTGTTGCAGGTTCACTCCTATGTCCGCCTTAACAATATTGCAGGAGTGTATTTTTGCAAAGTTGCGGCAGCATTACAAATATGTAGTCCTGCAACGTTCCGACAATGATTCTGCAACGAAACGGCAAAATTGTGGCAATGATCCTGTAACTCTTCGGCAATATTGCGGTGCGAGATTGCAATGTTGCACCGCATCATTGCAGAGAAGTTGCAGGTTCACTCCTATGCCCGCCTTAGCAATATTGCAGGAGTGTATTTTTGCAAAGTTTTGGGAACATTAAAAATATATAGTCCTGCAACATTATTGCAGAGAAGTTGCAGGTTCACTTCCTATGTTCGCCCTGGGCAATATTGCAGGAGTGTATTCCCGCAATGTTTTGGAGATTTTACAGCAATAGTCTCTCCGCAACGTTTCGGGCAGTGAGGGACGCGACGACATGAATGTGTGTAGGCAGAATCGTAGTAGTATAACGCCCGTGTGCTTTTTTCTCATAGAAAATTTTTTTCCCCAGGAGGATTCGAACCGAGGACCCGTAGCATCGTAGACGAACACTTTACCGCCGCAGCTACAACCGTTGATTGATAAGATTGCTTACGTATTCGAACTTATATTCCTACCGAGCAAAACTACAAACTCAAATTATTCAAAATTGAAGGCTCATTTGACAAACCCCATTAGGGATTTGTAACACTATAGGTGCGGATTACAACTTTCACCCGGTGTCATTTTAGGTTAGGTTGGGAAACAGTCTTTAGACTGGACCTTTGCATTTGTCTTTTCTTCTTTCTTTTCTCTTGCTTGATTGTATATACGTGTTTGTGCAATACAGACGTTTAATAATAATAATAATAATAATATCACACATTAAAATATGTAGTACCTACTCTACCTAAAAAAATTAAATTGATTTTCAAATCTCTTCTATAATTTCACGTACAAACAAGTCTCACGATAACACTTTTTTCATATCTTCAATGGCCAACGAGAAATTCTAGTGTACCCAGTTAAATGAAACATGCTGTAGAATCCACTCAACGTCATGTATATATTTCGACAAGTTTTGTCAAAGTCATAATTGCTTCAGAATATTGCTGTAATGTTTCTACAATATTTTCACTACAGTATTGCGCACGGCAATATGTGTGCAATTTTGTTTAGGCGTTGCCACTGGAACATTGCACGTCGATGTGCGCGCAATATTGCAGGAATATTGTAGGATCGTTGCCACTGGAACATTGCACGTCGATACGCGCGCTACATTGCAGAAGCGTTGCCACTGCAATATTACAGGAATATTGTACGACAATGTGGGTGCAATTGTGGTGTGGCGTTGCCACTGGAACATTGTGCGTTGATGTACGCGCAATATTGTAGAAATATTGTAGGATCGTTGCCACTGGAACATTGCACATCAATGTGCGCGCAATATTACAGAATATTGTAGGATCGTTGCCACTGGAACAATGCAGTGGCAACGCGTGCGCAATATTTCTGCAATATTGCAAGAACGTTGCCACTCCAATATTGCACGGCAATATTGCAGCATCATTTCTGCAATATTGCAATGCAACCTGCAACAACGCACTAGTGCAGCAACGTTCCTGCAATAATGCTGCAACGAAGTGTGCTGTATGGGTGTATGCGAAAGGGCAACAACAAACATTAGTAACCCGTATAGCTTTATTTCCCTCGTTCTACCACCCATCTATAAAAAAACGTATAACTACGTGACCCGCGTTCTACTCACAGTTTGCGAAAAACGTATTTCTACGTGTCCCGACAACAATGTGTTAAAACAAGATTTATTCAACATTAGCAAACATTAGAAAAATGTATCTTATTCTTATAACAAAAACCCTACAGAAGTATTTACAACATTATTTAGATGCCCTCTTTCGGTTTCCTCATTTTTCGCCTAAAATTTTCATTAGAAGAGCAATTGTAACCATTAATAATTTTACATTTTTTGTCATTGTTGCAGGCCAAACAACGTGCCTCCGTAAAATGGCTCCTGTCGAAGGCGTACAACAACCGAGTGCCAGAAAACCTTCGCGAGCCGTATTATGTCGACCATGAGGTACGTGATCTCGTTCTTCTACCGTATAACAATTTTTTCCCAAACAAAATTTTGTGATTTTCATAAAGCAATGATAATAGGTATTTGAAACGTAGATCTCGAGCATCGTCCCCCGATTTTGTCATCGATATTTAAAGTCCCACTAGTCCCTTTAAATTCCACGGAGGCAATCAACCTTTCTTTTTAAAAAAAATCAAGTGGAATAATGATGGTACACGAAAAACGTCTCACTGTTTCCCCCGTTAAGCTTCAACCTCTTCGATTAATTTCTAATTTCTGTAAACGATGTTGCTTTTAACGAAGGGAAGCTACGCGGCGTATTTCTTTTCCGCGACGGCAGGGCCGGGACGCGGTAAGAACGCGCCGCGACTTCCTCAGCCTTTTAAGGTGTCCTGGAAAGTCTTTTGTGGCGCGCATCGTTATTTCACGACGGAGAAAACCGGCCAGCCTCCTCGTGAAAGGCTCGCGAAGAGTTGCTGGGCGTTTGCTCGAGAGTCGCTAATAAAGTTTCGTGAAAAGAATCCTCGGTGAACTCCGATAATGAGCGCGGAAATCTCGAGGAACTTCCTAGGAAATAACGGCACTGGATGCGCCGCCAACGTATATGCATACATAAATGCATGTATACGTGCAGGTTTTAGAATTTATGCAGAATATGCGCAGAATGCCCGGAACAGGATGTTAAATGTGTTTTAAATTTGAAATTTTCGGGCTCAGCTATTTTCGCGTGCAGGTGTTGTTAAGTATGTCTTTTATGGATATGCCGATATGTGGCAACATGTATTGTATGCTTGTAATACAGGTGAGACGATGGGCTTCTGGGAAGATTTTTTATTCGATAGTAGTGTATACGAATTTTTACAGTGTTGTGGATCTATGTTTAGGTGAAAACGGACCTTTATTATATCTCAAGCTTGGAGTTTAAAAATATAAATATATAATTCCTTATATTACAGAAAATTATTTCTGTAAATTCTATAAAGAATAATATGGACAACTTGGAGCAGTGACGTGGCAGTCAGTAAGAAAAATGATTGAAGCCATATTTATTTCTGACTTGTCGAATATGCTTGCAGATTTTCTGACACGATTTTCAGCTCACCAGTATCATGAAAAAGTATACACAAATTTATGAAAATAACCCAATTCCCTCGCACACAAGAGCCCTTCAAAAAAACGTATAACGTAAAGCTATTAAGTGAAATAACAATTACATACAAACAACGCGGAATGCATGAAAAATAAAGGGGAATCGACGTGGGCAATTATGCCATCACAACCGCATGTTACGTTTCGCGTGGTAGCTGTGTGTGAAAGCCTCCTCGGTTGTTGTGGTTGATCCAGTTAAGCCAATCGAATTACACAGCGATCGGCTGCATTCGACCTCTTTTGCCTAGCCAATAGTAGTGCATCATGGAGCTGGTGTGACGGATGCTCCTCTTGCTCTTTTGTGTTACCACGTCCCGGGGGATGTATTTAATCGAGGACCTTTGTTCCCATTTGTGTACACCGCGAGATAAATCGCACAGTTGTCGATTTTGCGCTTCGAGCGACCCGAGTTGCACGGCCGAGGAGGGATTTTCCAAGGTGTGCCGATGGTACGAGGTGAGACTTTCGAACTTCGAAAAATTCACCGAGCTAGACTGTTCAAAATGCAATTCATTTTGCGATGGACGTTTTGTAATTAGAAGAAAAGTAATGGGCGATGAGTCGCATCATCACTTAACTTTTGGACGACGGATATCTTGGTTGCACGTAGCAAGCAGGGTCCGATTTGACCCATAATTTCATTTATACATATCTCAGAATAAGCTCTTATATTATATTCTGATACTAGTATGATCTAAAGACCCTGCACCTGCTAAACCAGAATAAAATATTCCGAGGAATTGCATCGTAAAATGGAAAAGGTCTCGTTTCTAAACGGTGGCCATTAAATCGTAATCATTGATAATCTGTGCTTAGCAAGGCACAATCTTTCGAGTATCTTCAAGCAGCAGAGGAACCTTTCATTCATTGTATCCCTCTCAAACTTGAACTTTTGTCGAGTGATCAATCTCACAGTCTTGGCTTTCGCTTTACAATCTGCAGAAAGATGCAATCTGACGATGGCTACAACTCCCCTGGAAACAATAGAGGCTGTCTCATCTTCAAACAGTAGTTATCACACTGTGGCTTTCTTGAGCTGTGCGAACGAGAACCGAGCATCTGACGATTCGTGGTTTCGACTGTTCCTCTGCTTCTTTTTCTTCCTTCTTTTCTCTTTCCCTGGCACCTTCATCACGGGATGCCAGTGAAGGTGGTGAACGTGCATAAAGTAGCTAGAACGAGGACTGAAAATAATTTGGACCCCGAAGGGCTGAGTTCAGGTTGACTGAAGGCCTAATGAGGCGGTTGATTAGTTCACTTTAATCAGAAACTTCGTGAAAGGATCAGTAGAGAATCGGAATCTTTTCTAGTCAGAGTCAGTGAGGGAATTAAATGGAAAATAGAAACCAAAGAGTAAATTTAAAATTAATTTCGAATAGATATATTACATCAGAAAAAAAACTTTTTGCACTTGGAGTTATAACGCCACACTTCAATCATTCCACACCTAATCGATCATTTCTCCCAGCAGGTACAAGGGATTTTGATGAAATTGAAATATAATGTAGTTCGGGTGAAATTATGGGGAGTTTAAGTCATCACTTTGCTGGTTTCGAATTTCTTTAAAAAATACAGGCCGTTAAATGTTGCAACTTTTGCTTATTTTTGCGAGAACATAGAATGACCCACTTACAATTCTGCGGGTATTTAATCTGTCTGAAAAAAGCTAGTTCATCACTGGTCATACGTTATCACTATCTCTGTTATATTAAAACTCACTTTTCTATTTTCCCTCTCGCGCCATCCTTGTTCCGTTCTCTTTGTTTTTGCTCTTACTCGCGTGCTTCTGCTTCTTTTGTGGGGTATGTAGCTTTTTACCTGGCCTGCTTCACCGAGTTCGTGTTTATCGACTCGCATATGAAGTTGCGGTTGCGGCGTGAATCGCTCACGAAATTGAAATTGTTTTTCCGACTTTCCTTTAGCTGCGATGCCCTTGAATATTACTTATGAATAATCTATTAATGAACTTGTTCTTTGTTAATCACAACAGGGAATTTCCTTTTTCGAAACATTCCCGAATCGACAAGAAATTACTCATTTCACGGTGGGCTGAATAATGAACATAGACAAATGATTTAATTAATTGAACACTATACGTACAACAGGTAATGTGTAAAGTAGTATGTTATATGAAGTATTCCCTAATTAGTGGTATAATTAAAACAGTGGTTCAAGATCAGAACGTAATTTTTAAAGACAGGAAAACTTTTTTTTCGTAGAAATTCAAATACTGGTTTTCGACGAAATTTAATTCCTGGAAACTTTTAACTTTCTACTTACTGAAAATTGTGTAATATTTTTACACATTTTTCATTGGGATAGAAATTTTCTTTCGTGCTAAAAGTTTCTGCTTGATCATTCTAAACGTTGCTTGTAACTCATTATGAAACATGTTCCTATTATATTCTAACGAATGAACGGTAAAAAACTCGTGATTATCAGTAGCACAGTTTGAACGGAGTGAAATCGTTCTTTATATAATATACAAAGATCCATCGAGATTACGTAATTAATAATAATAATTAGCGGTAATGTTACTCGCGCGTAATACTTTCTAGTTACTTAAGATCAATGGTTTCCTTGTTCGTTTTCAACGGAGTTTTAATTATGGGCGGTTTTCGAGCGAGTTTTTTTTTATGAATCAAGAGCTGACTTAATAGACCACATTATATACGGCCAGCAGCCTATTTAAATGACCATATAAAGGGTTAACGTACCATAAAACCTAATGATGGCAATTATTTTTCCGTTAGTCGCGTCTACGTGGATGCAGATTTTGTTTTTTACAGGAAATTTTAAAAATAGATTTTTGCTATCGACTTATACTTGAACACGAATAGCACTACCTGCTGTTTAACAATATTGCTGCCATTTCAGATATTAACAATATTTTACGACGCAAAATATTGCAATTAATATTCAAATAATAATTAGAAAAATGTAGGAACAAGTGTATTAAAAAAGTCAGTAGAATAATAACAATCATTTATTTAGTTACTGTGTTTTTACTGATTTTTTTATCTACTCATATTCTTTGACAAATTAATTTGATTGCAACTGAATTTAGGCAAAATATATTAGTCTATATTACCCCTTTTGAGGCCGAAAGGCAAAAAATAAACCTATTTACTACTATTAGTCTATATTATATAATTATTAGTCATAAATATAAAAGTATTATTGGTGTCAAATTTGCTCTCGAAATATACTAAAAAATGGTAGAAAATTTATGCATATATTATTACTAGATATTATCAAAACATCTTTATTACGCAGACTTCAAAAACAAGATTGAGAAATTACCGAATGTGGTGATCTACTTAGTGACTTGTTTAAAATAGGAACAGAACTTTGGGTCGCAAATATTTGCAATAATAAATAGAAGTACCTATAGCAAGAGAAACAGAGCTGTAGTACTAGTAATACTTAAAATACCTGGTTACCAATCACAAAAGTATCTCCTTTGAAAAGGCCCCTACAATATCTGAACTCGTGTCGAGAATCCTAGCGGCACGAAACCTTTTTATTCGATCTCTTTCAACAATTCTTGTACACCCCCGCCACAGTCATATTTTTGTATCACATCCTGTACATTCGCATTCTCTCGTGTACCCGTATTTGCCTGTATTTTCTACTCACTTTTTCGATATTTCACGAACGTGTCGCGTGTGTCGCATCTTCCAACGACTATAACCACGATCACTGTCCCCCGTGTATTTCCGTTACCACGATGCATCGTCTCGAGTTCTTTGCATTTCCGTGCACCGCGCCGGAAATTACGGAATACGGATATTTGCCCGTCGCTGTACGCCGGGTATTCTTATGCGGTTGCGGCTGGCCTATGTGCCAGTTGAGTATTGTGTTTCAAACTGGCGCCACGGATTAATGTCCTTTTACAGGACCTGATTTCCCTGGGGAAAGAGGCCTTTTTCTTGCATCACAAGGCCCATTTCACGGGAGTCTTTCTGGTTCAGTTTGACACTTTAAGTGCTGCCAGCTTTGACGAAATGCTGTTTGAGATTAGTCGGAACTTTCTGAGTGGTCGTTCCGGAACAGTTTTGTCAAGCCACTAATGGCAATAAGATTTGTAGTTTTTTTTTTTTATATTCAATTTTCAAGATCAGCGGATGCTTGAGATTTTTCTGACGAAAGTGAGGACAAATATGATATCACTTGGTCTGTTTTTAATTATACGTAATTCGAATTATTTTCGTATGTTTTTTTTAATTTTATTGTACATTAAGTATGATTGAAAGTGGTGTGAGTGAGGTCGAGTTTGGGCTCATTTTCATCGAGAAGACTTCACCAATTGATTGGTAATATTCTGATGAGGATTTCGTAGAAAGTGTAGAAATATAAATTTTCATCATCCGAGGATCGGCTACTGGGAGAGCGAAACGGCAATGGCGAAGTACAGTGCAGGCTGCGAGCTCGATTTACTTTCAAAGTAAATATTCAGGGACTTTCGGATAGTGCTTTTGATGGTTTCGAAAAATTTTTCACGTGAAAATAGCGCAGAGGCGGGCGCAAAGCGGAAATCCCTTGGTGAAAATACGCCATCGCCGTTCACTGTTAGCAATCGTTGCATACATCCGTGACTAACAATTCGGAATCACTCATTGCAATCATCGTTGAAAATATTATTTAATGGAAATAAACTTTCACCCCAAAATAATAAATCTCCAGCGAATCTGTATTTTGCTTTTAAAGGATCAAGAACACCTGAAGCCGCAGATCGTCCACACACTTTCCAATGCAGAGCTGTACTGTTTGGCGCTGGCAAACATTTATTCGGATCCAAATTATCACAACCAGAATCACTGCGGCATTCTGCAAGCGCTTGCCAGAAAGGGTGTTTACCTCGCGGAGCCAAACAATACTCAACTCACCGAAACGATCCTCATTCAAAATTCACCACTCAAAATGGTAAGAGCACGTTGCAATACAAGAAGGGGATTAGAAAATCCACCAAATTATAATTAGTGGATTTAATGAGTGTGCAAAAAATAGGTCCCAAAGATAATTTAGGTTTATATAATGGAGATGATACTTATACCAGACACGACATTCGTGATAGTGCAACCTGGCATAGACTGATCCCTTGTGGAAAAAAAGAAAAAAAATTATTGATTCACTTTCTTCCAAACTCATTTTCGTTTTTAAAGAAAATCACTTAGTACGCGTGGACGTGACCCTATAGGGTGACCGTACTTAATATCGCCTAGCAAAAGTTAAAGCGCTGTCAATTGATTAATAATTGATATTTTTGCATGCAATTCGTTTTAAAGTAAAGAGAAATTATTCATCTTTCATGTAGTATAAGCCAGAATCGTTGAAACCCACAAACCTTGAATTAGGAATTAAAAAACGTAAGGCATGCAAAAAGCCGGTCCTGAAAAAAGTGTACCTAATATCGCCTACTCAAGAAATATTGATTAATTCACGTATATATGAGTTTTTAAAGTCATTTTCACATGTGCCTTTATTATTTCTTGCTCTGTAAATGTTTTTTTATCCATCTTTGATTTTATTTTTATTAGAATAATATAGAAATTTAAAAATATAGATTTTTAAAATATTTTATTTTTTACGTTCCGATGTACATATTGGACAAATAAAGTTTATTTCGGTTGCTCCGCACATTTCGTGACCTCACCTGTAACAAACATTACATCGAAACTATTGTTCTCCGGTAGGCGGTGTTGAGAACACGCATACTGTTAAAAGAAAAACACTATTTTCATTACGAAAAATATTTGAATCGATTTCATTCCTTAAGTACATCATTAATTAGGTATTTCTAGTATATATTCTTTCATTCACGGAATTATTAGACTTACCTTCTTCAAATGTGATGTTAAATTGTGGCAGTCCAATAAATTTTTACATTATTAAGATTCTCTAAAATCCTTCGCTTTCTATAATTGAATGGTCGGATGTAATAAGGGGACTAGCGCTCTAAATGGGGAAAAATAATTGAGGGCTCGGATGCAATAAGGGGACTAGCGCTCGAAAATGCGAAAAAGTATTGTCCAAACACTAAGAAATATTGGAAAATTAAATGTTGTTAAACTGTATTTTAAAAAATATAGTGTTGTAAAGCTCGTCACGAGACACGTTTTTTCTATTTACAGTTTGTTTATCGAATCATTATTATTCGAGGTAAAAATTATAAACGAAAAAATTTTCATCGTCCATTATCATTATTTCTTTAAACATAAATTGCGATAACTTGAGTAAATATTAAGGGATCGTTATGAGACTTAAAACATAACTTCAGAAAACTCTAGCGAAGCCGTAAAATGTATGCACAAAATTCTTATGTTAAAAAATTTAATAATATTTAATTAATAAGAAATACTGGACATAACCCATGTTTTTCAACGTTCGCCGTTAAAAAGTATCGAGGCAATTTTGAGGTACATATAACTTGCAGCGACAAAGTTTTTCCTTAATATACAAGGAAGTTTTTCACCAATTTTCACACTGATTAATAAATAATTGTAGAAGATATGACTATATATATAATTATCGCTCGACGCCAACTGTCAACGCGAGTGCTAAAACTGCTAAGTAGCGCATTATACGCGGCTGCTGACTGTTGGTGGCGCGCGACATTATATACATCGTCATATCTTCTACAATTATTTATTAATCAGTGTGAAAATTGGTGAAAAACTTCCTTGTATATTAAGGAAAAACTTTTTCGCTGCAAGTTATATGTACCTCAAAATTGCCTCGATACTTTTTAACGGCGAACGTTGAAAAACATGGGTTATGTCCAGTATTTCTTATTAATTAAATATTATTAAATTTTTTAACACAAGGGTTTTGTGCATACATTTTACAGCTTCGCTAGAGTTTTCTGAAGTTATGTTTTAAGTCTCATAACGATCCCTTAATATTTACTCCAGTTATCGCAATTTATGTTCAAAGAAATAATGATTTTGGACGATGAAAAATTTTCTGTTTATAATTTTTAGCTCGAATAGTAATGATTGGATAAATAAACTGTAAATAGAAAAAATGTGTGTCGTGACGAGCTTTACAACACTATATATTTTAAAATACAGTTTAACAACACTTAATTTTCCAATATTTCTTCGCGTTTGGACAATACTTTTTCCCCTTTTCGAGCGCTAGTCCCTTTATTGTATCCGACCCTTCAATTGTTGATCACATGACGCTGTAATTACAGTATGTCTTCCTACATATGTTTAAGTACTAATTCAGCGCATAACCGATAAATTTTAGTGCTTACTTAGCGAGATATTGCGAGTGGCGATATTAGGTACGGTCACCCTACGCCACCTATACTACATTATACAAAGATACCAAGTCAATTCTTAATCAACTGTACTCATACTGAATCAATTTTCAAATTATATTTCCTCTAAAACGAAAGCTCTTTTGAAACAACAGAGTTTACCTTCAATTTCAATTTATTTCTTCACGAAGACTCTCTTTTATTACGAAATTACATTGCTGTGATCATTGTACCCTGCGTTTGACGCCGTTCGTTGACACTCACAAACGTCACGTTGCAGTCCGCGCATATGGCTGTGATAGAGGGCCTTATGGTCCTGTACGCGAAGGAGGTGGTGACAGGGGATCGAGTCGTCTCGGCGATCCGACGGTTCGAGCCCCAGGCGGAGGTGGACGTTCCGACGGACCACGAGAAGGGGCTCCTCTTCTGGATAAGCCACGCGTCGCACGCGCTGATCGCCAAGATCCAAACGGAGGAGGGCGCCGGCGATAAAACGCGACTGCCGGAGCTGCCAGCTGCCAAGGACTTCCAATCACTGTGCGACGGTGTCGGCCTGGCCGCGGTCGTCGCATTTTATTGCCCCGGCGAATTGAACTGGATGGACATCCGAGTATCGAAGAGACCGTCGGTCGCGGACGCGCTGCACAATCTCTCGCTGGTCCACGCGTTTTGTAACAGATGCTTACCCTATTCCATTTTTCACATGCAACCTGAGGACGTGACATATATGAGGGGGTAAGAGACGAACCAGATATCGTGTGCCTGGCAGAGATACGATGATTAGAGACTTAGAGATGGTCACTAGACTTGCAAGACGATATTTTTGAAATTAGAAATGGGAAAATGTATTCTTGGTGACTCGCTGTAGGCAGAGTTGGGCATTAACTAAACAAAAAATTATTTAAATAACGGATCGAATAAAAGCTACTTTAACTTTAGACGATTTAACGATTAAAGTTATTTTTTTATTCGACACATGACGAATAATTTTCTTCCATTTTTATTCGTCATTCGAAAATTTATTTAAATAAAAATTTTACCCATCTCTGGTTGTAGCGTTGAGTTTATTGAGTCACATTCCTTGGGGAACAGCTGAACACGAATTAATTCGTTTTAATGACAGGAAGGTGTAGGTACTTTCTTCCTTTGCAGCAGTGTGATTATTCAGTTTTCGCGAGTAATTCTGTCATTTAGTTTACAGTCGGCTTCTTCGATTAAAGTAGCGCTGGCTGAAGAGTATGATGAAGATATCCCTGTGCGTTTGACTTGACGGCAAAACAATCAAAGGCGCCACCATTTTGCTTTTACGATATCACTGTATCTCTGTTAGGCACCACCATACGAACCTTCAGAAATATTCTCTGCATGAGTTAGTAATCAGTTATACTGGAGCTTTTGTCGTATGATTTTTAACGTTCAATTGGTGGGATGATATACGCATTTAATTGGGGTAGTTTGATATAAAACAGTAGGATACCCTCTTATCGTTTAGTGTATTATACATAAACATTTTCAAGTTCCTCAGGTGTCTATTGTAATCTTTACAAAATTAGAGATTTATTCTGAGCTCATCAGTTGAAAGTTAACTTAGCGTCTTTTCAATACAATTTAAAAAAAAAAGTGTCTAATGGCACTTCTAGATATTAAAGCTCAGAATTTTAATTTACCAATTGTATAAAATGATAATATAAAATAGTCCAAGTCTCTAACACGAATTCATAAATCTCTCGTTTTAGTAGTCATTTCACAGCTACTTTGCATGTTGCATAAGAAAGAAATATAAATTCGTGGTCTTTCTGTTCCAGCGAATTTCTTAACGTATACCTTAAAGTAGAATTCAAAATTGAAAATAATTTGGCTTTACCACAACAAGTAGTAACTGCTGCTGTGAATGAAAACGACAGACGGTACTGTACCCATGCCATCGTTTAAATCCGATCTCTCTCTCCCCCTCTGTCTCTCTCTCTCTGACCAGGTCCATGAAGCAAAATTTAGTCGTTTTCCTGGCGGACATGTACAACGTGCTGGAAATCCACCCTGCAAAGTGCGTACGTTATCCTGGCGAGGAGAGGGCGATGCAGTTCTTAGATGGTACGTAGAGCATATGAAACACACCTGAATGACATTCTCGATTAATAGCATTTGGAAAGATTTGTTCGACACTATGAACGCACCCTTTGATCGGGAAGGGTTCATGAACCTTGGTATCGGATTAATGTGATTGGTGAAGGCTGCGTACATTCTGTATTGGACTTACCCGTTCTATCATTTATTTTATTATACTTTTTTTCCATGGAATTCCGTTTCTGTTGCGGGCAATGTGTCTCCGTTGTTTGTTTGCTTGCTACTGAGTGTTAACAGGTACCGATCATCAATTCCGATAATTACTCGACGACTACACTGTGCTCAGTGGTTTCTGAACCACGCGTAAAAAATTCTATGTGTATCGCGTGGAAAAAATATGGTGAGCTCCTTGAGGTACTTCCAAGTGGTAGATTATTCTCTCAGAAGTATTCTATAATTTATATTCTTCTCCAAGCAAAACTGAAAGGGGCTGTGACCTGTCCCCTTTCCAATCCCTTCAGTTTTACTCTCGGGAACTACACCCCCGATGCTTCCAGAACCTCGCTTCATTTCTTCCACCAAGTACACAGATATCTGCCTACACGTTAGGCGTTCCCAACGACTTCGTTCTACCACGAATAGTCTACCGAAAAAAAAAAAAAAAAAAAAAGAAAGAAAGGAAGGTGGACGTTGCCCGCAGTTGGAACGGTGATCACGCTTTTTATCAGTGTCAGTACACACACTCGTTCCCAGTCTCGAGATCCAGGTTCCCTAGCAGCGACTAATAAACGCATCTTGTATTGTTATCCTCCCCGTTCAATTGAGTCGACCTTAAGTCGCGTAACGGATAGAGTTATGTAAGAAAAGGGGAAACAATGAAACAACCGACGATCCTTCCACGTATGGTATTCACTTTAATGTAAAACT
Source organism: Andrena camellia (assembly GCA_029448645.1). NCBI lineage: Eukaryota > Metazoa > Arthropoda > Insecta > Hymenoptera > Andrenidae > Andrena > Andrena camellia. The sequence goes on along the minus strand of CM055679.1, from coordinate 16,073,790 downwards.
GTAATATTTCCATATATTTCTATGGCGTAACCTTCTTGATGCTTGACAACAACGCTATCCTCGCCTTCTTCTTTCGTCAACCTCCGGTTGCCAATGAACGAATACACGGGTGTGCGGTGACGGGTGGCAGACTGCCCGCGCAATAGTCATGGGGTAGCTCATAAAAGAAGTCTACCACAGTCTATAGCTCCGATACCTGATCTGAGAAGCAACCTCTCCGTATCCGCGCCAGGCTTCACAGGTACCCACACGTTACCAAACAACCAAAAAAAAAAAAAAAAAGATCATGACAAACAGCTAGGTGGTATTCCCTTGAATTTCGCAGGCTGACAGTGTCGATTTGTTAAAAACTAAACAGAGTTCAGGTCTTCCGAGGGATCGAGAACCTCTCAAGTTTGTCGTTCGTTCCTCGACTGTTTCTCTCTCTCTCTCTCTCTCTCTCTCTCTCTCTCTCTCTCTCTCTCTCTCTCTCTCTCTCTCTCTCTTCCTTGGTTTCTTTCTGTTCCGTTTTACTTTCTTCTTCGTAGAGCACTGCATTTTAAATGCGACCGCATTCACGCGTTCCCTTCGATCTACCATTTTGCTACCGCGTATACATGGACGATGAGAACAATATTTGAATAGTTGACGCTGGATCATTTTTATTAGTCAATTTCTTTGCCGATGGATCACGATAACGTGGATCTAGTGGCGTGCAGGATTTTATGTCAAGTGGTTGCTGATGTAATAGTCCTGCTTGAAGCGATGCTGAGAGGTTTAGTTTTGGATAAATTTGTGTAATGGAAATTATTTATCCAATGGGAATTGATAGATTCTGAAATTTCTGCTGGATAATATCGATTGTTAATACATTGCGGTTCATATTATTGGGAAGGTTGTTTTGTCAGATTTTAACCCCTCTGTTACTACTTTATACACTTTGGCGTCGTCCTTAAATTACGTAAGGCTTTTTGGGGTGGAGGGGTCAGGAATTTCTTAATTTTTCTTATAAAGGGAAGAGGGTCGAGGGAGGAATTTCTAACCTAATTTTCTGAAGGAGAGTTATAGGAATTATATAAACTTTTAAAAGAAGTTTAGCAGCTGAAAAATTGCATTGTAAGAAATATTACGTAAGGAAGGGGGGAGGGGTTGGAATGTATAATCTCACGAATTCTTATACTGGAGCAGGCTGGGGGTAAGAAATCGCCAAAATTACTCTTACGTAATTTAAGGACGGCCCCTTTGCTACAAATTACTAATTCATTACATTTTGCTGATGTTTGAGGGTGTGATATCTCTGCAAGCAGCCTTTCTCAAAAGATATATTATATTTTAAAATTGAAATATAACGAGTCACCGCGATATTTGATAAATAAAGAGTCAATTGAATATTTAAGTTCAAAATTGAATTCTGTGAGTGAAATTTCCAATTCAATTTCACCGTCCATACATGTATATACGGTACAATTACTTTTCGATTAACAAATCGTCGAGTTCAAGATCATTTTCAAGTGACAAAATGATGTTTTCAATTTTTATTTGTTATTTTTTACAAAGATCATGTACGGGGTGTCTCAAGTGTGTGCCGCTAAAAAATTCCAAGGTGTCCTTTCACCTCCACAAAGAATAACCTTGAAACAAAAGGTAAACTAATTTTCAGTGCGTCTACTTTTCCATCAAATCTAATTAAACAAAAAGAACTATCAACCCAGCAAAAAAGTGCCCACCACAAGCTTCACACCCTGAAAATTAGTCCAACAGTCTCTCGTGGATGCAAAGAGGAAACCTTGAAAATTAGTGGCGACACTTACGCGATACCATCCTCCACATCATTTTCTGTTTCCCGTATTTTATTGTCACCGTTGTGCGCAACATGTTCACGTATTTGCTTATTAAATGCAACATGCAACTTGAGCGAATTGAAAACAACGTTTGCACACGGGGAAAATGAAGCGAGTCAGTGGAGAAAGGAGACTGTTCGCTTTATCAGTCGGAAGAAATGCGTTCTGCATTTAAAACGTGGCCCGATGGTGTTTAGATTAACTGTGCAGCAAAACGCAGATATCACGTAGGCGCACTGCTTCTTACTAACGGCGTTTCTTTGCATAATGCTTGGTGCCATGAAGCATAGCGAGGTCCATTTTGGACAGGATTGCATGTCAGTCTGCTTTGTGCATATACGTTCTTTCCTTTTCTATATTTTCTTTTTATAAACGTTCGGTTGATCGGTTGCTGCTTGCGTTGCCGCGCCAGCTGCCAAGTTTCATTTTCGGTTTCTGCATGATGTCTCTTGGTCTTGTATCATTGAGTGATGCAGGGTGAAGTCTGGACGATTCATTGATATATATACATATATATCCACCCCATATTCAGTTGGTATACTTATTTTGCAAACGTACATTTGTCTACGTTATTGCGTGTGTTTCGTATTTTATGTCTGTTCAGTAATCCTTTCCTTTGTACTTTGTTTTTATTCCTAGTGGGTGACTTGTGACACCTTACCACAGTGATTAGAAACGCTAGAAACTTAGTTTGTAGCATTGAGCTCTCAGTGACGACATTGACAGTTTGACACGTGCCCCGAACTCTCGATTGCTTACATAAATAATTATTGGTAGATAATTGTGAGTAGGGTAGATGTCCCAATTACTGCTAGCATCCCTATTACTACCACTTTATTTATTTTACTATAAAAATCGTAAAGTATAAAGAATAGTGTACAATAATAATAAGAAGTAGAAGAAGAACTAAAATAATAATAAGAAGTAAAATAAATAAAGTGGTAGTAATAGGGACACCGGCAGTAATTGGGACACCTACCCTAAATGTTTCTTGGAAGATTCGTTGAATTGTAAAGTATTATACGTAAGCGAGATGAGGGTGGAAGGAGATCGAGGGTTATCTGAGTCCCACGAGGAAAAACTTTTCAAGATCATTTAGGTATTTTATTCTTTTTTAAAATGATACCTACATGTTTTTAATACAACTAGAAAAAACACAATAAATATTCAATAACATCATAAGATGTGGATTCCTGTGTGCGGAAATACTTTCAGTCGTATACATATACCCACTATATTTAAAGAACGGCCGTGGGCGTTCTCCGCACACGCATAGTGATTACTGAACATTTATTTAATATTTCCAATTCAACGTATCGCAGGATATACGTTCACTTACTGCTTAAATTGTGAAATCTTCCAAATAATTATCGTAGACTACCACCGTCTGTTGAATTAGTTGTAGAATTATTAACCCTTTGCACTCCAGGTATGCATCTCAGTAAGTTGGAGTGTACTGGGGGTTTAGATGCAAATCACGTACCACATACTCATACTATATGTTCACTGTGAATTTTTCTTTAATTTCGCGAATCTTCATCACTGAGGGCTTGATAGAACTTTGTACCCATCAGGCGAGTGTACATTTCTCCTGTGTATGTTAACACGAGCTTCTGTCCCCTCATAGATCTTGGTTCCAGAAACTATGCGTGTATCGAAATTTCCATGCCCCGATTCCGACGAGCCATGTTTACACCTCCCATTTGCAACGCGATTAATCGTCACTTTACACGTATATTCTCGGCCCGCGCACAGAAATTTCGCACGCAAACGTATCGTTCGGTGTGCAATTTTGGAGGAATTATAAATTTTGCACACCGATCGGAGAATCCTTCCGAGCCATCCATTCTGTCACACGTCAGAAGAGATCACTGATTTAGATGTGTCGGTATTATTCTCTAGATGCGTGCGTAAACAATCGATTCAGCATTGTATTATTTTCTAGTTGCGAAAGCACCGCCTTCCTCCTCCGTCAAGAAGTCGCAATCGCTGCAACAGACTGCCGAGAATTATTCTCACGACGACAGGTACGTTCTCGCATTGCATTTCTGTCTGTTCTTTTCGATTGGTAACAGAAGGCATTCAGCATATCGTGAATTGCGTCTAAACGAGCTTCTTTAGACTTGTTACGCGCGCTGGTTGCGGCACAGAGTATAATCTGTAGGTTCCTTCTTGCGATATCTCCTCATTTGGAATAATTAAGTAAGACAGGTAGTAATATGGTGGAACCTCGATTATGCGAACACTGTGTATCCAGTGTTATTAAGTAAGGAATTGTCTCAGGAGCTATCCGAAGAGTAGGAACAAAACGTGAAGTAGTAATTGAAGTAAGAATTTATGAAAGATCGCCATTCAAGAGAACAAAGGCAAAGACGACTGATGTGAAAAGTTAGGACGGAGGAATTAAGATTCCTACACGTTTTAAAGAGTTGTGAATGGAAACAGATTGATTATTTCGAGTAACCGTGGTTTTACTGTGGCCACTAACCTGAATGAAGACTTTTATATTAGATCATAGAGTAGAGGCCTTAAAAAATATAAAAATGTCACATACAATGGCGTGCAAAAGTTATTCGGCCACCCTTTAGAATCGCATAACTTTTTTAAAATTAATCGAAACGACTTAAGTTCTTTTGAAAAGCTAGCGGGAATTAGTTTTTTAGGTGACGTGTTTCGTCGTTTTGAAAAAAATGCACTTGGTAGGAATAGTAAAAAAAAATAGTAAAGGTCCTTTTTTAAACTTTTTTTTATAAGCCTGTAATGAAAATTCAAAAAAAAAAAAAAAACGTTTGTAGATTGAAGTAAGTTATATACGTGCCTAAAATTTCATCAAAATCGGTTAACGTTGCTCTGAGCTACAGACGTTTAAAGATCGCAGAATAAGATCGAAAATCGCTGATTTCGGGAATTTCCGAGATTTTCGACCTTATTCTGCGATCTTTAAACGTTTGTAGCTCAGAGCAACGTTAACCGATTTTGATGAAATTTTCAGCATGTATACAACTTACTTAAATCTACAAACGGGTTTTTTGAATTTTCATTACAGGCTCAGAAAAAAAGTTGAAAAAACGACCTTTACTATTTTTTTTTGCTATTCCGACCAGTTGCAATTTTTTACAAAACGACGAAACCCGTCATTTGGAAAACTGATCCTTCTAGCTTCTCAAAAAAACTCAAGTCGTTTGGATTAATTTTAAAAAAGTTATGCGATTTTAAAGGGCGGCCGAATACTTTTGCACGCCACTGTATTTTCCTCTGAAGTACAGGGGAAAGGAAGTCGTCAGAATAAATTCGCTTTATTTAACTTGAGAAGGTTTTGGAAACTCTGAAAAGGAGGACATATATTGTCAGGTTGATAATCTGGATTACACAAGCTCCAATTTCCAGAAAATAGTTAAAATATATGAATTCAGATATGGCTGAATATAAGAATATTTTTGCATACTGTAGATCGCGGGATAGAGTTCAATTAGAGGAAGAATTTTTTAAAATAATCTTGTTTAATATTCGAGGGATGCAATAAATTTTTCCAATACTGTGCAGATATAATAAATCACTTCGAACACTTGAACGTCTTATCAGCTGCAAATCTGTGTGCAACTCCATCTCGTTGCATTCTCCTATCATTTCTGATTTCCTCTTGTCCCGCAGACGAGCGGGGAGCGAAGAAAGCTTCGTGGTCCATCGTGGCAAAGGCATTCCTACGTTAAGCTCCGTGGCTGACGAGAAATCGGTGGCCAGAGCAGAGGCCGCTGGTCGGCCGAGCAACTGGGAAGATCAGAGGAGGAGTTCTTACGCTGGCCGACGATCTAGGCGCAACAGCGTTTCGGATGACTCTCAGCTGACTATAGAAAACTTTGGCGGATCTCAGGTACACAAATTGCAGCGATCGTTCATGCTCTGTCTATCAGAGAACAGTCTCTACTTAGTCTGTAGAGGGATTTTGGTCTCCTCCTCAAGCGCGCACACGCCATTTCGATATTTGCGCAAGTACCGTACCAAAGTTATTTCTCTTAGACACGAGTTTTCCACCGTTTCTTTCACCAGAAGGCATCGAAATGGCGGAAATTGGGATTTTTATAATAAAATTTGAACTCTTGATGCTCTCTGGGCCAAAATCTCTTTATTGATTTAAGACCACGTATTTAATTAATAATTCAAAATTTGAATGTTAATATTTTGAAAAGATATTTATATTATATTGATTTCTAAATATATAATTATTAAAGGAAGGATGGTTAAGGGACAGCGGTTTATTTGCAGGATAATCTGCACAACTTCGGTAGAAATCCAGACAAGGAGGTTGGAGCGCATATAGGGAAACTGAGCGCGACAGAGCCGACGTTGCCCGCGAGGTCGAGCGTCCAGGACGTGTACGGTAGTGGTGTGCAGCACATTCTCGCAGATAATGGATACGGCAACGACGAGCCCCCACGATTGCGAAGGCAAGCCTCGAACTCCAGCTTGGACAACGTTGCTCTCAAGCAGATTTTACATTCCAGTGAGAACGATAACTCTGAAGGGGACACGGCCAAGCTAGCGAGCTTCGCGAACTTGAATAGGCAAAGCTCGGAGAAAGCGATCAATCTGACCTACACGGAGCAGGAGCGCGAGGATAACACGAGCAAATCGAACCTGTCCAACAAAAAGCACGGCCAGACCAATGGGAATGGGAACGGCGAGAAGAAAACCACGTTCGCCACGCTACCAAACACCACCACGTGGCAGCAGCAGAGCAACCAGCAGTCCCAACAGGTGGAACAGCATTCTGTCGGTACGTATGGATTATTTAACCCCTTTGGGTGCTGGCCGTTTGAACGCTCAGCGTACGCGGCGTGCGGGACTCCTCTAGCCCCGTCTATTAACCATAGTCGCTGAACGCCCGTCAGCGTTCTCCGCACACGCTGCATGCACTGAGCCAGCGCGTATACATACGCGCACATAGCACCCAAAGGGTTAAAGTAGTTCTGTCTCGCGTGAGAGCAACTCTGGATACTGACCTGGCAAATGTAACGTTCCTGCGAGCAGATGAGAACGGTGGAAATACGATTATGGCCTCGCAACTGAATAATATTAGATTGAAGCTGGAGGAGAAACGCCGTCACATAGAGAACGAAAAGAGGCGGATGGAGGTTGTTATGTCGAAACAGCGGCAGAAAGTGGGAAAGGCCGCGTTCTTGCAAGCCGTCACGAAGGTAAAACGCGTGATTTCCATTTAAAATTCACGATCTCTCCCATATCGAACAACATTAACGACTTTCAGCCTGACCATGGCCGCTTTGATGGTTTGTTTCCTTCACGAAGAGATAGGGCGTTGAATGAGTAAAGCGTAAAGCCAAGTCTCTTGAACCTAATGAAATGACAACATTGGTTCTCGGTTTTTCTTTTTGTTTTATTGCAAGTAGAATGGAAAGGTGCATCGAAGTTGTTGAAACGAAACAGAACATTGAATACAGCCATGGGGCACTTGAAATATGTAGCCACGGGTGTTTAGTATAGAGCAATGCATAATTGTAACGTGGAACACTAAACAGTTTCTTTTTCTTCTACGATAACAGTTCGTTTAGATTTACCAAGTGTCCAGTATTTATTCTAGACTTCTGTGTGTTTTCATTCCGTACCTGGCTGTATTACTGTGATTATTTTCAAGTATTGTGCAAGCAGGCTTGCTATAATAATCTTTTATTTCAGGTAAACGCAGCATACTTTTTCCCCCCCAGTATTTATTCGTTTTTGTAACATCTATTCCTATATATATATTATTATTATTAGTTCCTAGAGTAATGAGTTTGCGTGCGTAGTTGCAAGTGCGATATAATATCGACGCCCATCATGGTTAACACAGATAATTTTGATTGCCAGCAATATTGTTGTAACACGTCTTTGTTTTCTCATCTTTCAGCTGTACTCGGTGGTAAGTGCATGCTGGCGAGATAAATCTATATTAACAATAGAATTAGGAACTGATACGTAGGCTGTACAGTTTGTATAATAAAATAGGCTATTAATTATTTGAATGCCATTCTCGTTTTTCTGCTTTATACGTTTCTCATATATACAGTCTCTAAATGAATATAAGTGTGAATGTACATTTAAAAAAAAAGGTGTGAAATTTACATTAATCTGGTGACGGCATGCATGCTTGACGTTAATTTATAACAGGGTTGGGCATTAACTAAAAAAAAACAATTACTTAAATAACGAATAGAATAAAAGTTACTTTAACTTCAGATTATTCGACGAATAAAGTTAATTTTATTATTCCTCGAGGGTTTCAACTGCAGCGTCGAATAAAGTTTTCAACTTTAACTTTATCCGACACATGACGAATAATTTTTATTATTTTTTTTTAAATAAAAATTTTGTCCATCTCTGGTTTATAGTAACTTTTTACTGAGAAAGTTACATTTAAAGTTACTTATTTTCACTATTCACTAGTAATAATAATTAGAAAGAATTAAACACGATTTAAACTTAGACGAGATGAGAACTATAATAGATTTAATTCATAACAGTGCAAGTATTTTAGTCTGCTGAGACTGGAGGATGTCGCACAACTTTACTTTAGCCAAAGTTCTCGTGCACCACCAGATTTCTTATTTCACACACTTCAACGGAGATATAAGATTGTGCAATAGAGCAAGAAGCCATTAGCAATAAAGTAGCCGCAAGTTGAATTGGCTTTGGCATTTACCGCTTGAATGTAACGTATAACTTGGCTGCGGAGACACAATCCGACCATGGTGTGGTGGTTGGTGACATATTGGCCCCGGCATATGCGGACTCCGAGTACTTAACAAGGCACGGTGCTTGGGCTGGTTGCAGGGTAAGGTTAAATCTCCCTCTTCATCAACGTCCGGGGGGGACAGTCCGGCCGAAATTGGTCCCCCCACTCCTGTTACCTCCGGATCTTCGGGGGAGACCCCGACAAGCGTTTCCGAGACGACCCCCGTACCCCAACAACCCTCACAAGAAAAACCACAGAGACCCTTCTCGCTCAAGGTACGATATATCATAAAACAGCGCTCCCATATTTCACCGATTTGAGGAGGACCCGCTGAACTTAATTCGCTGACTTGTCTCTAGCCGGTTTACATGCTTACGTTTGGCTTCCAGACATTTTAATTTCCTTTCGTACCTCTCTTGTTCATAAGCATAATTAAAGAGCAGGTCTTAAACACTTATTTTAAACGATTAATACATGAGATTACTACCGAAGCAATGACAATATACGCTATAATATGCTGCAAGCAACATAGAAGATGCGCTTTGTATAATTTCTTATTAGTGGACAGTCTCGATCGAGTTTCTAACAGCGAATGACTATCCCGCTTGTTATCGCTTACACTTAGCCATAGAGGAAAACGAAACGGCCCCGATGCGTTCTGTGGTCTCCGAGAGACGTTCTACTTCCGTTCGGATGCAAATTTGTAAAAATTATCCTCCTCGGAATGCATGGTACGGTACTAAACACTCCCTGGGCAAGACTAGAGATGTGTATTAAATTTTCTTTACGACTGTTTGCGGTGGTGGCTCCTTTACTCTTGTGTTTCTAAACACGCTCTGGCACAAAACATTAACAACGAGTGTTAATCCTGTTTTTCAATACGCATATACTGTATGTGTGAATAATTTGAGATGGGCCGATTCAATGGTTGTACATATGTACATTTTTACGTGTGTAGTTAACTGTAGCCATTGGTCTGTGTTGATTGTAATCTTGCCTGTCACTTCAATTGAAACGCACTCGAAATGGCAATATTTATATTAAATGAATCTGAATACAATATCTATGGATTACCTAGCATAGAGGATCTTAAAATGGGATGAAATCTTCTATTTCTCACGGACATTAAACTTCTTTTTGTATGTAGTTGTACATCTGCAGTTCGGATACGTACTTTTACTATAGATATTTACATACTCGCAAAATATATAATAATATAAGAAATTAGAAGTGTCTTCCACTATTAATTATTAACACCTTGAAGATGGTGTATCGTAGGGGGCCCAGTGGGAGTCACGTTTGTTCATTCTCGTAAAAAGTAAAGAGCAATACTTTTAAACACTTTTAAAGAGCAAATAATAATTTAGCGTGCACACTAGAAATATTCATCTTTATGGTTCTTCCTATACGAATATTAATAACTTGCAAAGGAAGCTTGAATAGTGAGAAAGGCGCTATCATGAATGTGTTAATAGCTGGAATGGATGTCGTATAAAAACATGAACAATTACAGCTACCTGTGGATGTACATTACGCGAATGACATTAGAAAATGTTCTGTGTACAGTTTGTAAATAATTCTTCCATGCTTATACTGATGACTAGGAAATTAGCGAGGACGTTCGGGACGTTGAGCATAAATGGTTGGAGCATGACGGTAATGCACCGTTTATTGAAACAAGGCGTACCCCAGACATTGAGAACATGGACCTCGAGCAGTATCATCAGTCTATATCACAGTCAGTATTCACGTTCATCACACGAACGGTTTTACGGTCATCCGACATCTAGACTCTGTTGAACGGACACATCTTTTCACAGAATGAATTCCAGCCTTAGTGAAATACAAGCCGACATACAACGCTTGGCGAACCAGCAGAATCAGATACAGCAGCAGCATTTAATGACGCACCACCAACAACAAATGCAGCAGCAATTGCACCAGTTGCAGAGCCTCAGCCAGCAACATATGCAAGTACGTGTCGTGTGCTCCTCTTTGGGCACCGTGTGCTTTTGTATACATTTCACTACCCTGCGATAACTAGTGTATTGTCTAAATTGTTTAGAACTATGGGATCGCGCCTATAAATCCGTTACCATCGAAACTACAGGATTCTCAGCAGTCGCAGTTTTATTTACACGATCAACCACAATTGCAGAGGCGAATGTGGGGTCAACCGCCTCCTACGCAAAGTTTAGCAAATGAAATGGCCGCGGTTGGCTACCAGCAAGCAATTGATCCACGATATGGTTCTCAGTCAGCAGGTACGAGTAGGTTCCTTTGTTAACTGTAGCTTAATGCATGTAGTGTCTGGTGTTTTGATACAAATATTCCAAGCTCCGGGAAGTATATTCGCAAATTGCTTGATCTGTAGTTTATCAGCAAGATTTGCGCTTGTACCAAGACACACGGAATTGGGTAACGCATCCACCGCAACAGAAAGGATTCGTTTTACACGACACTACTCAGGAACCGAGGTACCTCAATGGCGGGGATCATAGTCTTTGTAATAATCAAATGAGTCACCCTGGTTCTACATATCCAGCATCTTCATCTATCTTTAATCAAACGCCACCATCTTCTGCTAGTCCTCAACATCGTAATGCTGTAAGTACCTCGCTTTCTTCAATACTTTACATCGTACACTTAACATCAGGAATTAATAAGCGAATGTTTCATTACTGTATATCACGGAGATAACGTTAAACTTTATTTACATATCTCACTATTATTATTCGTTATCGCATAAAAGTTTTGAAATTCTAATTTCTTAAGCTTCTATTTCTATCGACACATTTGAAGCGCATTGGTAACAAATGTAAAAAGAGTAAATATATCGTTACATCCTCAATTTTATTTCGGTTGACGTTGAAATCATGCTCATTCTCAATGATTGCATGCCATTTAGTTTTTTGGTCGCATTGGCGCTAAAAGAATTACTTCATGTATATAAGCAGCGGTCATGGAACGAGTTAGTGATGTAATGTACATTTATAGATGCTCTTAAGACTTAGTATGGCAGACACTGCGCCAACTGAAGTTTCAACGTCCACGCGATTGCACTTGTTACGGAATTATCCTTTCTGTTTTAAAACGTAGTCAACGATTTTAACAATATGCATCTTTTTTATTCGTCCACTATCAGTAATTCGTATAATTATTCATACGAGGTTTGTTTTTTTTTGTGTATAAGTTGACAGCGAGTTGATGGTCGAGTGTGTTATACGTATCGTGTTTACAGTGTCACGTTGTGCTCATTAGAAATATAATTGAATATTATTAAATGAAAAGAATTCGGAATAATTGTTTGATTGGCAAACGATCTTCTCTCGTTATTATTTTCATTGAAGTAAAAATTTCTAAATGTAGGTTCATCGAATAAGTCAGTTAATGAGTGAAAGCCCCGAACCAAAAAGGCCAACTGTACATCACATACCAATGAAATGTGAAAGCCCGACGGAGAAGAGACAAGTGACTGCGTTGCATGCTCCTGTTCCAGCCCCACCAGTCGACGATATGAAGCCTCAGAATATATCGTTCATTGGTAAATACATTCTTCCATTCTCCGTTCAAGAACGTTTCTTTTTTTCCGCAGCGATCATCGCTTCTATGGTTTTGCTGTCATTTTCTGTTCGTTTACTCGGCGATATGTTTTAAAGGGAATGACGATGAGCTTTCGCACGGTATAAGAGGTTTACACATCACGTCTGGCAGCCGTACATATAGAATTCCATCACCAACTAGACCTACGATATCGCGTAATTCATTTCAACCTCATCCATCATTAAGAGAAGCCACGCCATCTCCATCAGGTACTCCGGAGGTTATACCGCTCGACCCAACCGATGCTGGTGAAAAAGGGTTCTACATTTGCTTCGACAATGACGCACCGAAGAAACCAAAGCCGACTCTTAGAGTGAAAAGGACATCCCCCAAGAAGGTAAATGTGGAAACTACAGATCTCCGTTGTTCGTACTTTACTATTAATACAACTGATTGTCTCGTGCTTTTTCTCAGGAGAGGACCGCAGCGTCATACGTCGAAAACGAAGATTTCAGCGTGCGCCCCGAGTCTCCATCCGTCATAGTTGTTGAGAGGCAGAAACAGTTGGAGTCTCAACGGGAATTCGATCGGGAGAAGCAACGTCAAGCGGACGAGAGGGAATTCCATCGGCAAGAAATGAGGGATAAAGAGCTACAAAGGGAAATTGATAGAGAGAAGCAACGGGAGCGGCATGAAGCCAGTGCGGACAGTCGGCAATCTGGAGTCGGTTTAATAATTGGGAATCAACTTGCGAACCCTGATCCAGTGAGTCTGGTGCAGCAGAGCAATATAATGCGTCCGTTCTGTTTTACATTATAACTTTATATTTCTAGAATTCCCTGGATGAAATGGAGCGGAAGAAAGAGCGCATAATGCTGCTGTCGCTGCAAAGAAGGCAGCAGCAAGAGGAAATGAAAGAGAGGAAAGAGGCAGAGGCACAGACGCGTCGGGAGCAGGAGAAATTAAAAGCAGAGGAAAGAGCCCGTAAAAAGGACGAGGAGAGGCAACGAAGGGCAGCTATTTTGGAACAGCATAAAGTGAAGAAGGCGATAGAAGAGGCAGAAAGAGAGGTGTGTGCTCTGTCTAAATTTCCTCGTATCAACTAGACACATTTTATAAAATGTCGTTGCGAATTTAGGGCAAAGTTATCGATAAAGAGCTTCTCAATGCAATAAAGCCAACAAAATTGCGTAACAAGACTGCAACCACCCGGCCGCGGCCCAAGACGATTCACGTGGACGCCGGGGCCGAGTTGGACTCCGGGGCGCTCACGCCTAGTCGCGGGAAGAAGGGCTCCTCTTCCAATCTAAGCACAGGTATGAGAACGAACGGTTCAGTAGTAATGATTGTTGCAATGATCAATGTTTCTTGGAGATTAATCGCACACACGTAAGAGAGATTCAAGTAGGACTCGCGTGGCTTATTCGCGTTTACGACAATTAATATTACACATCTCTCTGTGAGAATATTTCCTCTATGCTACATACCGTCATCTCCAAGATAACAAACACCACTGCTATCGTAACAAGCGTGTCCCTTGGTTATAATACTCTAATAGCGACAGTTTCTAAATGTTGTCATGTAATTTTGCATTTCATTCTGTGCATGGCGAAAGATTCAAAAGTCTAAGAAGTTTGACCCTATTTTATTTTATTTTTTACTTAGTAACGCCGTCTTTTTCCATACTGATTCTTTTTCCGTTTTGGTTGTAATTGTTTTTACAAGATCTCACCCAGTCACAATTCCACAAGCTCCAGATTTTCTCAGCTATGCTAGTTTGTCAGGCGACTGTTCAAAATAGAGGCATTGAATGATAACGCAGCTGATCGATCTGTCATACATACCCAAGACCCATTTCCAATGAACTAGAATAGTGAAGAAAATTCGAGCTGATTGTTTTGCACTAACACACTTACTGTAGCGTCGCTGACCTCCCCGACGATGAGGCGAGACTACTACAGAGGCTCGCAGGACAGTCTCACTGCTGCCCATTTCGATGAACGACGTTCCGGCCCTCTTTATCGGGGCGGCAGTCTCAGGGGTATGCACACCACACACTCTCTGACCTCGCATTTGTATCCGAGACATCACATATATCTATACTTGTTAGCTTTTGCATAAACAAGTATGCATACGAAAGTGCTAAACGAGCAATAAAATTAGGACATTCGATTGTTTCTTCTATGGTTATTAACACGCCGATTGAAAGTTTTTCTTTTCGCTTGTACTTGCTGCTTGACGTGTAACGATAAAGTTTTAAACGATATCGTCACTATACTGTGATAACGTGTCTTGCACATAACGGAAGAGAGTGGAATATAATTCAAGGATACAGGTTGCGAGGTAATGGACAGTAGAAAATAAAATGTCTGATTCTACATGAGAAAATAAGACGAAAGTCGAGAGTAACGAGATTGCGACAAAGGCCTCGTTTTGTAGTTAATAACTAGCTTTACTACTCGGCTTCGCCCGAAATTTAGATTTTGATTTCATAACAAAAAATTTTTTAGTTTTGTTTGTAAAAATAGTCACATTCATCTGGATTAGTCAGGCATAATGAGCTGAGGCACATTTCGTGATCGCAGAGTTTATCGTGCGAAAGCTTTTAGGCGACAGATAAACACACAAACATATAGAAGCTTTCTGCTTTATATATTAAGTTAATCAGCGGCTGTACAGTTGCAGCGTTACTGACCTATCCAACACGTGCCGCTGATCGCCAAGTTGGCGCGCTTCAGACGTTCCTGTCCCGAATTTGGAAGAATTAATAACCAATCTCGCTACTCTTGATTTTCGTCTTATTTTCTCACGTAGAATTTCCTATTTCATTTTCTACTATCTGTTGCCGAACACCCTGTATATTATTACGTAAGATTGAAAGATATTGGGCCACATATCGTGCCTGATTACTCCGTTCAAAATTCTAATTCGTACAGAGCTAGAGATGTTTCGTCAAAGCACTTTTCCTTCGTACGATTCTGCATGCCTGAATTTCTTTTATAATATCTGTCAACTATGTAGTGTAATGTGCGTAGCGACACATATTCGAATTATTAGTAATTAGTATCGTTCTGGAGATGAACTAACTGATTGTAATAGAGGTGTACCCTATTTTAGTATCTTCCGTAGATTCGCCCGACGACGGCAGAGGCTCCTCGCCTTGTCGAAGTATGAATCAACTTGGTCGGCGTGGCTCCTACAAGACATCCAGAGGTGGGTTGATCATAATACGTAGAAAGAATGCCGTATCATGTTCCTTAAACGTTTGGCTTGACGAAAGTAGACTCGTTGCAGGATGTATCACTGGTATGGGCAGCTACGTATGAATCTTACGATGTTGAATATTTCATTAGCCTTGATATTATTCGCCGATATACCCGAGTAAAGGTTACTCGAGGGTATGACCTCTGTTTTATTTTAAGTAGCGCCTTATAGTAGATATCTTTCAGTTGGAACGCAACGTTGTTCTGCACCAACCTGCACCGGCTACCTTGAGTTTTTGATGTTCCTAGCGGACATGGCTCGTAGTTAGACTCTGCCCCCTCCCCCGATGCAATGACGTACGATTGAAGCATCCCCTACTATTAAATCTTTGACCGTACTTAGCGTTCTGGAATGTAACAAGGTAAACATTGCATTATTGCAGATGTGCAGGAGCCTCAGCAACAGGTTAGAGGCAGGCCTAAATACCCGAGTTACCAAAACTTTAAGGGGAGAAAGTCTAATTCCTTGATGAATTTGTGTGGTAAGAAGCACCAGTGACTTGGAATACGTTTATCCCCCTTCTATCGTGCAATCAATATTACGTGTCCCGTACACCGTTCCAATTTTTCGTAGGCTATAGCGTACACACGTAGTCGCATGGTGGCAGAACGGAGCACAGGTGGCAGTGATATACTTACACGCATACACCAAACAGCACATTATTTATACAGCTTCAAAATTCTATCTGCTATTGCGTTTGCGTTTTATACTGCCGTTACTTGGAGAACCGACTGGTTGCACGAGTTTGTGCTACTCTCAGGGGCGGATTTGGAGATTTGGCGTCCATGGGCTAACAAGCGTCTCGTTGCCATGAAATATCATAAAATATTTTAATTTGAAAGGGTCGGGACAAGTTTAAAATTAATTTAATATGTGCAACTCACATGTGACTTATTGCTAATTTGCTGTGTAAAAAAAAGTGAATTGTTTTTAAAGGTGTCTCAAGCTTTTGTGTTTAACCCTTCGTTGACACACCTCTTTTTTCGATCAACTTTAACATACCTGGGTGGCTCACACCCAGAACAATTTTTGAACGACTGCCATTCTCATCTGAAGAATCCAATCGTTATGAAAAAAATCATGGGTCAATTTCATGCTCTGTAGAATGTATTCCAATAGTTTTTTGATTGAAATTTCATCACAGTTCTTGTAAAAAAAATCTAGATTACCATATGTCGAGAAAACACGAAGAAAATCTTCAAAAAAATGTAACTTTTACAAATTTCAATATTAGAAGCTAAAAATCTACAGAGTTATTGTTCAGATATAATATTTTCAGAGAAAAAATAGTTTGTAAGTTGGCTTTGGAAAAAAGGTATTTATTTTGCATATAAAAGGTACAGAGCGTCAAAATCAGCTTATGGGTGGCTCACACCCAGAGTGTCAACGAAGGGTTAACCATTTTTCAATTTCTTTCGCCCCAAAATTTATGCAAATCCGCCTCTGGCTACTCTGTCATGTTTGAATGCCAACGCTTCGCGTACAACTGTATTCCGTTAGACGGTGCTTGCAACAGCAGATGGAGTTTTCGATTTTCATTCACAGGATACCTCATTTGCTGCATTAGATACGATTAAGTTGATGCTTGTTGGGCTTATTGTTGTACAGCACTGGTTCTGGGTACCGATATATTCAGTGTTTTTCAGATTATTGTTGGTGGTTCCAGTTTCCATTTAATAACCTTTCACTCTGACTCACATTTAGGTCCTGTATCATATGGTTATCCTATCACTTACTTTGGATATGTATTTGTTCTGTCATTCCTCTCTGTTTTTATTTCCAGGTATTATGGTAACGGGGCACAGTAAATTCATCTGCGCCGAATGTACGGATTCGTCAAAGAAATTGGATTATTATATCATTAAATGGATGGCACAGTTTGCAAGATGAATTTGCTGTGTCTCATTTGTCCGTCTAAGACCGCAAAACTTATCACTAGCAGTCGTGTATCTCATAAAAATTGAATTCATTTATCGTTCCTGGCCGCGTATCGCAAAGTCTTAGAAGCAATAGAACCCGGTACAGATTGTCGAAGTCGTCCTCGTTTATCAAGGCTCCTGTTGAAATAGCTCCTTAGCTGAACTTAGATTCATGAGAAGCTTTTCCTACGCTCCATAACGAAATAGGCAGCAGATAGAATCAGAAAATCTTTGGACCTTCATGCCCGTGCGATACTTTACATGCGAACATTTTGAATTTTATGTATTGGACGCAAGCTAATGAAGATGGATATTCTTGAAGGTCTCTCGTAAGTCTAACAAGTGACTAATATCTCTCGGTCTTATCAGGAACTAACCGTTAATAATTAATATAAGTTAACTCGTCCGGATATCCTCTTGCTTGGATGGGTAAACGTTACAAGATTCATCGTCCGAGAGTCGTACTCTTGTCCTTTGTCGTGGACGGACACGTATGTTCGAACACTCCTTTTTTTTTTTATTTCTATCTTCATATACTAAGCTTGCGTTCGCAGGTTCGAGTAGTGATCAAGACGGTATGATGTGTCGATACACAGATACGGACAGCGGCCTGGGCAGAGCAACACCACCAAGGAGAGCGCCGAGTCCTGGCATGGGCAGCATGAGGCATCTTCCGTCGCCGTCGGGTCCTGGCTCCTTACCTCCTGGCTTCATGACGAAGAGGAGAGTGTTCGACGATGGCAGCAGCGACATCAGCAGCACGCCAAGCTCAATGATGGACTATAATGGTGGGCGAATACGATTATAGGATACTTGTTGGATAATAGTCTGAGTATTAGGAGTATAGTAGCTGGAAAAGGTATAGCCAGGTCGTAAATTAAATTTCGAGACATATTCCTTTTTAACTTGAATGATAAATCCAGTTTAGGACCGCGTTATACCTCTTCCAGCTCCTATACCCAACTTCCAATGCTTCTTTAGCTTTCAGTAATAAATACAACTTATAATCAGATAGTATAGTACATCGTAGTTTTAGTATTTGTAAAGACGTTTCCTAGCATATTGTTGTTACACACAGGTCCAAGATTGTATAAACAGCCTACGACCAAGTCGAATCGCGGTATTATGTTAAACGCCGTGGAATATTGTGTATTCCCCGGCACGGTGAACAGAGAAGCGAAGAGAAGAGTTTTAGACGAAATCGCGAGATCGGAGAGCAAACACTTCCTGATTTTATTTCGGGATGCTGGCTGCCAATTCCGCGCTCTCTATTCATACTGCCCTGATAGAGAAGAAGTATCGAAGCTGTATGGTACTGGACCGAAGCAAGTTATCGATAAAATGTTCGACAAATTTTTCAAGTGAGTATATCATTTTGTTCTTACCATCGGTACTTAGATATGTGAGAAATATATGAAACAAGTTTCATACGCACTGGTGGCGAATAGAAAGTTATTATTTACTTTACGTCTTATTTACTTCTTACATGATTTTTAAGAACATCGCACATATATGCCTTTTCTTGGGCATTAATTTTTCAATTAATGTATACATAATCATACATTCGGCAAAAAATAGTGCCGAGCGGTATACAATCTCCGTTCGAGTTTAATTTACCACGTATTTATCTGTCCCCAGATACAATTCGGGAGGAAAATGCTTTTCGCAAGTTCATACGAAGCATCTGACTGTAACCATAGATGCCTTTACAATACACAATAGTCTGTGGCAAGGGAAAAAAGTGAATTTGCCGAACAAGAAAGACATGCCTCTCGTCATATAGTTTTACACAAGTGTCACACTTAACATTATGCTACTATGCCCTCTGTTGTTCATAGTTACTATTTTAATACAGGCCCATATTAAATTAATGCAAACGTTGCGTTCTTAGTCAATTTTATAAGGACAAATGATTGATGCTGACACACCGATGGCAGCGTGCGATCCAGTTCGAACGTTTTTCACGATTGCACGCCACGTTGAACGGAGCATTTGTTACCATACGTTTCCTTTTAATTTGTTTACCCTCTCCCACCCCTCGCATTTCTGTTCTTTTCTTTAGTTGGCGTTGGCATCAATCACTGTGTCGTAAGATTACCAATATCTACCATAGGAATGGTTTGCTGTCAGTATCTAATACCTTTGCGGACTAACTCTCGACGTGTAACCGCCTTGTAATCATGTAAGCTGCTGTGTTGTAAATGACAGATGTGACTGATATATATATATATATATATATATATATATATATATATATATATATATAAAAGAGTTATTAATTTTCTTATATTCTTTTCATTTTCGCTAAGAGAGGCAGAGCTTTCATGAACCTCACGAATGTCACGAATTTCGTCTTTACATTGCATAAAATAATTCGCACAGGTTTTTCTCGTTACGCGAAAAATTTAAAAACAAAAAAACCAAAAAGAACTCTTAATTATTATTACACTGTAGTACCATTGTCTTTTACGGATTACTAAACGGCAAAACGGGGGATCATTAATTTGATCGTGCTTCTGACCGAGTCGACGGAGATTCGAATTGTCAACGTGATGTTTGTACGTATTTATTTAATTACATGTGAATGAAAAAGGAAGAAGAGCGTGGAACGCGCTTGCCTTGCATCCAATACTTCATCCTTACCGTTATAAGTTCGATATTTATATTAGATGATTGGAGAAAGCTCTACGTTGTGTCGTCCGATATTCATTTAAACGTCGTACCATTGTAAAATCGTGTTCGCCGGTCGAATTAATGGTTCCCCCTTACGCATGAGATTCGCCACTGTTGACAGTCGCGGCCGACGTACATAGTTGTAATTCGTTTCTCGAAAAAGTGTATGAGCCAGCTCACGGACAAAAGTGGATTTGTAAATAAATAATATGTTGTTTCTGATTAGTAAAAATGGAAGAAAATACCAAATCAGCCTTAAGATCAATCCGGATGTCATCAATGTTTGCGCGAGGATGTTTCCTTTTCTCTGTGCGGCGTGGGCACGCGTGAGAATTTATAAACGCCTGCATTGGTTTGAATTTCGAAGCGAGTTTTGTGGAGTGTGCGTCGATGTAACGATAGATTTAACGAGGATTTGAGGAGATAGAGCGGGACCGTACCAAACAGTACCAAGCGTTAAATTTGTTCTTCGAGAAAGTGGGTCACCGAAATTGGTAACCGATAGGTGTTGTCAGATTGTGAGAACAGCTGCGAACCAACCTGAGATTCTCAATCGAACTTCTCTTTCTCTCGCGTGCATTCAACACTTGCCTCCGTTCTTTCACGATAATACGAAACAGTTTAAAGTCCTGTACCGATTACAGCGCTGTAAGGGGAAAGCAGAGGATGGTTGTTACAGAATTACCGAGCACGACGGAGTTTCGTTTGCGCGCGAATATTTCTGTTTAAATACGATATTTATTCGAGTACCCTAGGCCTAAATGTGTTTTTAATCCATTGTCTGCGTTCCTCCCGATTCAGAGGTCTTCTGAACTGTCTGCTAGTGATTTATTTATAACGTTCTTAATGTATTGGAAAATTTTACCGAAGTGGACTAAAGTCTAAACCCGTTTAATAAGTTGCGTAGCCTCCTTTCAAACGAGCGTCGTCGACAGTATATGGATTTTTTTGAAACGGTGATCGTTCTTTTTTTTTAGCATGGTTCTCTTATTTCCTAGTGGAACGTGTCAGTCCAATTTCAAGCGAATGAGGTACGCGGTCCTTATTGTACATGATGAATAATTAGCATAATAATATAACAGAAGAACTATTTATTGTGCCATAAATTTAATATGTCCGCCTTTCGTGTGGGACTGGCACTGACCTTCCATCTTGGCGATTCGTTTTCTTTTTTGTTTTGTTTTTTTTTTAACGGGTATGCAATTCATTTGTCGTAATACGCCGATATGACGAGTGGATAGAGATAGATAGAGGTAAAAAGAATACATTTTGTACAGAAATATGGAGAGTCTATCCAGTAATTTCGGTTTCGTTCGTTTGCCGCTTAAGTTATATTAGCGTATTTTGTATGTGTACTTTAGCTTGACGGGCATGTGCATGGAATTTCGATGGACGTTTAAAAATAATAGAGGGAGACGGAATAAGGAGCGGAGTTCGGCTTTAACAATAGACCCCCTGTATTCTGCAATGGCATGACACGTACATACACACAACACGACCGTATTGATTATTATTAAGTAATTACGCAACATATCGAATCTCATGTTCTTCACGATTTAATCGCGGAAAATATATTTTTAATTCGCAACGACAAACTTGGTTCAATCGTCCCGATTATTTTAAGGGGCCTCGCCGAGGCGGACTCTCGCGTATGCGGGACTCGAGGAAGGATAAGGGAAAGGAAGAATTTAAGGAATCCGTCGATTATAGTATCCAAAGAAATTCGTTATTCTATTCTCGTCTATTGTAAATGAATAGAGAAATTTTTGCAAAGCTTCAGACTCTGAAACAGTCCGACCTGACAATATAGTAAACGCGAGCTAAACGCCATGAGACGACGATGATTATGGTGAATTGTACGAGAGGCGAGAGTTACGGCCGTTTTACCGTAGCGATCGCGAACGAACAGCGAACGAAGAAATTATAATAACGATGTAGTCACTAATCTTTAAGTATATGAAGAGGAGCGTGTCGATTTTGGGGAGAAAAGAGGTGGACGGCACGGAGCAACAGGAACGGTTAAGAAAATATTGAGGAAAAGGGAGGGGGGGATGATGTAACTCGTAGCTGGTGATGATTGCTTGTGCTTGATATTTATATTTTTCGAAGCAGAGAAAATATTATTAGTGAGCTGTTGGTAACCGGCGTGATACATAACGAAACGAACAAAAAAAAAAGAAACTAAGCAAACAATAACAGAGAGATACGAATGAGATATAATCGCGCTTACTAATAATAAACGATTTACCTTTTATGTAATAATCCTTCATTTTTTATTAATTGTCATACGGAAGAAGAAAGAAATGGAATACCGAAACGTTTGTCAGATCACAACCCGTTCAATTTCTCCGCGTCTCTGTAAATATATTATGTTTTTATATACGCATAAATGGAAACGCCCACTCGACGGTATATATTTATTGAGTACGTCAAGTGAATTCTGGGTCATATTTTAACTGTTAACATCCTGCAGCGAATGTCACGAATAAAATTTAATAACCTACTTTGCAATAGACTTTCATTCTTCAGCGAACGATAATATTATATAATTATATATTTATAATATGTGGAACTAAGTGTGTCGTCTTCGTCTAATTTGATTGGCTGTAATGATAAATGTATATAACTTTTGGAGTACAGAAAGAGGGTAAATTAGATGACCATACTTTCTCATTGTTATATATTTTATACACAATAGCGGAGGCGTCATTGTTAATTTTTCCTGCGTATGTATAATATATTACAATTCAACGAATAAGAAAAATACTAGACATAAATATTAAAATATCCTTGTGACGAACATTTCTCCCTACAACTTAACTCGTTAAGGACACTTTACAGGGCGCTAGATAAATGACTTTCTCGTTCTTAAATACTAGACTCGATACCTTACTACCGCTACAAAAGTACAAAATAATTTCAATTTCGTTTGTCCTTTCTTACCTTCTCTTTTCCGTTCTCGTCTTTACACGCGGCTCCGATCGAAGTCGCTGTTGCGCTTACATTAACGATAATAAATAGCTTTAAATACTGATGTACAATGTTCCGTAACTTATAAGTGAGTTTATAATTAAACTATATGGCAGTGACCTTGCTACTTACATTGTATGTCGTGGCATTTGCTTTTTCATATCGGGTTCACGATATAGAAATCGACGGCGAGTTTCTGCGATAATTTCTTGAACATTTAACGACCGTCTCTCAAACTATATTTTGCAAGATTACTAGGATACATTCGTCCGTGGAAATTACTCTAACGATGAACAACCACTCGCGCCTTTACTGCGCGTCGCGTTAGGTTTTAACGATATGTATCAACTTCCGTTAAATTCGTTTGGGCATCCTTTTCGTTCCTTTTCTTTTTATAATCGCACTTCAACTCCTCATGATCCTTTGTTTCAAATTTGTACTGTGTCGTAAGTCGTAGTATTTATAAGACTGCAGAGATATGTCTTCGAAGTATCTTCATAAATATTATTATTATTAAAGTACCTATTGGAATGGCAGTATGAAGAGCACTGAATTGCTTTTTACCTTACGTTATTGCTTCGCATGATGTTTAATAATTCCCACACTCTCCGACACGACGAATCGCTGTGATGATGAAGGAAGTCGAGTCATTGCAAGTCAATTCGCGATAGTAAAACAATATACATAAATACACTAGCAATCGCTTGATTCTTGTGTTCGAAGTGAATGTTTAAATTAATTCATTACCCTCACAGTATACTAACGTTCCAAAGGATTATCGAAATTTGTCAAATTAAACCTTGTACACATCTCCATGTACTTGTTACAATCGTTTTCATAGTTGAATAAGAATCTATCTTGAGAGATTTCAGGAGGATAAAGATAATTAAAAGCGTATGGGTTTTTGTATGTACAAATTAGTCGTATCATGCGTTCGTAGCGTTTCCTCTTTACAAAACTGTCACTAGTGATGAAAGTATATAAATATCGTTATGAAACAGGTTGGAGGAAACTATATAGAATTGAAAGTGAATCGCTGGCAAAGATTGCAAGGGTACGTTGTTACGAGAACGACTTGGCACCATAAAGAAGCAGATTTGAGAAACATAGACGTAAGCTTCACACGTTCGCATGTTAGCATCTTTTGGCTTGGTTTAGTCTTATGTCTTAACGATTACAGATTTCCCATCACGATATGGCACTTGATCCCAGCGTGCGATTGCATTGAAATACAGTCCGTCGAAACGTTTCAAGCATTGTGCATCGTTTGAACAGTCTTTGGAACTAAATTGAACGACTCGGAGGAGTTCACGTGTTGTACTGATCATTGTACTGGGCAGGAGCTTAAGTGGATATTATGCAACTCGTCCATGTCCGTCCAATCGCGCCTCTCACCACCTATCATCACGTTCCTTATGCATCCATTGAAGTGATCCCTAGTTATTAGCGTTCCTTTTGGAGCAGAGGCTGCAAAATAATAATAAATTCATGTATACGAAAGCAGAATTGAATAAAAAAAAAAAAAGAAGGATCTCTTCCCTATATTGTATCTCACTGCTTTTAAATCTTGTAAGTCGGTTAAGAAAATTGTAGCGCGTACTACCATAGTTCTTACTATTCATGTGTAACGATGATACAGAAAATGTTTGGCAACAGGTAGTGGAAAATGGAATAGGTGATTCTATGTGATTTTTTCCACTACCTATTATGAAACACCCTGTATACGTTTTAGCCAAATGTGTGAAGATAGACAGTGGCGGATTTAACAGGGGCCGCCTGGGCCCCTGTCCAGAAGGCCCCCCAGGCCCCCAATTCCAAAAAAATTTATCATTAAGTATAGGTATCCAAATACTACATTTTTTTCGTACTACATTACACTTGCATGGCCGTCTGTAGTACAGGCCGGAACATGAATTTGGCAACGCTGTCATCAGTCCTATTTGAATTTTTCTGAAGCCTTTCGCGCGTTATCCCAGATAGCACACGACGTCTATAAGCCGTTCTTAAGACGTCTTCAGACGTCTTGAAAATCTATAAGCCGTTCTTAAGACGTCTTGAAAGTCTAAAAGACGTCTTAAAGAGGCTTATAGACGTCGTGTGCTATCTGGGTATGTTACGGCCGTCTCTGGTACTGGTCGGAACATAGTCATCGGACTGATGGTTGTTCAAAATGCGGTGTTGCAACATCGTAGTGTCCGGCCTGTACTACAGACGGCCATGACACTTGGCTCGTTTTTAATAAACTACCTCTTCATTTTCTCGAAAAAATGGGCCCCTCAGAACTTTTGCCACCTGGGCCTTTTTTCTTAAATCCGCCACTGAAGATAGATAAACGATGCTGAGTGCTTTCTTTTTACCTGGCAGACCACCAATGTACAGAGGTCCAGAGACTGTAGAATCCATTATGTGGTAATTGGCATTGACTGGAAGGCCGTATTTTTGGTCCATCTCGTCAACTTTCAGTGCCAACTCCTCCTCATTGTACACCGCTTGGATTCTGTGCCATCGGTTGTCGCAAATCGTGTATGGACTAGTGAAACGTTGCTCCACGTACAGGGGATTGTTGTCCCCCAGGTCCCCTGACATGATCACCTTGCCATTATTCAGCTCCAGCGATAACGAGGGTGAATTGCCAGGTGCTGTTATCGAAAGTAAGACACCTGACAATTCTGACGTTCTAAATTCCAGCTGGAGCTCCAGTACGGCGCCTAACTCGAAGTTTCTTTCTGGGGAAAGAACAAATTTCTCACTTCCGTTAAAATGGTTATTTAAGATAGATTCCGAGTCCTCCCTCTCCCAAACGATTCCTTTGGAAGTTCAAGTAAAATGACTAGTTGACAGAGTTGTTGAGTCTGACGAGATGATATAAAGTAGGGGTGGTTCGAAGATAATTTTTAAGTTTGCAAGTTGTAAGTTGTAAAATTCGAATGTTTGTAAGGCTTGAAACTCTCGAAACTTGAAATGCTGATTCTGTTTTGTAAGTGAAGTATCTGGTTTTAGAACTGAGATCAACAGAATTTTTGCATAAATCTCTATACCAACAGAAATATAACAATATAAAAATTCTCGAAGCACGCTGCGAACGATTCCTTCTTCATTCATTTTGTACTTTTCCGTGTTTAAAGTGTAGATTTTCGAATTCTCGAAACTCGAAACTTTCTTGGGTTTCGAGGGGTTTCGACGCATCGAGAAGCCCACCCCTAATATAAAGTTTCCAACTTACTGTATATGGCGTATGCTTCATCTTGGAAATAAGCTCCGCTTTCGACGTTCGGGAAGCATTGGCCCACTTGGTAAGCCCGGCTCGTGGAACCCACCATATCGTACACGTTCCCGTTCACCCTCAACCCCCTGATGCACCCCTTTAATGTCTCCAATTTAACCACAACTTGTTCTGGTATAGGTGTGCCGCTCTCAGGAAGGCCCCCGATGTACATCATGGAGGCCAGCCCAATTTTCCGGGGCACTTTAATCGTGCGTGGCGTCTGGGTGTCCACCAGCAGTGTCAACTTCCTTTCGTCGTGACTGATCACGACATGGTGCCAGTTGCCGTCGTTAAATGGCGTCTTGAACAGGATCTCTTTCTTTTGCTTGCTCTTCACCAGAAGAAGAAGCTGTCCATCCCGTATGACCACCATGAGGTAATTCTTCGGTCTGAGGCCCTGCAACACGGAACAAAAGACTACAGATTTGTGCTTCAAATATTTCAATCGTTACGCGATTGAAGAGTCCTTGTAGAAAGCACTGTAAGTGCCAAAATTGAAGAGAAAAGAATTGATTTTTGGTACTTGCAGTATTTTCTACAGACTCTTCAATTTCTATGCCAATTTTAGAATGCCAGAAAACTATTTGTTTGCATTGTATGCACATACCGGAGTAATAAACAGCAGGCCGTTTGGATAATACGTCCTGAAGTCAAATTCTATCGCGTATTTCTTCTCCCAGAATTTTTTAAAATTCAGATAAAGCTGCGTGTGGCTGTTTGGCTTGTCGCCGAACTTCAAAGCGCCCGGTTCCAAGGAGTAGTATGGTACTTTCTGACATCCTTCCGGTTGGGTGGACATCCCCCTTGATAACGACGCTGACGCTGTATAAGTCGGAGGATCTTTTCCCATGCTTGGCCCAGGACGACCAATCAGCGCGTGATCGAAAGTGACAACATCGTCGAATCGGATGATCCTAAACAGAGGAGATCCTCTTGATTATTAATATCCATTTATGAAAGGCAGAAATGTTAACAAAGTTACTAAAGATATTATTTACTGAACTTACTCGTCGTTAAATATCGCGTCTTTGATTGCCCCGTATAACGGAGTGGACGTAGCAACCATTTTGGTATTGTTAATGAGCACTGGCAAGCTTCCGAAGAACAATCCCCCGCTTGCTTCGGGAGCTCTGATAGCCGCGCTAGTTGGCAATCTTCCTGTGCTCTGATAAGCGTCGTCTATCCGCAACTCGACGTCCTTTCTTCTTTTAATAATCGTTACCGAGTGGTACCTCCCGTCGTTAAAGGTGTCGTTCGATTGTAAAACGAGCTCCCCTCTTCCAGCATTTAAGCGCGCTTGCACTTGCCCATTAATTATGCACACTGAGTAATAATTGTCTCTCTGAAAGCACGAAGAGAATGAAGTTACAAGCTGGAAATATGAATTTTAGGTTCCGCTTGATTTTCTGTATTTTATTTCTTATGATTGTTAAAACAATCGCAATCTGGTAATGTCTCACGTACATTTGATTCTTCATTCCCGTGACGTATGTTATTCATCCGCTCCTCTTGCCCCTCGAATGTTGAAAGAAGAAGCATTGCTGTCTCCTGCATTGTTCTGAAGGAGAAGCTCACCACGGAGTTTATTTTCCGCAGGGTGTACCCTGTGTGCTCCAGGTACCCGTCGCCGTAGAATCCTACTATCCTTAATGGCTGTTTTGGGGGAAGATTCATACGCATCAGTTTCTATCTTTGCATCAAGTTGGAAATAGGTGTTGCGTAACTGAGAATCTTGTGGGATAATATAGGATATTTTATTGGAGGGCTTGATTGTTTCGAGTTATTAGATATTATGACCCTCAATGTTTATAATTATAATCCACTTTTTGACCAGGGAAATGGGTATGTAAAGTGACCATTATAGCAAGGTCATAGTGAACAAAGAATAATACATATATGTAAGTATGTAGCATGAAACATATTTCTTTTCGATTGTTCTCATACAGTGGTTCTGTACTAGTTAAGACGGGCAAGTAGTAATGCACAGTATATGGTCAGGCGTGCATCAGTAGCTACGCTGTTAGCACGTTGTGCTATGAACATACTAGCTTTACTACTCGGCTCCGCCCAAAAGAGTGACCCAAAAATGAGGCCTTTTTTAGCCTCTTTTTGGTCCCACGATTTTGGAACTGAAGTTTGTGCCAAATGATACCTTATGATGAGACATCAATCACAATCAATTTTCAAGTTGAGGTGACAATTAGTTTCTGAGATATGGGAGGTCAAAGAAGTGAAAATTTGTTAACGCGTTAGACCATACGCTTCGATGTACGAACTTCGATTCTAGTCCGATAACTTAAACACTTATTTCCAGGGGGTTTGCTGACTGCTAACAACGAATTTGAACTTAGATTTTCAAAATTCACAAATAAAAATCAAAATCAAGAAATATAAATGTCTGTGTAGTGGGTGCTTTTTTAAATATATCGTCCATCATGTTGAATCGACCATTGTGAATTTTGAAAATCTAAGTTCAAATTCGTTGTTAGCAGTCAGCAAAACTCACACTGGCCGAT
The DNA here is from genome assembly GCA_029448645.1 of Andrena camellia. Taxonomy (NCBI): domain Eukaryota; kingdom Metazoa; phylum Arthropoda; class Insecta; order Hymenoptera; family Andrenidae; genus Andrena; species Andrena camellia. Next base: position 16,045,093 of record CM055679.1, on the reverse strand, counting down.
TCAATATGGTGGACGATATATTAAAAAAAGCACCCACTACAGTAATCCCCCGTTATGAGTCCGACGAACGGGGCTGGCGGCGGACTCATAGTGGCTTGCGGACATGATTCTCTCTTTCGTACCCGATGGCAACTTTGTGTCTGACTCTTTCGTTTCCTCTCGCTCGTTGTTCGGTTCTCTCACTCTTGTCCGCAGGCTTCCAAGAAATGGTGGGCATAGTCGCCGGACTGTCAACGGGAGGAAAAAACGGACTCATAACGGGGAATTACTGTACACAGTCCTTTATTTTTCCTGATTTTTTTTTCGTGAATTTTGAAAATCTAAGTTCAAATTCGTTGTTAGCAGTCAGCAAAACTCCTGGAAATAATTGTTTAAAATATCAGACTGACATAAAAGTCCGTACATCGAAGCGTATGGGCTAACGCGTTAACGAATTTTCACGTCTTTGACCTCCCATATTTCAGAAACTAATCGTCACCTCAACTTGAAAATTTCGTGTGATTGATGTCTCATCATAAGGTATCGTTTCGCATAAAATTCAGTTCCAAAATCGTGGGACCAAAAAGAGGCTATTTCTTGGGTCACTCTTTAGATTCCGATTTTATAAAAATTTTTTTTATTTATTTATTTTTTGCGAAAATAGTCACATTCATCTGAATTAGCTAGGCAAAATGAGCTGGGACACATTGCGTAACCCTAGAGTTTACCGTTCGAAAGTTTTTAGGCGACAGACAAACACACAAACACTTTCGGCTTTATATATTAAGATGTAGGTACCACATACTTAGTAAATAGAGAATACTAATATTGAACCTAATATTGGAAAGTTATTATTTCGAAAATAGAAATTAAGCACTTCTCAATTTATTAATCTCTATTTTCTTATTATGAATTTAGTACGACTGTGGATGGGTGCCTTATTCGCGAAATCGATGCTGTCGTACTTGTAAAACAGGAAATAAATTTACAGTGACCTACATTTCTACACTTACAAAAATAATTGAATCGTTATCCAAAATTTATATTTGATTCTACTGTCTACAATTCCTTGTTACTACCTTTATGGTACTTCTCACAATTAAAATATATGTTACTCTTAATTTACTTACCTTACTTCCACAAGTGGGCTCAACGCCATAATACTGTTCTGCCATTGGATCGTAGCCCTCCTGGATGACGATATTGGACATGCAGCCGAGGAAAGAGACCTGAGAGGGCAACATTAACTCCTCCGCGCGGAAACTCGGTGGTACGCCTCCTATATAATATTTAGCCTGCGCAAAATCAGGAATGTCTTCTTTTTTCGGCTGAGGCGTAGGTGCTCCGATCCTTTTGTCCGCCTCCCCTCCGACGCTCAAGCTGCACTTCTCGATGTTCTTGCGTAGCAGGTACTGTCTAAACGCGTCCACTTTGGTCCAGTTCCCTGTATTGTACTTGTGCTTCGAGGACATCTCCATGCTGACGTTGCCGCCGTAACCAACGTGCAGGATCACTTTTCCCTCCCGCAGGAATATTATGATATGCTGGTTCTATTATAAACGACAAATAAAAAATCAATTGTACTCGACGGGCACATGAATGTCCTATTAATTTATTACGAATTAGATTTTAAATTTTAAAAGAAATAATACTTCGGACTCCATGGGTTCATTTTTGAGAAAATACTTCAAATAATGGAGAAGCAATGAAAGAAAAATATTTCTATTAAGATTGATATCTACTGCAAATCTTTATCCACAATTGAAGCGTTAGAAAATTGTAAATATTAAACATTCCCTTATTATTATTAGTGAATGAAATACTAAAATGTGTTTAAGGGTTGGGACCACTCAAACTAAATAAGACAGTCGGAAATAAATGATGACTAAAGTGTTCATACGTTCTTTGGGTTAATAGCCAGAAACAGCAAAGCATTCTCATCGTAAGTCCTGAAGTTAATCGACACTCCGAATGTGTATTTGTTGTACGGTCCTGAAGAAACTCTCTTCCTGACCGCGTAGCCTTCTCCATTGAAGCTGTAAGCGATGTCGTCCCTGGCATCTTCCACCCTGCAATGTTAAAAAAAAAGTACATACTATGAAATAAATTTGTCTTAAACAGTGCCTTTCTGGGTTGATTCAAAATTGAAGCGAATAAGGAATACGTAAAAGGGAACCGAAGGGAGCAGCAAAAGACTTGGAATCAAGAAACATATCAAAGTACTATGTACATAATATTATGTATTCAAAAAGATAGTTTTAGCACTGACTTTTGCATTAAGTTTAGAATCTTTGTGGAATTTAAAGAAGAAATATATTTTTTTGAGGAACTTCGTTTGAATCTTGAATGTTAAACGTCACGATAGTTTTGCAAAGACAGTAGACCATGATAGTAGTGTTATCACGGGTCACTATTTTATCTTCATAAATTTCTAAGCAAAATTTATAGACTTCTTATAATTACCCTTCGACGCACGCCCTGCAAGCCATGTCCGGCGCAGTGGTGATGAAATTCCAAAGCCCTATCGGTTTTCCATCCAGGATAATTTGGTGCACGCAGCCAGGAAGCCCATTAGTCGCGTTCAGCTCCGTTCTTCTACGCAGTGACCTAGGTATGCCTCCAATCCAGACACGATCCGACGTCGTGATGTCGAAACGTCCATATTCCGAGTCTGTTGAGTTCATAACAGGTGGGTAGCCACCAGACATCGACGACTGTTTGCGCACATACAGTTTACCTACATGGCGGACTCTGCAATGAGATCATCAACGTCCCGCTCTATATAATCTAATTGTGTCAATCCTGCTTTGTTCTACGACGCAGAACTTCGTACAATATTGGACGTAAAATGTTTCTGTTTAAACATATCGAGTGATTACGAAAGCTGTACCTTTCAGCTTCAACACGGTACCAGGATCTATCGTCTTGAAGATCACCGCCCTCGATCACTTGGGGGTGAATAAGGATTGCTGTGCCACCGCCAACGTTCCATACGAATCGCACTCTCTTGTCGATGATCTCCAAAGCAATGAAGTCATCCTGTGTGAAAGAAATGAATTATGTACCGTCCACCTGTATGTATACTTTATTCTACAATGTTAAATTAGGTTTGTGTCGCTGAGGCTTTGACAGCACATGGGATATTTTAGAATTCTTAGATTGGCAACTAGGGCTGTTACGAATAATTCGAATATTCGAATACCAGTAGAATTCGAATTTGAGATTCAAATAATTCGAATATTCGAATATTATTCGAATAAATTATTCGTATTCTAAATTGCTCGAATTATTCGAACACTTCTTCTATTCAAATATTTACAGCTCTATAATAAGTCCACTAGGGTGGTCCTTATATGTATGGTAAAAAATCAAAGTTTTTAAAATTTTCTTCCGACCCTCTCAGAAGCTTCCAAATAGTTTAAAAGAATTTCGTCTAAAATTTTGTTAAAATATATTAAGGATTAAAGGTCGCTCAATGGCACTGAAATATGACTATTTTGGTATAAATTGATAGAAACTTTTGCAATAAGAACAAAATAATTTTATTAACTTTTAAGTGGGAGTATAACATTAAAATTCGGGCACACATCGCATAGACGAAACGGGTTTATAACGAGTGTGTACTGTATTGTGTTGTGGCATAAGGCTTTATATGCACATTTAAATTTCTCTCATCAGCAGCTCTCGAATCAGATGCAGACGCAAACTTTGACGTACATTCTATTCAGGTTGTTAAACGCATAGATAAAAGCATGATTTCGAATTCTGATATATAAATATGGGCCCCGTTTCATTAAAATTGACAAGTGACAATTATAGAGCGTCGCAGTTGCCAAACTTGTGGTACATGCGAAATATAAAGTCCTTGAGCGACCTTTATATTTCAAAATATACAAATAAAAAACACGAAGATATTTTTTTGTCGAATAGAAGATTTTACGAGGGTCAGACAATACAAATTTTAAAGTTGAAAAATAAGGACCACCCTAAAGTCCACCCATCTGAGTGCTGATTTAATGATGCTGATGGGTTGAGAATCTTCCCATGGTAAAGTCACTCAATGCTACAATTGTAAAAGACACTTCACCTTGCACACTTACGTTTATACTACTGGGTAGATAAAACAAGGCACCCTCTTTGCGCCCTTTCGGTAACGAAAACGTCATGACGATCGTGTTCGTGGATGTTGGTTGTAACGTGGACGGTCTATAAGATCGGATGCACTGCTTCCCTTCGGCTGACTTCAAAGAAACGCGGATCTGAGGAGCACACCAAAAAGCCAACTTCACTTCAGATTCCGTTTAACATTTTCCAAACTACTTTTCATAGCGTTTTTAGCTTTAACTCTCTCAGCGTTGAGATTCAAACGCTCAGCGTACTCCGTGTGCGGGAATGCTCCAATCTTATTTATCAAGCATACTCGCTGAACGCCCGTGGGGGCGTTCCCCGCACAACTGTCTGCACTGACCAAACGCGTATGTGGCTCCATAGCGTTGAAAGAGTTAAGAAAGCTGGAGGATTGAGAGAAAACATTGCCATTACCCCGTCTGCGGTGTTTCTGGCCTCAGCGATCTTGTCTTTGAGATTCTGCAACTTTAAAGCCAAAGTGTCGTTCCATTTGTCAAAGGCGTTCTTTCTTTTCACGGCAGCGGTCGACAAGCTTATCAACTTCGCGTCCGCTTTCTTTATATTACTCAGTGCATCCGTCACTGAAATCATTTCATTTTGTAATAAATAAAATTGATTGTCAAAAGATCTGAGGATATTAAAATACTTACACTTCTCGCTGGCCAGGCTGACTTTCGAGTCACCTTCCCGTTTCAATTCGTTCAATTTTGGTTTTAATTGGTTCTCGATTCCTTCTCTGTAATCATCGATCAGCCTTTGATTGTCCTTCGTGGCATCCAGTACCAGTTCGTTGTCCTCCAACAGGTCCTGAACACTTTCGCGTACTGAGTACAAAACAATAAGATTATATTTAGTGGATTGATCATTTGAATCTCAATTGCACTGTCTATGGGGACATTCCATGCGAACTTGGACAGATTTCGGAGTAAGTTTTCGTAGATTACTGAAATTTCAATATGTTGTATCTTCTGTGATATTTAAACGTATCTCAAAGGATTTTTCAAAATTTTGAAAAATGTTGATTTTACAGTTGTTTGCAGTTAAGTGCTAACTTTTTTTCAATACATTATAGCTATGGAACTAGTAAACGGATGGAGATGAGCTTTACGGCGCTTATAGAGAAGACATTGAAGTTTTAAGAAAAAATTATTTCAGTTGTGAACCATTTTTGTGCAATTATTTTAAACAAATGCAGGTTTTTAACATCGGGCGCGATTTTAAAAATCTGAAAAAAGGAGAATATAGTTCTATCCTTCCCCTTGATGGACAAATTTTCAAAAATATGGACACTTTAAAATTGGCGAAATAAAAATTACTTGAATGTAACGCTGCGTCGAATCACACCGGCTCGACTGGCTGAACCGTGCGGTATTCGCAGCGGCCAAGCGGCTATATCTGCTATTCTTATAGTGTTCTCTAACATGGTAAGTATTTGTAAAAACTGAAGAAGGAAAACTTTTTCTGTTTTTTATACACAACATAATACGGTATCTTAATTTTTGGTGTTCGCAATATTTTCCTTGAAAAGAGGGTGACCTTCAGTTTTTTAAATGGAATGCTATATATTTGATTATCCAATATGAAAGCGACTGTCAAGACAAATTCAACCATATAGTATACTATTACCTTCAAGACTACACATGGTTAGGAATGAAAGAAGAAATTCAATCTACTAGATAGATAGTTCGATATATTTATTTCATTCCTAACCATGTGTGGCCTTGAAGGTCACAGTATACCATATGGTTGAATTTGTCTTGACAGTCATTTTCATATTGGGTAATCAAATATATAGCATACCAGCGGCCGTGGCCGTGATGGAAAACACCGGTTCTCGTTAGATCACCGAAGTTAAGCATCACGGAGCGGTGTACTGGGGAAAGATGGGAGACCACCTTTCTTCCTGTGCGCCTGCTGCTGCTGGGACCCGATGGAGAGAAAGAGGAGGGGAAAAAAATGGGACTATAGTTCGTTGGGCCATATAAGCGACGAATAAGCTTTGAAACGCCATCCTGTGCAAAAACACAGGAAAAAACACTATACATAGATACAAATATATAGCATTCCATTTAAAAAACTGAAGGTCACCCACCCTCTTTTCAAGGAAAATATTGCGAACACCAAAAATTAAGATACCGTATTATGTTGTGTATAAAAACAGTAAAAGTTTTCCTTTTTCAGTTTTTTTCCAAATACATACCATGTTAGAGAACACTGTATAAGAATAGCAGATATAGCCGCTGCGAGTACCGCACGGCTCAGCCAGTCGAGCCAGTGCGATTCGACGCAGCGTTACATTCAAGTAATTTTCATTTCGCCAATTTTAAAGTGTCCATATTTTTGAAAATTTGTCCATCAAGGGGAAGGATAGAACTATATTCTCCTTTTTCAGATTTTTAAAATTGCGCCCGATGATAAAAACCTGCATTTGTTTAAAATAATTGCACAAAAATGGTTCACATTTTTTTTTAAACTGAAATAATTTTTTCTTAAAACTTCAATGTCTTCTCTATGAGCACCGTAAAGCTCATCTCCATCCGTTTACTAGTTCCATAGCTATAATGTATTGAAAAAAAAGTTAGCACTTAACTGCAAACAGCTGTAAAATCGAAATTTTTCAAAATTTTGAAAAATCCTTTGAGGTACGTTTAAATATCACTAAAGACTACAATATATTTAAATTTCAGTAATCTACGAAAATTTACTCCGAAATCTGTCCGAGTTCGCATGGAATGTCCCTATAACTATTCTATCACTAAACACAAACCTGAACACTAAAATTCTTTACTTACACTTCTTGCTATCGTCCTGCAAGTTCTGTAACTTCACGTTAACTTCGTTGTCTCTGATTCCAGTGGCATTCAAAGTATTCTTCAGAACTTTCACGGCTTGCTTCTGAAGGCTCAGCTCGGCGTTTGTCTTCTGAACCACTCTCCCATGCTTCTTGGAGCTGTCCCATTGCTTGGAGGACGCCATGGAGGTGTCTTCCGCGTCGTCCAAGAGCGATTTGGACTTTGGACCGCCAGGAAATATCTATCGAATTGATTTTAATGTTAAACAAATTTCCAAGTTGTCGATGCTGAAGAATATTAACGCCGTTCGTGTACACAGTAAATATTAACAAAGACAAAGAGTATTTCACAAGTTAAGGATGCTAATCGAACGATTGTACAATTTGTCTTCCTTTGAGGACGAAATTTGAAACGACTGACCGACAGCGAAGATGGTCATTTGTTAAGGTGGTCATGATAAATGGGACACTCTATAGAGTAAAGCGTGTTTATTCGCGCATTTCTGCATATAAATGCCTCGACCGGCGTCTACCTACCTTGTGGTACGTGTCTTCGGTAATATCTTTAGCTGCCAGTGCTGTGATGTTCGCCATTGTGATGCTGTCGACGATATTCTTGTACGCTTGACTGGCCTTCAATGGGCTGGCTGCGATGTTTCTTGTCTCGGAGAACAGGCTGCGGGGCAGAAACGTCGAGTTGCAGTTTATCGAGCCATTGATCGTCAACAATACAAAGTGACGGCGTTAACGTTAAATAAAGGGGGGCTGTTCCCCTTATTTCACGTGCCATTTTCTGATTTCAGTTCGACGTGCATTTCAGAGTGCTAGTCTCAAGGGCGTCCGGAGACTTTTTTCCAAAACCGAAAATTAAAAATATTCCCTTTTTTAGTATAAACTTAATAAAGATCAGCTTTGAAAAATAAGCGATTTTTTCTCAAAAGTCAGGCCCCCCCTTCGGACGCCCATGGCTAGTCTTAAGCGAAATGTAAACTATTCAAGTGAATGTTAACAGTTTTAATTTGTTTGCTTTAAGGGATGAGGCCTACCTAGAACGGTCAAAACAACATGCTTCTTTGGGAATTTTTTCTGGAAAACCCGATAAACTTTTATTATTAAACATTAGTCTATTGGAAAGAGCACATCTTATGGATATTTCAGTATATTTTGTAGTAAAAAGTATTAAAAGATTTGTGAGTTATAGGCTATGCCCGAGACGTCATTTTTTTAGGATCATCCAAAATTGAAAATTCGATTTTTTTTTAGATAATATATGAAACTATCAGGCCCGATTTTGGAAAAAATATTTTGAGACAAAATGGCAGCTGTGCAAAGTTGAAGCATCGATATTTGGCAAAAATTGCTAGTTTTTCGAGTGTAAAAAAATCTAGGCAAAAAAAAGAAAAGGCTCCCGATAGCGCGTAGATTATTATCCCTAAAATAAGTCTGCAAAGCCTCGAGTAAATCGGTTCATTAATTTTTTAGTTATTTGTGTCACCATCTTTGAAAACATGATTTAGAGGAAAACGCGTTTATAGTTTTGGGTCTGAGCGCTACACCGAGGAACACGTACCTATTTACGCGCGTATAACTTTGTCAATTTTGGTCGGATTAACTTGACACCTTCAGGTAATATTTTCAAGATGTACTTCAGAAAAATATAAAAATCGAAAGATCGATTTTTCGAAAATTTCAAGGTAGGCCTCCCCCTTAAATCATTTTGTATTGTACCAAGTGATGCTTAACCTGCCGGCGGGCGCGCCCGCCGTAGTCGCGCGAGCGGGCGCGCCGTGTACTCAGTACACGGGGGTCAGTTTTGGCTGAAAAAAACATTTTACCGTGATCTATTCTACCCAGCATCCCTATGTATTCTTCCAGCGGACATTTTTGCATAATCCTACGTACTTGTCAGGTTAAAATTCAGTTTGGAAGTGTCTTTGATTGAATGAAAACGAAAGTATGCCGCGTATCCTGCCGGCGAGCGCGCCCGTGTACTCACAAGTTTTCCAGGTGTCCGCCTCCGATTGCTTTGATTTTTGGATATGTTTTAGAGGACCGAAAAATAAGATATACGTGTTCTTTTATTTTGGCCTGTTTGCATGTTTAGGGGGTGAAACCATCCCTCAAATGTTTTCAGGTGTTCGCCTCCGATTGTTCTGGTTTTTGAATATGTTTTAGAGGACCGAAAAATAAGATATACGTGTTTTTTTATTTTGGCCTGTTTGCATGTTTAAGGGGTGAAACCACCCCTCAAATTTCATGAAAATAGGTGGTGCCATCATCCGTTTGCTTTGGTTTTTGGCCAAAGCAATCGGAGACGAACAGCTGAAAATCTTACAACTTTATGGGGTGGTTTCACCCCTTAAATATGAAAACGGGCCGCTATAAAAAACACGTACCTATTTAGTATTTTTTGGTCCTCTAAAACATATACAAATTTCAAAGCAATCGGAGGCGAACTCCTGAAAACTTTTCAGGGGTGGTTTCTCCCCCTAAACATGCAAACAGGCCAAAATAAAAAGACACCTGTTTCTTATTTTTCGGTCTTCTAAAACATATTCAGAAACCAGAACAATTGGAGGCGAACACCTGAAAACTTTTGAGGGGTGGTTTCACCCCCTAAACATGCAAACAGGCCAAAATAAAAGAACACGTGTATCTTCTTTTTCGGTCCTCTAAAACATATCCAAAAATCAAAGCAATCGGAGGCGGAAACCTGGAAAACTTGTGAGTACACGGGCGCGCTCGCCGGCAAGGATATGCGGCATACTTTCTTTTTCATTCAATCAAAGACACTTCCAAACTGAATTTGAACCTGACAAGTACGTAGGATTATGCAAAAATGTCCGCTGGAAGAATACATAGGGATGCTGGGTAGAATAGATCACGGTAAAACGGGTTTTTCAGCCAAAAACTGACCTCCGTGTACTGAGTACACGCGAGCGCCCGCCGGCAGGTTAAGGCTACTTGGCTATTTGAATAGTACTAGATACAATTTGTCTCCCATTCCTACAGAATTTATAAACTAATTTACTTTTCCAAAATGAACAATTTCCTTTTGCAAAATTGACAATTTCCTTACCTGACATACTGATCGACGTAGTTCGACAGATTCCTGGCGTGTCCAATGGCTGGTACCACGTATGTGTCGTTATACTCATAATTCAATCTATACAGTAACTCTTCCTTCATAGTTAATTTGTCAAACCAGTACGTTAATTTGCGCTGTAGTTCGGGAAGATCCTGTAATTCAATATACTCCTCTATCACAAGAATATTCTTCCACGAACGTATAATATTAATTTCTTATAAATTGTAAATTAAAAGAAGAAAGGCTAAATTTTAAACAGTCGAAAAGAATAAAGCGAATTTTATCTGTACTTAATTTTATGCTAAAGTACTTAGGCCTAATACCAAGATTTTAAAATAATTAAGACATTAGGCATAAATGTTACTAATAAAAGGCATTGTGCAAAGATAACAAGTATCCTCGACTAAACTTCATTTATACTTCAAACAATATTTCGTTGTTTCTCTGAGAAAGTTTAAATTAGACTTGTTACTTTCGTAACAAAATGTTTGAATCACGTACTTGGATATTATTTTGCATGTCGATGACGAAGCCGCGCGTCTCTTCATTCAATTTCTCGCCCTCGCTGACGGACGCGTTGACCTCACTCCTTAGCTCGTTAATCTTGTTGCAATGACCTCTAGCTTGCGCCAGTGTCTGATTTATACTGTTATATAAACCGTCATAAGTGAAAAGTGTTTCCATCGTGTCTTCTATGACGTTTCTCATGTCGTTCAGCTTCACGGAGTATTCTTCGGCGTCGTCTTGAGCAACCGCCAGTGGTTCCGTCGCGTCGTATAAAGAATTTAGCCACTCGGTGTATTCAGCGACGTCCCTGTATATTTTTTAAAAATTTTATAACGGTTTCTGAATAAAATATGCGTTTGCAAAAATGAAGCTTCAGGAATTGCAGTGAAATATCACTCAGATTGTGTAAAACTTTCTAATTAAAATATAGAATTTTAAAAATATTAGTAATTAAATAAAACTATATCATAAATAGTCAAGTAATTATTAATTAGTATCTCTTCACATTAAACGAGGAAATTAATAAAAATACTAACTCAAGGAAATTTTCAATCTCCATCGTCTTCCTCGTCAAATTTACAGATTTCAGACCGTTCAAAATCATCTTCGCCATTTTCAAAGCTTTCTTGATCTCCACCCTTCTGCTGTCATTACTATATTGAGTCAGTTGGATGACCGTGTCTAAAAATATGCAACATCGTATCGATAAAACATTCCTCCAAATTCTTCAAAATTTATACAGACTCTGTTCACAAACAAGTACCTTCGATATACTTTCTGAAATTGTCCATTTCGATCTTCGTGCTGAATATGTTATTTTTCAAGTCGTCGCTTTTCGTTTTCAATGCATTTCCATGCTTCGCGTGTTGGTTTGCCTAGGAGGGTGTAATAAGAATTTAATTTTTTTTTCGAATCAAATTCCAGGTAGAATTAAATGTAGCCAATGTCATACATGTATCAATAATACACAAATGTTGGAATTATTTCTTATAACGTCACAGAGATACGTACAGTTCTGAGCAGCGACTCCACCTGTTTCAGGAGTTTCCTGTGCTCGTGCCACGGGACACTCTTCATCCTCTGTTTCAGTTTATTCTGAAGCTCTATCTCCTCGACGAATGCGGTAGCGTTCGTGTCGATATAGGACAAATCCTCCCATGGTGGAGGAATGTAACCATTGGCAATGTGACTGGTGCCTTCTGCCAGTTCGTGGGACAGCATGTCCACGGTGTCGAGCAACACCCCGGTGCAATTGTCATTGCAAGCTAAGGAAACGTAACGCAACATTCGATATATGTCTAAAACACTGTACTGCCTCGATTTTATCGTTTAGGTTTGTCGAACTTTTAATCGAAATTAAATTGAAGAAATTGAAATTAAAATATGGCATATGTGTATTATTATCTTTGACAAACAAGTGACTTCTTTAACAGACTAGTGAGTAAAGAAATGTATTAGTTAGCACAGATTGTTGATTTACACAAATACAAAAGGTCTAGTATTTTACTCGAAAATTATAGTGGTTGTGTTGAATTCTTTATAGTTTCATTTTTCCCTAAAAAAAATATGTAAATTCGAAGGGAAGCGAATAAGTAAGACTTCCTGCTATTTATATTTGAAGGTTTCCTGCTATTTATAGTGTGATATGATCAGGCTAAATTGAATTGCTTCCTCAACTGATATGAGCACATATCTAGTAAATTTTCTAACATGATTGCCTTCTCTGTTGAGGTATACCATAATTATATAATTACCTGACAATACAATTATATTTGTATCATATAATTCTGGCCTTATATTATACAATTATATGATAATAAACTATGGAATTATTTTTTACAACTTCTAGGCTTCTCCACATATCGTAGAATATATTAATAGTCAAAGCAACATGGAATATACCTTTTCATATTCCTTACTTACACGTGCACACGTTATTTATGTAGACATGTCGATAGGCGGTGCATTGGGAGCAATCTCTTCCCGTGGATCCAGGCTTGCACCTGCATTGCCCTGTTTCCGTGTCGCATTCGTCGCTGGAGCTTCCAGCAGGATTGCAATCGCAGGGTATACACTTGCCATCAGGGAGATGCGGAAGTCCATAGTACCCATGAGAGCATCTTTCGCATGTTCTGCCAGTGTAGCCTGTGGACACATCATTTTTAACCATTGGAAAACGAATAGAGAGACTACACATTGAATTCAGGGTCCATTTTAACCCATTCCATTGGCACGCACCTCAGAATAAGTTCTTACATTAAACTCTGAGTTTGGTGTGATTAAAATTCTCCCCCCCCCCCCCTTCCCCCACAAGAAGTAATAGTAATAATAAGTAACAGATATATAGTGTAACATACTTTTTCAAATTAAGTCGACTTCAAAGAAAGAATTGGCAATTCTAATTCAAATTAATATAAACCTTGATTAATATACTTTTGGTTTGGATGCATTCAATTGAAAAATTTCTCACAAGGAAAGATCCCGAACCCGGAAATTCAAAAAAATCTGAGACTTTGTGAATATGCTGGGGATTTCCTCCTGATTGCAACGCAATTTTTGCTTGCTGCCCAAATTCACTCTAAGGGGGTGAAATTAACCCCTGAAAATTCGGCTATTTTCCGATTTTGTGTTACAACTCGCGAACTGTAAGAGATAGAAAAAAAGTTTCAAGGCAAAAGTTACTTCTTTTAATTAGATCTATCATTTGGTAAAAAAATTATTTTACTAATCACGAATTATAACACAAAATCTGAAAATAACCAGATTTTCGGGGATCAATTTCACCCCCTTAGAGTGCATTTGGGCAGCAAACAAAAATTGCGGTGTAATCGGGAGGAAATCCCCTACATAATCACAAAGTTTTAGATTTTTTTGAATTTCCGGGTTCGGGATCATCCCTTGTCAGCGTTCGTTGAAAAAAGTATTATTATCCGTGGAAGTAGCAAAGGTCGTGGAAAAAAATATTCGCGCAAATTCCATATTTTTAATTTCTTATACAAACGTAAGTACAATAAGTTAATATTCTTTAATCTATTATGCATAGGTTCAACTAATTTTCTGTGAAATTTGGGCTTATATTGTTCCATTCTTCTAACAAATTTCTTTCAGTATTTCTAAACTATATCAATCAAGGTTTACACTAATGTAAATTATAATGGGTAATTCTGAATTTAACGTTGCTTAACCCTTCGTGGTCACACGGGGTGTATTGTACCCCAAGAATAATTTTCGAGTTAAAATGTCGCGCCTTTACGACTTCCAAAGGGGATTTATCGCAAGAAAAAAAAATAAAAAAAAAAATTAAAAAATCGCTTTTTTCCCACAACCGTGGAAAATCGCTCATTTTCGACTACGAATTTTATCATATCAAAATTTACATTTCTAGAAAAAGACTATTAGACCATGATTGTATAAGTATTACGAATATACAATTATCACTGAAAAGTTAAAAGATTCAAAAATACGAAAATGGTAACTCAAAAAATAACGCTGGGGTACAGTGAACCCCGTGTGACCAACTTGTGATTATAAGAAGGTGTGACCACGAAGGGTTAAATAAGTAAAATATGTTATGCGTATGGGGTGGGCGGATACTTAGGTGAGTAAATGTAGTTTAGAAGTTAGGGTGGATCAAAATGGACCCGTCATTCACATAACGAGGGTTAATCGAGAATCTCGTGCGACATCAATATCAACACATCAAATTAGACATGTGTTTTTTTTTTTAGGAAAATAGTCTATTAGTAGTGTATTAAGTAGATTACTTCTTAGAATACTATTTAGATTTTGATCATTGTATTTTTTGGATATCGAATGTTTTCTTCTATGGATTCAAGGATTCATGGTTGCTGATTCATTTATAGGGAAATACTTTGTAATATGTTGAAAGTACAGACCAGGTTTACAAACGCATATGGGCTCAGTATCAGTACGGACCATACAGGTGCTCGAAAATCTCTTATCTGCTTGGGGGCAAGGGCATGGCTTACAGCCACTGAATTCTGGATGGCCGTAGAAGCTTTCTGCGCAGACGTCGCACCGCGGACCCGCGGTATTTCCGCGACAACTCTGCAAGGATCATTTCAAATTTCACTATAGCAGGCTTTCTTTTTGAAATATACGGTAAATTGTATTTTACTTTCATTGTGATGTTGTGGTATCGTAAATTTCATTATAATTTTTATACAAGATGAACTAAAATGAAACGCGATGAAGATTACAGGATAACAGGAAATAATAAAGGAGGAAAGAAAGAGAATAGAGAAGATTAAGAAAAAAATACTACTTGGAAATTCAATTAGAAATTATACAAAAGTTATAGGAGTAAGTATCTCTATAAATTTCAAACTCTTGCCTCACAGATCATAACATTTAAATTTCGACTACCATAGTAGTGAAAGAGCACCTAAATTTTGCTAAAATCTGAGATCTATGAATCTTAAAAATCGTTTTCTGTATCTATAACATTTCACAATTTAAAAAATTAAATACCTCCAACTTCGCGCCCTTTGTAATACAAATTCTTAACCCTTCGTTGACACTCTGGGTGTGAGCCACCCATAAGCTGATTTTGACGCTCTGTACTTTTTATATGCAAAATAAATACCTTTTTTCCAAAGCCAACTTGCAAACTATTTTTTCTCTCAAAATATTATATCTGAACAATAACTCTGTAGATTTTTAGCTTTTAATATTTAAATTTGTAAAAGATACAGTTTTTTGAAGATTTTCTTCGTGTTTTCTCGACATATGGTAATCTAGATTTTTTTACAAGAACTGTGATGAAATTTCAATAAAAAAAACTATTGGAATACTTTCTACAGACCATGAAATTGACCCATGATTTTTTTCATAACGATTGGATTCTTCAGATGAGAATGGCAGTCGTTCAAAAATTGAAGGGTTGGATGCAATAAGGGGACTAGCGCTCGAAAATGCGAAAAAGTATTGTCCAAACGCTAAGAAATATTGGAAAATTAAGTGTTGTTAAACTGTATTTTAAAAAATATAGTGTTGTAAAGCTCGTCACGGCACACAGTTTTTCTATTTACAATTTGTTTATCGAATCATTACTGCTCGAGCTAAAAATTATAAACAAAAAATTTTTCATCGTCCAAAATCATTATTTCTTTAAACATAAATTGCGATAACTTGAGTAAATATTAACGGATCGTTATGAGACTTGAAACATAAAACTCAGAAAACTCTAGCGAAGTCGTAAAATGTATGCGCAAAACCCTTATGTTAAAAAATTTAATAATATTTAATTAATAAGAAATACTGGACATAACCCATGTTTTTCAACGTTCGCCGTTAAAAAGTATCGAGGGAATTTTGAGATACATATAACTTGCAGCGACAAAGTTGTTCCTTAATATACAAGGAAGTTTTTCACCAATTTTCACACTGATTAACAAATAATTGTAGAAGATATGACGATGTATATAAATGTCGCGCGCCACCAACAGTCAGCAGCCGCGTATAATGCGCTACTTAGCAGTTTTAGCACTCGCGTTGACAGTTGGCGTCGAGCGAGAATTGGAGCAGCTTTGGAAAAAAGAGGTGTGTCAACGGAGGGTTAAACCTCTACAAATTGATCTCGATTCGTCTCGATATAAATCCATATTATCTCTTGCAAAATATATCGCAAAAGGAACTTTCTATACAGTCTACCCGGTGAAGTAACTATCACGGAGCATTTTGAATAAAATTACAGGATCGCGAAGGAAAGAAATGACAAGTACAATATTTAAGGTGCTCACCAGACAATATCCCGTTTCCCTGTCGCAGATGTCCGATCTTCCGTTGCACTGACACTGTCTTGCTTGTCCAACAAGATCGATAACGATCGTCGAGGTGACCGTTGTGTTCTTGTACCACCTGTAGTACCCGATACTCGGGTCCTGACAGGATGTGCTGTTGTATTCCGGTGGACATTCGCAGATCTCAACGCCAGTTGCAAAGGACGGCGTATGCGTGGGCGTTAGAACCGCGGCGTCCATCGATGCTTCAACTAAACTGGAATTTCATGTAATTAGAAGGCATTTAAACACAGCACCGAATAAAAAGAATTATTTAAAAAAAAATGTTTAGTCAGGATTAGACCAGATGAGGTGTTACGCACCGATTTTTGCTAAACGTTGACTAAAGCATAAATAGATAATAATAAAGTCGATTTGACCAAGTTGGCTAAATCAGATTTGTGTAAAAATTTTGGTGTAGATTATTATTACGAATGTTTCGTTCAACTTTATTAGAAATTTTGATTAAACAAACTCGACTCGCGTTTAAAGTTGTCGGCTTCGATAATGGAGCTTCAAATGGAAAAATTTATTTTGAGATATAGAATCACTCTTTTTCTAGTTGCACTATGTTTTTCGAATTTCTTTACATACTTATTGAATTTAATAGGAATATCCCTTTACCCGTATCTCGCTGAATTTTAATTAAAATTATTATTCAGTAATCGCCTGCTAAGTATTGAGCAACAGAGTGTACTAAAAAATGGACCGTGCAAAATTTCACGTACACTGTCTTTGTAAATTCAGCATTATCGGAAGCTTTCACGAGAATGTGCTGCAAGTTTTGCAACGCAACCATGAGCACTTCCCTGGTGACCTTGTAATCAGGCCTATTTTGCAGCTGCCACAAAGACTCATGAAACCTAAAACGGAAAAAAAAGGAGTAAGGCAATGAAGTCACACTTCCTCGGCAACCACACGTGCAGAGTAACATTATTTTTATATGTTCAAATTTCTACGTTCAACTGAAAGTATCTGCTTAACTAGTACCTGATTTCATAACGATTGTTATTCACAGGCAAAGGCAAATAATATTCCAAGACAATCTTATCGTTCCCTTGCAACTGGACGACTGGGTATTGGAGAGTCGATCTCAGAGGTATTCCACCTTCTGTCAAAGTTGTAAATCTTAAAAATCCTCC
The DNA here is from genome assembly GCA_029448645.1 of Andrena camellia. Classification (NCBI taxonomy): domain Eukaryota; kingdom Metazoa; phylum Arthropoda; class Insecta; order Hymenoptera; family Andrenidae; genus Andrena; species Andrena camellia. The sequence continues at coordinate 16,027,657 of CM055679.1, read as the reverse complement.
ATAGGAAACGACCTTGAATTATAAGTTACGCGATGTCATTCTTTATCTACGCGCAAACGCTTGTGTGTGTGTGTGTGTTTTTTTTCCGTTGGTTTTTAGGTGTCGTAAAATTTTATCTTTGGTAAAGCACACGTACGAAAACGTTTCTGTTTGTTTTGTTTGAAATTACCTTGTCGCCAAGGAATGGCTCGGGTAGCATCCAGTAAAGTGGATAATTGTAATACAAGTTCGATGGTATCGTGACGTCGCCCTCGACATCGGGGATTGTGGAAAGCCCATTGGTCACGTTTAAGCCATCGTTAACGGGGATTAAAAATATTTGGGACCTAAATTTAGAGACCTGTGAAGGCAAAGAACGCTGTCTCTATTTCATCGTCCATTTTGTGGTTGAAATAAAAATGGGAATTAATAGCATTGCTGCTGTTACACTGGATATTCATAGACAAAGTAATTGTTGAATGATGGCTGATTACAGGAAATTTAAAAAGGCTTCCTTTTGTCATTTTTTATGCAGAAAGAAACATTTGTTTTATTCATTTTTTTGAAAGTGATCTTAGGATTACCTCCTATATATTTTCCAAAGTGAACTGCCAGATATTAGTTTGAGAATAATGAATTATATAAAGTATACAAAGAAAATAACATTAATAAACTCCTCTGTTACACTGAAATAATCTACGATCACAGAGTAGCAGGAGTCGATGATATACATAGGCCAGAACTAAGACGTCTCGGTATTCTGTATTTTATTCGCAGAATACACTATCTCGTAGCAGTATTAATTGTTAATCATCTTAACTTAATTTTGGTACTTACCACTATATCGTTGCTCGTGTCATTAAAATAAACGGTTCTGGACCCCGTTAGTCTACGCTGTCCCCAACTGAGACCAGCCTGTCGACAGGACGTCGCTCTTCCAAAACAGAAGCACTCGGTGCAACCTTTTGGATTGTCCACGGCGAGACCAAAAGTACCTTCTTTGCATTGGTTACATTGCTTCCCACTCGCGTGTTCCTAAATCGAGAATACACAATTATCGTACAACTTTCTTACGAGAGACACTCCTATGATCCACGATTGGTATTATTGATATTTTAGATGTATAATATTCTGCTCGAAACAATACCGGTTTAAGGGAAGAAACATAGAAAAAGAACGATACGCAGATATGCTTGAAATACCAGTCATGTATCACGCGAAGAGGCTCTTGAAAGACACTTTATCTGAGTGTGAATCAACGACTTTAAAGGGGTATACCCGTTTGACAGTGTCAAAAAACGGATTTTTTTATTTTTTACATATTTTCAAAGATTAATGTTTTAGGAATATTATAAAACAAGTCCGATGTAAAAATTCGGAAAATTGACGATGTTATAGGCATTTGAGTGAAACAACACAGGTAGCACGGGGCGGCGCGGCGCGGCGGCTCGACCGATCGCAGCGGAACTACATTTTTCATTACGGTGACCCTAAAAACTCGCGCTACGTTCAACCAATTCACTTCAAATTTTGCATGCAGAATCGTAATAAGATTCCACATCGTCCAACGAGGGCTTTTTATATTCCGATTCCCCGTTTATTATTTATAAAGAAAAAAGGTGGACTTTTCACTTAGAAAAATCTAACTTTACCTTTGATCTCTCACCATTTCTTTATTTTTCAAAATTTTCAAAATCGGCCCCGTTGGACGATAGCGATTAACATATTTTATAAGAAAATTTTACTGCTTTTAATTTCAGACACGACATACAGCTTTTTTCAGGGCCACCGTTTAGCCGTCTAAAATCGAGAGACTTTCGGATATGTATGCATAACTTCCGAAAAACAATAGTTTTTTAACTGAAACTTTTTTTTTAAGTAGTTCATAATACTATGTAAAGATAGTAAAAATACGGGAAATCTTCATCAAGCCGGTGACTTGTAAAAAAATCCACAAAATGTACACATTTTCCGAAGGTTCAAACGGGTATACCCCCTTAAGGTTTCACTTAAAATGATTGAAAATCTTATCAAGTATCCATTCCATTTCAAATTAACTGGATTCTATGTCCTACAACCCTTTATCATTTTTGTGATGCAATTACTCAAATTGCTACCACTACAAACCTGTACAAGAATTTTGTAAATTTTATAAATTTTGTGAATTTTTGTATCCTTCAGATATCATTTACATAGATTCTTAAAATATATAATAGAATGCAGTATTTAATTTCGTGTTGTACCATATTATAATTAGCTTTAGCACTACCCACCAAACTTCCTGCCTCTATTTCAAGTTTCTTCTCCCTTATTAAATACCCCCGTTTATCATATTGCACCCGCAAGGTGTAACCTTATCAGCGAAATAATAATAACTCTTCAGTACCTTGCAAGGACACTGTCCCTCATCGTCGCACTCGCAGACCCCCTCGTCGCAGTTCAAGGTACCCGCGAAGCTGCAGCTGCAGGGACGACACCTCGGGTAACCGTAGTAACCGTTCGCACACTTCTCGCATCGAAGTCCATCGTAGCCTATTCTGCAAGGGCACTGGCCCTGAAGATCGCAATGGGGCCTCGTGGAGCCGAGGGTGCAAGCGCAAGGCCTGCAACCAACGCCTCGTACCAGATCCCAGGAGCCTGGCCTGCATCTGTCGCAGTGTTCACCGAAAGTCAAGGTTGGACACACGCAGCGACCTGTGTCCGGGTCGCAAATGTGACCTGGCCGCACGCATTCGTCGCAAACTGTAAGAATAAGACGATTTTGCGACACGTTAATTCGTTTGCCGCTTGCGGTAAATTAACCCTTAACTGGCGTGGTGGGGTCCGACTTACTCCAATTTTCATTTCCGTTTATGAACAAGGGAAAATTTATACTTTTTACACACGTGTTAGCAACAATAGTATTTAACTTAAACACGTTGATATCAAGGCAATGAGTGATTCTAATATGAGCATGAATAAATGAAATATATTAATAATAATATAATCACAAGATATTTGAATTCTGTACCTTGGCATCCGTTTGCAGAGTATCCATAATGTCCAGGCAAACAGGTGTCGCAGCGTGTACCGCCGACTCCTGTTTTACAGTAACATTGCCCTGTATTTTCGTGGCAAGAAGAATTATGAGACCCTATAGGATCACATCCGCAAGGAGTACATCCTGTTCCTGCTGCCAAACCCCAGAAGTCACTCTAAGAGAACAAAAAGGAATAAATGAGGAAGAGATAATCACCATAGAAGTTACTACTTAGTATATAAATTAAATATAATATTTTGCATGACAATAGTAACACTGGCTGTTCAGGCTGCACACACTGCTTCAAGTTGATTCGGTAAAATTTTCTTTCAAGTAAAGAAATTTTTACCCAGCTTAAATTAGGTCAATATGATTAAATCCTTTCAATAAAGTTAATATGAAAATTTACTTTTCTTTCAATTCAGTTCACTCACCGTGCATTGGTCGCACTGTCTCCCAGTCACGTGGGGCTTACATTGACACTGCCCTGTCACGATATCGCAGGCAGTGGTTATCGAGCCAATAAGATTGCACCGACATCCTGCAAACATTTGAGAAACAACATTGTCCTCTGATTTCCAGAATTTCAGGAATGTTAAGGTGGCATAACTGTTACCGAGTCCTCCTCCTACCAAATGCATTACCTAGGTTTTATATCTTTATTCAAAAATGGAGCAATGAACAACTAGTTTGTGCAGTTTATTTAATATTAATATTTTTTATGATATTTTTAAGCTGCGAGGTCATGGAGGAATATTTCTGATTTGGTCAGAGCCATGAATTGCGTTACGAGAGTTTCTAGAGAATAATGTATGGATGTACGTGTGTAGTGGTGATATCTGCTAGATCTAGATCCAAGTCATGCACGACTAGGCGTTTATTGATGCTCGATCGATCGCATTTCGCAATTAGCAATTCCGTCCAGACGGAATATCGTATTGTATTCAAACGATGTAAACCTTCGTTGGCACTTTCGCGGCTGTTACCTCGGGACGGAGAGAAAAGGATTATTCAATGAGGAATTTTTAAGACGCAGCCATACGTCTCGAGCAACTACCGCGTGCTTAAAATCAATCTAAAGCCACGCGTCGAGCAAATAAATGGTAGTTACATTTCTTACATCGAAACATAAAATAACTACTGACATTAGACGTATTCTAATTCTTTTGTTTGTATTTTCATTAATACTGTAGCCTTAAGGGGACCTTCGGGTTTAAAGTCGATTTTTTTTAATTCATTTTTCGAATGTTCAACCTTTTAGGAATACGTGCTTAAAAGGATTTGTTGAAAATCGTAAAATTCCCGAAGTTATAGGCGTTTGAGTAGCGGCAAATGCATGGGCAACAACCGGCCACTCGGCGCCCACGTAAAACTTTAAGGGGACCTTCTGGTCTAGAGCCCAAAAAAAATAGGTAATCTTTAGGAATTAATTAAAGGAAAACTACTATATATAATTTAATGAGACTTTTTGCATTCTATTAAGGATGTCTTATATTATAGAAATATATTTTTTGTTTTATAATTAATTATTGCAGACGGCACTGGGGAGTCGTTAAAGTCAAGGCGTCAAAAAATTGATGCAAATCGGTGGGAACTGTATCTCCAAAAGTTATTATCCGATTCGACTGAAACTTTTTTTATTCTGAAGAATATACTTCTGGCTAGGGGGGGGGGGGGCCAGAAAAATTACAAAAATGGAAAATTTATAATTTTCAAAGGCGTTGAAAGGATGAAAAATATAGGGGAAAAGTGATTTCAAACGTCAAGTGTCTTTATTTTCTAAAAAAAATATCATTTTTGTAATTTTTCAGGTTTCCTTCCTAGCCAGAAGTATATTCTTCAAAATAAAAAAGTTTCAGTCGAATCGGATAATAACTTTTGGAGATACATGTCCCACCGATTTGGATCAATTTTTTGACGCCTTGATTTTAACTAGTCCCCAGTGCCGTCTCCAATGATTAATTATAAAACAAAAAATATATTTCTATAATTTGAGACATTTTTAATACAATAAAAAAAATCCCATTAAATTATATATAGTAGTTTTTCTTTAATTAATTCCTAAAGATCACCCATCTTTTTGGGCTCTAGACCAGAAGGTCCCTTTAAATTGATTAAAAGATCTTAGTTTCTGTAAATATTAGTTACCTACTTACTTGCATTTTTCAATACCTTTCACGATAACAATTAAGTCTACGCTAATGGAATAAAATAAGCTTTACAGAATCTCGTAACTGATATTCGAGGTGATTTATATAATTTTAGAGAATTAATTTCTCGTAGCTAATGTAAAACTAATTTTCAAGTACTGTCACAGTACAGAAAGCATGCTTCCTCCGCAGTTATATTCGATACAAAATATACTTCGAATTATTACATCTGAAACAACATAAACAGTACTTAGATTATAATCTTAAGAATATTCGTGCAAAATTTTATTCAAATTGGTCCAGTAATCTCTGAGATATTTTTGGTACCGCAAATGCTGTAACTATGAAGAAGCCTTTGGAAAAGGGGCTGCTATGGCACCATTTCTTAAGATATCAAATTTCTTTTTGGAGGGAATACAGCTTAATTTATACACAACAATGTGTATATCTTGATTTTTCATTATGACATTTCTTTATACGAAAAAAAAATCATAAAAATGGTCTTGCTTTCCGACCTGTCAAGGGTGCGTAGCGCCTGTAATCCCTTCAATTAAACGTCAGAGCACATAAAATACACAGCAGCGTTTTCGCCCCTGATACCTTTCATCCCTTAATTGCCCGAAGCGAGGTGACTTTGCCAGTGATTTCAACGCCTGCGTAGAAGAGTGATTTCCATCGTTAAACATGGCGGCGGTGTTGCCGTGGCTGGGGCATGATAAATACCCCAGATGAAAATATCGTTAAGTCAGATGGACGAGCGGCCAGCGGGCGATAAATTATCGTCATATCGCTAATAATCGTTAACAAAATAGAAAAGCCGGAATATCGCCGCGGTGCGTGAAGCTCGGTGGAAAAAGCATGGCGACAGTTTCGCAATTACAACGCGACTTGTCCCGCCACGTCGACCGGTTAAATTTATTAGTTTAACAAGCAGCAATGTCGTTATACGCGGCAACAGCTAACATCGTCTTCCTTGTACCCGCTCCCGATACGAATAACTTATGACGCAACGTGTTCCCAGCAAACTTTATGCCAGTTAATAATATGCTAAACGTTATTAATGGAAACTTTGTGGAAATTAGCTACCCGACTAATTATTCCCTCTATGTGTAAACATAAATTCAGAGGCACTACCTCGTAAATACGACGATTCCCGTGTTGTCGGCCGCGTTTCCAGCGGCCATCCAATGGGTGGAATTGTAAATTAACATACCCTGTGAAATAATATACTCCGAGCGGTGTCGGGGATATTAACTGATCGTTAAGGGGAAATAAATATGGGGATTTCTGTTTCTCTCATTTTTACCGCGCAGACTCGACTGTCATTGGAATATTTGTGTAAAAGTTTGTCGTTTATATTAATATATAACGACGGTTTTCCTGAAACGTTTCTGGAATTTTTATTAATATTGTAACGCGTAAGAAGAAATTTGCAAATATTTTTAGTTGACGAAGATAGATAAGGGTGTGAAGAGGAAAAATAATTATCGAAAATGTGTTTACCTATGTTCCTAGCTGTTACATATTAAAATTTGTTATGCTGCATAGTTTTTCTGCATAGATTATTGAAATTCGATAGAAAAATATTCAATATTTAATATCTAGGGGAAGTAGGGGCATGAAGGGGTAGCGAGGTAAGATGGGGTATCTTCCTAAACCCTAATTAAAAGATGCTAGGTACGTGACAAATACATCACTAGAAAGCCATTGTGTTATAATAGTGTGGTTGCTGGCAAAAGTGAGTGGGGGAGCACGTGTTTTTTATTTATAGCTGTGAACCGTTTGCGTGCTGCGTCGATGTTATTTCGTGTGATAAAAATATTTGAAATGAATATATATTTAAGAACGGTAAGTCTATTATTTTTCTTCTATGATAATCTCCATTTCATCTATTTTAATGTGACATATTCAAAATTTCAATATTTCTTTATTTGTTGTACAAATATATTAATCTTTGGAAAACGATGCTTTGAGGCAAGATGGGGTCCTTGATATTGTTCATGTGAAATTAAGCAACGTCATCGTTCTCTATTATAATTTAATTCAAATAAATCTCGTTATTTTTAGTTCGAATTTATAAAATGGTCAGAACATATACGAAAAAAAAAAAAAAAAAACAGAACAGGAGACTGGTCAATAGAAGTGATGAAAGACGCTGTAAATAAAGTTTTGAGCAAGAAAATGGGCTACAAGATTCTATCCCACAGACAACATTGGAACGTTACAAACATAGGCAAATCATTTCGGTCTCCATTTTACCCCATTTTCGGTACCCCATTTTACCCCGCGGTAGGAGCAAGATGTTTTTTTTTCAATCTGTTCTGTAAAGTTTAGTAACTTAGACGTCTGACCTCAGATAGTCCGAAGTGTGTAACAAATGTTAAATCATTAACTGATAGTTGTATTTGGAGTAATAAAGACTTAATTAATAGGTACAACCATCACTTTATTTGCATTTTTCCTTAGCTTCCCCATCATGCCCCTTGTTCCCCTATGTATTACACGAAGTACATCATTAATTAGTACTGCAATCTAACACACGTTAAGTTACAAATCCAAAGTGTACACAAATATACTAAGAAGTTGAAACGCAACTGCATTGGATTCAAAGGTGAGGCTCTAGAATCGTTACGACTGATTTATCGTTGGCAGTAGAACGTACCTGCTATTAATCAGACAGAACAGACGCGCCAAGTATCCATACATACCATACACGTAATTGCATGTATTTTTCAATTACATCCCGTTACATTACAATACTACAATACTCCTCCCATTCCAGAAAGAGCAAACAAACCCCTGAACCTGGCAAAACCACCTACCACCCCCCAAACCTCGACCTGCATCATTTAACCATTGTCCTTCAAATCAGCGATCAATCCTATCCCCTCTAAGTCGTAAATTCTTTCCCTTTCAGCATCTTGTACAAGGATAACTGGAGCCTGAAACAAGCAGTACACTCATCTAGCAGAGAAATTCTTGACCACTGCCGGCATTTATCGCGCGGGAGCGAAAAAACTGGACCGTCCGCAAAATAAAGGTGGAAGGCACCGGCACATTTCATTTCGTATCACGGTTGCAACAACGTTTCGCAACACGCCTGTCAGATGGCATGAAGTCGCGGATACAGTTACAGGGAAGTCTTAATCATGTGCGTGGAGGGAAGAGGGGCGGAGGGGGAGAAAGTTAAGGGCTCGTTACTGCGGGTACAGTGTGCAAGTGACACGTGATTAATTCAGGCAGCCGTGACTGGCCAGCTTGGCTCGTGCTTACCCGTGGCTAAAGCATAAATAATGATCCAACGTCTCTAATCCTGCGCGGCATTCAGCCACGCGGTTGCAGATAAATAAATAATCACTCTCGTTACAATGCGCCAGGGATCATGCTGGAAGCTGGCTGTGACGCCGCTTAATCGTGACTAATATCCGTCATCCTTTAAACCGATAACTCCATGCCCGGCCCTTTATTAACTTCGCGGTTCAATTACAGCACGCTTCTGTCGAGTCACTAACGAAGCCTGTTGATAATGGAGGTAAGAGCGGCTTGGCGTGGGCGGGGGAGAAAGTGAATCGACCGTTCGATTGAAAATAGTAATTATTGGGGGATGGGGGGGGGGGAATGGGGGAGGATAAATGGATCGTGTGGTTTGATGGAGTCGCCAGCTTGGAAGCTGAGTGAACCACAGAGTGGCGCAGTGATTGTGGTAGGTAACTACTGTAGTGAAGAGGGTATTTCTTTGTGACAAAATATATCTATGTTGGAATTTCTAGCATAAAGTTTTTGCATATGAAGCAACATTTTTTAGGAAAATAGTGGAAAGCGCAAATGTAAGGGGATTTTGAAGAATTTCTGTACGAATAAAGTGTATATTCTTCCTTTTCTGGGGAACCACCCTAATCGAATACAAAAGTGTAGCCTATAGAGAGATCCGTTAGCTCAAGATTTACGATCAATTAAGCTTCTGCAAATGGATGTTCAAAGCCTTTTTCTTGAAAACGAGATCTAACCAAAAACTTCATACAACAATTTCTATTTACATATTATTTCACGAAGGACCACTTTTTTTTCCAATTATACCATGCTTACCATATCAATCCTGAAAAGTAAAAGGTTTAGCAAGAACCCCAAACAATTGACTACCCTTTATATTCTTCACTCCTTCCACATGTTTCATTATTTCTCCCCTGGCCTTAGACTGCCTCTCCAAACTCGAGATCCTGCAATCCCTTCGGCTCCATATCAATACTACACAGTACGATATGTATTACACATGCAATTTAGCGCACATCAAAATAGAACACAGAATATAGTGCACATACAATTTAGAACACATGCATTTTAACGCACATTTTTTTAGTGCAAATCAGGACAGCGCACCAGAGGCGCGCGCAGGGGGCTCTGGCCCCCGCAAACAAAAACAAAAAAAAGAGAGAAGGAACGGAGTTGTACCAAGCGCCTGAAAGACGGCGTGAAACAAAGTATCAACGAGTCGCGCGTCGTCTGTCTCGCCCCGCTCCCCCCACAAAATAAAATTCTGAGTGCACCACTGTAGCGCACAGCAAGATTTCACGCAAAACCATCTTCTCGTCGCCGTCGACTGTTTCACAGCCAATGGTATTAGTACTGGTTGAGGCTAGATTAAGGGGGGGGGGGGGGCGCCCGCTCGTGGGTGCGTAAAGCATGGTAGTGAAACGATGTGACTTTGGGGATGTTCAAAATGAGACTGCGGTTACAAGTATCGCGCGATGGGGTCAATATCGCTAGTGTTATCAAGGTCATCATTCTGAACATTTCCCTTTAAACTTTTTGGCGTTCGGCTTTGGTTTACGAGATATTCGCAAAAAAACTTTACTTAACATTACAATTACCGAGTTTAACACATACTCGCATCGGTTCGCTACCATGCTTTACGCGCCCGCGAGGGGGCGCGCGCCCCCCGCCCTAATCTAGCCCCAACTAATACTAATACCGTCGGCTGTGAAACAGATTTCAATTAGTGTTGTAAAAATGAGTTTCGAGCCGTGAGCTTGAAGAGCTCGAGTCGCGGTTCAAACCCTAAAGGCTCGAACCCTTAAGGCTCGAACCTTGTAGCCGTGAGAGCTCGAGCCTTTAAAGCTCGAGTCTTCAAGCTCGAAGGCTCGAGTCGTATTAATTGTATGTAGTGAAGTGATGTACAAAGCTCGAGTTTTGGAAGCCTTCACTTAAAACTTAATGTAGACAGTAGAAGTTCTAAGTCTTACACTCCAATATTATATAAAACTCAAGCTTTTAAAGCTTTAAGGCAGAATAATATAGTTAGGTACAGAAAAGTGGGTTTTTTGTGAATTATTTCTCTGACGCCCAAACTTCGTTAAACTATTACTGATAGGATATATTTTAAGCAATGTGTGAAACTTTCCTTTATTACAAAATATTGTGTTATTCCCCCTTACGGCTGAAGCTTTAAAGCTGAACCCTCGAAACCCTTAAGGAGGTATTATCCTTTTCAAGGTAAAATAATCAATTTTTTTGCATATTTTTATTCCTTAGGTTATGTACTTCGGTTAGTTCTGTTTCCTTGACGATTGAAACAAAATCGGTTAAATCTTAAATCGCCTTTATGATCTGCTCGGTTAGCTCAGTCGGTACACTGATGTTGTACGACAATGATCCATTAGTTTTATGTTGAGAAACGTTCGAACCAAGAGTGTAGTCAGCAGGAACACTATAAAAGTTATAAGAAGACCAGATAATATACTGAAATGTATATTATAGTGATTGTGTTGTTGTTTTTGTGTTTTATCATAATTTTATCAAAGAGTTTTGTTACAAATGACTACAATTACAAAAGAATACTATTGTATAGTTTTGTACTTTTATTGTATTATTAAAACACGGATCGAACCAATTGGTGGAACCATCAAAAAGCATCTTTCTATGTGTTTAAGTTTAACGTTTTACAATAGTGGTTGCACAAAATAAGATATAATATCAAGGACTTGGAGTTAACTTCATTACTATTAAACACAAGAGCCTCGAGCTTCGAGAGCTCGAGCTTCATATGACATTAGCCTTAAAGGCTGAGTCTTTAAGGTTAAGATTTAAAGCTTTGAAGACTCGAGCTTTATACAACACTAATTTCAATATATTATGCCGAAAGTTTTTCATACGTTTTTGACAACATATGTCAAGATCATTGAAATCGGTGAGGAGGTAGCTTTCAATATATTATGCCGAAAGTTTTTTATTAATATCTCCGAATCTGAGGCCGACCGCCAAAAAGTTTAAAGGGGAATGTTGTTCAGAATGACGAGCTTGATAACATATGTGAAGGTCGTCGAAATCGGCGAGGGCCCAGTTCATCGGCAAGTTTACCGTGCTATCCTGTTGTACATGAAATAAAATGCGTGTTACCCCTTCGTTGACACACCTCTTTTTTTCGATCAACTTTAACATACCTGGGTGACACACCCAGAACAATTTTTGAACGACTGCTATTCTCATTTGAAGAATCCAATCGTTATGAAAAAAATCATGGGTCAATTTCATGGTCTGTAGAATGTATTGCAATAGTTTTTTTGATTGAAATTTCATCACAGTTCTTCTAAAAAAAATCTAGATTACCATATGTCGAGAAAACACGAAGAAAATCTTCAAAAAACTGTAACTTTTACAAATTTCAATATTAGAAGCTAAAAATCTACAGAGTTATCGTTCAGATATAATATTTTCAGAGAAAAAATAGTTTGTAAGTTGGCTTTGGAAAAAAGGTATTTATTTTGCATATAGAAGGTACAGAGCGTCAAAATCAGCTTGTGGGTGGCTCACACCCAGAGTGTCAACGAAGGGTTAAGCTGCATGCGTTCTAAATTGTATGTGTACTATCTTCTGTGTACTATCTTGTAAATGAAACCGTGCTGTGCGCTATCCTAATGTGCACTAAAAAAATTGTGCGTTAAACTGCATGTGTTCTAAATTATATGTGCACTATATTCTGTGTATTATTCTGATGTGCGCTAAATTGCATGTGTAATATCGTACTGTGTAGTATTGATATGGAGCCATCCCTTTGATCAGTATAATATTAAAATCGAATTCTCCATTTACGACGCAAGACATCCCTAAACAGAAACAAGGTTCCTCTTCAAATAGGCGTCGTTGCGTGCCACAAGACTGGTAACTGAAATTACCTGGCTAAATTGCACTTGGCCAGCCGAAGGATAAATCAGAAGCGTACGATCCACCTCGAGTGTTTGCATTATGATGTAACAGAAAGAGTTAGATCCTCCGATCGCAAATAATCAGCAGTTTCGATGGCAGCAACGACCAGCCACTGACGCTTGAACAGTCCCCGATTTATTAGCCGATAAATTGCTGGTTGTTATGGCACTGATCTGGGGAACGTCATTAAACGGATGGAAGTGTCGACTCGCGATCGAGCCTCGGGCCTGCTGCGCTGTTTTCAGTTCGAAATCCCTCGTTACCTTCCAGCAGTCTACTCGCTAATAGGCCGGAAGCAGCCAGTATTATACTTTGTAATAAAGATAAGCGGCGTGTCGAGCCATAAACGAGAATTTACATCTGTCGGGGATGCCGTCGATCTCGCCACTTTTCCCGCCATTGCGGGCAGCTGCGTAATCGATGGATCGGAAACCAAACTGTAGGGTGGCTTGGTTTCTGTTTGCCTTCTGGTAGTTAACACCTTGTGTGGCGTCGACGTGCTTTCACGCCGAGTAGTTTAAATTTAAATCTCTATATTTTCTGTTAGATCTTTGCGAGACTAATACTAGAATAGAAACAGTGCCCCAAAAATAAGGCCTTTTTTAGCCTCTTTTTGGTCCCATGATTTTGGAACTGAATTTTATGCCAAATGATACCTTATGACGAGACATCAAGCACAACAAATTTTCAAGTTCAGGTGACAATTAGTTTCTGAGATATGGGAGGTCAAATAAGTGAAAATTCGTTAACGCGTCAGCCCATGCGCTTCGATGTACGAACTTCTATGTCAGTCCGATAATTTAAACAATTATTTCCAGGGGTTTTGCTGACTGCTCACAACGAATTTGAACTTAGATTTTCAAAATTCACAAAAAAAATCAAAATCAAAGAATATAAATGTCCGTATAGTGCTTTTTTTAATATATCGTCCACCATATTGATTCGACCATTGTGAATTTTGATATATTAAAAAATGCACACATATAGTCATTTATATTTCTTGATTTTGATTTTTTTTTCGTGAATTTTGAAATTCTAAGTTAAAATTCGTTGTTAGCAGTCAGCAAACCACTGGAAATAATTGTTTAAATTATCGGACTGACATAAAAGTCCGTACATCGAAGCGTATGGGTTGACGCGTTAACGAATTTTCACTTCTTTGACCTCCCATGTCTCAGAAATTAATTGTCACCTCAATTTGAAAATTTCGTGTGATTGATGTTTCATCATAAGGTATCGTTTCGCATAAAATTCAGTTCCAAAATCGTGGGATCAAAAAGAGGCTATTTCTTGGATCACTCTTTCATAGAAATTCGAATTTTATTATTATTATTATTTATTTCCTAGCAGAAGTAATTGCTCAAAAGGCCAAACTGCCTCGAAATGGTATTTCGTCACACTCAAAGTGTTAAAAGCTTTATTTGACGATTCCCCGTGGAATAGTAAATCTAAAATAGGTGTCGGAATTTTTTTACACGGAGTTTCGTTTTTGTAACAATCGATAGTAAAACATCTTCGATCTAGCAACCATTTGTAATGAACTATGCAATATTTGCAAAGTATCTGAGAATACCCAGACATCGAAGTTCGCTCAGCCTGTCTTCTCCCAAGATTTTTCAGAATTCTTTATTGAGGTGTAACAAGAACATTCAAGTTCGAACGGCGCCTCGATCGAGTCGCTTACCTAATGTTTCGTAACGCTGAATGTTAAACGCTCGGTGTCTGTAAGGATATCTCGATGAGGGGACTATTTTCGTTTCAGGTGCGTCCATAAATGCAGACTGCCGTCGTATCAAAACCATTTGGAGCGCACCAGAGTGCGTGTAATCAATGCCACGTTGATGAAATCGCGGCGAAACCGGCTGCTGGAACAGCCGATGAAACGGCGCTAAAACTGCACAGTGCGCTCTGTGTTTCGAAACGTGGAAGCGACCAGCGATTCTGCACGATGGCGGCCACTGAACACGATCTGTTTCTCACAGACAAAGATGTTCGGTGTTTCTTTTTACGTTACTCACACGCGAGGCACTGCACTTTTATTGTTTGCTCTGTGTGCAACGTAGCGTGGTTCGAAATCAATTTTGTTTTGCAAATGGGGTGGAATTTTGGAAATTGAAGGAGGACGAGAATATTTTTGAAAAGGGATAGCTGAGATTGCTTATTTATTTTAATTGCGTATAGTATCCAGTGATTGGTAATATCACAATGAGATTAATGGTAATCCTAGTGTGTAATATGATATTTAATATAACTGTTAATATCATTAACCCTTCGTTGACACACTTCTTTTTTCGATCAACTTTAACACACCTGGGTGGCTTACACCCAGAACAATTTTTGAACGACTGCCATTCTCATCTGAAGAATCCAATCGTTATGAAAAAAATCATGGGTCAATTTCATGGTCTGTAGAAAGTATTCCAATAGTTTTTTTTATTGAAATTTCATCACAGTTCTTGTAAAAAAATCTAGATTACCATATGTCGAGAAAACACGAAGAAAATCTTCAAAAAACTGTAACTTTTACAAATTTAAATATTAGAAGCTAAAAATCTACAGGGTTATTGCACAGATATAATATTTTGAGAGAAAAAATAGTTTGTAAGTTGGCTTTGGGAAAAAGGTATTTATTTTGCATATAAAGGTACAGAGCGTCAAAATCAGCTTATGGGTGGCTCACACTCAAAGTGTCAACGAAGGGTTAACATTCAAGTGGGATTAAGAAAAGTATCTTTATGTTTTTAAGGAATATAGTTTAGATTTCTGTAAGTTGTACAGTGTAATTGACGTTGAATTAAACTGAAGCAGACCTTGCTGGTTAAGCTTCTTAAAATAATCTGGGCGCTTAAATACGTTTATTTATCACTATTCCAACATCGCGCGTGCGTTGCCTGACCAAAGTCTCCAGCACAAGTTCTCTCTGGTACCCCCTTCAAAGCTGAAGTCTGCTTTTCTCCCAAATCCTCGCTCTTTCATAAATAAACTTCTTAGTACTTTTAGCTCAATCTTTTGATTATTTTTGCCTTTCACCCCGTGTAAATTTAAAACGAATCGTTGAAATTCTTTGAAGAAACATTTAGTGGGTCAGGCATGATAAGAAGAGAAGAGGAAGAGATATCACAGAGAAACTTTCTTACCAACTCGAGTACAAAGGGTTGGAAGAATGCCTCTGGAGCAATAGTCTTTTTGCACCACGGAACAGAGTTGGTAGCTTGCGGAATTACGCAATGCCAGGAAGTAGGCGTACACGATGTTCTGAAACGTGAGAAGCACGCGCGGTAACGAGTATTGGGTCTCCCCGGGAGTACCAGCTCGTAAAACGTGGTCGCAGTTAAGCTGGGAGATAATTCGATGGTAATTTTAACGCGTACTCCCTTCCTACTTCGCCTACCCACCCACTAATCGATCGGTTTTGCCGACAACGATCTTATCTTCATCGCTTTCTCCGTGTTACCATAGAAATCGACGTGAAACGTGCTTAATTTCTCGTTAACACCAATATGCGAATACGAGGAGTAACTCTCAATTGTACATTCTCTTCTTTACGTATAATAAACGCTGCGTGCTCGATTTCGTGGGGAAAGGGTTTGCCAAAAATTCAAAATTAAATTAGCAGCGGATCATTTAAGGGGACCTTCCGGTCTAGAGCCAAAAAAATAGGTGATCTTTAGGAATTAATTAAAGGAAAACTACTATATATAATTTAATGGGACTTTTTGCATTGTATTAAAAATGTCTCAAATTATAGAAATATATTTTTTGTTTTATAATTAATCATTGGAGACGGCACTGGGGACTAGTTAAAATCAAGGCGTCAAAAAATTGATCCAAATCGGTGGGACATGTATCTCCAAAAGTTATTATCCGATTCGACTGAAACTTTTTTATTTTGAAGAATATACTTCTGGCTAGGGGGGAAACCAGAAAAAATTACAAAAATTACATTTTTTTTTAGAAAATAACGACACTTAAAGTTTGAAATCACTTTTTCCCTAAATTTTTCATCCTTTCAACGCCTTTGAAAATTATAAATTTTCAATTTTTTGTAATTTTTTCTGTCATCCCCCTTAGACAGAAATATATTCTTCACAATAAAAAAAGTTTCAATCGGATAATAACTTTTGGAGATACAGGTCCCACCGTTTTGAGAACACTGTTTCGAGAAAACCGCGTTGAAAGTTTTACGTGGGCGCCGAGTGGCCGGTTGTTGCCCATGCATTTGCCGCTACTCAAATGCTTCTAACTTCGGAAACTTTACGAATTTTAACAGATCCTTTTAAACACGTATTCTTAAAAGGTTGAACATTCGAAAAATGAAATAAAAAGGAAATCGGCTTTTAGACCGGAAGGTCCCCTTAATATATCATAACGAAACGAGAAGAGGATCATGCCTCCCAGAAATCTAACAGACCATTTCCATGTAATAAAAAGTACAAAAGATTGAGACATTAAGCACTAATTCGCTTCTCTACTAAAATTAAGAAACTTGCAGGAAGTGTTGATCGATTCAATCCAGAGACGTTCATATATTACGCCACCGTGTTTTCTGGCGTCACTAGCAATTCCACCATTGCTTCTTTAAGCTCCTTCCATGAAACGACATATGTATGTACATACGTCTTATTCATACCGACGGTTTTTCGATCGGTCACGATTGAATGGGTACGAGTGCCGCGCGATCGCCTCATCAATCATTATTATCACCTGTTAGCGATCATTACCCACTGGTCTGCCCGCGGTGGAACTTACGAAAAAGATGAAACATTGTATCCTGCTTTCGAGTTGCCTCGAGTCGTTAATGCCCTGGATTGACAAGGCCACGCGGTTGAAATTTATCACGGTTATTAATTATCCATTAAGGTGTCAGAATGTTGTCCGTTTCGTTCAGCAAATACACACGAAGGCTGTTCGTTTCTTTCTCCCTGGTCATTCTTCTTCTTATCTTCGTCCAGCGTAAGATTGTTTTCTTATTGTCATCTCGACTGTCATGATCAGCTTAAGTAATTTTTAATACACGAGCGACAACTTACTTTACAGTACACCTTATACAATTCTAGATATACTAATTCACTATAATGATGGTATGTATAATTAATTTAATGAAATTTATTAATTAAAATAAATCGCACTTCCAGTGAAAAGAGTTTAAGAATTATTATAAATTTAAGGGTTTTTATTGGGCAGATTTTTTATTGTGTTGTTTAGACAAGAATGACTATGTTTCTTTGAAGCATTCAAATTCGCTTGAAGCGCTTTTCTGTTACCTTTTGTAAGCCTGATAGGAGGTAGAGCTTCAGTTACCATGTACTTGATAGTCAAACAGTGGAATCTTCTATTTGAAGTTGACCACCAGACGCCAGGCGCGGCGAGTGCTCTTGTGATACTTGAAAATTTGTTTTCAATACACGTCGTTTCGATGATAAATTTTTGCTAGCCTGCGCGAAAGTGACGCAGCAGCGTCAAGTACTTCTTTAATGGATTCTTTGAAACGGAAGATTCGCCAGAGGAGAAAACAGATAACGTTTCGTGGAATATTAATAAAATTAACCATGGAAAAATTGCAAGCTCCAGAATTAGGTACGTAGAACCTTGAACTCGTTTACATTAGCTTCTATATTCATTCACTGTGGCATTACATAGTAGAACAAGGAGCAGTAGAACTACTACATTAGCTTAGTATTTTTATTACTATGTATATATAAATTAACAATTGTGGTGACGATTACTAACTAAAACAAACATTTCAAACAAGCTATGCTATAGAAATGCAATATTTTTTAATTCAGTATTCATATATTCAGTGTATAATTATTTGTTTACGAAATGCTGAACACTTTTTTGGTAAATTCTACGGGAATTTTAAAAATTGCAGGGGACTTTAGATGCAGTATTTGTTCGAACGTCCTTGAAATAATATTCTTAAATAATCCCAGCGTAGCGGTAACGTTTAAGATAGGCGTCAGATCACGAATCAAGCGAATCATTCGGTCAATTTATGCGGAATTTCAATCCTTCCGGTTCTACTTGTGCTGGCACGGGTGCGCTGGTCAGACAGTGAAATCTTCTATTTCCAGTCAGACACCAGACGCCAGAGCTCCCTCGAGAGTTAAAAATTTGTTTTTAGTAATCATCTCGTTCGGACGATTCATCCTCAAGAAGTTAAGACAGGCTGAAACGAACGCTTTGAGTAAAACGAAAACAGGTCCGCTGACAGAACCAACTACTGATCAAATAAACAAAAATCGTATAAACAATCGCGGTGGCACCCAAATGGTTGAGTTGTGGATTTGAAACAAGAAAGATATTTCTTGCATTAACTGCAATTTCTTATCCAGAGGAGTAGATTGTTTATTAAAACTTTTAGAGATATGCGTCGATGGAAGATTGTTTGAATATTGAAAGGAAGAAAGGAAGAAGTTGTTCTAGTTTATTTTATTTTTTATATGGTATTTAGGATACTTTAGGTGACGTGGAAAGTTAGTGAAGTTTCAATAGCTTTAAATATTGCACGAGGGTGTTGGAAAAGAATTGTACGAAGATAATTTAATATTTGCAGACAGAAACTATAAAAAGAGAAATATAGTATTTTTATCTAAACAACGTAGGATTCTTCTATAGCAGTAATTCCGAAGTAAAGATTACAGTAATGCAGGAATAGAAATCGATCGATCCCTTATCGATCTCAAGCCAGTAACTCGTATTAAAAAAAAAATCGATCGACATGCGCAACATTTTGCATGAGAACTTTCCATGTCCACAGAAGGCAGTCGTGTTCCGATCGTCTACTACCCGTGCAAAGATTTTCTTATCGAGTCGATCGCCGCGTAGGAGGATCGACATGATCTACGAGCCACCGTAGCGACAGCATTAACGTGATCTATGGAACCTGGCGGTTCAGCGACGGCTTGAATGTATTATTGTACGTTTTGCTCGATCAATGGGCGCGAAACGGAAGGTGTGTTGCGCCAAATCGAATCCATAGATCCTCAGAACGCTTTCAGCTCGACCACGACCCCTTTATTTCTCTTAAAAACATACCACACAGTCGAAACAGAGATTGCTCGCGCCAGATACCTACATAAATCGAAAGTAAAAACGTGTGGTTAGAATTTAATGTTCTACTACTGAAATAATGGTGTAGCTGTGTTTATTATTATTACTCATGAATTCTTCTCGAGCGATTCTATGGTCGCCATGTGTTTTATCGCGCACGAGTGCAAACTTTATAATTCGTATACATCTATCATATTTTTATTTTAAATAAGAAACACGTGTGTTATTAATATTCCTCACAATAACAAGTGAAACCAAATTCTCTTCTGTACTTCAAAGCAAGAGTCCTCGTAGCAAGAGGATAGCTTTCTAATTTGGTACAAAATTCCTTATTAATAATTTAGGGGAGGGCTGCCTATATCGTACCACTTAAGACATTTTACGTTATATTTCATATCTGGTACTAATTTGAACGCAAATGACTATTGGATATTGTAGCTTGATCTTTTAGGCACCTACTATTATATGCTTAACCCTTTGTTCGGAACAAATTAATTTGTTATTAATCTTTTTGTCACATACTGTAAAAGGTGCGATTTAGGCAACCGGTCTCCTAAATCGTACCCCTCGGTTTCCAAAATCGTACCTCCACTAAAAATAGTATCAATAACAAGTAGAGAAAAAATATTCGACATAAAGTAATGATTATTATATCGTTACATATACATATGTATATGGATTACACACAGGTCCCAATAACCTATGTATATAATATATATATATGTACATATAACACACGAGTTGTCAAATCCTACTGGTACGATTTAGAAAACATGATCAATTTATTTATAAATATCAATTTAAACTTTATAATGAATGTAATATGTACTTAAAATGAATGTAAAATATTCTACATTAAACCCGCTTTTAGAAAAATACAAAAATTCAGGACAAAATTGCATTGTCTGATTATTATCAGCTAAAATAAACTGGTAAAAAGTTACATCAATCATACCTGATTTTTTTAAATGTTTATAGCACGCACAAAATAGGGTGTAAGCTCAAAAGGTTTTGTTTCTATTTCTTATTTCGCATTTACTTGATATTTTTATTAGCAGTCGTTTACATTCATTGATTACTGAGAAATTGATGAGGTACGATTTAGGTGTCCAGTACAATATCGGCAACTCTCCCCTACTTACACAAGTTCGACCCCTTTTGTACAGAAAACAAGATATAATCATCAGATATAAATTTTTTAAAACTTAGCATAGCATAGCATAGCTTAGCTATCAGGTGGATTCCCGGCTTAAGGGGTCTTCTGGTTAGACGGTTTGAAAAAATCGATTTTTTTTTTAACATTTTTCGAAAGTATATATCTTCAATAATGTACTGTTAAATTTTCATTGAAAAATTCCAATTATTGTAGCTTCTACATAGGCATTTTGTAGGAAGCGCAGCGGCTCGACGACCATAGATGAAAACTTTGAACGCGTTTTTCTCGGAACGTCATTTTTTCACATGGTGCAGGTAAAATTTCAAAATTCATCGAACCGATTGCTTTATAAATTGAACTGCTTATTCTGCACACCTATGCCTCTGGCCGGTACTAGAATCAAGTATTTCTGTTGAGTTTAACCTACTTTTAAAATCGAAAATAGCACAGAAAACACAGCCGAAATACATTGATTCTTGTATTTTGACCGCCATTTTGTTAATTTTAAGGATAAATCATTTATTCTAGTACGGGCCATAGCGACAGTCATACTGATCAAGAATCTGTTTGTATTTTTGGTTTCAGATAAGTCCAACTGCTGAAATCTCATGCACGAGCGAGGCATGAATTTTGAAACACATCATTAAAATCGCCGTCAAAACCATTTTAATAGCAATAATTTTATAACTTTTATATTTTTTATTTACTGTAGAAATGTAATTTAATCAATAGAAAAAAATTTTATTCCATTACTATAATTCCTGTCTTCGCAATAAATTTCTGAAAATCGCTGAATTTATCGGCGATCTAACCAGAATGACCCCTTAAAGCTATAATTCAACGCAAAACGAATAAGCGAGGCAAACTAATCTCCCGGTCAGAGAACTTAAAAGGTGGAGCAGATCTTGGGACGGAATCACCGCAATCGCCCAAGAACATTCGCAGAATTACACGTTCTAGGGATGCAAACAGAAGTGGTTCGTTTTTTTTTAATGCAAATGTTAAGGAATGCCAATGCCACTGTTTCTAAAGAGAACCGAGCGTCAAGGATCCCCGCAGAGGAAGACTTCCTTTCGCACGCCTATACGAGGCGCCCACGCGCATGCGCGCGGGATCGTTAAAAGTTGCGCCAACCTTTCGAATTCGCCCCAAAAAAAATGTGAAACTACTTTCGATCGGTGGGACGTGTGGGATCCAGGGCTCGAGCGATGAAAAACTTCGCATTTCCTAACGACGAGGGGTGTCTGTTTCGCCCACGCGTGTCGAGCTTGGTGACGCACACCGCGGGATCCTAATCGGAATGCGATAACTATGCTCTGATAACCTGTGCCGGGTACATTCGAGGATAAGAAGTCGAAACTCCTGGCAACGGGCAAGAATATTAATTAGTCTGACTTAACGTGGCCAGCCTGTTTCGCTGGGATAACCGGAGGCGATCGATCTTGGTTAAGGAATTTTTCTAGGCAGTGTTGGCGAAATAACAGAGACACGTATTTGCTTCAGAGGCAATTGTAGTAGTGTAGGAATTTGTTTTAAAAAATTGGTTTAGAGGTGGTAAAGATGAAAGAGGGTGAGTGAAGTATGGAGGATTTTCTGGTTTTAAAGGAAGTGGCAGGATTAAATGTTGTTTCCAGAGTTTCTTTAGAACTTCGTGGGAGCTGACGAATCGATCGAGTGGTTTGCTAGATTAGAATTTCAGCGTAGCTCTTTTAATTGGGGTTGGTATGTAAAATCTACTACTTAGGATATACAGTGGCGTGCAAAAGTGTTCGGCCACCCTTTAAAATCGCATAAATTTTTTAAAATTAATCCAAACGACTTGAGTTTTTTTGAGAAGCTTGAAGGATTAGTTTGCTAACGGACGTGATTCGTCGTTTTGAAAAAAATGCACTTGGTCGGAATAGCAAAAAAAAAAAATAGTATTTGATAAATATAGTATAGTATTAAATAAAAAAACTGATTTCGGGAATTTCGCGATTTTCGACCTTATTCTGCGATCTTTAAGCGTTTATAGCTCAGAGCAATGTTAACCGATTTTGATGAAATTTTAGGCACGCATATAACTTATTTAAATCTACAAATGGATTTTTTTGAATTTTCATTACAGGCTCACAAAAAAAAGTTTAAAAAACGACCTTTACTATTTTTTTTTTGCTATTCCGACCAAGTGCATTTTTTTTCAAAACGACGAATCACGTCCCTTAGTAAACTAATTCGTCTAGCTTCTCAAAAAAAAACTCAAGTCGTTTGGATTAATTTTAAAAAAGTTATGCGATTTTAAAGGGTGGCCGAATACTTTTGCACGCCACTGTATTTGTAGGTGCCACATTTTCAGTAAGGAGCAGGTAATTTTGGAGATCGATCTTCGTTTGAATTGTTAATGGACAAATTGCATTTGCCACGAGTAGATGAGTAAGCGACTGTTTTATCGAAACTATCTTTATTTACAGTTAAAACATTGTGAATGCACTATTTTCTGTCATGCTACTACCAAGTTCTAATTTCTTCCTTTGTCTGAGGAAGTCTGAGTTCCCTGTCTCTAATTGACTAAACTAAAAAACCCCAAAGGAACCATAGAAGCTCATAATAACAAGTCCCATAAACATGGAAGAAGTCACATTCATCCCACCAGTCTCATTAGACTTTAACTAAGATCAGTGAAACGAGTGAAATAAATACTATTCAAGCTCAGATGTGCCCAGGTCAGGGGTCGCAAAATGTCGCAACAGCCACCTTCGTTACAAGTGTCTTTCGTTAGCCTGTTCCCACGGATTTGCTTGAGCCACGAATTTTTAAGAAATCACATCAATCCCAGCTGGTGATCCTACTCGCTCCAAGAGGCATTCTTAAACATCGTCTTCCTGGTCGGAACGCGCACGCAAAGGCCACGCGGAGATACGACCCTCTCTGAAAACGTAAATCTGCTTGGTTCCAAGGCGCACTCGCGGTCTCCTTTCCCTCTTTGACTGATTCGTCGGCGATGGGGCGCCTTAAATCTCAGGTGCGACGTCCCAGAACCCCGTGCAGTAAAGCTCGTCCACCGACAGACGGTGAAAAGCGCGTGGTTTCGCGATGGTAACGCGTGTAAACGCAGGGACGCGCATACGTTTGCTCTGTGCTTCACAAAGGAATTCTGCTCTTATTAACGCTGGGACTAGCGTCGGTGTGCTTTGGCTTTATACTTTCTAGGTAGCATTGAAAGTACTGGGTCGATTAGAAAAGTCGAAAGTATTAAGGGAGGAACCTGGTGTAATGGGTAGAAATCAAGGTTCTTTTTAGGAATTTTCTGTAAGGAAACTATACATGTAATCTGTTTGAAACTTTCAGGCTATATTATTATGTATTACAAGAAGTGAACACACATTTTTTGATACAAAAATAACGCGGCACTTCCAAATGGCGCAAGTGTTTCGGAGCGAATAGCAGAGTCGAAAGTATATTAAGTGGAATAGTTGAGTAGAAAGTGTGCTAGGTGTGGAATCGTGAGTTAAATGCATTGTATACCTTGCAACGATAGACTTGGTCAGAAATTGTCCAAGATAATAAATCTTGTATTAAACAAACTGATAGTTATTTCTTTCCCTGTGGAGTTATTCTTTGGTAAGTAGTTTCAATTAGGGGATGAATATGGCGCGCCAGAATAATGCAAACATGAGTCCCAACCTGTCGTTGCTTCCAAGTGTTACGTACCCCCGTATTCTTTTCCAATTAATTACCAATCCAAAATTATTGAATAACAGTACAAAGAAATTCATCGCTTTGAAGCTGCAACACTGTCACCTCGACACTCCTCGGTTTCACTGGAACCACCTTCTCAAGCGATCAACCAAACGGCGTCATCGCAGAGCACATACCCTCAGCTGCTGAAGCTTCCACGCAAAAAGTAACAAATTTTTAATCGGCGTCGACTAAAAGCGCGATTTCTGCATCCCGTGCAGGCCTGTCCGCGCGTATAAATAGATGCGTGCGTGTTTAAGGTGCGCCGTATTCCGAGGTGGTATCAAAGCGACTGTTTGTGGGTTCTGCGAATTTATCTCTGCTGACAGCTCATTAACCGATAACGATAGACAGCCCTCGAGAGGAGCAATTATGAAATTGAAGCGGATGGCGAGGAATTCCTTTCCGCTTCTTCTGCTCTTCTTATTGTCCACATTAAGTTCCCTCTCGGATCACCGCCGCGTTTCTCTGAATATAATTACTCATGAATTATTACAGCGCCGCTCGTCAACGATCCCCCCTATCGAAACTTCCCCCACAAACGTCCGCAAATACTATCTCCATCGTCTCAGCCGTTACCATTTTATTGGATGTTCGACAGCAAATCCACAGATATGGTATCTCTGAGAAATTCTTGGACAAATATGGCGTCCTTGTTCTAAGTATCTTCCTAGTGTTATAATTCTATTACTCTGGAAATTCGTTCATTGTCGCTCGTGACTCTCGGCCGGCGGTGCTGCGTCTCTTTGGACCCAAGATTAACGTTACCGAGTGCAATAATACAAGGGAGAACTTGAGGAATCGAACTCTATGAAGTTCTCTAGTACACTATGAAAAATAACATAGTAGGATAGTTAATACGGCTCCAAAATGGTCCAGGCGTCAATTTTCGTGTGATCAGTGGAACCGTCCGTCTGCCGAAAGTTAAACGCGCTGCCTATTACTTTATTCTACTTCACTTTCCTTAACTTCTCTTAGTCCTAGATTCTTCTGTGGAACTGTCGAATGGGGTAACTTTGACCACCTTTGGTAAATATTTCTCTTTTTCTTTTTCGTAACTTCCAAATTAATCCAAATTTTATAATGGGGAAAAAACACTGACAAGGGAAGATCCCGAACCCGAAAATTCCAAAAATTCTAAAACTTTGTGAATATGCAGGGGATTTCCTCCTAATTACAATGCAATTTTTGTTTGCTGCCCAAATTCACTGGAAGGGGGTGAAATTAACCCCTGAAAATTCGGCTATTTTCCGATTTTCTGTTATAACTCGCGAACTGTAAGAGATAGAAAAAAAGTTTCAAGACAAAAGTCACTTCTTTTAATTAGATCTATCATTTGGTAAAAAAATTATTTTACAGTTCACGAGTTATAACACAAAATCAGAAAATAACCGGATTTTCAGGGGTCGATTACACACCCTTAGAGTGAATTTGGGCAGCAAACAAAAATTGTGTTGTAATCAGGAGGAAATTCCCTACATATTTAAAAAGTTTCAGAATTTTTTGAAATTCCGGGTTCGGGATGTTCCCTTGTGAGACAGGTCATTTCAAGTCGATGAGGATGATATTTTTAAAGAACAAAAAAAAACAAGTCAAAACCCCTTAAAAAAATGACAGATAAAGGTGGTAAAAGTTACCCCCGCCGGGGTAACTTTGACCACATTGTTTAAGTGCTTGTTTTTATGAGTAATATTGACACTGTTATAACTTTTACAAACCTAATTAATGCTAAAGAAGAGGTAAAAGAATAATATAACCATTTGTACAAAAATTTAATATTTATTTCGGATTTACAAGTGAAAGTATGAAAAATGAAACGTAAAAACGCAAAACATTAATGTAGATTTAATCCTGAGAAATCCGCCGCAAAATGTAAATGTAAAATGTTCCGGAAGTAACCTAATTATGTTTTCATGTGCGAGTGCGTCAATGTCATCCTTTAGTGGCCAGAAAAGCGAACATTTTCCAGCAGTTCTTACGAATTTTATTCTTACCTCTTCATCGCCTGTTTCCAGAACTTGCCCAACAAAATGTTGATTTGTATTTTTTATAGAGCTATACTTGGCAACAACCCATACTCCACTTTGTATTTTTAATCTTTGACCTTCCATTTTAAACCTTTCCTGAGGTTGTAAGTCATCGTTTCCTGCCTCTGCGACCACTATTGGCATCTCTGTGTCACCAGTGAACTTTTCATTTGACGAAAAGAGACATTTCTTCCTACACATTTTTTTTTTTTTTAAGAAGGCCCTATCGTTATATTGTTGTCCTTTTTTACTGGGCTGTCATCAGCAGCCACAGGATCGCCCAGGCATTATTTCTAATTTCTTTCTCTTTGTTAACATTTGATTTTTTATTACTGCTGTCTCTCAAATTCTGTAAATAATTAACAACGACATTATTCATTCTTACTCTTAAGTCTTCATTTTCAGTCTTGTTTCTTGTCATTTTAATCTCATCCGTCGCTGTCTTCTCATTAACTTCAGTCTCATTCGTCCTTGTCTTCTCACTTACTTCAGTCTCGTTCCGATGCTTACAAACAGGAAACGGACAGCAATTTCATGCCAAGAAATAATAGTGGTCAAAGTTACCCCAAAAGTAGGGCAAAAGGAAAACTCCCTCGGTATCAGGAGCTCCTAGAACTTCAGTTTAACAAGAAGATGCAGATTTCATGATGCATGTTGCTACGTCTGTAGATCGGTTTCCGTGTTTCAGCATCAGAAGTGGAACTGGCATCTCGCTCATCAGCTAGGCGCGTGAGCAAGATGCAAGAGTCATGAAACCTGCATCATGATGCTTGCATCAGTGTTTCCCTGCAACATGTATCAGCGTCTGGAGGAGCCTTTAGATGTCTGTCCGGTAGAAGTTTTTCACATACCAATTCTTCCTCAACTCGCAGTATCACGCTTTAACATTTATCTAATTTTCAGTAAAGGTTATTCTCCCTCCTAAACAACTACATCTTGAAGTAGGTAATTAAAGCTACACAAGGCACTTTGTCCGAGAATAATATTTGTTATACAATAGACGCTAGAGGAGTTGGTTTTAAAATATAGTTTTGTGGTCAAAGTTACGCCAGTGGTCAACATTACCCCATTCGACGGTACCCTATTGTTTTGTGTGTTAAGGTTTGGTTTTATAATAACAAGGATCCTTAACCACACTCATTTATCACTTAATTTTGTAATTTGTGATGTATTAAAGTCGTTGTTATAATTATTATATGCCTTCGTTGAGCTTTTTCCAAGGTTTCCGCTAGTTCCCGTCCTGAGGACATGCTCCTGGGGTTTGAAACGCCCATTGGAGACAAGTTTCAGGCCCTGGGTGACAGTAGCAGGGTTGGAGTAGCAGTGGCAGCATATGTTTTAATTGTTAAGCGTGAGAGATTAGATAAAAATTGAATTCAAACCTGGATGTATCTTTGATTGAAATTTATTAACCTCGGAGAAAAATTCTAGGATAAGTACTGTGTTTCCAGTTGGAAAGTATAATGGTCAGTTATTTGAACTCTTTCACAGTATACTAAGTAGGAGAGAGACTCACGAAAGAAATCATTTCCTTATCCTTACCGTTTTATTACACTGTGAAAAGGTTAATATTTACCTAATTGAAACGGGCGGAAAAGAATAAATAGAAGCCTAATTGATACAAGCAAAAATAATTGAATGACCAGCAATTTGAATGTATTAGCTCGCTCGACTAACCAGCTAATTCCAAGCACAACAACGATCCCCTACTTATCGTTAGCTGTTTCCTTACTCGGTTCAGAGCAAGTAATGTTATATTCCTCTCATGTTGCAGGGAGTACAACAAAATCCTGCTCGTGCAACAGATATCCGTGTATGTGTGCAGACGCATATTTTGTCGAACGTGAAAAATAGAGGAGTCAAGCTATCGAGAGATGAGGGATTATGATTGGTGACCAGATACGGAGAATTTGTATCGATTAAGATGGAACGATTAGAGTGATCATCAGCCATTGATCCGTATCGTAAGGACAGTGTGACTAGGTGGCCTCGCTGTGTTTCGATTAAGTCACGATCCATCGATCGATCGATCTTCCCTGTCCCCAGCCCCGTGCACGCCGAACCCGTTTCGCCGGAAGCAATTATATTATAATCAATTTTTCGCAAATGCTGTAATATTATTATCGGGGATTACGCGTATTCCGTTAATTAAAAAAGCATAAAAGTCACCGGCGACAGGAATATACGATCGGGCTCTTACAAATCCCTATTTACTGGCAATAATAATTCTCCGCCATTCCATTAACCACAACTCTTCATTCGAAGCTCCCTGTTTCTTTCCACTTTGATTCTTCTAATTACAAACATGTGAAAATTTCTTCATTTTCGAAAATTTATATATCTTTCTCTTATTTTATATTTTTTACATAAACCTTTTAAGTTAAAAGTGTTGAAACTTATTGATCAATGTCGATTATAATTGGCAGTAATTTCGAAGAAAGCATAGAAAAATTAGCAATCAATCGTCACTTACACAGCACAAAACTTCAACTTCAGAAGACCAACATTCGTCTTTCCACCAACCTGATACCTACATCATTTTCAGTCCCGTTTTACTCGCTTCACAGTCAACCGAGCCGAGAAATAAATTCGCTATGATGAAAATGAATTCGAAACGAGTTTGTATAGAGAAAGAAAGGAGCTACCGAGTGTCGTGGAGTGACACATTGGTAGAAACGTGAAACCAATTTGTCGCGCGCGCTCGCGCGGGCCTGCAGCTCCCCCGAGGTTGACGACGCGGAGATCGTTGGACAACAAAATAGCACGTTGTTTTGGCGCAACTTTCTTCGAACGGCGACGCGCGCGTGACAGCTGGCCGATTCAGACACTTAATCTGTCCCCGTTCGGCGTGATAAGAAAATATTTTGAACCTGTTTAATCGGGAATGAAATATCTGGGGGAGCGTTGCTCTTAGCCTTAAGTAATCGAAACTTATTACGGGGGAAATAATCTTTCTGGCGCGCAGCGTGCTGAGCGCATTAGCCACTTGTCATCCTGACATATCAATTAAAATTGCTCGCGGATAAGGAATCTTATTAATATTATCGCACCTGGCCGACACCTTCCAGACCAACTCGCGAATACATGATGTATTATCTGAAATCTGAATCGTTACTAAACGAGCACGTCCAGCCCAGTTAAGGGTGGCCATCTTCATGAGCTAGCCACCGACTGCAGCGGCGTTAACGCGGAACACTTCTGTTCTAAGTAGTAAATAAGAAAATAAATTGAATTCTGAGAGATTGGAGTTGCAAAGAAGTGTTACTGACACTTTAGTGGCGCAGGGTTTAGGTAGTGAAATACAGGTTTATCTCAGTTAACCCTTTGCAGTTGGAACTTACTCGGCGTGAAATCACCCCCACGCCAGTCAAAGTGTTGTGTTTAACCCTTCGTTGACACACCTCTTTTTTCGATCAACTTTAACACACCTGGGTGGCTCACGCCCAGAACAATTGAAGGGTTGGATGCAATAAGGGGACTAGCACTAGAAAATGCGAAAAAGTATTGTCCAAACGCTAAGAAATATTGGAAATCAAATGTTGTTAAACTGTATTTTAAAAAATATAATGTTATAAAGCTCGTCACGACACACATTTTTTCTATTTACAGATTTTTTTATCGAATCATTAGTATTCGAGATAAAAATTATAAACAAAAAAAATTTCTTCGACCAAAATCATTATTTCTTTAAACATAAATTGCGATAACTTGAGTAAATATTAACGGATCATTATGAGACTTGAAACATAAAACTCAGAAAACTCTAGCGAAGCCGTAAAATGTATGCACAAAACCTTTATGTTAAAAAATGTAATAATATTTAATTTAAAAGTAATACTGGACATAACCCATGTCTTTCAACGTTCGCCGTTAAAAAGTATCGAGGGAATTTTGAGATACATATAACTTGCAGCGACAAAGTTGTTCCTTAATATACAAGGAAGTTTTTCACCAATTTTCACACTGATTAACAAATAATTGTAGAAGATATGACGATATATATAATTCTCGCTCGACGCCAACTGTCAACGCGAGTGCTAAAACTGCTAAGTAGCGCATTAAGGTCCATTTATACATAACCGTTCCGGGTCCGTTCAGTGCCGGCATGCCATTGGTAAGAAGAAGAGGTCCTCTGCGCCCCTCTTATTCTTACCAATGGCATGCCGGCACTGAACGGACCCGGAACGGTTATGTATAAATGGACCTTTACACGCGGCTGCTGACTGTTGGTGGCGCGCGACATTTATATACATCGTCATATCTTCTACAATTATTTGTTAATCAGTGTGAAAATTGGTGAAAAACTTCCTTGTATATTAAGGAACAACTTTGTCGCTGCAAGTTATATGTATCTCAAAATTCCCTCGATACTTTTTAACGGTGAACGTTGAAAGACATGGGTTATGTCTAGTATTACTTTTTAATGAAATATTATTACATTTTTTAACATAAGGGTTTTGTGCATACATTTTACGGCTTCGCTAGAGTTTTCTGAGTTTTATGTTGCGGGTCTCTTAACGATCCGTTAATATTTACTCAAGTTATCGCAATTTATGTTTAAAGAAATAATGATTTTGGACGATGAAAATTTTTTTGTTTATAATTTTTAGCTCGAATAATAATGATTCGATAAACAAACTGTAAATAGAAAAAATGTGTCTCGTGACGAGCTTTACAACACTATATTTTTAAAAATACAGTTTAACAACATTTAATTTTCCAATATTTCTTAGCGTTTGGACAATACTTTTTCGCATTTTCGAGCGCTAGTCCCCTTATTGCATGCGACCCTTCAATTTTTGAACGACTGCCATTCTCATCTGAAGAATCCAATCGTTATGAAAAAAATCATGGGTCAATTTCATGGTCTGTAGAAAGTATTCCAATAGTTTTTTATTGAAATTTCATCACAGTTCTTGTAAAAAAATCTAGATTACCATATGTCGAGAAAACACGAAGAAAATTTTCAAAAAACTGTAACTTTTACAAATTTAAATATTAGAAGTTAAAAATCTACAGAGTTATTGCTCAGATATAATATTTTGAGAGAAAAAATAGTTTCTAAGTTGGCTTTCGAAAGAAGGTATTTATTTTGCATATAAAAGGTACAGAGCGTCAAAATCAGCTTGTGGGTGGCTCACACCCAGAGTGTCAACGAAGGGTTAAATTGTTTCGTCACTGTTACTGCTTTGTTATTCAATACAGTCGGGTAAACAATACTAAAATTAATCGTCCTACAGGCTCTTCCAAAAGCATTAGCTCTAATTGTAAGCGAAACTCTAAGAAAATATTTTACCCTTACAAACTGTTTTGTTCATTCAGCCCGAATTTTATTCTGATGCAAGAGAGTTTCACGTACGACGAGGAAGACGAGTATACTCGTCGTTGCTCATCTGGTGTGACATGTACAAGAGTAGAAGGGGTGGTTGGATCTCGATCTCGATCAAGAAATCGCTCGTTTAAACGGCTAATCTGCGAACCCGCGTGCGCGCGAGCGTTTTGAATTTCAAATGAAACCACCGTTGACTCACCGTTAGGGAAAGCAACTAGCCTATCACTGCCAGCGAATTGACACGCGATTAATCAACGTTCCCTCGCATTCGTTGACTTGCCAGAAAGCAAAACACGCCCCGCCGCGCGATGTTTTTCATACTTTTGATTATTTAATCTATAACGAGGGTCCGCGATTCGGTCTCCACTTAGGATCTAATGCCCTGGTGACGAGAAGCGACTCCTTGTTGCGCCTTTTCCTTTCCGCTCGATGAAACTTAACGAGCTTACCCGCTGCTATGAAATATCGCCCCTGTCCGACTCCCAGCTGCTCAATGAAGTCGATAATCGCCGTTTTGCTAAATGAATCGATAAGTGTCAAATATTATTAGGACTGCGCGAGCTCTCGCCTCTCGTTTGCAATATGTTGTGACTCTTTGATAGTACACTTCAATATAGATAGATACGTATTTAAACATGTGGATCAATTAGCAGATCTAAATTAGGTGTAGTAGATGAAATTCAAGAAGAATGGAACCCTTGTGCCATTTAAAGTGCTAAACTCCTCTAAAACAACTCACCCTGGATTTTATCTGAAGAAACGTGGACATCGAAAGACTCAAAGACCTCGTAATTTAGTGTCACGTGGCCCACGCGACCCATGATATTTTTTTGAAGTGAAAATTTCATTCGCAGGAAGAAGGTATATCTCATTTCACTACAGACATAAAAATGTAACAAAAGAAATTGAAATTATGAAGAATATAATGCATCATTTTTCACTTTTTATAGCCCCACCAGGAATTTGAATTGCCACCGTGGCACGGAACGCGTTAATGGGGGTCGCGAAGAGAATCGTGGGCGCTCTAAATTTCACGATCGTGATACGGTTATGGTTTAGGCTCGCCATCGACTGGTCCAGCATCCCTTCGTGTTACACCTTGCGGTCTCGCGGGTTCTTTCCGTCCAATTCCTGGTAATTCGATACCTGGAAACGATTTCACGTGTCGTATTACGCGTTTACAAGACTGGGCATTCCCTTGTCGCTTGTCAGCCAGCTACTGCACGTATGCAGCCCGGGGGTGTGCGTGTACCGAGCAGCGTGTAGTGTAATAAAGGTGACCACCTGTCGTGCGCCCGATCGTACATTACACGGACACTTTTCTGCGGTTCGCCTCCTTTTACTATCGCGCTGCTGCTCGTCGTTAAAGTGGAAAGCGACGACGACAGTCCTCGGAGACGATTGTTGGCCAGACTCTGACGATCGTGCCTTGGGTTGCAAGTGGAACAATTGCTACATGATATCGGGGGCATCGGAAAATTATTCGGGCAGTTTGAATACGCACTGCTGCTCCATTGCAGCGTGTAATGTACCGTGTTTGTGGCCATTCCACTGTTTTTGGCCATGTGCATAATGATCTTATTTTTAAATTGCTTGCAGATCATTATTATGTGGAGAATTTTGTGACATATTTATGATGTGTCATAAATATTTTGTTTAGTATACCGCTAGAAATATAAGGTTACATTTATTCCTTACACGGAAAAATATTATATTTTTTAAGAAGTGGCCAAAACTGGTACAACACCTTAAAGTGGCCACAAATGGTGCATCTACCCTATCTGTCGCAGGACAATTGTAAAATCAGACTTGTTACAAAATTTTTGCCCCAATTATGCTGAATCACTACTTATTTGTAACGCGGCTGGAAACCTCTAGACATAATGTCATGGAAACAGTTTACAACACAAAGTATTAAAGTATTAGATATTATATATTATGTGTATAAAAGAATTCCAGAAAGGCTATGATTCCTGAGACTATGATTTTTTCAACAAAAAGGCAGCGTTTTGTAAAAAGTCATCTGTGTACCCATCACGAAATTTTATTTCGTAATCTTTCTTAATTCCAACTTATCGAGCTTATTTCAATTTTATATAAGAAATATTCTCCATCGCAATATTTTCCATCTCCTTTATATAAAATTAAGAAATATTACAAAGCGGAACAATTTTTTAATGGAATAATATTTCCCTCCGTTCCTGAATAATCATCACTAAATTCCCATTTCAATTTTAATTATGTGTACCGTTTCAATTTAAAGGTAGAAAAAATGATATAAAAACTGTTACCGTGGCCTCGTGCAATTTACACACCGCTTCCTGCTTCTAGTTTGATCGCAAGTGAACCGATTCGCGCGTCGAAAGTGGTTCGCCATCGCACAATTTTATCCCGCCTTTGATCTTAATTAATTTCAGTTTCCTATTAAGTAGTCGACTCGAGATGTGACCTCGGTGGGCGATCTTACGTCAGTGTTGTTTGTAACGAAGGATGATGAATCAGCAATTTGACCGTCTCGCTAATGAAAGATTAGCGGCTCCATTTCGCCGGTGCAAGAAAATACACAGAATAATTCTAACGAAACAAACATAATGACTTGCATGATGCAAACTGATTGCCATACAGAAGTTTCGTTATACGTAACGGGGATTTAATTAAGGCGAGTGACTGCTATTTGTCTTGCTAGTGTTAAAACAATTTTGTGATTAATTTACAGCTCGACTGTTGAAGTCCTTAAATGCTTCCAATAGTTTTTTCTTTTATTTTTAGGATTTCTCGTTTCGTTTTGTGTGTGTTATAATAATCTGTGTGGAGGAACATTGTTGTAAATAAATGTATAAATTAAAAACCATATAATTGGGGTTTTACCATTTTTTGTCGTAGTATGAGTGATATTTTGAAAGTCTCTGTTTTAAAGGGGAACTGAAAAAGAAGCAAGCCCTGTTTAGATTTGTTTTTGAGAGGAACGTAGTTTCTTTACTTTCAGAGATTGTAGAAATGGGGCCAATTTTAATACAAAATTTTTGGTCTTTAAATTCCTTGTGTTTTAACATCGATGCTCTTCTTCTTTCTCAAGTAGTCTCTTGGTAGTCAGCTACTATTTTCACACACACACACGTATATTAAACAGCTTATTTGTAAAATCTCAAGAAACTAAGTGTCAATTTTTATTACACTAACATTAAATAGTAACTATTGAAGTCTTCAAACAACCCAATAGCTTGCAGTATTATATCTCTCCCTAAAAAATTAAATAAATTTTAGTAGCATACCTATTTCACTCAAATTTACTTAAAGAAATTAAATTTGTGAATTCCACAAAAAAATTAACTCTTTCACAATTATTTCTTCCTTCAAAAATTTAACAAAAATGTACACCTACCACTTCTCCAAATTTGACACTGGATATACAGATTATTCAAATCACAAGCAAATGGACACCTTTTCGACCGTATTTTGTCAGTTCACTTGAGCAAGAGCAAAATATGAAAACGACACGTACACTCCCATCGATCATCGTTCGAAAACACCTAACTGATTCGCGCCAAATGTAACTGATAGCGTTGGTTGACCCAATTGCCCGATTCGATGAAGAAGATCCCCCCAATTGACCCCATGATTCATGCAATTTCGCTGTGCGCGAATCATTCGGCGCCTCCTTGCTTGCGATAATAATTTCGACGATATATTAATTAATACGAGGCAGAGTGGCGTCACGCCTCTGTGGAAAGCCGTGTTTCTTTTTACGATAAGCGACAGCTGATGTCAGCATAAATTAAATATGTTTGAAATATACGATACGAGATAGTCGGATAAGAGAATGCTTTTTTTATGGTCGGTGCAAGAGGTTCGTATAAAACGACGCAGCTCTTGACTAATTCCTTAACCTCCATTTCTCCTAATTTATTTTGTTACAATGTCCCAATTATTATTTTAATTTTTCTATTTTTGTCAGCAAATTTGAAATTAAAAATTCAAGCCAATATAAAAGAATAATCCTTTTTATCTTATCATTTTTAACACACGAAGCAACGAACTCCAATTTTGAATGGGAGTAATTATCATTCCTTACTCCGTAAGTACCTCAAATTCATAAAATCCGTAAGATATTAAGGTCCATAAAGCAATCGTCCAGCAATAATAAAATCCAGAGAATACTAAGTTTCATATACAATTTACATACCTCGTAGATATCATTTGCAAAGTGTGGAACTATGATATAAAAGCATTAATTAATTATCCTCGCTCTCGACACACGAATCAACGAATTCACAAGTACCACGAATCTGCAATTGTGAATGGGAGTAACTATCGTCCCTCGCATCATAAATATCTCTAAATAATAAAATGAGGAGTACACTAATCTTCATGCTCGCGACGATTCATACGTAATTTACAAGCCTATTAAACGACATACAGAAAATTCAGCGTTCACGTGGCCGTTCATAGCGCTCGAATATAATGATACCAGTAAATTGCTGGATCGATTGATAACGACTGGTTCAATTGAGATAGCCGCGAATAGTTTACTGCCCCGGGTAATAGATAACTTAATTCCTTCCTCTGTACCGTATCAATTTGCGGGACAATGTAATTTAAGTTGCTGCGCGTAACACCGCCTCTATCTAAATAACCCGAGTGCACCTCGTTACATCGACGCTCTATTCAATAAACGTTTAGGGCGATCCATCGTTACGCTTTTCAGCGCTTGGCGTTCGACTGGCGTTTAGGTTTTCAGCTTGATCCTACGTGTGGATGCAAATTCTGCGATGTCAACGAATGGCAGCGGTTGCATAATTCGTATTATATTACTACTAACAGTTCAGCGTCTGATAGAGATTCTAATTTTGGGGTAATGGTAAGTGCTTGTCCTTGGTATACGATATTTTGGTTTTAACGATGTAATTCCAATGCAAATGTATTTAATTCAAATTTTTTATTTGTGGGCGATCCGAAATGTGCTTAAAGAACTTTTTGCGCACCCCTATTATTAAATAAGTATGAACCCCATGGAATATCTAAGGTTTGGGGTAAACTTTTTTTGGAAATAATTTTTTAAGAGGACTTGAAATCTAAGATATTGGTATAAGTGGAATATATAATAGTGTATTGAGAAACTGGTTGATGTAATGGACACACGAATGTCCTAAGTTTTTAAAGTGAAAAGGGAATCAAGGTTATACCGACACCATCTAATCTTATATCATTTAGTGTATTTTTATATACTAGTTATAAAGATATATATATATATCTTAGTAAAAACCTTTTGGAACTGATTTTCGATATGTAATAAGAAACTTATTTTTAAATAAACTCATTCGAAAGCTGCATACTTATTTGATTTGAAGTTAAAATTACACAATGTTAAAAAGATTCTATAAAAGTGCACGAAGCCTTTTTTGACTAAATATTCATTTAACAACGTTTGCTCTTTGGAGTAGGTACCTACCAAAGACTCGAAGAGCTAACGAGCGGTCAAAACGCATTTGTACAGGAGATAGCTTGCATCTTCGTGGCCTGCGCATTATGCATGCACGTAATGCATGCGTGCATCCTAACGAGGCTACCCGTAATTTTGGATTATGGCAAGTGGTGAACGTGGAAGGTGAATCGTGGCTAACCACGGATGAGAAGAAGGAAGGAAGAAACGGGAGACGATTTTGATTAAAAATTGCTAAGGCATGTGAAAAGTTCGCCGCCTTCAGATTAGAGTAATATTGAATTAGCTGTTGACGCTGAATTCAGCGAGAACTGGGATATCAAATTAAATGATAAGTGCAATGCTTACAAAAAAAGGACACGCAGTATTACAGCCTGTAGGAATTTTGTGAATTTTTTTTTTAAATATCTTAAATTTTTTTGAGATATGAATTTTGTATAAAAAGGAGAAGGATTGTTGCTATTATTATACTTTCAATGTGGGGCTTGTAAGAAAATAGTTTTCAAATAAAGATCAAAATTTTGAATTTGTAATATTATAATAGTAACTACTGCACAATTAGAGCGTTAACAAGTTTTAAATATTTTAGCGCAAGGCCTCTATAAGATTTTTAAGGTTTATTTGGAACAACTTAAATTCCTTTCAAGAAGTCCAATTTTTTCTTCTTGCAATCGCGATGCCTTTACTGCAGAAGCCTTCAGATAGCCCCGATTTCATATCAGCAGCATTTTTATGGACCTTAATCTTATCACTGCATTTTACCTAGCAACGTCATAATTTTTCTATAGCGTGAAAGCTGCGGTATTCCAACTATAGAATCTTTTCAGTAAATCCACTTTCTCATTTACAATACCTTTTAAAATTTTTAAACAACATCGCTAAATTTTTAAAACATCTTACATTCCAAGAAACTGTAATTTCATTCTCTTAATAAACACATGTTTGCAAAAGAATTTTCCCAGTGACATAAATTTCTTATCCACAGAACCATTCATTGATTCTAATTTTAAACTCAATTCCTTTATCCTTGCTGAATGTTTTAAACGAAAATTCTGAACGCAGATAAACGCAGGAGGAAACGTGACTGCTTCTGTTTCCTGTTACACGACGGATCCGCCATATCTGATCAATGCTCCGACAACATACAACTGTCGTTGGCCGAGATGATTGTGAAACTTAAGCAATTATACGTGGGAAGTTCCTGGTTTCGCGTTATCGCGCAACGCGTTCTCTGTTATCGGTGGTTTCGGTGCAAAGAGAGGCTCGTAGGTGGTAACACTCCCAGTCACTGAAGAAACAGAACCTCCTATCGATTCAGGGAGAACGGCAATAAAATATGTGCTCACCGATCGTCGTTATTACCTCTCGAACGATTGTGCAGTAGAATAAATCGAAATTGATGGCCACTTGAGATTAACATACAAGAGATTTCTGGTTGGAGGAAACATAAGCATTGCAATAAGAACGCGTTCGATTAAGCTGATTATTAATCCTGGTATTTAGATGGAACCTAAAATAAGTAACTGTTTATTTATGCTGAATACTGCTTCTGAATACTTTTTGTACTCAAAATTATTTACTGCTTGTATTAATTTGAGAGCAATTAACGAAAAATTCGGATATAATATTCAGTGTATAAATAAACAATAGATCTGTGAAGCAATCACTTTATACTAAAAAAATATTTGACTTTCAAATTCCTTTGAGATTAATTAAATTAATTTCTCCTCAGCACCGCGAATATCAGTTGCCCTAATAGTGATACAATAATACAGTAACTAGTGAATACCTGTTTGAGTAAAATATACAGTTTCTTTGTGCCACTACATCACAAAGCCTAAAAAATCGAAACTCTGAGAGCATAGCATGTCAGAATTTTTATTAAATTTCTGTTTCATTCTCACAAATAAGGAAGTGTGATGATAAATAAAATCGAATCAAGGCCTCCCGAATAATTGCAGATAAAATTCGTCGTCGATGGAATAGCTTTCCATTAAGAAGAAATTACTACGTTATTAAACGAGTTACTGGGAGGGGATTAAACTAATACCAAGCCTGTTCATTGCTCTTGTACGCGCAAAATGCGTAGACGCTCGAGCGCTGGTGTTTCCAGTTAGGGATAGCGAGAGATATAATTATCTCATAATTCAGAAAACAAGCTGATAAGGAAATTACATCGCGCGAGGAAGAGTTACATCGTTTATCAACGGGAGGGCTGCGGTTTGCCTCTGCTTCCCATCGTGGATCCAGCGTTTCCTTTTACTTTCGCAAAGGGACTTCCTTGTTGACTTTTGCATTGTCAAGGGTCAAGGTTCGCTCCTCTGCTCGATAGATCTCGAGGATTAAATACCGCAAGACAATCGCGAGTTCAGCTTATACACGGCGAAGTTATGCACCGGAAAATAAATGGAATCTCCAGGTACATACTTCGTTTACAAAATGGCAGGAAGGGGAAATTGTAAGGGAATGAAATTCAATGCGAAATGTTTGATGGTTTTGACTTTCTGTTGGTTACGGTCACAAAATTTTATGGAAGAATGACTATATTTTAAATAACAGATGAAGTGTAAATGTATAATAATTTGGAGGATGGAAATGTTATGTCGAAAGAGAAAATTAATATGTGACAATTTCCACTTCACAGAAACTGAAATGAAAGATTCTAATATTATGTTAGATTTTGATGGAAATTAAAGTTTTATTGTTTATTTTGTGGAAGAAGGTTAATAGGGAGGTGATATGAAAGTGAGAAGTTGATGTTACAGACTTCTTTTCCTGAAAAGTAGTATGTAGTTTCACTTATGTAACATTTGAAATACAATGCTGAATACTTTCACTGCTCCATAAAATCCCTACATTATCAGAAATCCTACAACTTCCTCAGGAAATGTTCTTGTCTAACGTTTCCATCCATGAACTATAACTTTTCTACTTACATACGCGAAGGGCAGCTCTGTCCACCATCGACTTACCTGAAACATAAAAACAATATTGTCAGAATACTAAATTACACATAAAATAATATTAACATATAAGAAACTTACAAAATAGCAGGGTCGCCTCTAAAAGATTAATCTTAATCTCGCAATCTTTATTTCAATAAATACCTTAATATCTCACCAATCCTTAAAAAAATTATTTAACTTTTATCATTTAACCGTCAGTGCACGTATAATAAATTCTTCTCCCTTCCCTCACTGGTTTCAGTCAAGAACTACTCCGCCATTTTTAATATTACAGAAAACTATTCCTTTTTCACTCGTTGAAGAATCAATGAATCCCACATCAAACTTACACGATTAAATCCTCGACAGTATCTCCGTCGAGAAGATTCGTGTAAGCAGCAAACACGATTGAGTGCTCTAATAAACGGCAGGTGCTTACACAGACGGCATACGAGATCCACGATCGGAGAAAATGTCTTGCCTGTAAATCGCCTGTAAATAGTAGTATTCGTCGTTCAGCGGGGAATCGTCGATGACGTAATTAATCGCCCGTCGGCATTCACCGGTTATCCGTGATTATTTAGAAACGGATAGGTGGAAAAAGATGAGGGAAAGATATTTTAATGCGCCGTGGTGCGCGAGGCGCGTTGCACGGCGCGGTGTTTAATTGCTCGCACTTAATTACGCGCACTCGTCGCTGGGAAATATTGCGATCTTCGACGCTGCGACAGACGCAAGCGCGGGATTATTTATACGACACTTATCCGGTTAATTCGTAGGTACTTTTGCTGTCCAACCTTTTTGTCGTAATCGAAGGGATAGAGAGATTGAAATGAAATTAGAGTTTGCGATATAAGGGGGTTTGGTGACTTCTAACAACGAATTTGAACTTAGATTTTCAAAATTCACAATGGCCGATTCAACGTGGTGGACGATATATTAAAAAAAGCACCCACTACACAGACATTTATATTTCTTGATTTTGATTTTTATTTGTGAATTTTGAAAATCTAAGTTCAAATTCGTTGTTAGCAGTCAGAAAAACTCACAATGGCCGATTCAATATGCTGGACGATATATTTAAAAAAGCACTCACTACACGGACATTTATATTTTTTTATTTTAATTTTTTTTGTGAATTTTTAAAATCTAAGTTCAAATTCGTTGTTAGCAGTCAGAAAAACTGACTCTGGAAATAATTGTTTAAATTATCGAAGCGTATGGGCTGACGCGTTAACGAATTTTCACTTCTTTGACCTCCCATATCTCAGAACCTAATTGTCACCTCAACTTGAAAATTTGTTGTGATTGATGTCTCATCATAAGGTATCATTTGGCACAAGATTCAGTTCCATAATCGTGGGACCAAAAAGAGGCTAAAAAAGGCCTCGTTTTTGGGTCACTCTTTGTTAAAATGTTTAGTTAAAATTTGTTAAGAAATTTTGTAATTCCTTCACTGTGTTCCAAGCGTTTAGATTGGGTAGAGACAATGGTTTTGAGATGAAACAGTGGTCACTAATGTCTTATATCAATTTACTATCATTATATTTGGGCTAGATTTAATTAAAGC
The DNA here is from genome assembly GCA_029448645.1 of Andrena camellia. Classification (NCBI taxonomy): domain Eukaryota; kingdom Metazoa; phylum Arthropoda; class Insecta; order Hymenoptera; family Andrenidae; genus Andrena; species Andrena camellia. Next base: position 15,986,069 of record CM055679.1, on the reverse strand, counting down.
AAATCATTGACGAAGCTCGCTTATTACATCACTTGTGCACGTGTTACATTTCATTTGCATCACTTACGATCCTTCTAACTTATATTCTAACTAGCTCTCTAGAGCATCGAATTTGAATAGAACTGTACAGTTTGCACACACACCCCACAAGAGTGCCATAAGCCGCAATTTTCTCCATACTTTGTGACCACATTTCCTGTTCCATATCATTTCCATTCTTTCCCTTTCCTCTCTTTGTACTTATTTACCTCCGTGCACCTTCCTGCTCGACGTGTCTGCCTCCCATCGCCTTCTACTTGTCCCCGCGTTTATTTGCCTTTCTGTCTGTCTCCCTATCATTCCTTCCTTTTATCACTCTGCCTTTACACTTCTCTGTCACACTCTTTCTCTGCATTCTCCAGCCTGCCTCTATTACTATTCACTACCCCTTTATACCTGTGCGCTCTTCCCTTCCCTACTTCTTACCCAACTTTGTTTGACTGTGCTTGGGTCTTTTTGGACCCACGCGTAACGTCGTCCAGTACCTACTAGGAAATAGTAATATAGAAAACTTTAGAAATCGAAAGATGGAATTGTACAGTAGCACAATAATTGCCATGGATCGAAACCGATCCAGGCACTAACTCCTCTGTGGTTGACGCAAGTGTTAATATATCAATATACACTGTCGTTCATAAGTACTAGGACAGTTGGGGATATTTCGTACGGATTGACTACTTTTAATTTAAAATACCAAGTAAAGTAAAATTTGTTACAGTTTCTCAATAAATTTGCAACGATTTCCACAGTTATCCTACACAGAGTAGGTACCCAGATACTTATGAACGGCAGTGTAGATGGTGTCCGCTAGCTGCATTAAAACTTTGAGCGAAATCTGTAAACTGACCACCATGCAGCCCCCTTCTGAGAGAGACCAGTGGCTGCAACCGCCTCGCAGCATCCTCCCGAGACTCCGCGTTTGTGTCACGCTGTATGTACACACACGTGCGCGCCATAAAACGAACTGCATACCAAGCTCTAGTACGCTCACGTATGCAGATAATACCCAGCCGTGGTATCCGGTGGTACATCTACGTTTTGTTTGCCTCGCACGCACCTGGATTAGAGGCCCATAGTGCTGGACGGCGTTACACCTGTTATTGAATAATAACACGTGCACTCGATCTGATCCAACGTGGTCTTGCTCGAGCCTGAGGATCGTAGCCGGCGAACACGAAATCTCCAAGCTCGTGAAAAGAAGGGAAGGCTCCTCTCCACCGGCCTAACCGTGTTGGATCCTGAGCTACTGACTGGGAAACGACACTGTGTGGTTTTCTCTGATCTTTGCTCTTTCCGGGATGCAGATCGCCAGGAAAGGTTCAGACCACTCGCTGCAATGACTCGGTCTGATGGTAGTCGGATTGCATACAGCGTTGCTGAGGAGTGCAGTTGGGTTCTTGGATTGATCGACTGTTTTGAGCGTTCTTGATCGTGGTGCTTGGAGCTGGGCGCTTCTTTCGTTTTGGGTCCAGGTGCTGGGGCCTTTTCATGCGAGGTACTCTTATGGGGTAAAGATGGGTTCTTAAAGTATATTTTCTAATCTTTATAATACTCCTCTGAATCCTTCAAATTAACTGCCTCTTCCTTCCATTTGTATTCCTTAATAATTTCTTGTTTACCTCCTGCAAGATTCACATTGTGAACGAAAAATAAATTATCAAATGTGGAAACTTAGGACTTTCCAAGTCTTGGAATTTAGGAATTTCCAAATCTTGGAATTTAGAAACTTCCAAGTTATGGAATTTAGGAATTTCCAAATCTTGGAATTTAGGAATTTCCATATCTTGGAATTTAGAAACTTTCAAGTTTTGGAATTTCCAAATCTTGGAATTTAGGAATTCCCAAATCTTGTAATATAGGAATTTTGAAGTATTGGAATTTAGAAAATCCCAAATCTTGGAATTTAGGAATACCAAAATCATGGAAATTCCTAATTTCCAAGACTTAAAAAACAGATCACTTAGGAAATGAACCCTACATCAACCCAAGGGCATTAAAATTAACAAAAAGAGGAGAAAAAAGAAAACTGACTCAACGTAGCCCTAAGTTTGGGCCCCAGTCTCGATACACGGAACAAACAACCAAGCAGAAAGCGTTGCAGCCCGACGATAAGGTATCAGCCCTTCGCGATGGCAAAAAGAAAAGAAATAGATTTGCAGGTATGCAGGTACCGTTAGGCGAGTACTAGGCTTTCCTCTCAGTCCTGGATCACGACCATTGTGTTACGTGGAGCACGGGCCCATTGTGCATCAGCTGCGACGGCAGGATAAACATGGCGATTAAGATACGTGTATTAAGACGTGTCCAGTTTCAGCGGGGAATTTAAAGTAACGCTATTAGCGGGCGAAATTTACCGCCCGATCGCGGCCCCAGATACGAAATAACACGCGTGCCTCCATTCATTCTTTCAGTAACGAAAAGGGGAACGGAACGGCGAAAGAGGTAAAACGAGAAATGCGACGCGGGGGGAACACGGCTTCTCCCGTTTAATCGATCCTGATTTACATAATTATAAATGTCAGTGGTGTGAGTACGATTCCGAGAATATCTCGGGTTATTACGAAGCAGAAGCTGTTGTATAACACGAGGAAGAGGGCCGCTACCGACGCTGATCTTGCTTGAGGATGTCCTTGCCCCTTGTTGCGTAGAATCTGTTTCTTCCTCAGTGGTGTGTTGGCGGAGAATTGCGGATAGAGACACTGGCAGCGATCGTGAATTGTGAACGAAATATGCAACTTAAAATTAGCATTCTATGCCATAGAATAAAGTAGCTTAAAACTCGAGTAAATTACTGATGGTGGGAGTAGCTAAAAATGAATTAATAATAGCATATGACACGTGCAAAAAGACACGCGACTCGTCACTGTAAAACCTACAATAAGGGAGAAGCGCTCCTCTTATCTCAGCAGCCCCATCTTTCCCAAAATTATACATGTCCGCTCGCGTACCAAATCGAAATTCAAAGTCAATCTTCTCGAAAAGGAAGCGAGTTACAACAAAATTTGATTCCATATTCTAGACTCAGTTTTTTCACGCAGAATCGCCACCCTTTCGCCCGCACCGCCAGATACGAAACACCCTGTATACCTGCACGCTGCCCTCGTCGAGCAGTTCAAAGCTGCCGCGACGGAGTTGCGTTGCATCGCCGCGGGCGCGTTGCATCGTTGCAACGCCTTGCGCGGTGCATTGTACGTGTGTACACTGCCATCCACAAGTATTAGGGCACTTGCTGTATTTCCATGAAATGTGATATTTGTCAGAGATTGAATATGCTTTATTGCTTTTAATTTAAAATACCAAATAAAGCAAAATTTTCTAGAATTCTCAAATAAATTTGCAACGATTCTCGCAATTACTCCGCACAGAGTGGATGCCCTGGTACTTATGAGCAGCAGTGTATGTATCCCGTTCGCCAGGAGAACGCGCACGCCGTCCAGGGAACTCCATCTCGTCGTCCCTTACCACCCGTCTCGCGCACGCTGTCTGCGTCCTCCTCTTCCTTCCCACCGACGTCGTCCGCGCAACGCTTTTTACATTGATTTAATTCTTGTGTAAATAGCTCGGGCCGACCACGCTATTTTCGCGTCACACGCCTGTCCATCTACCACCACTCGCTTGGGCAGCTCTTTCGAGCAGTCGGCGGTGAATTGATGCGTTGGCTGGATTTTTAATCTGGGCTCCAGTTTGACAGATCTCAGGACAAGCTTTTGTATTAGCTTCTTTTGTATTTAGAGAAACTATTCGAGGCATTGAGAGCAAAAACGGACTAACCCAAATTGAAAAAAATTAAGGTTACCTATTTTACATACATGATTAGTGTAGCCTATTGGAATACATTATTGCCACTAACGGAATTTCGCAAAAAATTCTTGGTTAGTCCGTTTTTGCTCTCAACGCCTCGTTTCACAGAGGAACAAATAACATCTGTCACTGCTCGAAATGGGACACGTGCTGGCAATATCGATTCAATCGATCGCTAATGCGTCGAGCAATTTCAATTCGACGTTCCAGTGGAAGCATGACAAATTGCATTTTCCTCGGGTTAATCGGGTGTTAGCGTAACACCTAATCATCCACCGTATGAAAACATCTGTTTCCATTACCAACACTTCGATCACGTACCATTCAAATGCATAAGCTACAATAATTCGCGATAAAGAAAATGCAACCCTGGAATAGCGCTTGCATCGCGCGAACACATTGTCCATATACTATTATTTAGGTGGGTGTAACAGTTCGTTCGCTTTATTGGACCAAAGTGTTCATTAAAAGTAAAAATATATTACTTAGCCTTCCTTAGCCTTCTGCCACTTTTCTGGTAAATGTACAAGTGTATTAAAAAACACTTCTATACACCTAACATCACCTGTATGACTTTGAGCGAAAAAGATTCTTGTTTAAACTTTCTTGACACAATAGTTATCAGATCAAACAATAAACTTATTACCAATTGGTATCATAAACCGAGTTGGTCGGGCAGATATATCAACTTCTTTTCTGCTCATCCCATGCAACATAAAATAGGATTGATAAAGGGACTAATAGATCGTGCCATCTTACTTTCTGACCCTGAATTTCGACCAACTAACTTGCTTCTTGTTAAAGACACGTTAAAACGGAACGGTTACCCTGGAGAGCTGATCTCGGCGATCATCCGGGATCGCATTTTTGAGATTTATCATCGGTTAATGATGGAGAAGCGTAAAGAAGAGAAAACCAAAAAACATTGGACCAGTTAGTTGGAAAAATACTGTGGTCATACCGTTTATTAATAACATCTCAAATGTTTAGAAAAGTAGGAATACACACCATCTTTAAACTGCCACTTTATACTAAACAGTTGTTTCCTCCAATTAAAGATAAAATACCCTCTTCTAAAAATTCTAACATTGTCTATTCAATCCCGTGCATGGGTTGTAACCAGGTTTACATTGGGCAAACATCTGGGCTTTTGGAAAGACGTATTTATGAACATAAAAGGAATATTTTTTTATTCCCCCTCCAACACACTGCTTTAACGAAACATTTACTTGAGTTCGATCATAGATTTGACTTTAACAACGTCAAAGTTGTTGATAAAGAGGCCAATTTGAATCAGAGAATTCTATTAGAAACACTACATATGATTAAACCACCAAGCGTAAGTCTTAGGTATGAAACACCTAAAATACAGGACTATTACGCAACCTTATTGAAGGAGTAAGCCCTGATGATGTGGTCTTTCTATTAGAATTTTCGTACATATTTTTCTTTTTCTATGATTTGACCATTATTACATATTACTATCAACGTTATGTAATTATATTTTCGGACACCTATGAGTGATGGATTTTTACCACATAGCAATAACTAGTGGTATTATGGCAGTGTAGTTGTGAGGTTTTTCGAGTTTCGTCCTTTCAATTATTTCGTAACATTTAACGGTTCCCGCTCTTGGCATCGTTTAGGCCGCATTTGGTTTTACCCTCTGGTTGTTCTTGCCTTGTGTATGCTGTTTACCTCAGTCACCGTTCAACCGACTCGTACGTCGCACGTTTCTAGCAAACGTGGAAAATTGTATAAAAGCATACGCAGTATTCTTCTTTATCTAACTTTCCTTGAAAATGGTCACAACCACTGACTGAAACGTTGGAATTTGATAATCCTCAAAATTGCACAATAGCTTTTATTTGATCTTTTAAAAATAGACCGAACCAGTGCGCCGAAATCATTTACTTCTAATTTAAAAATTCTTTACGGTCGAAATTTAAATAATATTCATTGATCTAATACACAATCTACCTCAAATAAACAAATAGCCATAAAAATAAGTTGAACGATATCAAGGGCACGCCACATCCCTTGTTGCTAATGACCTCAAAGTGTAAGTGACACAGAGCTTTCAACAAGAAGAAAAGAACATTGATAAAGATAGAGAATTTTGGCTAACCAGGGTCTCGATTATCGCGGAATTGGGTTTCTCGGCGAGTTTTACAGACTGTTTCCGAGGCTCCTGACAAATCTGCGTGTCCCAGCGCGAGGAGAAAGCACGACGGTGCCGCAGACGTCGTGGCCGCCGCTCGACTGGTTAATCAAGCCGTAAATCACATTTTCACAAGAGTCCCGTTGTACCTGTTGCGCGGGGCGGCCCCGGCCTCGTTGAAAAGGTTACAGGAGGAGAGGAGCCGATGAAATACCGCGAGCGGGGATCACCTTGCGCGAGAAACGCGGCTGGGAAGGAAGTAAGGAGAGGAGAGGCCCTTTGATCCGAGCCTGTATGAGTGCTTGCAAGGTTTGAGCAGACCAGCCGTGAGTTACGGGCGTGAAATAAGAGTAAATAAAGGCGGCACACTCGACGGGGTAAAGGGCTCAAGGGGGGACGCAATATCGTTGTAAATTACTTTTATCGCACGGTGTCATCGGTTTGACGACCCGTGATGGAAGCTTCGTCGCGGCGAATGTGTTCTGGGGAGGGATGGAAACAAAGGGGCTATAAAAGGTAGGAATTTTGAACATTTGAAAACTGATTCAATGTCTGCAGAATTTCTTAATATCTATGAATATACAAAAATACGTCGAAATTGTAGAATAACTTATTTTCTTCAACACTACGGTGGAATTGATTTTTAGTCCAACGCAGGCATAGGGGAGGGTTGCCTATATCGTACCACTTAAGGGGGTAGGTCACCCTCGATAGCCCTAAAACAGGCCTTTTTGCGAACGCAAATTGTAAAGTGATAAATAACAGTTAAGACAACGCTTTTTCCCTAGTTTTAATCGTTATTCTATGAACTTTAACACGAAAAAAGAAAAGTCTAAATATCTCTATGTACATAAAAGTTGTGAGTAAAAACTTAAAGGCGTGTACGCGGTGAACCGTTTGATGGTGTACATGAAATCTCGAAAACCGCTCCAATGATTTGGATGAAAATTTAATGAGACATGCAGAAAACCATTCCCTAAGATGTGTCGGGAGCAGAATTTCGAAATAAATTCTTAAAAAAAAGATAAAAAATATTTTTCATACAAGAAATCGATAAAATCGTATTTTTCAACATAAAAATTGTATTATTTTTTTTTTTCGAAAATCTGCTCCCGACACATCTTAGAGAATGGTTTTCTGCATGTCTCATTAAATTTTCATCCAAATCATTGGAGCGATTTTCGAGATTTTATGTACACCATCAAACGGTGCACCGCGTACACGCTTTTACATTTTTACTCACAACTTTTATGTACTATGTATAGAGATATTTAGACTTTTCTTTTTTTGTGTTAAAGCTCATAGAACGACGATTAAAACTAGGGGGAAAACCTTGTCTCTACTGTTATTTATCACTTTACAATTTGCGTTTGAAAAAAGGCCTGTTTTAGGGCTATCGAGGGTGACCTACCCCCTTAAGACATTTTACGTTATATTTCATATTTGATACTAATTTGAACGCAAATGACTATTGGATATTGTAGCTTGATCTTTTAGGTACCTACTATTATATGCTTAACCTTTTATTCAGAACAAATTAATTTGTTATTAATCTTTTTGTCACATACTGTAAAAGGTACGATTTAGGCAACCAGTCTCCTAAATCGTACCTTCACTAAAAATAGTATCAATAACAAATAAAGAAGAAAATATTCAACATAAGATAATGATTATTATATAGTTACATATACATATGTATATGGATCACACACAGGCCGCAATAACCTATGTATATGATGTATGTACATAACCTATATAACACACGAGTTGTCAAATCCTACTGGTATGATTGTATTGTTATGATTTAAGAAACATGATCAATTTATTTATAAATATCAATTTAAACTTTATAATGAATGTAATATGTACTTAAAATGAATGTAAAATATTCTACATTAAACCCGCTTTTAGAAAAATACAATAATACAGGACAAAATTGCATTGTCTGATTATTATCAGCTAAAATAAACTGGTAAAAAGTTACATCAAACATACCTGATTTATTTAAATGTTTATAGCACGCACAAAATAGGGTGTAAGCTCAAAAGGTTCTGTTTCTAGGTATTTCTTATTTCGCATTTACTTGATATTTTTATTACCAGATGTCGTTTACATTCATTAATTACTGAGAAATTGATGAGGTACGATTTAGGTGACCAGTACGATATTGGCAGCTCTCCCCTACTTTTCCAAAACTAATTTTCCCAAAAAACGAAGCCGTCTAGGGATAAATATCATTCCACTCTGCCAACTTATTTTTTTATATAGAATCACCACTTATTGTGAGACACTTTATACACATACCCTCAAAAAGTAGCACTATCAACAAGAATTACCTCTTTGAATATTTTCGGAACCGTGGAAATTAGAGAAAACCTTTTTGGATAAAAGGTCTGGTACGAAAGGGGCCATCGTATGCCGCAACGATTTTTCTGCAGGTAGAGCAGCTTACGCGCGATTTTTCTCTTACTTACATGATTTCAGAGATATCCAAGGTGGTAATTGAGGCATTTGATGGAAAAATGGCACATAAGCCTAGGTGCCCTTTTGCCTTAAATCGTTTAAATCGACTCAGGTATGTGTTATATATATATATATATATATATATATATATATATATATATCAAGCCACGTATAATATATAATACCACATTTACGGAAAAAGGACACATAAACCACTTGCTTGAAACTTATAAATAAAGACATATAATTTTCAAATCATGACTTCTGTTTTTAGAACGTTTGAAGGGCACGGTAACTACATCCTTAAAAAAATTCGATTTAATTGCATTACGTTTTATTAAGTTATACTGTAATGAAAACTTTGAAATCGATTTTCTTGAAATGGCATTTTGGCGTATGTGCCCTTTCTCCATCAAATGCCTCAATTCTTATTGGTCCATCTTGTGTATACACATCTGCTACAATCCTACGTACCAACTAGGCACCTTGCATTTTTCGTTTATCGTTCTTTGCTATCCATTTGCATTTGAAGTATGCGGATAAAGGGTTAAAATGCATCAGGAATTGGAGTACCGTTGGGAACGCGGGAACCCGTTCCGCGACAGCGTTCAGGGATTCGCCCCTCATCGCCATCGATAACCAAGCGGCGCAAAATCCTAGGCCACGGTTGATTATGAGTGTATCCTCGTATCGACAGGCTACATCGTCGCCGATCGGAATGTTAATAAAGGTGTGCGCGCACTGCGCTAATAAAGAGCGCGTTATGAGGCCTTCCTCGAAGGCCAGTGCACGTGGACGGCCACCCTTGGCGCGGCCTGGCCACGCACGAGATTACGGATCTTCACGCGCAATTCACACGGCCTCGTAGCTCGTCTTCTTGCCCCTGTGATCCAACCTAGGACGACACCGCACGATCCGTAATTATCGATTTCTGAGCATAGTTCCGCGCGTAATGATCGATTCCTCCGTTAATCACTGTGCCTCGAAGTCAGGCTTTCGATGAACGCGAGGTTAAATGGCTCTGCTTATGGTTATCAACGGGGGAGAAGCTGAGGGTAACGTCTAGTTTGAATAATAACGTCACGTTCTGCAAGATCTTTTGTGCTTCGAAGTCGTTGTGTAGCTTTAAAGGGTCTTGCATTGTTAAAAATTGAAATAGTATGTTAGAGGTTTACCTATGTAATAGAGAAGAGTTTTAATGAAGCAGTTATGATTTTGAAGGGGATCTAGAAAGCAGAGTGGGAGGTTATAAAATTGAATTTCCTAGCATCTATATTTTTGCTAATGTTGAGATTGGGTAATTATCTTGAGTTACTATATAGCAGAAATGGGCAAATTTTTATTTAAATACAATTTCGAGTACCGAATAAAAGTTAAACAAATTATTCGTCATGTGTCAAATAAAGTTAACTCGGATTGACGAATAATTTTTGTAACTTTTATTCGGTATTCGAAATTTTATTTAAATAAAAATATTGCCCATCTCTGCTATATTGGTAGTATATATTTGAGATTTCAGGGGCCATTATACGTAGCTCAACGAATGAAAGCTTCTGCTGTTACAGTAGCGGATAAAATAGTTACCACTTATTCACTTTGCTTTATTTTCGTTATTTTTTAACATCAACTTGGAACTGTGGCATGTGTTTAATATACATATTCTGATGGATAATTGAAAGCTGTATAAAACCCAGTTAATATTGAATTTATGTAACCAACAAAAAAATTTTATGATAGTGAACGGGATAACACATTTTTGGGGTGGACAAAGGAGCTACCACTTTTGGTATTCTTTTAGACGGTCCTAAAATCAGAAGGTGCCCTCACGAAATATCAGATTTTTTATTACTTTTCAAAAGTGGTAACTTTTTAACAGCTTTAAAAGGGCGTTGTCGTGGTTAATGTTATGTAGGGATGTTGTTTTTTAGTTAAATAAATTCAACTTTAACTGGATTTTATACTGTTTTCAATTCTCTATCAGAATATGTATATTGGGCACATGCTGCAGTTTTGAGTTGATGTTAAATAATAACAGAGGTAGAGTGGATCGAAAAAGTGGTAACTTTTTTGTCCGCTACTACATATAGAAGAAGAATTTTCAACCACTTTGCCTAACTGAAGTAGACGAAATATATTTATTATCAAATTCTCTACTGTACCTTCTTAATAAACTCTATAAATTCATGTAAATAACTATTCAGCCTCCCATAACAGCGCTACGAAATTAAAACGTTCACAAACGAAAAAGAGAGATTCAATATGTATATCACAAGACACCATGAAAATGATTGCTAGCGATTGAAACGATTTTAAGATCTGTAGCGCAATGTATTATTTAAAAATCCTGCTTTTCAGGAACCTACATTGCATGAATAATTGGATTCCCTTTAACGTCCCCTAACTTTGAATACGAAGAAGGCTGTCCGGTTCTGGTTGAACATGCACAGAATTATGCGCGACCGATCGTTGGCGAAATTTCGATGGCAATCGATGGTATCGTCGCGGCGATCCAAATGGAAGGCTTAATGGATATTGGCCGATAGAGATGGCGTCAATTAAAAGACGGAGCAAGATCCACATCGGGGCCACCCTGGACGAGCATTTCCACGCACGATCACGCTGGATCGCGTACGACCCGATTATGTTATACGTTCTTGTGATTGATACCGATCATTAACCGCATTCGTGACGTAATTAATGGGAATTCTTCGGTGGTGTTCGTGCAACGCGACCAGAACGAACTGCGCCCGAGTAAGTAATGATGCAGCGTAAAAACATTTTTAATAATAACGACAGCGATGGTTGCTCAGCAACTATAACGAAACGATCGCGCAGGAGTCAAAGGCAATCTTGAAGATATTACGAAGAAGACAAGTGGCATTTAGACAAAAAATCTATATGTTTGTTTAGATTACTGGAAGTCAAAGTTACTAAAAAGAATTGCGAGCGATCATCCTCTTCCTAGATGTTACTTTTTAGCTTCTAATATTGCTAATATTGTTTATTGAAATCTGATAAATTCTGCAAAGAATGGAAATTTTTTATTGCGAGCTCTATAGATACGCTTTTTATGTATAAATAGAAGTTTTAGTATACTGTTACTTTATCAAGTAATGTAATAGAGATTTTTATGTTTGTGTGCTCTGAAAGATTCTTATGTAAATTCCAACGCCTTATATCAACGCCAGAAGAATCGGCAAACAAAGATTACGTAAATCAATCGTTATGCCATAGACGCTTCCTCTGTTTCCGATTACGTTGCATCAATGCAAACGTCAACTTGTACGTATTCGCAACGTTTAGAAACACACAATTGTTTCAAGGATTGCACAAGCACACTTAAGGAATATTGATTCGTCGCTTGTACGCAGCGATAGCGTTAAGTTCAACAGCAAATAGCAAACTAAGTATATTATATTTCAAAAGTTTGTTTGCTCTTTTTACTTCAGTCGGAGGAACTGTAACTTCAATTTTGCCAAACAAAACATATTTGCCAATGATCTCTGTTAAAATTTTACTTGAAAACCCTCCCATATATCCACTTCCAAAGGAACGCAAACTGGAGCAATAAAAGTTAATAATTTCTTAGAGGAAAAATCCCAATGTTTTGGCTTCCTTTAAGCGATGTGAAATGAAAATCTAAGAATTCTCAAAATATCTTATACAGAATTTTAATGCATTCATTGAGATTCAACTGTCCTCGAGTAATTAGTGCAGAATGCCAAAGTGTATTTTCGTCAGGACGGGATACTGCTCGCGATACTCTTAAACCCGTCGCTACGCGAGAGCGCATCACGCACTTTCGCTCGGGCATCATGCACTTTTCTGCGTACGAATGCACGCGTACATCTGCCGGCACGTTGATATGCCGATATTTTTTAGTTTCTCTGTCGTTTTTCAATGGATCGGCGTGCGTGCCTACGCAAATGCCTTGCACGGAAACTTTCTTCCAACCTTGGCTTAGGCCTTCCCTCTCGCCGTTTATTCGACTTGCATTAACCCTTAGGGCATTCTCACATCACGCTGTTGTGGCTGGCAACTACTATTTTTGACACATTCACACGTTTCTTATTTTCTTCTAGTATTATCATAAATTAACCTCTGCCAAGTGGTTAAAGTTTTATCTCTCGAGGCCCCCAAAATTACAAACGGACAATGACGTAGAACGCTTTGAACACTGTTACTTTGCTCCTTGCTTTCGTACTTGCAATACTTGTTATAAATTTGAAGATGATTGTGCAGAAAAAAAATGGAATTTATTTAGGATACACACCTCCCATTTAAATACCTCGATTTAAACTTTAACAAATAGTATCCATCACAGATTTCATTTTATGAAACAATGATAAAGAAAAAATTGTCTCCATTCTTCGCGTGAAATCTGACAAAGTAAAAATAATATTTTCGTCGTTTCCTTTTTAAGTCCCTTTCAAGAACAATGTTGAATTTCCTACCAATGGAGTACAAGGTCTTTTCACTTCAGATAAAATGAGGTTCGATCCTCTAACACATCAATAAAATTCAAATCACGAGTGACAGAAAATAATCAGCCGACAGATTTCTCAGTAACAAGGAAATCTTCATCAATAGCGCTGTCTCGGGAGAAAAGATTCTATTCATTCCGAAGAACAAATTACCGAGACACGAGGTTATCAGGTTATAAGCAGTGCCGTCACGATCGAGCAAGATTTCTCGAATATATCAAACGGTTCGATTTCATTCCGTGCTTTAAGCGATAGACGAGAAAACGGAAGTTAGAACCAGCACGTTGTCGTGTTAGGTCGATCAGAGATTCGACCTACGACCCGCGCAGAGAAGTTGAGGAGCTTCGGATGTGGCTCATTAACCGGTCGATGTTTCGTCGACGTGCTTTTTCTAGGAACGAACAGCGGCGGCAATAAATTGCAATCAGCGTCGAGGGATGCTCCAGCGACGTTTTATGCATCCAGCGAAATTCGCGAGCCCCCCCTAACAGCTTGGAAAAAGCGTAATTAAAGTCTAAGTAGTCGCCGAGTACCTCGAGGGACGTGGTACACGAGCTTTTCAGCGCAAACTCTCAAGTATTTTCTTTTTTCGTTTTAATTTACTAAGTGGAGGGTTTTATAAGAACCTTCTTATAAACCTTGCAAGCACCCCCTCAAGAAACTCAGTCCTACCAGAACTTTAAACAGAGAACCTAATTCCAATTTAACACAAAGCCTCTTCGAAGACATCACCACGTATCCCCCGACCCTAAATTCCACAATAATATTCCAAATATCCCCTAACCGACGAAACAAATTCACAAGACTCTTCCTACGAGAACTCCTATCTCAGAAGCCACCATTCAGTTCTCCATCACTCACCATATTTCAGTCCATGCCATCTCAAAGCAGGCTCCTGGTACTTGTAAGTGGGGAGAACGATCCTGGGCGGCGGTCTCGGCTCCGAAGGGCACGGCTTGTAGACAACCATGCACCGTACGCATTTCCGGTTCGTGGGTGGAGGCGCTGGTACCGGATACGCTGGTTGTATATGCACAAAAGCCATGGGGGTGACGGACTGCGGCGAATAGTAATTCGTGTACCTCTTTCGACGAACGTCTATTCGATTCTCGCGCTGCGAGCCAGTGACTTCGAACGGCAGCGCCGATTTCTCAACACTCGGGCCTATTTTCACTTCTTCACCACCTGTTGTATCCCACGAATGAAATCCTCGACCCACAGATTTCTCTGTATTTTTCGAGTCTCGTGTTGCAGTGGAGAAGCTACGAGCCCTCACCTTCGACTTTCCTCCTTCAATCGGCGCCCGATTTCTGGGAAGAAACAACGGCGGAGCGTAATCTGTTTTCCGAACGTTCGAATTATCTCGATCGCCTGCACGATCCGTTACTTCGTATCCGTCGAACATCTTCCCGTCACTTTTGCCCCGTTGCGCGTCCGCCGCACGAAAATCCACAGAAAGATCGCTGGCCCCGGGCAACCAATCACCAGATCTCGTTTCGCGTCTTCCTCTTTCAAGGATCTTCCCGCGATCCCGTTCTCCTGGCCGATCTTCGCGGCTTCTGAACGCTTCCAGCATCTTCGCGGAAGATCGAGGTGGTCCGTCATCTCGTCGAAAAAAAGGACTCCTTTTCTGCATTCTAAGCTGTTCCTCGGTGGCTGCTACGATCGAAGGTGGTTCGAAGGATTTTAATAACGATTCGCCTCGTCTACTCTCTCTCTCTGCTCTCTTGGGGACGAGCGACTGATCGGGTTTCAATACTCCTAATTTTGAACTGCTTTTGAATTCTTCGAGATCGGAAGTAAAAGAGGGTGTAGATAATAAATAATATGTTTCCACCGATTCACTGTGTCCACGCAACGAACCACCCTCCACCTTCCCACTACTTTCTACATCCCTATAGTCCCCTGCACCGTTTCCCATGGAGTAATAATATCGTTCGCGAGGAACCACTGTGACCTCTTCCTCAGTGAAATCCTTCCCCTCGATATCATTTCCACCGTCCACCTCCCCGACCCCCAAATCGTCCTCTTCCTCGCCAGAGTATCCTCGCCTGAGATTCATCTCGATTTCATTCATCGATTCTCCATTCACTTGCCGCGAGAAATTCTCTTTTACGTCGCTCCTTTCACCGACTCCTGACCCATTCACCACACCGCCAGTGCCTTCCTTCAAAAACTGCTCTTCATCCTCCCGCCTCCCACCTGCTTCACTCCCAACCGCTGCCTCCTCTTCCTCCACGAACGTCGAATCCTCCACCTTTCCTCTCTCTCCTCCCCTGGACCCGCGATAATCCTCTAAACGTCCATGGCCCTGTGGATTCGATATAGGAAGCGACCTTTCCGCCGAGTAACTCGTCCCGCCGTCCACGTCAGGCTTGACATTCCGATCAGTGGGCCGCGTCTCTTCATCGCCCGCTGAATAATCCTCGGGCGAGCGTGGATTTTGCTGCGGCCACCCCGTTACCGGTTCGCCGCCCGGTGGACCCCCGTTTTTCTCGTCCCTGTCTCGGGAAGATGACGCGACAGCCACGGTGAAATATTTCCTGTCCGTGGTGCTCGGATCGATCCGTCGCTCGCCGATCCGCACCGACGCGGAGGCAGACGACGCGTCGCCGGTCAAGACGATCCTCCATCCCAGCAGAAGCAGGGCCCCTACTCCGAGGGCCAGGACGCCCCGGGTCCAGATTGACCTTCCTAGGTGCATTTCTACCCCATGCTCAGAGGATGGACTGGCTCGTTCCTCCGCGCTATCATCCACGCTACCATTTCCTGGGGGATCCTCAACGAGCTACTTTGGGTCCACGTTGGCGAGTGGTGGACATCGGCTCGATTCTGCTGCTGGCGGTCAAGCTTGTCTGCTGGACATAGGTTGTAAAAGTCTTGGTCTTGGGATTTCTTCCAGGGTTTTATGTAGGTTCGACGCAGTCCCTGTAGTAGCCTGGAGGACTACGAAGTCACTTCACAGAACTGGTTCCTGGGTTTAGTTTAGTCCCATTCAGACCGCGAGCACTGTTTTTCACACTAGCATGACACAGAACGGAGCAGTAGTTCGCGACGGGGAAAGAGCGGAGAAAGCAGCTTCGGTGCTGGCCGAAACCAGCGATCACCGATGGCCGCGGGTCAATCCTTCCGCGGTCCCCGCCTCTGATGTAAGTCGTGAATCTTGGTAATTCTTAACTCAGCACTTCAGAAAGACAGTTAAGAATCCCTGATATCTAGCGTTCCCTCGCCCATGCACGATTTCCACCGATGCCGAATATCTATCAGAAGCCTCGCTACTCTGACCTCACCAACCAGTCGTGACGATCATTCATGTGCCACTAGAGATTATCCTCGAGAATCTGCGCGATGGGTACCAATGAAAACTGAAGAAGCCGAGGGGATCGCGCGATGGCGAAGGGACGGTGCATGGCGGAAGAGAAAAAGAGCTGCCCGACCGAGAACTCGTCCGAGCGATCGACGAACCTCCGATTCATCGAGGTTACGGCATCGAGGCGGCTGTGGGGGGCCGAAATCGCGAAAAGGAGCGGAGGAAAAAGCGAGCACACGTGGTACCACGGGGAGGCGAGGTGAACATGTACCGGCTTCGACGGCGGCCCGAGAGACACTGGCTTGCTACCATTACCATTAGCCGCCTTTGCCCACTCCTCTCTTCCTCTTCTTCTTCGGCCGTGTGCCTCGCTTCCTCCTCTTTCCTGCGGGAAACCCGAATCTCCGCGGCAGAGCTGACTACGTCGGCGCACGTGGGTGGACGCGACTGGCTCTGGATTAAGGATATATCAAGGGAGGTGCTCCCGATTTCGATCACCTTCCTCTCCGGGGATAGCAGGATGGTGACGATCGGCGTAAACAATGTCGCGTTGTTTGATCGGAGTAATAGTTTGGTGGCTTTGAAACCGCTTTTGGGGAAGCAGGCTCAAGTAAGAGGGTTTCCCAATGGAAATTTGTGGGGGATCGAGTTGGGGTTGGTGAGGTTTACTTCAATAGTCACCTGCTGATTTTGGTAAAGTTGGGGGAAGAGAAGAGTTTATAGTCGTTTGTGGTTTTAGATGGATTTGTGATAATGTGAGAGTAAGGAATAAATAATTGTCTTTGTTACGCATTGATGTAGGAATAGAAAGTGGTCTGGGAAGAGATAATATGTAAAGAAAGAGATTCAGTGACTCAAGCCTTGTTTTTGGATGATGTTATAAAATATCTTATACTATACAGCAGAAAGTGTATCGTGTGTTTGTGTGTTTGCCTGTCGCCTAAAAACTTTCGAACGGTAAACTCTGCGGTCACGAAATGTACATCAGCTCATTATGTCTGGGTAATCCAGATAAATGTGACTATTTTCACCAAAAAAGAATATAAAAAAAAAATTTCTTTTATAAAATCAGAATCTAAATTTCGGGCGAAGCCGAGTAGTAAAGCTAGTAATAAATACATCCAGATAAGAATAAGAATGATTAATATAAAGCAATCTTTGTATTTTCAAAAGGAGATAATAAAGCACATAATAATAAATATATAGGGTAGACCAGGGCGAATCGGATTACTTTGTGTTTGATGGTAAAAAAATAATAGTTAAACATTACAAACGAATTTTTTATTATACGTTCGTGATCAGTAGACCTTTGGCTTGAACATGAATATATAAAAATTGAAATTAAACATAAAAATCTTTCATTTATAAACAAAAAATGAAAAAGTGAGAAATATCCGATTCGCCCCGAAACTCGGGGCGCATCGGATAACCCAGAAATTTCTGAAAAAAATGAAATTTTCATAACTTTAATAAACATAACTAAATTTTCATCTTTAGAATCAACTTAAAAAAATCGAATTTAACGACAGTGAAGTCAAGTGATACTGCTTAGCACACAGATCGGAAGGATATTGCCGTTTTTTGCCGCCTCTATTAGCACCATTCTCGTGGCACCACTGTTCTCAGACAATCTTCTGAAAATGGACGAATTAATTTTTCACCACAGTAAATACAATGCCACCTTCTTAAGACCATTAATTTATTTATTTTTTCCGTTATTTCTTTAGATTTAATTTTTATCACAGCTTCCTCTATTTTGGGGGGGACACCGTGATCCCTGATTGCTCATTTTTATGTACGTACGAACCATCTGTATATAAACAATTATCATATTTATAATCATAAAAATACTCAAATGTAAAAAATATATAAAATTTTTTTTTATGTTAAACAATTTTATTAAAACTGCACTAAAAACTAAAAAATAATTCTTTTCTTGTACTACAATTTCGATGGTGTTTTTTCACTTTAAATAAAACCGTGGAGCAGGATATGTCATAACAGAATATGAATTAATTTAATACAGAATCAAGCGTCAAAATGAATTTGTTGTGACATATCCTGCTCCACGATTTTATTTAAAGTGAAAAAACACCATCGAAATTGTAGTACAAGAAAATAATTATTTTTTAGTTTTTAGTGCATTTTTAATAAAATCGTTTAACATAAAATTTTTTTTTATATATTTTTTATTTTCGAGTTTTTAGTGTTTTTGGATCTACATTTCATAGCACAGACTTCTTTACAAATATCTTTTATTGCTGCAGAGCTTAACAGTTTGCTTAAACGCAATAGTGCTACAGTCACTAAAAAATAATTCTTTTCTTGTACTACAATTTCGATGGTGATATACTACGAACGCCTGCAAAGTTTCACTTTTACTATTCGTATATACGTGACGGATCATTTCTCGATAAATTGTGTATTTTCGGTAATCGCGATGCGACTAGCGTCCCGAACGCAGCGGCTTTTTGTCGTTTTCGTAAAGAACGCGACCGGCTGATTTCAAGTCGTTTGGATTTGTGGTTATGGGTTATATTTATCGATGACTGGGTAATATTTTCACCCGCTCGGGGTTAATTTTTTTTTTTAAATATTGTATTGTCATCCAAACTACGCACGCCTGCAAAGTTTCAAGACAATTGGATAGTTGGAAGTGGGTTAAATTTGAGTTGCCAGATTTGAACCATCCATACATACATACAAACAAACAAACAAACAGAAGATCGAAGCTGAATAAAATCGTTTAAAAAGAGTGATCCGATTCGCCCCCAATGACGTGATCCGATTAGCCCCATATATAAGTATTTCAAAGGTTGTAGATTACATAAACATATTATGATATAATAGTCTAAAATACATCAAATACTAAACTCGGACACCGTGCAAACCATTAACAATAAACACATTTGAATTTTCAAGCTTAATTTTTATTTTAAATACGAAATCCCAAATTACGTAGGTTAGATTCGGTCCAATATTTTAACATTCGCGCGCGCCCATCTGACAGAAACCGTATGCCAGCTCTAAACAATGACTTAACATAATTGACAATTGTCGTAGGTGCGGGGGAGAGGGGCGATTTACTACGAACGATCGGAATGCTCAATTCTATCGCGATGGAAGAAATATGGACTAAATTCTTATTTTGATCCGATTCGCCCCGTGATCCGATTCGCTCTGGTCTACCCTATATCTCCTTTGTTACACACTAATATAAGAATACGAAGTGGAACAGATAGTGTGTAAAGAGCGAGGTTCAGTGATTTTAAATGGCGCTGTTTTTAAGCTGAACCCTAAAAGACCTTTTTAGGCCCGTGTATTTCTACTGCACGTTTCAAGTATGCCAGATATCAGTGAAAACATAATGCAATATTGCTTATCGCACTCGTTTTAAGTTATATTACACTGTAACTTCCTACAGGAGCAATCATTTACTAAAAACACGTAATTAGACTTTGCAGGGTGTTATCTTAATTAT
Source organism: Andrena camellia (assembly GCA_029448645.1). NCBI lineage: Eukaryota > Metazoa > Arthropoda > Insecta > Hymenoptera > Andrenidae > Andrena > Andrena camellia. The sequence goes on along the minus strand of CM055679.1, from coordinate 15,966,330 downwards.
GGAAACATAAATAAACGAAATTGTTTATGAATTTTACAAATTTTTATATTTCGCGGGTACCTACAACTTCGTTTTGGAATTGTTCAATGTTTAAACTTCTATTAAATGGGGGATATTTAAATCCACGAGTGAATTGTTATTTTTATATTTAAATCAGCTGAAAAGTTAGTCACGAACGATTTATTCTTAGCCATGTGACACATGTGTGGCATATGCACACCGAAGTTTTCAGTTGACACGCTCAGTGTTGATAATGCTAAAGTAGGTCGAAGCCAGTTCTGCACTGTGTTGCTATCGATTGTTTGGTCGTTAGATAAGAAGACGATATGTGCGCTAACTATTGCAAGGACAAACGTGCTCGCGAGTGCTGCAGATGCATAATACGCTACAAATGAGCAGGATGCTGATTTCAGACTGAACCAGCCACAATGATTGCAGTTGCCACAAAGGAAAATTCCACTTTCAAGATGGAAACCGAAACGCAAAAATAGAAACTTCGCTCCATTCCTATTTCCGTCCACAATATAGGGTAACTGTACTCGTAGTTGACAGTGTACCAATAGTTGACACTTTTATTTTCAGTCACGAATAACAAGCTTTCTATTAAACAAATGTTTTTGACTAATACGCTGTTTGAAAAAGTATTAGTGAAAAACATTTTTTTAATAGAAAGCTTATTATTCGTGACTGAAAATAAAAGTGTCAACTATTGGTACACTGTCAACTACGAGTACAGTTACCCTAGTGTAGTGGTCAAAAGAAAGTTTGAAAACTGCGGCTACCAACACAAATAAAACAGTTCCATAAGAAACGATTACATCTTATAATTTCTATCCCATAAAATGGGAGGTTTCCAAAATAGTCTGGTCTGGGTTACAAGACACGACACTTGATATTAAATTATATAGTTTCGTCTGATCACTACTGCAGATGAATACACAGTGGAAGCCAAAAGAAACTTTAGACTATCAACACTTGCACAAAATACCATAAATTAACCACCAAACGGATCCTACTGTCTACACCACACAGAGTAAATTGATTCGTTAAAACAGGTCAGTGATGCCGAGGTCCACAATACATAAATCCAACTACTAAAATTATTTAAACACATATTCAGCGTCCAGTAACCTAACCATATCTAAACTCAGAGATGGCCCAAATTTTTCTTTAAATAAATTTCGAATGACAAATAACAGTTAAAAAATTTATTCGACATGTGTCGAATAAAGTTGACCCGAGTTAACTTTATGCATCAAATAAATTCTCGTCGAATAGAAAAATTAACTTTATTCGCCAAATAATCTAAAGCCAAAGTAACTTTTATTTAATCCGTTATTTAAATCATTTTTATTTAACTCTGCTCGAACTCCACCTGCGAATCTCATCGTTGCTTTGTGCACCCATGCATCCACTATACTTTCAAAGCACATTAATACCCAGCCGCGTAGCACCTGAAGGGATCGAGTTTCGTGGGACGTTCGTTCCTGTTTAATCCACGGCGAAGAGGGGAAGAAGTCGCTTAGAGGTCGCGAGATATCGGCCGTCAGCCGATATTCTCTCTGCCAGGCGAGGAATTCCCGTTAATTGCACGACGAGCGAGGGTATCCCGCTCGTATTTCGCTTCCGGCATCTTCAGACAGGGAAGAATTTCAGCTGAGGAACTGGGTGGAACGCGACGCGGCTCCGAGCAGAATCTGCTGCTTAGACGCGGGGAAAAAACGCGCGTGCCTCGCGTTTATTACGACGGTCCTGTCTCCGTGCCACGATAAACGTTTATCGGGACTTAATTGCGGATCATACGCGCGATTTCTCCTCCTCTCATTAGCGGATCCCACGGGGAAAGGGATCATCGGCGTTCTAACGCTTCTATGCGATTCGACGTGCGCGATAACGCAAAATAACGATAACGTGCCCAAGTATTTTGTTCTATTTTATATTTTAAGAAATGAAAGATATTTATTTTCATTCTTCTAAAGATCTCTTAGTACAGAACTCTTACTACTTTTAGATATTTGTATTGCCAGCTTGGTATAATTGTGTAAAAATGAGCAGCGAAGTTATCTGCTGCAATCCTCTTCCAAGCTTTTTGGAACAAAATTGATAAAGAGTTAAAATATTTTGGGAAGTTTGAGTTCATCTTATAATAAGTTAATTGGGTTTAAGTGCAAATTCATGTTGCTATATAGCTGAAGTTTAACTTGGGAAAGTTTGCACTATGGGTGAAGGCAATTTTGTAAAGAATTTTGTTACATTTAGTACAGATCAGAATTCTCTTCGTACTTAATATCCCGTATGTAGAAACGAAAAAGAAGAAAACTTCGCAAATCAACAATTGCATAAAGTATGCTTCTTATTTTCTCAACAAGATTAATTACGTCACCGTTCATACAAATTAAGTGTTAAAAGAACGCGGATACATTAGTCAAACTTTTCGTTCCCTCAGCACCTCTGCACTCTCACTCTGAATCAATTTCATGAATGAATTCAATCGTACCCGTACTGTCTCTGACTTACAATTGAAATTAGCATTGCCGGCCATTATTTACCATCATCCGTCCAGGAGAAAGACGCACGCGTACCGTTATGCTGATCGCATTTTTGGCAAAACTAACAATAAATTACACAGGTCTGCGCAATGATTAACGCGCGTTATGATAATGGGATATAAAATACGTCGACGATATGAAGAATGGTTTAATTCAGTGTGATTTATAGCCCGCCGCTATCGCATTCAAATCACTCGGTTTGTTTCACTTGAATCGGCTGGCTGACAATGGATTTACCTTCGTTGAATTCACGTTCACGCAGACGACGATTATTATGCGAATTTTCATTGTGAGGGAACTCCTTCCGATACGATTGTTTGGTAACGTGGCAGCGTGTTAAAAATGCACGCCTGCATTTCTGTTGCGTAGTCGTAGAACGTAATAAGAAGCTTTATGTGTTTTGCAATTTGCAATTTTTATTTGTTGAGGGGCCTTTGTGGATTACGTTCATTGTTTTAGGAGAAAAATCTGGCACAGTGGAGCACGAGGATTGAAATCCGGAGCTTTTGTCAGAGAGTATGTAATTATTATTTTTCGAGCATCTTTGATATATCTGAATTGATATTTCTTCAAAGGATATGGTGCTTCATTCAGAATAAGATTGCAATTTCGTTTCGCACGTGCAATGCTTCAATTATAATGTACAGAGAAAAACCAATATTATCATTTATCTACTGTACCATTTTTTCTATCTACTCTATTAATTCAGTCTTTACAGCTGCAATGTTAATGTTCTTCCACAAAACTAATAATACCGCCCCGAACTATTTAGATAAGTTAAATTGTATCATACACCATAAATAAAAGTGTCACGAAAAAACATGCTCGAATCCAAGTCTGAAATAAATGCAGAAGAAACGCACCCCATCTACAAAAAGTGGCATGTAGCATCAGCTCTACTGCGTCACTCGGATCTGTTCTGACCCAGTCGTGTTCTCTGTAACCCTACTACGTGCTCCAGGTATTTTGAGACCCACTCGCGTTTTCATTCCTTCGGGGCCTCCTCAAAATTAAATATAGGGGAAATGTGGGATAGTTGATCATCGGGGATACATGATCACATCAGTTTTTTAATTAATATATTGGCAATTTGTGCCTGCTGTCACGATATCGTGGTAATGTGTGCATTATCGCAACACTTCACGTTGCAGTTCTCTTTCGGGAGCATAGAATAATGTAGTTAGAAGCTTCGATCTTATTTGCAGCAGAAAAGTAAATATTTCGGTCATCTTGTTCTTTCTCCTTTACGACTGAACGTTGCATTTTGAACGATTTAAAATATATTAAGTAAAAACAGCAATTTCTGGTCTATTAATGCTATTTATTGATTGATTTAAATATTTAAGGTAAGTTTAATTTTTCACCTTTTTCAAATCGAGGGCATTGAGGGATAATTGATCAGTGTGTGAGGTGGGATACTCGAACGGGTGAAAAAGCCCCAGAAAAAAACATAGAACGGCTAATGAAACAGAAAAATACGGCAAAGAAAGTGAGTAGCAAAATCTTTCTTCATCATCATCTGAATCAGATGATATGTAAGTGAAATGTCTTTTAAAAATGCATTTATGTTGTTTTGTGTCATAGAGTTTAATTCTTCGGATTTATTTTTTCAGTAATTCTTTCAAGTTAGTTATAGTTTTCTTTCCTTTTATGATATTCCCTTTATTTCATGTTATTGACTAAGATAATAAATATTTGTTAGAAAATTAATGTGTTATTTACTCTTAAAGTTCACTGATCAAGTCTCCCTAACCTTTTGATCAAGTCGGATAATGTTTAAATTGAGTCATTAAAATTAGTCTTCAACTCTCAAATTTGTACAAGTATATCGAGAATACTCTAAGAATCACAACTTAAGTAATTAAATACAAACAAAGCAAGCCATTATTATTATTTTAACAAAAAAGCAAAACTGTGATCGACTATCCCACCTTACCCCTAAGTTGTTAATAAAATCAGAGATTCTCTTTTCCTGACCTTATATCAAATGCACAACCATAGCCGGGTGAACGAATCAAGTTCTAATACTTTACTACCATTCTCTCCATCGCTCTGCATCCTCCCACTATTCAATTTCATTCTACTTGTTCCAAACTAATCGCGAAATAAATTAACCCAGTTGCTTAAAAAGAATTTCTTCCCACACGTAGCTATCCTTTGCACGTAATACCTACATCCACCTGTTCCACACACGTGCCGCAGCAGCTGTCATTTCTCTTTGACCGTGGGTGACAGAAACCAGCCGTTCTTCTCGTTAATCGAATGCAGCAATCCTCGTGCAAGCACGGTGGGTGTTTCATTGTGAGGAGGCTTTATGAACTTATCGCAGGTGGTCCGTACCACGGGAGAGCGAGCGAGGTGTGCTGGCGGAACACCGCGATACTTCGAGCCTCTGGCCCGCCTCGAAGGAAACGGGAAGAGGATCCCCCTGATTGGATAATTAATGAACTGTATTCGTCGCTGGTCGGAGGGCGTTTATTGGTTCGTTACATGTGCACCGTTGACAAGGATAATGGGCACCTTAGCTCGGAGAACCAGGCTGCCGTACCCTGCTATTAACGGGGTACAAAGTAAAGGGATTTTATGAAAACGGAGTAGACGACACCGGCGACGAGGGGGGAGAATGATGGCACAGCGGGGGGAAAAATTTGTAATTGCTTGAGGGATAATGTCGTCGCGTGATTATCCGAGTATGGAGGATAGTTTATGGGGTGCTTCAGAATGTAGTGGCGATTTTGAATCAGCTGTGTTGATATGGATATTGAGTTTTACCAAAATCGAAGCTAATACAAAGCTTATTTTAGTATTTAAACTGGCAATTAGTGGGGAGGTGTCAAATTTGTTGGGGAGCATTGTGGAGGCTAATTTTTAGGTGAGCATATTAGGGGAGACCGGGGCTGGTAGGCCAGTTTTTCAGTTTTTAATAAATTATGTGGGCGAAATATCATTAAACCGGTTAAGTATATTTGATAGGGCACACATTTGGCTATCTGATTAAATTATTAATGTTGACTCAATGTGAAAACAATTAATGTATTTTAATGTTTTTCTAACACCTTCCATGCTGGTCAACCAGCCCCATGATCGGGGTTGGTTGACTTACAGTATGGGGTGGGTTGACTATATGTTGGTACGATCAGTTAAGAAAATGTTATTAGTAACTTGTCTCAGTGGTAATAAAATAACACAATGTCACAAGAGTTGTTTCATTATAAAATATTAATTTCTTTCTTTCATATTTTAATAATAAGCTGAAAATTTTTTCAACTTAAAAATTAATTATAATGTATTTATAACATAGTGTAAAGTTTAGGGTTGTTATCCCCATATCACCCTAACGAAAGAGGGTAGAGATCTGAAATTTCTATCAGTGGTTTTTTAGGCAAAGAGCATTATTTGGTGCACATAAATACTAAAATTGGTGCTGGGGCCGTTTTCCCTATGCTTACCCGTCTAGACCCTTTAAACAAAAAATAAAAATCGCTTTATGAATAACGAAATAACAATTTAAACTCTATTAGTCAATCAGCCCCGACCGATCATTTTGACTTCAATAATCTATGTAACCTTCAATTATTTATGTATAAACAAAAATACTATGTCAATAGATCGTCTAATAAACAAACTTTAAAATAGTCCCTCAACATTTATTCTATTGTAACTATATAGAGCGTGAAAAATAAAATCTTTAAGAAAAAATATTTACTTACATAGTCAATTTTTCGACAAACGCTGATAACTGTTAAAAAACGTGCGATTGCGGGGTCGGACATAAATGCATGGCATAGTAGAAGTGTCTTCTTTCTACAGTAAATCGTTCCGCAGTAGAGCATATGTCGGTGCAAAGTTATTAACAATTAGTCAACCTACTCCTTGGGACAACCAGGCCCGGACTCCTCTACTTTAGGTAATACAATGAGAAATAGAGAGTTAGAAGGAAAAAGAGCCCAAATCTCAAACGAAAAACAATTAATAAATTATAGCTAAAAATTTCTCAGTTTTCTCAGTTCTTCCTGACAGAGAGGCCTCATCTCGGGAACAATAATTCTAACAGGCGTGCCAACTTTACAAGCGTGACAGAAATGCTTAATCTGGTAAACGACACGCGATTGAAACGTACAATGCACGGTCTTTATGAGTCGACGCATATACGGCCACGTTTACAGCCCGTTAGAGCCGTTTGGTTACCTTAAGTCGAACTTAACGAACCGACAGAATTCGTTCTGGGATCGCGGAAGGCGTTCATAAAACGAAAATGATCTAGCGAACGCCTGCCTGAAGTAACATTCGTAAAACTCTTCACTTCGCGGGCAAGAATGCCCACCAGTGAACTTCAGAGGCGTCTTTATCAGGCTGACTTTCGTGCGCCGAGACTTTTTATTCCCGATGTCACCGAGACTACTTTGCTCACGACAAACATCGTTTTCCCCGCATGTTACTTGTCCACGACGCTAACTAGCGTCATGTTGCGACAGAATTAAATACGTGTGCACGACCGAAGGCTTGTTTTCGTGAGGCAATCTCTCGTCTTACTCTTCGCAAGTGCTATCAGACTTTGCCTGAAAGTATTTCTTAATATTTAGAAATTATCACGTGACTAAGAAATTAATTCCTGTGGTCGCGACGGTCGTAGATATTAATGCAGATCCTATTTCTTATAAGTATCAAGGATGATTGCTATTCACACACTACCACTAAATCACTGATGATACTTTGAATAAGTAACAAGAAAAAGTAAAACTTAGGTACTAAGAATAGCGATGTAATCGGGATAACACTTTATCCACCTTTCGGTCGTTACAATATTATTGCATGGTTACTAAGTATTCGGTGAAGTAATTCATGTACCAACCTGTTCATCAATCATGCAGCTATAAAAATTATGCATAGGTACTATGTGTATTTGTGGAGAATGGAATATTTCCAGTAGTATATCTTGCTTGCCGCAGAAAGGCTACGCAAGCTTAGTCTCCAGAAGGAATGGAACAGGACTTCTTTGGCCCACAGTCACCTGCCAAAGATGCTCTAAAGGTTTGTCGGTTACGTTACGAGACACCCTGTATGCCTAGCGGTATAAACGAACGCTGCGTGCTCTTTCGAAAGGCTTGCAGACAACTGCACAATAACCAGCGCAATTTTACGACGGCGGATTAAATACGGAGCCGGGATGGAAAAATGGCTGCGTGTCGAAACGTCGCGCCCAACCGGCAACAAAGACGGCGGTCCGTAGGCGAAAAATGTCCCTGGAAACCTGCTGGTAGAGGCAGCAGCCAGTGAATCCGATCGTTAATCATCGACCGACGTTCCTCATTATATTTTACGAGCCGGATTTATATTTATATCAAAGATTCTCATCCGAGCGCCAAAGATGTGGCAGCGATGCACGCCAGCCCATGGAACGCGATATCGCGGAACGTGTTTCTTTTATCCGATATTATCGAAAGACTCGGCAGCCTTTCGAGCGGGGAGGTTGTAGGGGGAGAAGCCGAGGAATACGGGAATGGAACTTATTCACCTGGTTCTGCTAGTGGAATCGGACTTGAATTGATTCGACAAAGTTTGTGTTGGTTCTGAATGGGGTATCTGCTTGATGCGCGTGCAGTAATGTTGTGAAGATTGGAGTGAAGGTGGGAGCTTAATGTAAAGAGGAAATGGTATTTTGAAAATTGGGACGAAGTTTGAAATATAATGTAAAGGGGAGATATTTTGAAAATTGGGAAGAAGTTTGAAGGGTAATGCAAAGGGGAGATATTGTGAAAATTGGGACGAAATTTGAAATATAATATGAATGGGAGATATTGTGGAAATTGGGAAGAAGTTGGAAGTGTAATGCAAAAGGGAAATAGTGCGAAAATTTGGAAGAAGTTAGAAATATAATGTGAAGGGGAGATATTGTAGAAATTAGAATGGAACTAAAAGTGTAATATCTGAATAGCTTCGATTTGAAGATTAAAATTCTATGCTTTGAATAGAAACACAAGAATACCTGTAATAAATCCAACAATTGATAAGTCTACTTCCCATACAGCACACTTCGTTGCAGCATTATTGCAGGAACGTTGCTGCACTAGTGCGTTGTTGCAGGTTGCATTGCAATATTGCAGAAATGATGCTGTAATATTGCCGTGCAATATTGGAGTGGCAACGTTCTTGCAATATTGCAGAAATATTGCGCACGCGTTGCCACTACATTGTTCCAGTGGCAACGATCCTACAATATTCTGTAATATTGCGCGCACATTGATGTGCAATGTTCCAGTGGCAACGATCCTACAATCTTTCTACAATATTGCGCGTACATCAACGCACAATGTTCCAGTGGCAACGCCACACCACAATTGCACCCACATTGTCGTACAATATTCCTGTAATATTGCAGTAGCAACGCTTCTGCAATGTAGCGCGCGTATCGACGTGCAATGTTCCAGTGGCAACGATCCTACAATATTCCTGCAATATTGCGCGCACATCGACGTGCAATGTTCTAGTGGCAATGCCCAAACAAAATTGCACACATATTGCCGTGCGCAATACTGTAGTGAAAATATTGTAGAAACATTACAGCAATATTCTGAAGCAATTATGACTTTGACAAAACTTATCGAAATATATACATGACGTTGAGTGGATTCTACAGCATGTTTCATTTAACTGGGTACGCTAGAATTTCTCGTTGGCCATTGAAGATATGAAAAAAGTGTTATCGTGAGACTTGTTTGTACATGAAATTATAGAAGAGATTTGAAAATCAATTTAATTTTTTTAGGTAGAGTAGGTACTACATATTTTAATGTGTGATATTATTATTATTATTATTATTATTATTATTATTAAACGTCTGTATTGCACAAACACGTATATACAATCAAGCAAGAGAAAAGAAAGAAGAAAAGACAAATGCAAAGGTCCAGTCTAAAGACTGTTTCCCAACCTAACCTAAAATGACACCGGGTGAAAGTTGTAATCCGCACCTATAGTGTTACAAATCCCTAATGGGGTTTGTCAAATGAGCCTTCAATTTTGAATAATTTGAGTTTGTAGTTTTGCTCGGTAGGAATATAAGTTCGAATACGTAAGCAATCTTATCAATCAACGGTTGTAGCTGCGGCGGTAAAGTGTTCGTCTACGATGCTACGGGTCCTCGGTTCGAATCCTCCTGGGGAAAAAAATTTTCTATGAGAAAAAAGCACACGAGCGTTATACTACTACGATTCTGCCTACACACATTCATGTCGTCGCGTCCCTCACTGCCCGAAACGTTGCGGAGAGACTATTGCTGTAAAATCTCCAAAACATTGCGGGAATACACTCCTACAATATTGCCCAGGGCGAACATAGGAGTGAACCTGCAACTTCTCTGCAATGATGTCGCAGGACTACATATTTTTAATGTTCCCAAAACTTTGCAAAAATACACTCCTGCAATATTGCTAAGGCGGGCATAGGAGTGAACCTGCAACTTCTCTGCAATGATGCGGTGCAACATTGCAATCTCGCACCGCAATATTGCCGAAGAGTTACAGGATCATTGCCACAATTTTGCCGTTTCGTTGCAGAATCATTGTCGGACCGTTGCAGGACTACATATTTGTAATGCTGCCGCAACTTTGCAAAAATACACTCCTGCAATATTGTTAAGGCGGACATAGGAGTGAACCTGCAACAGTTCTGCAATTATGCGATGCAACATTGCAATCTTGCACCGCGTCATTGCAGAGACGTTGCTGCAATGTCATGGTGCTGTGTGGGTCACGGTCTTCAATTTCTACCACATACCTAACTATTACATATTAATTCTATCACGATGAAAATGCAAGAATTTCCTATCAGATCCAAGACAAATTCTAATAAAATTCGCTTATGGTGTCATTTTACAAATAAAAGCTAGCAACCTTATTTGACACTTACCCTTTCTACATACTAATACTCACACCTGACTTTCCTCAAGAAAAATATTCCTTTCCAACACTTCGAACCACTTTCTGGACAGAACACTTTCCCAACAAAACAAATGCAACAGACTTCCCAGTATCAGAATTTTATTATTCAGCTAACAAAAGCAGTCCCTGTTGTTTTATGAATTTTACAACAGGAACTCCTCAGTCGCCTAAGAAAACGTAAATGGCAGAACAATTTCAGCGTAATGTCATGTAAGACGAGTACAACATGCGCGTTTATCTAACGTTTACCTCCTCCAGGCTGGAGCACCGTGACCTAAACACTCCCATCGCGCGATTCCTAAAAAAAAACCGCAGCTAACAGCTAGCCAATGGCTTTCCCCTGTCATCATGAAACAGTGAATGAATCACGGAGTCATTAGATCGAGCCTTCCACATAGGTGCGCGCCACAATGCAAGCGTCGATTTCTTTCCCCTCTTTTAGTCACGATTATAACAAGTGTTTGCTCACGCAAAGCGAGGGCTTTAACCTGAGAGCAGACGAAGACGTAGGCAGTCGGGAGATGCAACGCCCGATACGAACGGTCCTCGCCTGGGTGACGATTCATGGATCCCTGGAGTAAATCGTTCGCATGAGAGTGGCACGTGGGCACGTGGAAACCACTCCAAATTGTACAACACATCACGGCGAGTGGCATTCTGTTCATTGTTCCACATTTGCAACATTTACTGATGGCTTCCATCCAGAAATCGAAATTACTGACACTTAATCGATTATATGTTTTGGAGCAAATCTACGTTGACAGCAGATCCTTTTCAAACTTTCGAACTGTTGATTGATTTTGGTAAACTTTTGCAATTTGTACATGGAATAGAGATCAGTGGTACGGTTTCACGGGTGATGAATGTGAAATGAGATGGAATTTTTGGGAAGTTAAGGCGTGGGCAAATAAAGTGATCGATAGACAAATGAAACGTTTCTTTATGGAGTTTCGCGAAGCTGAAATGTGAAGTGCACTTACGATATATTTTAGCAAGTGCCAAATGAATAGCAAGGATGCAATAGCTTTCAAAATTTCTACAAAGCTCTGGAACAGTAAGTAGGGATGAATCGATACAAGTAAACACGAGTATATACTCGATACTTTCGTTTCGATACCAAGTAATTTTGGTATTGATACCTAGGGTTGCGATACCAAGTAGGTATCGAAAAAAAAGTACTCGCATCGAATGGGGCGAGTATCGAGATTCTACATAAAAGATGAAAGCAAACATGGATACACTTGGCCGAAAAATATCGTTTCAACTACTCCAGATGCACGATACCGAGCATGATGTAAGGATTTACCTTACATCATGATGCAGAGTGGACTAAATTCACACAGTTAGCATCTGCTCTGCTCACACTTTTAGCAGCACCGTTTTCGGTTGCGATACCTTCTTGGTAGCAGAAAAAAGGATGAGTTATCCAACTTGATTTTTTGTATAGCTGAGATGACGGAATGCCACGTGACAACCCTACCTAGTACAAAAGAAGTCATCGATTCTATATATGAATAAAAAAGTATTCATTGTGATACGATACAAGTAGGTATCGATACTTTTGTTTCGATACCGAGTAAGTACCGATACTTTCATTCGATGCAAGTAATGAGTAAAAGTATCGATACCTTGACGGAATTGCGAACACCTAAGCAAAAAAGCAAACAAAACGAAAACTATGTGAGAAATGAATTTGTTTATTATTTACAAACTATTCATCTATGACCCTAGTAGCATTTTTGGTTGGCCAACGGTAGCTAACAGTTGGGAATTAGTTGGGATATAGTTAGCGGTTTGCCTACAAATTCCCAACATAGGGCCTACGGCAAAAAACTTACGACAGTTTGCCAACGAATATTCAATGTTGGGCCTACAATTATTTTGGTTGGTTATATAACAAAAAATTACGGCAGTTTGCCAACGAATATTCAATGTTGGGCCTACAATTATTATGGTTGGTTAATTAACAAAAAGTTACGACAGTTTGCCAACGAATATTCAATGTTGGGCCTACAATTATTATGGTTGGTTAATTAACAAAAACTTACGACAGTTTGCCTACGAATATTCAATGTTGGTCCTACAATTACTATGGTTGGTTAATTATCAAAAAATTTACAACGATGATTAAATGTCGTCTTACAAACGTCAGAAAATTTGCTACATCCAAAAACCTGTTATTATATTCCAAGTTGTGATTTTTCTTTTCTTATTTATAAATACGTAATGAGGACGTCTGTCTTGAGACGAATGTGAAATTTTAAGGTATGAGTCTAAAGGTCGAATGATGATATTTTGTAGAATATTTCGCTTCACTGCGCAGTTTTTATAAACAATTAATACTAGTTATGTAACTAGAAATTAGAAGTGTTTATAAGGAAATGTGTTGGGTAAATGCGAACAGCGATTGCTTCGTAAGCGGAATGTTTGGGGTTCGATTCTCCTCACCGCGAATTTTTTTTTTCCTAAACCAGGCCTGAGAAAGACGTGTTTAAGACATCTTCTGAAGTTCTTCAAGACGCCTTCTGGACTTCTGTAAGACGTCTTTTGGAAAGAAACTGTTGGGCTTATAGAAAAAAACCTTCAGTTGGGCCTATGGAAAGAAACCTTCAGTTGGGCCTGCGTTGGTTACAATCGCTGGTCCATTTAAAAATAGCGCGGCACTTCAACAGTGGGCCAACGGATAACACGTCATTGGCCCAACAAACTCCCAGCAAATAAATGCTACTAGGGAAAGCACTGTGACGAATTTTTGCAAAATTATAATAAAAATCAACTTTATAGTGAAAAAGCATAACCCTTGGTGCTCGTGATTACTCGACTGCCGTAGGGTAATCACGAACGGATTGTTAAATATCGCAGAAGTCGCACAGAAAGTGCGACTTCAATGGTCAACCCATAAAAAATGTTGCTACAACCTATACCTAATGTATTTTTCAAATTCCTCTTCTTGTGCGTTAGAAAAAAATTGCAATTGGTCGGAATATCGAAAAAAATAATAAAGGTCGTTTTTTAAACTTTTTTTTCTGAGCCTGTAATGAAAATTCAAAAATCTCTTTTGCAGATTTAAGTAAGTTTTATACGTGCTGAAAATTTCATCAAAATCGGTTAACGTTGCTAATCTCGAAGGTTCGAGATTACCCCATCCGAGTTGTTCGTCAATACCCCAACAATCAAAAAATAAAAAAGAATTTATTTCAGAGGTTAGAATGATGATTCAAGCAACGCCTTGGTCACAAAATGTTGGTAAAAAAGTGCTTTATTTCAACTTAAAAAACCAATTGTATCATTAATTCAACAGTAATTACATGCAATTGAAAATGGACAAAATATTACTTGAAACATGATGAAAATAATAAATTGTGTTTATCTTGAATAGCATGAGCGTTCTGTATTTATTACTTTCTGCCCAGCGTTGGATACGACCTAAAAACTATTAGCTAGTGCAGAGGGAACATCGTTTTTATTTATTAAAATGCCGTAACCATCGCATTCGCGATTACCTCGCGTTCGTGTTTACCCCACTCTCCCTTACACTTTGATTAATTTCCTCGTGCCAGGGGTCTGTTGAAGAAATTTAAAACGTAGGTATAATCTTATCTTAAGCATTCACATTTAAAACCGAACTAAATTTAAAAATTAAACGAATCAACCATCGCATTCTAATTTCCCTTCACATGTCAATAAATAACAAAATAGTTGCGTTTTAAACAATTATACGTCTACTAGACCGTTTACCTTGGTCATAAAATATTAAGCCCATTAACTAGGATCCATGCGAGGGAATTGTAATTGGGCGGTTCTCTGTCACGAGTCGTTAGACGCGCATTCTAGTGACAAACGAACGAGCAGGGCGTGGTAGGCGGTGCGCCGTAACTTTCTCTATCGTTTCACGAAATCATCATCGTCGAGAACAGAAAGATACGTTATCCGGACGGGCGTGTAAATCGCGACGGTGGAACGTAATGAGGGCCCTGAAGAAGATTCACGATCGAATTCATTGGCTTCGACCTCTCTAACGGGCCCTTCCGCTCGTAACGGTCTCTTCTCTACTCCTACTGGTCCCCGCGAACTTGCAACTGCACGTGATACACAGACGCAATGATTCATGGACCATTGGATGGCATCATTGCGTGATCGATTGGAGACGTACCAAGAGTTTGTAGAAGTTTCGATTTGGTCCATAAGTCCTTGCAGGATTATCTTCTTTGCTACAGATGCTGGAGTCCTTCACACGTGACAGTTTTGTCATTCACAATTGGTATTTCAGGTTTGAATTCACGTGTCAGGGATACTTATAGATTATTTAGCAAAGATAGAAGGCTAAAAGTCTGTGAATTTGTTTGAAATATCTGTTGTAAGTTACCAAAGTGTCTCATATTAAAAAGGCCTTAACTCGTTTGAGCAAACAATTGATTTTTATCAGAAATTTTAAATGGGTCATATAATATTAGGAGTTCCTATAGTATTTGTTGTTTTTTTTTGTAAAAGTATTGGAAAGCATTTTTCACTGAATTCCTATTTCTGAAAGGATGTTAAATAAAAGTTGCATCCAGTTGTTATAAGACCAAGGAAGTTTAGTAATTTCTGAATGAAACTCCTCTACGCAAACTCGTGGCGAACACCACTGCACGCGTCTAGCGGTAGTTTCGCTTTTACGCAAAAGCAGAGATTCAAGTTCTTTTCCTAATGAGGCCAAAGGTGACTCGCGGCGTTAATTAGCTCTTGAGTGAAAGCCGACACGTTCACTTTGAATTACACGCGTCCATTCAAACGTGTACCTATACGATAATTCCTAAGCCGAGGCGAGTAATTCCTCGCTTAACGAAGGAGGATTTCGTCACGTAATTCCAATCTATCAAACAGACCAGGCCAATTTCAGCTTCAACTTTGCTCGATCATTCTCGTCGCAAAACGAAACCTTGGAGCCAAATTCAAAACGAAACACTTACAGCGAATTTCCAACCAATAACAATTTTATTTCAAGGAAACTTTTCAGACTTACAGAATATTATCGTTTTTTAACTATGGCACCTCAAGTTTAATATGCGAAACGCAGTTTCAGCTCTCTAAGAGCATCTTGAAGACATAAAAGAAGAAGTGTAAAAAGGGAAGTTAAGAAAAGGGAAAAACCTAGAAAAGGATAAATTTGAAATTTTCTTACAGAAAAATACGGCACAATTTCTGGAGGAAAGTACCTAACGTAGTGTAAGTGCATCACGAGATGGAAAGCGCGGGAAAAAGTAATTACAAGATGTGTTCATTCAAAGAGCAGTTGCAGGCACTCAAAATTCAAAATTCAGCCCGCGCGCCACGGAGATTGCCCGCGTGAAATTCGAAATTGAGTTGCATCACAATGGCCATAATTCGCACGGAGGAGGACGCGTATATACATTCTCTGTTCCCGTGATTCATCGTTCGTGCCTCATGATCGAAAGCGTCCCCTTTTGTTTCGTGCACGGCTATAGAATCAGAAATGGCGGACGCCAACCGACACTCCCAGAGCGGCGCGTTCGAAAGAAAACCCGACGATTTTATGGGATATTCATGGTGGCACAGGTGGCCTGGCTACGTGACGATGAGTATCTGGCGGCGGGCAGATAATGGATACGCCGCGTGGGCACAGTTAAGTTTTATAGAGCCCACACGTCCGAAATACAAAATCCGCGAGCTGTAGGTACCTACTTCCGCGATGAGATCAGCTGCGTGCCTCGCGCTCGCGTGTTTGGTAAATCGTTTGTAAAGGTACACGGGCCCCAGGCGTGAGTTACGAGCGACAACTTTGATGGCTAGATGCTAAGAACCCGCTAAGAACCCATTCAGATCGCTGGGGAAAATGGGACGACATTGAAGATGACAACTGTACTTACAGGGTGTCTCTGCAATAATCGTGATTCAACTGTTGGTTCAAGTTTTAGCATACGAGGCTTCGTTCTGGAGAAAAGCCACTGAGAGTAAATCTCAACTAATTAGGATAAATCCATTAGACTGTAATTAGCAAAATGTGATTTTCTAGGTACTAGATATTTTCTATAGTAATCCTTAAACTGTCAAGTATTTAGTAATGTCCAGTGGCGCACCTAGAGGGCGGCCAAAGGAGCCTGGCACCCCCCAAAGAAGGGGATTTGTACAAAGAAAAGAAAACTGGATGTTATTCTTTAAATAAATTTGTATAATCACCTAGTGAATTCTAATGAATTTGCATTAAAAATATTTTTATCCCTTCAACTCGGTTCCCTCCAAGATTAAGACCAACTACGTATCGCGTAGATTTACTTTACCACCCCGGTAGCACAAAATATTGGTTAAATATTTTTTCCAAATATTAAAAAAAATATTTTTTAGCCGCACTTTTTAATATGAAAAAAATGTTGATTCCAAATATTATATACACATACTGAAAATGTGAAATAAATGTTTAGAAAATATGAACTAAATATTCGTGGAATATAAAAGAAATATTTAGAAAATGTAAAGCAAATATTCTGGAAATGTGAAATTAATATTCAGAATTCCAAAATAAATATTCAGGAAATGTAAAATATATATTTAATAAATGTAAAGTGAATATTCAGAAAATGTGAAATAAATATTCAGGAAATGTGAAAGAAATATTCGGGAAATGTAAAATTAATATTTAACACAAATTATAACACCAAAGCAAGAAATTTAAAAAATATTTTTGCGAATATCTCGGAAACTAAGGTCGAGCGACGGTAACATGTATAGGAAAAAGTTGCTCAGAATGTGGAGTTTTACAACATATCCAAATTTCATCAAAATCGGTGAGGAATTGCTAAAGTAAATAATTACTTTATAATGTATATAAAGTAAATAATAATTAGAAAAACTCGTGAAATTAACAGAATAATACACACTTCTATATATGTACCTACCAGAGTACTGGTCGCGAGAAGAAATCTTTTTACTCAAGTTAAAGAGTTCTACCAGCCTCTAAACTTTCACTCACAATTACATGTAGGGTAATAGGGGAGAGTTGCCAATATCGTACTGGTCACCTAAATCGTACCTCATCAATTTCTCAGTAATTAATGAATGTAAACGACATCTGATAATAAAAATATCAAGTAAATGCGAAATAAGAAATAGAAACAAAACCTTTTGAGCTTACACTCTATTTTGTGCGTGCTATAAACATTTAAAAAAATCAGGTATGATTGATGTAACTTTTTGCCAGTTTATTTTAGCTGATAATAATCAAACAATGCAATTTTGTCCTGTATTTTGGTATTTTTCTAAAAGTGGGTTTAATGTAGAATATTTTACATTCATTTTAAGTACATATTACATTCATTATAAAGTGTAAATTGATATTTATAAATAAATTGATCATGTTTCCTAAATCGTACCACTACAATCGTACCAGTAGGATTTGACAACTCGTGTGTTATATAGGTTATGTACATACATCATATACAGTGGCTCAAAGCCATAATCGGACACTTTTTAAAATCGCATAACTCTTTTAAAATTAATCGAAACGACTTGAGTTTTTCTAAGAAGCTAGAAGGATTAGTTTGCCATGTGACGGGTTTCGTCGTTTTATAAAAAATTGCAACTGGTCGATATAGCAAAAAAAATAGTAAAGGTCGTTTTTTCAACTTTTTTTTCTGAGCCTGTAGTGAAAATTCAAAAAACCCGTTTGTAGATTTAAGTAAGTTGTATACATGCTGAAAATTTCATCAAAATCGGTTAACGTTGCTCTGAGCTACAAACGTTTAAAGATCGCAGAATAAGGTCGAAAATCGCTGATTTCGAGAATTTCCGCGATTTTCGCCCTTATTCTGCGATCTTTAAACGTTTGTAGCTCAGAGCAACGTTAACCGATTTTGATGAAATTTTCAGCATGTATACAACTTACTTAAATCTACAAACGGGTTTTTTGAATTTTCACTACAGGCTCAGAAAAAAAAGTTGAAAAAACGACCTTTACTATTTTTTTTGCTATATCGACCAGTTGCAATTTTTTATAAAACGACGAAACCCGTCACATGGCAAACTAATCCTTCTAGCTTCTTAAAAAAACTCAAGTCGTTTCGATTAATTTTAAAAAAGTTATGCGATTTTAAAGTGTCCGATTATGGCTGTGAGCCACTGTACATAGGTTATTGCGGCCTGTGTGTGATCCATATACATATGTATATATAACTATATAATAATCATTACTTTACGTTGAATATTTTCTTCTGTATTTGTTATTGATACTATTTTTAGTGGAGGTACGATTTTGGAAACCGAGGGGTACGATTTAGGAGACCGGTTGCCTAAATCGTACCTTTTACAGTATGTGACAAAAAGATTAATAACAAATTAATTTGTTCCGAACAAAAGGTTAAGCATATAATAGCAGGTGCCTAAAAGATCAAGCTACAATATCCAATAGTCATTTGCGTTCAAATTAGTACCAAATATGAAATATAACGTAAAATGTCTTAAGGGGGTATTCTGGTCTGACGGGCAAAAAAAAAATCGATTATTTCTTTTTGCATTTTCTACAGGTACATTATATGGGTAATATGTATGGAAAATAATTTTTTCCAATTTGTAATATTTGCAGAGCTACAGGGTGCAAAATAGGTAGGTACACTGTGCGCTCACTGAGCGGGACGGGCGACGCATAACAGTTTTGTTCCTGCAAGTTTGTTTCGGCAAAGTTTTGGCGGACTGTTCTTTTTTTTGGGGG
The DNA here is from genome assembly GCA_029448645.1 of Andrena camellia. Classification (NCBI taxonomy): domain Eukaryota; kingdom Metazoa; phylum Arthropoda; class Insecta; order Hymenoptera; family Andrenidae; genus Andrena; species Andrena camellia. The sequence continues at coordinate 15,947,137 of CM055679.1, read as the reverse complement.
GGTGCATTTTTGTGCCTTTTAGAACGCAAAAATCAACCATTTGGTTACAAAGAGACCGTTACTCTCCTAGTTCACCTTTCTGTCTAAATTGTACGCAAAACTTTAAACGCGATTTTCTCGAAACCACGTTTTTCGAATCGGTGACCATGATATTTCAAGATCGACTGGACCAACTCAGTCCAAGTTTTGCATATATTATCAGCACACATGTGGCTATCGTCCCTACCAGAATTATTATAAAATATTTTGTCTTTAAACTTTTACAGACCTTTAGAGTTGAAAAAATGTGCGAAAATCGAAACTTAATTTTCAAACCGCCACCATTTGCTTAATTTTCAATATTTTTTTATCATTCTGGTAGGGACGATAGTCAAAGGCATACAAATAAAGAATCTCTTTACATTTTTTGTTTCTGATCGCTAGAACGAGCCCAATCATGGTCACCGTGACCCCATGTTTTTTTTTCACCGCTACTTTAAAGCAGTCAACTGCGTTTGATTTGAATTTTTTTCTATTGACAAAATTTGTAAAGATAGTTCAAATATCAATAAGCGTGTAGCAATAAACTAAATAATAATAAAATTTATGGGTTCTTTGTAAAAAAATTCCGAAATAACGCGACGAAAACGCCTCGTCAGACCAGAATACCCCCTTAAGTGGTACGATATAGGCAACCCTCCCCTACTTCTTCTCGATAACTGAAATCTCGAAAATGTAAACACTCGATAACGAAGAAACTGAACACACAGTTATCTAGAAATTATTTTAGACTAACAATTTGTAATCTACACTTCATCGATGCAATAGTCCTATAATCCAATAGTTCAACACCTATATCCATCTACAAACACATGAAAATTGTAGAAGCAGACTATGCTATTTTTAACAATGACGGAGCGAAAGAATCTGTATGGCGACGTATCGCACACGTGCTACAGGATCTTGATTCCTTTGAACGATGATATCGACTCGATGATCGCGTTCCCCAGATACGAGTACCTATACGTTACGAAGAAAAGATCGAGATAAAAATGAAGAAAAAATAGGAGTAGCCAGTGAACTGCAGGTGCATCAATATCAGTCCAAGAAGACAGAAGCTTGAACTGCTACTCGCCAGGCTAACAAGATGGAATTAATTTTTATATTGCGTAAATACCGGTCGTACCAAAGCTGGGCTTGGCCGATCCTACGATTCCATTAATAAGGAGGCGGGGTCGGTAGATATAGTTTCCATGATTTGTCTCCCAGCATCCTTGCAAAGTACGTTACAATATTATATGTAAATTGAGCTTCGCGACGTGTGTTCCTCAAGGACACCTTCTTTTATTGAATTCGTGAACAAGATTTTGAATATTCTCTGAAATCATCGCCCTTCTCATGTTCGTCCCTTTTGCGAAAACTGACATTAAAGTTCTTTTAAAAGGTATATTATTTGAGCTCTCGAGAAGGAGAGGAATGTAAATGTAGAAATATGGTCTTTAAATGTAGCCTTTCAGTTTGCTGTTTCATGTTAGAATTGGAGGTAATAATTTTGTAATATTTGTAGCATTATCTTTTTGGTGAATAATTCTTCAAAACGCATTCACTGTCTCCCAAAAATGTGAAATCACTTTCCCAATTAAAGAGAATAGAGTACTCCTTCACTAAACAAATAAATTTAAATACCTTTCCCATAATAAAATGCATTTAAATAAATAGCATTGCAATCGTTACGAAAAGTATTAACTCCAAATCAGAAGAAAATTGACTAAACATTGCCAAGTGATTTCAAACTCTCAACCATCAACCTATATTTTGAAATAAAATATGATTCATCCCTGATTCGCAGTATTTAGCCAACACTGTCAGCGTATCCACTATCTTCAGTAAAAACCCTTGCCTTTGGTCTCTCAAGAGGAGAGATGCCTCTCGCAGAATGCACCTCTTTGCAGCAGTGCATGAAACCGACGTACAGCGTGCATCTCAGAAAAAGCATGTAAAAAAATGCGTCAAAGCGAGGCACACGCTTCTCGAAGCACGTCGTCGCAGATACGATCAAAGAACCTCTTGTTTTCCCTTCGTCAGTCGGACGCAGTATTCGCGAACGTGTATCACTCTTTCAAGATCACTGGGCTAAGGTTTGCCCTATAAACTGAGCCCACATTCTTGGATTTTTACCGCGAATTCTGCGGTAAAGTTTCCAGAAGCGTTTAACACTTTGCGGTCCAAGTGTGCATCCCAGGGACATCAAACCTCGAATTGAAGTTAGAATTTAATTAAGAATTAAAGAAAATCGTGCGATTAATTGCTCTAAGTGTGAGAGATTTGTACAAGACAACTTCAATGAAATCTATGATCTGGATAGATTTGATTGCAATTTTGCAAGTTCAATTATTTATTACTGGCACGTGTCTAAATTTCAGTTTACGCAGTTTGTTTGAGTTGCTCACCGAATCGCTGGTAGATACGCGCGCATTTGCAAAAGTTGTTTTGTGTATTACCATGTGCAGCACTCACCTGAAACAGAGAGAAATAAGTGTGTCAATAAAATGTGAAAACAAAAGTAGTATAAGTGGAGGTTGGAAAATACAGGCGAGGGTATAAACCCCCTTGAGCGAAGCATTTACAATTCCAAAAACGGACTTCCAGGTAAGGCAATAATTCCCAACAATGTGCTCTGGTACAAGTGACAGGTAATAAATATTTTTCGAAACCATTTCGAAGTAAAGTTTATAATATTTTCTTAACTAATTTCTTCATACCTAGAGTTATTATTAATTTCATTAGTGGATTTCGTGAACCTAATGAACTCTACTTCAATAGTAGCAAAGTTCTTACTAGTAAAAAGTTTCTTCAAAGAACTAAATAGTTCTCTAAAAGTAATTACTATATTACTTGTAAAATTTTTTAAAATTCTTCTTTCAAAGTACATAGTATACTAAAACCAAATCAGTCGAGATTCGATTGACTTGAGCTCACAATAAATCAGTAATGACCATATCGAAATCGCGGGTAGCGTTTCGCAAAATTAGACTGTGGAGGAGCCCCCGTTCGGGCGCAGCTCGTGGCGATGAAGCGATCGAGGATCGATAGTGATTCTAAGGTCCGGTTTCTATAAGAACGCCTGTTACGCCACGTCGATCTTCCCTTTCGTTAACGAGCCGTCGATGATCCATCGAATACAGCTATTCGCCACGTGGACTCGCATTACGTGTACCCTGCTTTTTCATTATGCCCCCTCTAAAACCACGAATTTGGCTCCATTACGAAAACGTTTGATACTCCCGTGCCCCCGAGTGCCTCGGCGTGAACCACACCATGGGTACCTAATTGCGGGATGTCCACTATATAATCTTGCACTCGATCCTTCAGAATTTTGTAATTTCATAATTTGCTAATGATACAATAAACTGCGATTGAAATACACTATCGGATCATTCTACCTCAAATCGATCGTATTTTGCGTTGCACATCATCGATTCTCACGAAGTTGAAATATGACGTAATTCACGTGAAATTATGGGTGGTTTAAGTTATCACTTTGCTGGATTCGAATTTGTTTAAAAAACACAGGAGGTCGAAGATTGCAATTTTCGCTTAAATACGAGGTGCTGTATTTTTTTAACAAACTCGAAACCAGGAAAATGATGACTTAAACCCCTCCTAACTTCTCGCGGACTACAATATATGACAATTTTACTCTCCTTTTTAATGATAACAATAATTACACCGAAGCAAATATTTTCCTTCGAGCAAGGGTGGCTTTATACAATATCCTACTGCTCTTCCACGTTCCATGTATGGCATTTTGACGGATGAAGTAGTTCGTTATGATCGTTCATACCGTGTTTGCACAGTTGACAGTGGTTAAGTAGCAGTCTGTGAAGCGATGACAAATCGATTTCCCTTGCGGTGGAATCCAACGGAATGACATCCACCTTCCGGGGACTTATTGACGAAGCGCGCCACCGCCACGATCGGACTTGACCGTGCGGGAAAATGACTTAATACGAACATACGAGGGAGTTACACGCGGGACGGCCCGTGGCGATCCGTCGGGACCACCCAGGAGGTGATTGCCGTGGAGTGGATCCATCTACAAGCTGTATTGCCTTCTACGTGCTTAATAGTGCTGGTCCCTGCACGCTGCATTCCTAGATCATCCAGCAGCAGACGGAAAACTCTCGCTGGATCGCGCCCCGAGGGCCTCAAACTCGTCTGTCGCTCATCATGCCAACAGACCCGGTCACTTTTCAAATATTATTCCCACAAATCGTGACACCCTGCTCCGCGGTTACCTCATCTATGAAATACGATTACGACGAACCGTCTCGGGAAATAATTTTGAAAAAACTGACCACAGTGGGTTCGAGAGATTGAAATAATTGGGTGATCAGTGAACAGTACAACGGAGATATTTCATGATTTTTTGCTTTTCTGGAAAAAAAAACCCAAGCTCGAGGTTCGCTTTGCAGAGAGCTTTATAGAAAAGTGGCATTTTTCAAAACTTCGAGCCACTCAAAGTGTTAATGATTGAATTGGTTTAAATTTTATTATTTTTGTATACTAGTATTTGAAGCATCCCGAAGCTCACAGTTACTGAGGGTTTAAAATATTCAATATGTCTGTCAGATAAAACGTCACATATTTCCAATAGCCGAGGCTCGCATAAATCGTGTAATGCAATGACATAATTCTCAATTTGGAGCAGCCATAAGGATTACGATCTCCATCAGGCGAGGGCTAAGAAACTCATCTCCGTTTAATTACTAAAGAAAATAGAATCAGCGCGGGACCGAAATCGTTGCCTCGTCGCGCAGATAAGGATCGTCGGAAGGGAAGCTTTCGCATAAATAATCAACCCAGGTGGATCGCTTTGGCTCGCTATTCCCCACGATTTACCATAGTATATCTGCGCGGAGGATCTCCTGTTGGCGTTTCCTTCGTACCTCGGCGACCGTATCAGCCGAGTATCGATGGCGATATTTGTTTCCGAGGGCATTACATTGTAATTAGATCGAGGCGTCAGATAAACGCGCGTCGATCGTGCAAATCGACTTTAGCGCGCGAACGAAATTTAAAGCCCGTGGTGGAAAGGGGCCGGGGCGGATGAAATGTAAATTTTCGATTCGATACAGACGAGAAATCCGATACCAAGGTCGTTCCTCGCCTTCTCATCAGCTGACACCGATCTCGGGCGACCTGCCCGCAAGACTGCGGTCGTTTTTCGTAACGCTTCGTCGGGCATCCTCGCGATCTTTTCACTGGATTAATTTCTCCTGTCGCCGTTCTTCTGCCTCAAATGAAACCACACTACGATACCGTAAGGCTGGGCTATGGAACGTCTAACGCTGGAAACGCTGGTGGTCTGTGCGTCTTTGAACGACATCCTGGAAACTTATAGCGTGCAATGTTCCCATTCCTATTAAACGAAATGTTTCTTTTTGAAATTGATGTTTTCAAACTTCTTGTGGGTATAGAGCCCTCAATGGTTCCTACGCTACCATGGATCTACACAGTTTTCGAACCCTGCATCATCTTAATTCTAAATTACCGTATCCCTCTACCATCGAACCTACACTAATAAGGGGACCTTCAGGACTGTCCATCTCAGAAATTGTTTATACTTAGTGTACGCGAAGGTCTTCACTCGGACTTTAATTTCCCAAAGCAGTAAGACGCGCTTTGTAGTCAAATTCGAGAAAATCGACTTTGAAAAATGTGGAGTGCACATATATACATTTAATAGAAAGTAATGACCAACGAACAGCGTGGGCCAGTGCCTAGCGCTCCCGATTATTAACCATGAGGTCGTCAGTTCGCATCTCGCTGCTGTTGTGTTGGTATTCTTTTTTTTTATTCATTTGAATACCTACGCCTTTCACATGCAAAGTTGATGAAATTCATGCCAACTAACAGATTTGCAAACATTTGTTATATGTATGGGTGTACGGTGTATACCGATGCTCCACCTCCCAGGAGATGGACATCACTTTCAATTAAAAACACACATCTTATTTTAAATTACCTTTTGTTTGAAAAATCGTACTTTTTATTCCACATATTAATTTTTAAATAGGAATATTTTCAATAAATTACGTTTTTCGCACAAAAATAAAACACGTATAGTAAAAAATGGAACTTGCAAACGAGATAGTGGCGAACGGCGGTTAGCATACCCACAAGGGTCGCGTACATCGCGGCACGAAAGGCAGATACGTGCGTCAACCGGGGGTGTTCCAGTAAACAGCCCTTGATCTCGAACGTTATTACCGGTTGTGAGTTTATTACTCCAGGGCAAAACGTTGAATAGCAACGAGTCGACAGTCGGCTAATTGTAAAGCACATCCAGGTATGCCGCGTAGAGTAATAAAGGTACTCCACATTCTTCAAAGTCGATTTTCTCGAATTTGGCTACAAAGCGCGTCTTACTGCTTTGGGAAATTAAAGTCCGAGTGAAGACCTTCGCGTACACTAAGTATAAACAATTTCTGAGATGGACAGTCCTGAAGGTCCCCTTGTAAGTACAGCCACAAAATATGAAATCACTCGATGAATTTGAAATTATTTTAATTGTATGAAGATTGATTTAGATTTGATTGAAAATATATTTAAATTTAAGGCTGTACTACGGTATGACCCAACCACCGGAATGAACCGAAATTTTGAGGGGTTGGGCGGGAGGGGCAGGGGGGGGGAGAACCTCTAATATAAAATTTTAGCTGCGGGTATTTGTAAGTTTCTGAGATATTAATAAAAAACTTTCAGCATAATCGAAACTGTTTCACAGCCGACGATACAATGTACGATATCGGCCTCAATATGTATGTATAGGGATACGGTAACAAAAACTGGACGCGAACGGTCTTCGCCAAGCCAAGTGCGATTGTTATTGAGGCCTTTGCTCTTTTGTCACGTACTTAGTTTCAATATTTATTACAATGGCTTCATCATCAAGTTACGATAATTGCCCTTGAAGGGCGTTGGAATATTGAAAGATTGTTAAATGAAGTGCTATGCTCTCGCGAGACTTGCATCGAATGGTGCAAATCTGTTGGGCTATTGCTCAATAGAAGACAATGCCCAAAGAATGGGAAAGAATTAATGATTTTGGAGGCGTCTTCCCGAGTTTATCGCGGGTCCTCAGTTTGCGCATTCCACTTTCCAACTTCTCCCGAGTATTAGTATTGGTTGGGGCTAGATCAGTGCGAGGGGCGCCACAGTGGGTTGAACCATTTTTCAAGCGCGAAAAATGTAGAAAAAAAAGGTCTTCGTATATTACTTTTGGGTATTTACAGTAATTCTTCGTAATAAACCCGACGAACGACCCGATGCGGACACTATCTGGGCGAGCGAGAGGGAACAAAACAGTTGACACGAAGTTGCCGTCGACTCTTTTGTTCTCTCACTCTCGACCGAAGGATTCCAAGAAATGGTGGGGATAGTCACCGGGCGCACTACGCATGGTAAAAACAGGATTATAACGAGGATTTTCTGTATTGCGGTTGTATAGACCTTAAAGTACTGGAAGTCATAAAATATTTTAAGAAATGGCAATCGGGAAATACGTGGAAACCAGATATATTACCGCACGACCCCGGCTTCGGCTACGCGTACTCGTCAAACGTCTTGTCTTTAGTGGTGTACAATCGTGAATTGCAAGCATTTTCACATGTAACATGTTTGTAACATGTTTTTGTATTAAATTTTTACACATTACATAGATAAATTTGTTGAAGTTCTTCTCATACTTTCTGTCAGCAGATATCCTAACTTTATCGAAGTGTAAAAAAATTGCACGTGTTTGCATGTATTGTGCTTTTCGTATGTAATAACACATATATTTAAGAAATTATTGGGATAAAAAGTTACGAAATTTTTTATTTCGCGAAAAAGAAGAGATTCCTGCAGATATGCTCGATTTATTAGACTTGCCAAACAGTTAGACAACAATGGATTATCAACAAAAGATAATTCTTGTAATTATAGATAGCAATTAAAATAAAATTAAATTTAAAATTACTTTTTGTAAATAAACAAAATCACAACTTTATATTTTTGTTTTTTTGCCCTCCTAATATCGTGTATATATCTATCATTCAAATACATTTCATTACTTAAGCAATAATACTGCTAGAGGCAAACTAATATTTTTTTCGCGCTTGAAGCACATTCAGCCCACTGTGGGGCGCGCGCCCGCTTGCGACCGAAGCATGGTGTCGAACCGACGTGAGTTTGGGAATACTAAAAATGAGACTGCAATTACAAGCATCGCGCGATGAGGTCAATATCGTACATTGTATCGCCGACTCTGAAACAGTCGACGGTGACGAGGAGATGATTGTATTAGTAACGTCTATATAGGCAGAATCCCCATAAAAAACTTCAAAAAAGTAAAAAAATTACGCCAAGTACATGAAATCAAATAAATCATAAAAAAAATAGAAGATAACATATAATAATAATTACAATATAAAAAAAAAATGTGAAATCAAAATGAGCTGCAAGTACATAAAAGTGTTTTGTAATAATCACGGACATTTTAATAATGTGAAGATAAAATTTAACATCTAGATATTTGCCTAGATGTCCGCGGCCTGGAAGTCAAATACTTGGCGTGGTCAGGCAAGGTATTCTCAAATCATCAATACCCACACCTTCCCCCTCGCAGGTTTTCAGATAATTTGCCAATTTAAAGCTCTGACAATATGAGTACATTTTCATTATATTGCGTTTTAAAATAATTCTAAGATCATTCATCGACACCGATACCTTTCCTCTCACAAGCTTTCAGATAATTTGTCAATTTAAAACTCTGACAAATATGAGTACACTTATCATTTTGCATTTTTAAATAATTCTTATTTATCGACACCTTGACCTTGCCTGGCCACGCCAAGTATTTGACTTCCAGGCCGCGGACATCTAGGCAAATGTCTAGATGTTAAATTTTATCTTCACATTATTAAAATGTCCGTGATTATTACAAAACACTTTTATGTACTTGCAGCTTATTTTGATTTCACATCTTTTTTTTATATTGTAATTATTATTATATGTTATCTTCTATTTTTTTTTATGATTTATTTGATTTCATGTACTTGGCGTAATTTTTTTACTTTTTTGAAGTTTTTTTATGGGGATCTCACTTCTTTTGACAAAGATAATTTGCATAGGGAATGACTTCAGATAATTTTTAATATTATAAAACTATGAAAGTGCATTGTACGTCGTAACAATGCATTATAAGTTAACATTCAATAAGCGCGTGTTTAAATAAATAAAAGGTAATACATAGAAATTACATAATGGAAGGAACTACGAGTACATAGATCTGATGTATGTACGTACGTTTCGGAGGGAGAAATTTCGAGCATGAAGACGAAGAGCTTGGAATAGCCGTAGATAGATTATTTCAAAATTAAATGCAACATCGACTCGTGGTGTTACATACCTTTAAACACACCCTATATATAAAATCCAGAACACTCGTAATGTAGAGAATGTGTCGAAAGATATGTAACACAGAAATAAGAATTTATCTAAATGCGCAATGACCGCTTTCCTTTTCTCTAATTTATTCGTTGTAAAAATTAGATGCGTTTATACAAGTGTATGTCTTCTCTTCTCTTATTTGGATAAAGGTGCGTTAGGTTTCTGAAAGCACGTACAATTCCATGAATCTGGAAGCAGGTACAATTATCCATTTTGTTGTTGTTTTTTTTTTCAAATTTCTTTTAATACTTGAGGAAATAAATAGAAATAGAATGACCTTTTTTGCTTTTGTAAGTGTAGTTATTACTAGTTCCAGTAATAAAATAATATATAATAATTTATTTACAAAAATTAAAATTCTTTATTGAAACAAGAAACACTAATTAAATTCATGCATTATCGAAGGTGTCCATGTATCATAATAACTGAATAAGTATGTTATACGAAATCCTTCCTGCAAAATTATACGTACATACATAGCCTGGCGTAAATAGGTCACAGCATCATTTTACGCTTCGATTATCTACACATATACATAAAATCCTCAGTTTAGTTAGAATAGAATTAAAAAACAGTTTGATGATATACAAACGTGTCGCAATTCAAATTTTGGCAACTTACCTTGTGTTTGAGACTGCATTTTGGTTGCAATTCAATGGTACAACGATACATATTTGTAAGAACACGTGCCATCTCAAATTTTGAAAACTTACCTTATTTAACACTCGCCAGGTTATAACCTGACTGTAAGCTGTCAAAATTTTGAGTAGATTGCACAGTGAAGATAGCGTTTGACGAACGAAACATGTGTTAGTTTCTGTTGGCTGAAGGTGTGCGTGTAACGCGTATACGTATTATGTTGACGAAAGTTTCTTGGAGAAGAAGAATCAGGAGACAGAAAAATCTTAATAATCCGACTGATCCATGAGACGATATTATGATATCTCTGTCATATGTGGACCGATTTTATTGAAATTGGTCTTGTTCGAAAGCCGATATGCGGTTTACATAAGAAAAATGTCTTTAAATTTACAAACTATTGCAGGCGTGATGAGATATTAATGTATAAATGTCAGAATTAGGTTGGAATGGCTCCGCGACAAGTAAAGGTACACGGTAGCGACAGTCGACATATACAGGGTGTTTTTCATGTACTTGGCGTCGAGACGCTACCGCGTCTCTAGATTCAATGTATTATGCCGAAAATTTTTTATTAATATCTCAGAAACTAACAAATACCCGCAGCTAAAATTTTATAATAGGGGTCTTCTTCCCCTCCCTCCCAACTCAAAATTTCAGTTCATTATGATGGTTGGGTCGTACCGTAATATATCCAAATTTAATTATTGCACGTAAATTGAATTTGAAATTATTTTAATTGTATGAAGGTTAATTTAGATTTCATTTAACATATATTTAAATTAGTATAAAGTATAGCAATAGTGTGACCCCTGTATAAGTCCATGATGATTGTGCTCCAGACGCGAATCTTAAGGTCCTGCAAAGAGTCGAAATTTCATGGCTCTCTGGTGGAGCCCCAATTATAGTGTCGTTATTAAAGTCCACGCACACATGTTAGTTCCGTGACGGTTCACTGTTGTCAGTGTCGATAGTCTCTTCGTTTCAGTGTCAGTAATTGCCACGGACAAGTATGAACTGCTCCATTCCAGAATGGGGAAACGATATTTTTTACCATTGGCACTGACGGCACTGAAGCATTACAAAACTGATATGTGCACGTAGACAGCTATGTACATAGTTCTGTAAACAACTTCGTAATTTTACACAAATTATTTATGAAACGTGCCACAAAGAATATACACGCCACGCAAATGCATCCCCATCCTTTCTCTCGATTTCTATCAAGCTACGTGAAAACCAACGAGCCGATCGATTGATTTAGGGTGTCGTTATGGCACCGTAACTGTCCAAGCCCGCGGATCGAGAGGTACTCAAGGAATGTCCCTCTGATCGGCGAAAAAAATATACGATCTCTAAAACGCGCGTACAGCACGACTTTACGGCGTGCCGTTATGTAGAAAACCGTCGCGGGAATTTCCCAGCGGGCAATGGCGCGTACATCGTGTAACGTCCTGCTTCGTAATAGCGATTTGTTCGAGAAAAACCCCAGGACTAACAAGGAAACGGTCCCAACACGAAAATTCTGATTTTTAACCGACTTCAAAAAGGAGGAGGTTATGTATTCGACCCGTATGTATGTTTTTTTTTTTTTATGTTTGTCCCCTCATAACTCCTCAGCATATGGACCGATTTTGATGATCTTTTTTTTATTCGAAAGAGGATGGTGCCCCGTTGGTCCCCTCCTACGCGGAATCAATATTGGCCCAATATTTTACCAGTTATAGTTAATAATATACACTATTGTCACCTAATTATTAATACTTTATGTACGTACACGCATATCTCCTCAGCATGTTGTGTCAATATATATAAAACTAAGAAGTTAAAAATAAAACAATTTAAAAAAAAATTTAAACCGACTTCAAAAAAATAAAATTGCACTAAAAAGTAAAAAATAATTTTTTCCTTTATTTAATCTACGACTCTCATATTTTTTAAGTCGGTGCCTCATCATTTGCATTGTGTAAATCTGGCGCCGACTTAAAAAATATGAGAGTCGTAGATTAAATGAAGGGAAAAAATTATTTTTTACTTTTTAGTGCAATTTTATTTTTTTGAAGTCGGTTTTAATTTTTTTTTAATGAAACTTCGTGTGAATGTAGAACATATGGGAATATGCAAGAAGCGAAGCGAATCGAAGAAATTAATAATAAATAATTTATTGTCGTTGCCTTTCAGTTATCAATTGTTCATAAACTTTGAAATTTGAAAACTTGTGAAATCAGCTCCCAAAGTTTTCGCGTTCTTTCGTTTATTTATTATAACTTCATTTTTCTTTTCGTAGTGTGATACGGCAAAACTTAACAATTCTGTTCTATCTCGCACCGTTACAAAGTTATATTAAAAACGAAAACACATGATAAGTTTAAGGGCTGATTTTACCCCCTCAGTGTGAATTTCCGCAGAAACGAAAATTGTTTCTGAATGTACTGTACATTCGCACGAAGTTTCATTAAAATTTACAATTTTCGGTTTGGAAACGATTCCTTGTGAGTAGTAGGTACTCTGAAGAATTCACCCTTAGGAGGATGCTAGTCGCCAAGGCGAGTCCTTTATTGATGTCAGCGTTACGGTAATGACAGGCATTGCATTTGTAACTGCGACAGAGGATATGCTGCCATTGGCGGATGGCCACGTTGATTTAACGACCTGTTCCTTTGCTTATCGTTAGTCGTGGGGTCAATTAACAGGCGCAGCAGAGAATTCTTTTTTGCGTTCGACGCCAGCAGCGAGTCACGAGGCCACACACGTGATTTCGAAGGGATCGCATTCTCGTGACACGCGTCGAATACCTACGCTTACGATTGCGAGAGGCGAAAGGAGAAAATCTGAATGGGTTTCCTTGGGTTCGTAGAGGAGGGGTAGACGAGTGATAACGCGATAAGGAAGGATCCTGATGGGGGAATAGAGGGATCATATGAGGTAGTTGAAGCAAATGAAGTTTTATACCAATTTTTACAAGGTAAGTAGCAAATGCATGTCCACTCCAAGGAAAAAAGAGATCGCAGATTTGTAAATACTGTAACAGATTGCTGTGACCTTTGAGTATTGGGATTTTAGAATAAGAAAGTGAAATCCTTTGTATCTTTTAATTTTTCACTTGCGATTCTGATTCTTCTAGTCGCAGAACTTGAAAATTTTGTGGACTCATAATTTCAAGAGTCTATGAAAGAGGAACTTTATTTACATTACAAAAGAATGTCATGAATATGTTTGGAAACTTGGAAAAAATTTACTAAGATAATTTATTCTTCCACGAAAATATTTCCTTTTTCAAACTTAACAATTTTCATTCCTATCACACTTTTTCGAAAATTTAAACACGACGAAGGTATTCAAATCTTTTATAAAAATTGCACAAGAAACTTTCACCTAATCAAGTCGAATACATTCACAATAAACAATTCCCCATGTTCCTCTAGATATCATTTCCAACACCATACCATTCTTAAACAACCTCAATAAGATGGTAAACCATTTCCAGAAGTGGTCATGAAAGCTCTAAAAAGTCATAAAAGGGATGGGCAATCGAACCGATCGTTCGTCATAGCCGAGAGCAGTTACTGCGGCCGGTAACGGGAAGCTAGAGCCGGCGTTAATGATCCTCGCGAGCAATTAATCGGGACTTTACGAGGTGCCAGGTCGAATCTCGCATGCTCGCCGGACGTTTAAAGGCAACGATCTACCAAAGAGAACGCTTGAGCCGTTTCATGGGTGCTAGAAAATTAGTGCACATGGCAATGAATTAATAGAGCGATGGTGTATCGAGATATTGCTCTTTAATTACAGCTAATCCATCAAAGCTGCAGTTTCTATCGGGGTAACTCGCTCTTATCCGCCCCTTCAAGCCGGCATGGCACGACACTCGATCCTTTTTTTCTTTGTGTTCGAGAAGCGTCGCGGTACAGATCGATTGCGAGAGACACTTGAATCGAGATCTGATCGTTGAAATTAATGATGGTAATTAACGGAAGTATGCATCGCTCGAATTATGATAATGTTTAATAGATGTCTTTGAAACGCTTGGTTAAGCGTTCGATCGTTGGAATCCCGTGAGATGAGATTAATGAAAGGTCTGCTTTCGATTTTTTTGGGGGATTATTTGACGCTTTGAGTAATTTGATGTGCTTTAATTAAATGCTTTCGAAATGTATGGGTCAGAGGAGGAGAAAGTAATACCTAGTAATTTAGGTGATATTATTGACTATGATGGAATGAATGAATCAGTTTCATGCGCTAAGATTATGTATTCAAAAGAAGAATTACTTAGGCTAGGAGCATCAGTTAGTAACATGGAAATGTGTTTTTAGTAAATAAGGAAGATAGTGATAATTAGGGTAATTATGGGAGAGTTGCCGCACCTTACGCAAAATTGTCACCGTATCTAAAGTTTGCAATGAAAATTTTTTCCAAGGATACACATTATTAGTTGAACATCTTGTGCTACTACTAGCATTAAAGAACATAAATTTTTTAATATTTGTCACCCCTAAAAAATTGAAACTAAAAGCATCCTTTTTTTAGGAGAGATGCCGGACATACGGTAGTGGTGCCACATTTCGAAAAACGTTTAATTTTCCATTTAAACTTGTTAATTATAACTTTTTCTTTAAAAAATAGTAAAAACAAAGTAAAATGGAACATCTTTTTAATTTATACAGTTATAAAATACAATAAAATTAGAAAATAAGTATGTACAGTTATTATTTGTGCTTTTCTAAATTTAATTGTCTTTTCTTCTTCCTTCCACATTCATTACACATAAAATAAAAATAAAATGTGAAAAAAAGAGTAAAAAGCTCAAAAATATGTTTGGACTATCAGATTTGTCATTAAAAAATAAATAATTTGCCTTGAGATATCACGGTACCTATTTTGAAACACTTTTTTTTGTATTTTTAACATTAAAAACGTCATTTAGTCGACTTAGGTACCTTCCGATACAGTACGCTATCAGTCCCGCATAAAAGTGCGGCATCTATCCCAAATGCTCGGGAGAGACGCCGGATCAAGTGCTATGTCCAAGTGTATTTCCAAGTGCTATGTCGAATGTGACCTATTCTGGCCGAGAAATATTCCACAGAGTTCCATTAACGTATTACAAAAGTTATATCACGAAGAACTATGAATGATTAACTACTACGATAGCAAAAATAAACTCGACGTGTAACAATTGAGGCAAAGTCCGGTAGGCGGACCCCGAAAAATAGCAAAATCTTTAAAAGCAATAAGGGACACACGTTCTCGCTTATTAATCTGACCTAAACTAACAGGCTAAATCAAATCAAGTAGACAGTGTTGTATTTTATTACCAATAACCCTGAAATACCGGAAGTGCGGCGTCTCTCCCAGTGTGGCATCTCTCCCATAATTACCCTAAAGTTAGAATATTGAAAGAAGAACAAAATTTGCACGTACAACTTTGACGAATATAATTCGAGCACAGAGACCGTAAAGGGGGGGGGGGGGGTAACAACGCGTCGAGGGATTATTATTTTGCAGAACGATGAGAATTGACCTGATTGGAGGACAATATACTGCAACCCCTCGCCCATTAGCCAGTCAAGGAGTGGGGAAAGGGCCAACCAGACGGGGAATATCCACCTGATTTGGCCACTTGTTAATTGGTCGGTGAACCATTCCTAGTCCCAACATTCCCTTAAAAGCGGCCCGCTCCGTTTACCTCGCATCAGTCCACGTTGTTTACGCGCAAACAGAACTGTCTCCGCGTGTCTCACTTCGAAGCACTTCGACACATACCTCTCGACTTCCAATCGAAGATGACCCAGCACACTTCCACGATGAACGCACCATGCAGCTGCTGCACGGAGGTAAATATTATTAAACATCCAATTATTCAGCATCAATCGTTGTACAGTGCCTTAAGAATTTTTCTAACATCGAACGATTCTTCTTAAAACACCAAAACATAAGAATTCCCTAGTATTACGTAGCGAGTCCTAGTTTTTAATGTGAATTAATATCAAAGTTGTTTGAAAAATTGTGATCACCTAACACTGCTTTTCTGAGCGAGTCTATTCGATCCAAAGTGATTTTCATTTGTTTACTGGTTTTAAAAAATTCTGAAATTAGAAATCAACATCCAAAGATGGGTGTGCTATCTTATTTACAATGTTTTCAATTTTCTTTGCAGAATTCTTCAGCCTGCTCAAGCGACTGTTCGGTAAACGAGCTGAACGAGCGCTTCGCGGTGCGTTTCTTAGTGAAGAAGTCGAAGAGGTTCGATTATGGTAAACAGCAGATGCAGCACAAGCCGCAGCAGCTCGCGGTGAAGAAGGAACCAACGCCAGAGTGTCTGGTATACTTGGGCCTCGCCGCCACGCCGATGAAAGCTCGCGATCGGGACGAGCAGAAGGAGGAGAATCAGCTTCTGGATTTCGAGTTCCGAAAGCCACAGGTCTACGAGTGCTACTACTGTAAGAAGATCTTCTTCCACAAGGCCCTCTACAGGAGGCACATGATGCGCCATATGAGGAGGATCCACAGGTGCAGCAAGTGCCGTCGACTGTTCTCGTTCAAACCCCTGATGAATAAGCACGAGCTGATGTGTCGATACTGAATTATTCAAGAATGTCCCTTGAATAACAATCTGAGGAATTTTCTACACTTTGGGTCCCGAGAAATCTCCCTTCGACGAGAAATGTGTGCTACGGATGTCTGTTTTCGTTTTATTCAACCGATGTTGAAAGTATTTTCCTTGGCCATTTGCACTTTTGTAAGGACTTCATATAGATTGATAGAGTTGACATGTGTCCTACTTTTTTAGTTATCAGTATTACAGTTTAGTTTTCGAGAAACTGTTTTATAGGAGCGCCAGAGTACAAAATGTACAGTGAAGTTATTAAATATATGTATACATGAGAACTCGTGTTTGTTAATGGTAACGTTGTACTTTATTTTTAGTAAATTGTTCATGATGGCACTAAAGTACGGAATAGTTATATACAATAAATACTCGCGTTTTTTCATGCTAGAACTTAATACTGACTTGTGTACGAAATAATACATTTATTATGTGAAAATAAGGTGTTTTTAATATAGTATCTTATGATAGTCATAGTATTCTATTTTATGTATAGAAAAATGGTTTTATAAGAACATTAGAATACGAAATACATTTAACGTGCATATTAAGACTCGTTTTAGTTAATACCCCGACCCAAAATATAATAGATTCTCGAATTTATTTAAACATTCTTGACTCTCAATGACATCATGCTGTCTTTGTCATCCATTTTATCTCCATTCTCTTTGGAAGAATGGTCGTGTCTCAGATTTTATCAGTTATCATTATTCGTTTGCTTTTCGTCCCAAATGACTCAACGTGATTCACGCGTGCCTTGCATGGCTCTCCTGAATCTCAGCCTGCAGCTTGGAATTTTTCTTTCAAATTTGGGTTAAATTGCAATGACAACGATACAGAGAAGGTGTAAAATGAACGTTCTGTTTATTCAATTTTATTATAAACTTTGAAATACCACGGATAAATAAGATTTAACCACACAAGAGACAAAAGAACTTTTATATATATTTAAAAATAGATTAGTCTTTGTGCGCTTAAATAAATAAATACCTAATTCCTACTTTGTATAGTAATTTTAAACGTGTACGATTAAAAATATATAAATGAAATTTGCTATATATTATAGCAACGTATAATGCTCTTAACGTTAGTTAATTATAAATCACAGATTATTTACACGTTTACGATGATAAATTAAATAAATCATAAATCTAGAAGTTTAAAAATATGATATTGGAAAGATTCTTAAAACATAAAACTTAGGTACTATTAGTTTGCTCGACACTGTTTATTAATAAAATTAAACATGCTCCACAATCCTCTGCGATATAAAACTTAAAATAATAGGACGAAATATCACATATATTGTATGTTACGATACAATCACTGTGCATTGGCTATTTAATAAACAATTACATACCTCGCAGCGAAACTATTTAGTTACTGAAATACGATTACAAGGAAAACAGTTCTAACCAAATGGTATGTAAATACTAATTTGTCAATGTTCCCCATTATTTAAATATTCACCCGTGTAATCTCATCTCGACAACGCATCGCTGCAAAATATATTAATTATTAAATAGTATAATACTGTCGTACTTTCAATATTTCTAATGCAAATACTAGCAACAGCTCAATCACAAGCCACAAATAACACACCAGTACAAATATTTGGCTCATCCTTTACACTCGTATCAACCAGCAGTAGTAACAACAATCTATCCTTTACAACTCTAATTAAAAAAATGCTCTCAATTTATAAAGCCTATCAACGTCCTAGTAGAACATTTCCCAGTTAAAAAATATTTGGCACTTACAGGTAGGTATCCTATATAGGTAGTAATAATTGCAGTACGAGCTTCATAGCTTTCATTTAACAATCCACTATTATCTTTTGTACCCCAACAATAGTTATATCACACTTGTGAGCAGTGGCGGACTGACCAGGGTGTCAATTTACCCGATGGCAAGTGAGCCCTGTGGGTAAAATTTCACAAAAGTCTTAATTGTATTTTTTTGCTATGTACCTATTTTTTGAAAATGTTATTTAATTCTTATAAATATTAAACGATAGTCTTATATTTGTGGGTGGGCCCCTTTGTCTCCTGATAACCAATATTTTTAGATCCATTCCGCCACTGCCTGAGAGCAATAATCCCTCCCAACCCTCAACACACAAACTTTATAACTTTCAGTCTCGCTCTCCTTTACAATTTTACATCCGCACGTGATCGAAATTACATCAATCCATCACCCATTTCCACCAGACTTGACGACATCATTATCAATCTTAATAACATAATTGAGACTCAATTCTTTATTCCCTTGCATCAAGGCACGAAAGCTGTCGCGTTTAGAAAGGAAACTATTTTGACTTTGATGTGTTCCCTTTTGCCAATCACGCGAAGTAAGTACGTCTTACTGAGGTTCAATTAATATCTGATGCCTTCGTGCACCCACGTGGAAGTATTCAAAGTGTCTACGAACTGCACTGATGCTGTGCGATCTCGCTTTGCAGTAAGGGCAGCTGAGCTGCTTTTTCGCGTGGCAGAACTGATGCTTGCGGATGGCAGACCGACTGTAGAATCGTTTCAAGCAATAGATGCACGAGTAAGCCTTTGGTACGGCGAACACGTCCTTTTTCTCTGCCTGATCGATTCTGATGACCGTGACCTGATGATCGTCCGCCTTTTTCGCCTCTCGTCGATGGTCGTTGATAGTCGACGATCGAGACTCCTCGACGGGTGTGAAGTCGAAGATCGACGAATCCAGGCTCACCTCCTCCAAGTGGGACAATGCAGAGATGTCGTCGAATAGAGCTAGCAGCTGGAAAATTTTATGTTCAAGCTTCAGCTGACTTGTCGTTTAGAGGATTACCGATTTTGGTTCTTTTGGATAATTGTTTTGTTTTCTACGACGACTAGCGAAGACTCGTGAGTGGTACTTTAATAGAAACTTTGAGCGCTATTGATAGTTTCGGTTTAACAGTTGACAATTGAGAATTTTCTTAATTTTGATTCGTACTAGTTATTGTAACAATTTGAACTTCAATTTTCATAGATTTTTGTAAGTTAATAATGTAAGTTTAAGTATAAGGAGTACTAAATGTTTACTTCGAATTGCACTGCAGGTATCTAACGTAAGATTATACAGTGGCGAGTTAATTAACATTAAATGAAAAATAACATGCCTTACACGATTTATGGCAGACGCAGACTTGCACACTTTTGCTCCATAACACTTTCAATATTTAGAAAAAAAATATTAGTACATACCTCGTAATCAGTGCTGTACGCGCTTTCCTGCATAATTACTATGTTAGACGATAATGATTACAAAACACTGAATTACCAGAGCACAACCTCGTGATAGAGGAAACTTCGAACGTAGTACGTATCTGTACTTTGTTCCTCGCAGACAATCGGTAAATGACAAGTCTTTACAAACGGTCCCTGTTTACGCCTCAGCCTTCAACCACCCCTATTTTTGGTGGCGTTGGTGGGGGTATCTCATTATGCCTGACAATCTTGTAGAAAAGAATATCTTCGGATTGGCTACTTCATATTTGGAGGGGAAACCGAGGATTCAGGCTGTTGGTGAATGAAAATTCAAATTCTACCTGTCCCTCGTGCTAATCCTACCGATTTATTATGTTCCTTGTACCTGACTCCTTGCAGGTATCACACCATTTGCATACTATTGCACAGAGCTTCCAGCAACTACAATATCGTACCAGCTTTTAGTCATAATATAAGAAAATAAATATTTGGGTATTTTATTAAAACTGCACTTAAACTATCTACAGTAAATCCTCCTTATAGTCCCGTTTTTACGCTCGGTGACTATCCTCACCATTTCTTGGAATCCTTCGGTCGAAAGTGAGAGAATTCGTTCATGCTGCTACTGATACATAGCCACTTTAAGTTGTTGCGTTAAGTGATAATTAAGAATACGTTTAAATCGACTAGGTAGGCATGTATTGTCCCGCGTACTACGAGCACAAAATGGTACATGTGTGCTCAGATCGGAAATAGTTCGTAGTAGCACTTGGCAAGTGGGTGGCACCAAAGTAATCTCGTTCTCATACATAAAACATACAGAACCGCATCACGCTGGCCAGCCTTCTTCTAACTTATCGTCGAATGCCACTCGCAGTTAGCGTTTTGCAGAATTTGCGGGGACTGGCTGTTTTATCCTTGAGGAATTCGACGTGCCTCGCTCGCGATTCTGTATAAATCACACGGTGTATGAAACAGCGGATAATATTCGAATAACCCATCGCATGGGATAATTTAATACCTTCGCCGCGAAGATGATTTAGGAGAAATAGCTCACTCGCATTCTTAAACGATCTAAACCTATTTTAAGTTATATTTAGCGCAATTCAAAGGCACGAGCAATTAAAAATTCCCGATGGAAGTGACCCTCACAGGAATCATTCGATCCTTAATGAAACGCCAAAGTGGTTACTGAATTCCAGTTTTCCCATTCAGACGCACGCCCTATACAAAATTTGTATGAAGCAAATATTCCATCCGATTCGTGTTGCAAAGCACACAGACGATCGAGTGAAAAGGATGGGAGGAGGCCCGACGGCGGCGATCATTTCTTCCTGACACGGGCATCTGCATATTATGCCCATATATCTGGCGATATTTTAAATGGCGGCGCGCATCCTATTACGGTGTTGACAGATTTGCACCCAGCAGCCGCCGCGATCTTAGCAAAATGGGGGTCGATCGCGGCGAGAAACAAGAAGGGAAAGGCACGTCGAAACACCAGCAATCAACCCTTCCTCTCGCCCGTGCTTTATCAACGTTCTAACGCGAGATCGCGATAGGCTTGATTAACGAGCAGATTCTCGAAAATCGACGTGCCAGAATTCCTCACGGTGCACCCGCGGAACTCTACCATTATTCCGCTCACGAAAATCCCCGCAGAAGGCTAAACCTCCTCCCCCTTCGCGATCAGGAATTACCGTATCATAACCGAGGATACTCCAGATCGTATCCGACGAGGAACGTTCTATCCTCGAGCACGCCTTAACGGTGACGATTTTTCAATCGGCCAGAAGAGGCCGATAAATTCCGCCGTCACTCGGTATCTCTAATTCGAGCTGAACGGAGGCTGAATTAATTACAAGGGCAGGGGCGAGCAGGCCGGAGGAAAACGACAGTTGCACGCGTGCAAGCGATAAATAAAATAGTCGTGAGAGGAGCGGCGAAGTCGAAACCGGTCATTTGAGAGCCACTGAGATTGCGGTCGGGGATAAGGTGCACCGATCAACGGTCCATTTGTAAGCGGAACGTTATTACGACCGAAACGGTATACCGGTATTAAAGCAGTGATATACAATTATTGCTGCGTATCGATAATTATTGATTTGATGGAAACCAGCTACCCACGTAGCCGGTGATACCGATACGATGGAAATACGGCGGCCGATCCGGCATCCCCGTGGACACCGCGCGGACAAGGCGCGTGGGTGGATCGAACGAGTGGACGATGATATTGCGAGCATTGCAGGCAGGCTAAGCACGGCTGTGTACCGTCGTCCGTGGATGAGCAAACGTTGTGAGATGGATCAATCA
The DNA here is from genome assembly GCA_029448645.1 of Andrena camellia. NCBI lineage: Eukaryota > Metazoa > Arthropoda > Insecta > Hymenoptera > Andrenidae > Andrena > Andrena camellia. Next base: position 15,924,883 of record CM055679.1, on the reverse strand, counting down.
TCAAACAATGCGGCTTCCTCCTTTTAGGTGCTTGTCAGCTTTTCTGGGGCGTTGTGTGCCAACAATTATCCTGGCGGAGGTAGCTCTAAGCAAAGTTTAGATTTTAACGGAGATTCGAAAACAACTTATTCATCTTCAGTTTCCATTCCAAGGATTCGAAGGATTCGAATGATTCGAAATATTCGAAAATTCGGAAGCATCGAAAGATTCGAAGATTCGCAGATTCGAACAATTCGAAGATTTGAAATATTTGACGATTCGAATGATTCGAAAGATTCGGAGATTCGAAAGTTTCAAAAGATCGACCGAAACATGATTCTCTTCATTCCCTGAAGGAATAGCACTTCTTTAATCTTCAGTTTCTATTAAAAAAATTTCGTCTGGATGTTTTGTCCATCTCTGCATGCAACGCTGTCAAAAATATTATTCTACAGTCTTAACTTACACTTCCCGCGGGGTATAACTTCGTTCTTGCGATAATCTGCCCGTTCTCCATCTGTTGAGTCTTATAGTGTCACCGTTATATCACCTTTGTGCGACGCGTACCTGCTATATTGGGGGTCGGGGTTAATAGCGGTGTTTGGCTTTCGCTCAACTTTACCAGTTTCACTATTTTAATTGTTTCTTGAATATACCTCCCCTTGTTGCTTTTGTTCTGTATACCCGTAGTAAGGACGTCTACTATTGTCGAATAATGGCACACAGAACCTACACATTAATCGGTAGGGGAGAGCGGGGACAAACGTAACGGCGTCATGAAAGTAACACGTCTTGGCCCGCCTTGCACAAAAGTTTCCAAAATGTTTGCTTTACATAGTTACGCGTGTTTCTTTTCTTTCACGGAGTGACGCTGAGCAATACGACGATTCGTATACCGTGGGCAAGCTGATTTCGATCATTCAGGTGTCTCCTCTGTTGGTTTTTTTTTTGTTCATATTCATAGTTAAACTATAGACATTGATCCAATTATTTGTTAGAGCGTTCTTTGATAATGTCTTTATAAGTTCCTGTATTTGATTTCAATAAGTCTTGTATAGTTTGTACGTTATAACAGTTCTATGCTGAAAAACATGGCTGGGGACAAAAGTAACACGTCACTACGGGGAGTAGTTGAATCCAATATTAACAGTAGTTTTTTTAAAAAAATCATAAATATTAGTTACTTTTGGGGCCGTTACGCGAGATTCCATATTAAATCAAATACACAGTATCAAAGAAATTTTTGAAGCTGGTTATGCCTTTTTATCGTTACCTACTTAAAATATGTTTATTTAAATGTTTGTTTTTATCGTTTCTGATAATGAAAAATTCTATTTTGCTTTGGAAGAAGTGTTTTTACTTCATTCTCCTGAAAATAATTAGTATTACTTTCGTCCCCATGGTATGTTACTTTCGTCCTACCCCTGCAGGACAAAAGTAACAATGACAGTCACTGCGGAAAGTTGCCATAACTCTTTAACTGCTTATCATGGAAGGCTGAATTTGTGGTCAAACGATAGACCAAGGAGCACGCTATCTTAAGGTATAATTATCGTTTTTATATCTGTAAGAGGTAATTGGCAGCTAGGCCAAATGTAAAAAGTGTTACGTTTGTCCCCGCTCTCCCCTGCAAGGCTGGTTAAATATTCCGTGTGGAGGACGCTTAAGATGGTTGCGGTAGAGGTAACTGATCCCTACCGTACGAATATAATTTGCATATCAGATTATCGATCGGAGTAAATCATTGCAGGTCGGCAACCCGGTAGACCTGCCGGAAGGGAAGCCGACATCCCTCCATAATATTGATTCCTGATTGTTCTCTCTTTAATTACGTCATTTGTTTCGTGCCGCTATGCAAGAAACTATCTAATTAAGCAAAAAATCTGGTTCCAGCGATGTCGAGGCGACGTTCGGTTCCACTGTGCGCAGAATTCATCGATCTGTCCAAGATTTTGCAGAAGAACGTCAAAAATTTTACCGTGAGATTACAAAGTAACAGCGTTTTCATAAGTGTAAGATGCTACATTTACTCCAATAAGGAAAACCTCAATGTGGAACTAACCTTCGATATAAGAGATCGAATGTAGTATTTTTATTGGACGTTTCAGTTTCGATGAGAATCCCTTTAGGGAGAACACAACTATAAATATAAGCAAAATAAGAATCACTTTCTGTGGGAATTTCTGAAGAGATACACAATCCAAAGAACAAAGCAATACACTAGATTACCTAAAAAGAAACAGTGCATAAAAAATTGCAGTTGGTCAACTATATTACAAAAGTATTACAGTACCTACTGCACGACTGTCGACAAAAATGCTAAGACAGAAAAAGAATTGGAAAACAGAGAGTACCGAAACTTCGACACTTCCCTCAATCACTAATCCGTGAATCCAAAATTTGCTACCAGTCAAACACAATTCAAACCCTTCTAATTAACCCTGTACGCTCGCACCAATTGTTCTCCAACAACGATTTACCCAAAACTCCACTTCAGCTTCCCACCCCTTCGCCCTCCTACACCGCGCGAACCTTCCTCCGAGAACGCCAAAGTGCCACGAAGCAGCACGCTTCTATTCTATTTCAGTAGCCGAGGAATCGGTTTTCGGCGAACACAACCAAACACCCCCCTCGTAAATCACTTGCGCGACTCGCGGCGTTTAACGGTGCCATTATCGTTCGACAGTTTACAAGGTATTAGCCGGTTTGGCCCTCGCGGACGCACTTGTAAATCTTGCTGGCCTCTGGAACCGGAGAACTCGTCCACCTTTCAGCAAAGCGAGCGACGTGGTTAGCGGAGGAAGCTCTGTTACAGCGACGTGACTCATTGTTCACCTTTAGAATTTCCAGGGTTTATCGGACCGACCGAGTTTTATGAGGCTGAAGTGCCTTCACCGTGGCGCGGATGACGCGGTTGTTATGGTCGCGTCATAAAATGATGGCGGGGCAGGTTCGCGGCAGGTAGGGAGCACGAGTGTTGGAATAGTAATCAGCGGGTCGCCTTTTGTCACCCTATTTATTATTCTAGGTAGAAGACGCTCCTGACTTTCGGTTACCTGCCCTTTAATCACCTTGCTAATGCGGGTCCCCAAAATGCATAGACGATAATTAGAAGGACTACCCCTCCGATCACCCTCACTTGGCGCGGGTTACCGTGGTATTGAAGGGGTGCTGGTATTAATCACTGCGTTTATTGCTCTGATGTTGGAAAAACGATCTGTACTTCGAGTACATACAGCATTGGAAATATTTATTGCATCACTCTAAAATTTACGTAGTGCGCAGAATTTTCATAGCAATATGATTCCTAAAGTGATTCGTATCCACCTTATTTCAGTCAAAATAGTGAGCTACACATTTCTGTAATAATATTTTCCTAGCACTAATAATAAGAGAGGTATAAGTGACAACGTCTTTATTCGAGTATAATAAATATTTCCAGTACTTTAGGTTGACGGGAAATACAGTAGGAGCTCCAGTACCTAGACACCTGTTACCAGAACGTTCTACAATCCGAATGTTTTCTCGTTCGAACGTTGTATTATCCGAACAGTATATTTCCTTTCGCTGATTCGACGTGTAGTATGCACCTATGCCCTTTACTATCGAAACAGATACGAATGAGGTACTTACCTGCATGAAATAATATTCAGAAAACTTTAGAATGAAATTAATATTGCAAGCGTTAATAACAGTAAAAGGTGTAGTATTAATTTATTGTTACAACGAAACAGGAGATAGGGTAAATCCGGGAGACGCGGTCGACATAATATAAAATGGCTATTAAAACTAATATAGAAATTGCTTATTTTATTAGAACAAACCTGCATGTTCAGAATTTTATGCTGATTCAGGAAAACTGGTCGATATTTGCTTTAACACAATATTTAATGTAAATCGGGTTGTAAACTGAAGTCATGACATCTGACCACCTCTCCCGAGGTGCCGGGAGAAATGGTTTTCGTAGTTGGCAAAGACCACTCACATAATTAATCATGGAAAATTAACAAAGGATAAAACCAAATTATTTATGAGTGAATACAACTACAGATTCATTGATATTTAATTTGTTTACGCTAAAAAAGTAAAGAACACATCAAAGAAAAAGTGAACTACCTACTGGCGATTAGCAAGGCAAATGAATACAAAAGTGAATAAATAAACTAAATAAACAAAAATAATAATAAAATAATAATAAAAAATAAAAAAATAAACAAAAATAATACAAAAATCATAACTCGACCGTCTCACCTTTCTGCAGCGAGAGATGGTATTCTCGTTAGCTTTGAGAGGAAGAGTTAATATGGCCAAATACTTTGGCTGCATTGTCCCTCGATATCTCTACTATCTTATTATCCCAAACATTAAGCGAAAATAAACTTAGAAGTATATTTTAAATACGATTCTGTACACCGCTGTTTGACAAAACAGGTTAAATGTAACCTCAATTTACCTTTTATAGCCTATAAATCCAGAAAAACACAGAAGGAAGCGAAATGACGCTATTCATTCAATTGTTTGGCTTCTAGGGAAGTAATTGGTCTGCACTTGAACGCATTTTTACGTATAGAGTCTGAAATATAGTGACTCGACCAACTCTCCGGCCCGACCGCGTCTCCCGGATTTACCCTACTTCAGAAATTAGAAAATAGTGACAGTGGAAAATTTATCAAGAATACACAAGGTTAAATTGATATTACTTTGCATTGTTGGTATTGTCACTTGTATAGTTCTTTCTGACTTGAAGAAAGTGAATGTTCTCTGCGAAAATGCTGAGTGGGCCACTACTCTTATTTAATTTCTACAATAGCTCATCCATGTCATACCCAGTGCCCCAACATCCTAAACAAACTACACCCTTCAAACATACGGCACAAGAGATCGAAAACTCTTTTCACATCCTAATCGATTAAAGCTTCCGTATTCGATCTCCAATAGGGGCCATTCAAACGCCACGAAAGAGGCCGGACAGTATTAACCCAGAGGCGGACTGATTAATAATCGACACGCGTGGTCGTCGTTTAGTGGGTATTAATGAATTTCGACGGTAATTAATCTTTATTAAACCTTCTCGGGTCGATCGGGGAGCAATTAACCAACGTTCGAAGGGAACGTTCCCCGGGCGTCATCGGGCGCGTGCACCGAAACGCGAGACGGTCCGATAAATTTTAATCAATGGTCCGCGGCAAAGCAGCCCCGTATTTGCATCGTAAATGGTTTATCGCTGGCGCAAATAAAATTTCGAGACCCGCACCCGTGTACCATTAAATCATTTCGCATGGATGTTCCGCGGTGAATTTATCATCGATCTGATAGCAGGCAGCGCGGGGCCCGCCGTTCCGGTGTACCCTGCTCTGTCTCGCTACTGGGGGGCAGTAGCGAGGAACAGCCTGCCTCCACCGTTCCAACCGGCCAAAAGAAAAGAGAAAAGAGTGGAAATCACGACATTCCCCGGCTACTTGATATACGCCTTTAGCCCCAAGCTGGAGTCGCGTTACGCGGTTCATCTGCGACGATCGTCGGCCCCTCTGGTCCCCACATGGCTAACGCGCGTCGCCACGGGATTAATCCTAACGCCCTTCAGGTCATCTTCGATGGAGTTGTGCGGGGCGTAAAAAGAATGCTTCGTGTTTCTTTATTAGCACTGCACCACCCGCCCCCAAAGTTAAGTATATTAATATTACGCGCGGCTCCGGCTATGGATTGACCGAGTTTAATCTCGCAAAAAGAATTCCGAGGAACTTCCAGCGCTGTTTAAAATAAAAGTGCATAGGCCGATTGACGTTCAATTTCATGTAAACTGTGCTGCAGGCAAACGATATGCTTCTTGGTACAATCTAGGCCTAGGCAAAGGATCTAAAGTCTATGTTACAACCTAATAGGGGAGACCGGGTCAAAGTGAATCTCAGGGTAAAATGAGCTTTCTTAATTTATTCTTTAACAATAGAATATATTTACAATTTTTGGTGACGTAATAAATGTGTGTAATACCACAATGATAATTATGCATATCCAGATATCGAAAAATGGAAATTCATTTAAAAAATTAAAAATAAAGTTTTAGAGACTTCCAGTGGGTTTTCTTTTCAATTTAGCTTTTTGGATAAATGTGTTATTTTAACTCCATATTTTTTCTGAGTGTTTATAACAAGCTTATAACCATACGTATACACGCGTTTGAGAAAAAATTAATCCTAACATTATTAAATAATTAATTTTTCACTAAGTACACATTCGGGGTAAACTGAGCTGCAAATGGCTGTTAAGAACCAATGCGCAAGTGATGTGCGCAATATCCTAACTAAGCGAAAACCACGCGGCGTGATGGAACAGAATCTAACCTCAAAAAAAATGAAAAATCTGCCACAGTTTTTGACAACCACGGTGCCAAAAAGCTAGAAGCTGCCATGCTACACGCGTAATTCCAGCGCAAGGGGTTAATATTTACCTATATCCTTAATTAAAGTTCTTATTTTGTTGCACCTTACTTTACCCAGGATAGTAGCTCACTTTACCCAATATATGGGGTCAGTTTTGACATTTTCTTTTCAAGTTGAATTTTAATATACATACTTTAAGTTTATTTTAAGTATTGTTATTCGTCATTTATCAATAGTAATGTTCAAATTATATTATAAATCTATTTCAACACATTTTTATTGAAAGGGAAAAATTTGATTCGACTTCAAACTATTTTCGCCCCACTTTGCCCCGGTCTCACCCACATTACACCGGACACGGAAGACCTGGGTAGGGAAAATTGATGGCGAGTGAGAAGAAACGAGTACCTACATATCACTTTCTGTCCGAGGGGACAGAGACATTTCGAAGAAATTCGATCCGATTGAAAAGTTACCCGCCGCGCTGCCACTGGCACCCGAAGTTAAAAGTTAAAAGTCGGCCACTAAAAACCAGATTCCATGCCGCTGCGCCACCCTCTTGCATTCTTGATCTCCTCAGCTTGCAAGTATCCGAGAGTCGCGGTCCAACGGCGCCCGCCGCCGCTGCGTGGGTGGAATTATTTTCTAGTAACGCGTGCTACGTTACCACCCCGTAAATTAACTATCGGCCAGTCGCGTGGGTGTCGCCAATCGCATTATTATATCCCGCGTCGGTAAATCGAGCGCAACGGTGCAGCGTAGCCGTTTCCATCGACCCCCTGTGTCCCTACTCTTGCTTTTCATCGCTGAGCCCTGTTTTTCGCAGAGTTTAGCATACTGTACAGCCAATAGTGTATTTGTGTTGGGTGAGAAATTGTTTTTTGTCTTTTACGATCTCGCAAAATTAGAGAATTTTTGGGAGGATCAGGGAATCTGCACTATTGCACACTTATATGAGGTAGATAGAGATGTTTCTCTGATAATAATAAAATCAAAATTTTTCTTCATGTATAATGAATATCGAATGCACTTAAAATATTATTTTTTTGCAAGGAAATTTCGTTAATTTAAAATATTGTCGTTTTAAAATATTCCTTAATTATCGTAACATCATGCAATACCGTAAACTGGGGGAACATTGGCAGTACGAGGTAACATTGGCATCTACTTAACATCTATTAAAGAGGAAAAGGAAATTTTTTTTATGCATTTTCACATTTGTAGTACAATCACAAACGATGCAATGTCATAATCCGATAGGGTAATTATGGGAGAGTTGCCGCACCTTACGCAAAATTGTCACCGTATCTAAAGTTTGCAATGAAAACTTTTTCCAAGGATACATATTATTAGTTGAACATCTTGTGCTACTACTAGCATAAAAGAACATAAAATTTTTAATATTTGTCACCCCTAAAAAATTGAAACTAAAAACATCCTTTTTTTAGGAGAGATGCCGCACATGCGGTAGTGATGCCACATTTCGAAAAACGTTTAATTTTCCATTTAAACTTGTTAATTATAACTTTTTATTTACAAAATAGTAAAAACAAAGTAAAATGAAACATTTTTTTAATTTATACAGTTATAAAATACAATAAAATTGGATAATAAGTATGTACAGTTATTATTTCTGCTTTTCTAAATTTAATTGTCTTTTCTTCTTCCTTCCACATTCATTACACATAAAATAAAAATAAAATGTGAAAAAAAGAGTAAAAAGCCCAAAAATATGTTTGGACTATCCGATTTGTCATTAAAAAATAAATAATTTGCCTAGAGATATCACGGTACCTATTTTGAAACACTTCTTTTTTGTATTTTTAACATTAAAAACGTCATTTAGTCGACTTAGGTATCTTCCGATACAGTACGCTATCAGTCCCGCATAAAAGTGCGGCATCTATCCCAAATGCTCGGGAGAGACGCCGGATCCAGTGCTATGTCCAAGTGTATTTCCAAGTGCTATGTCGAATGTAACCTATTCTGGCCGAGAAATATTCCACAGAGTTCCATTAACGTATTACAAAAGTTATATCACGAAGAACTATGAATGATTAACTACTACGATAGCAAAAATAAACTCGACGTGTAACAATTGAAGGGTTGGATGCAATAAGGGGACTAGCGCTCGAAAATGCGAAAAAGTATTATCCAAACGCTAAGAAATATTGGAAAATTAAATGTAGTTAAACTGTATTTTAAAAAATATAATGTTATAAAGCTCGTCACGACACACATTTTTTCTATTTACAGTTTTTTTATCGAATCATTAGTATTCGAGATAAAAATTATAAACAAAAAAAATTTCTTCGACCAAAATCATTATTTCTTTAAACATAAATTGCGATAACTTGAGTAAATATTAACGGATCGTTATGAGACTTGAAACATAAAACTCAGAAAACTCTAGCGAAGCCGTAAAATGTATGCACAAAACCCTTATGTTAAAAAATGTAATAATATTTAATTTAAAAGTAATACTGGACATAACCCATGTCTTTCAACGTTCGCCGTTAAAAAGTATCGAGGGAATTTTGAGATACATATAACTTGCAGCGACAAAGTTGTTCCTATACAAGGAAGTTTTTCACCAATTTTCACACTGATTAACAAATAATTGTAGAAGATATGACGATGTATATAAATGTCGCGCGCCACCAACAGTCAGCAGCCGCGTATAATGCGCTACTTAGCAGTTTTAGCACTCGCGTTGACAGTTGGCGTCGAGCGAGAATTATATATATCGTCATATCTTCTACAATTATTTATGAATCAGTGTGAAAATGGGTGAAAAACTTCCTTGTATATTAAGGAACAACATTGTCGCTGCAAGTTATATGTATCTCAAAATTCCCTCGATACTTTTTAACGGCGAACGTTGAAAGACATGGGTTATGTCCAGTATTACTTTTAAATTAAATATTATTACATTTTTTAACATAAGGGTTTTGTGCATACATTTTACGGCTTCGCTAGTTTTCTGAGTTTTATGTTTCAAGTCTCATAACGATCCGTTAATATTTACTCAAGTTATCGCAATTTATGTTTAAGGAAATAATGATTTTGGTCGTAGAAATTTTTTTTGTTTATAATTTTTATCTCGAATACTAATGATTCGATAAAAAAACTATAAATAGAAAAAATGTGTGTCGTGACGAGCTTTATAACATTATATTTTTTAAAATACAGTTTAACAACATTTAATTTTCCAATATTTCTTAGCGTTTGGACAATACTTTTTCGCATTTTCGAACGCTAGTCCCCTTATTGCATCCAACCCTTCAATTGAGGCAAAGTCCGGTAGGCGGACCTCGAAAAATAGCAAAATCTTTAAAAGCAATAAGGGACACACGTTCTCGCTTATTAATCTGACCTAAACTAACAGGCTAAATCAAATCAAGTCGACAGTGTTGTATTTTATTACCAATAACCCTGAAATACCGGAAGTGAGGTGTCTCTCCCGGTGTGGCATCTCTCCCATAATTACCCTACCTAAACCAAATTTAAAAATATAATTAAAAAAATGAAAAATTAAAAAAAAGAGTGTATTAAACATGAAAAGAAACAAATTTAAATGTTACTGTACGTTCAGATGTGGTAAAACTTTAGCTGTTAATGCTATTTATATGATGTGCTAATGTTACCCGGTTACGGGGTAACATTGGCAGATATTTAACATGTATTAAAGAAGGATAAGGACAAAATTTTAATTCATTTTGACACTTGTAGTGCATTCACAAAGGATGCAATGTTATGATAGGATACTTAAAGCAAATGTAAAAATGTTAATTTTTATATTATATAGCAAAATATTCCAAAAACATACCAATGTTCCCCCAGTTTACGGTACGAATTTAAACAATTTCCATTTAAACTATTGTAAACAGAAGACTATTCCATGAGATAGACATGAAACACAATACGGTTTGATCTTTCTTAACACGAATTTAGCATGAAAGTTCAATTTAGCCTCACGTTACATTAATTTCAGAATACCTACATCTCTGAATTCTTAAACAAGAATACTATACTGCCTTAGTTTTGAAACACGAAACATGCCAAGCTCATCTTCAGCAACTTCAGCTTTCCTGATAGAATTAAAAGATTCACCCTCCTTCACCCCCGAATATTTTGAAGCGAGAATCTCTTATTGACACCGATTCTGTGCCTTTCAACTTTCAACCCAACCATTTCATCCACTAAGCGACGGTTCTCCACCGTTACCATGCTCCTTCCAAAGTCGCCGAGTACCCATAATTCAAACGCGAGTCTCCAATGGAACTCCACCGCGAGGTTTCCCTTCCATTATCGAGCGTTTTAGAACAATGTGGCCGGGATATCTCGCGGCAAATTGCACCACCATCGAGAGCTCAATCTAAGCGAGTACGACGAAGGGCAGAGGGAAACCATGCTGGGCATAAATCGTGCCGCATAGGCCAGGGTATAAATCGCGCGGTTCGGACGCGAAAGCACTAGGAGGCTGAGATATGGAAGGCTGCTCCACGGTTCTATGGGTTCTTTTGAAATTCCCGCGGCTCGCTCAAACAATGTAATGAGATTCTTGTAAAACGGGGGGAAATCGTGGACGGGGCTCCACCGGACAATGGGGGTCGATCGGTAAGCATTCACGATTGCGCAAGTAACGCTCGTAGTTTGTATTTGTACCTCTCGTTTTGACTTTCTAATATAACAGAGCGATTAAGACCAAATTTCATTCGATAGACCTATCGGGGAACTGCGAGTGCCATCAAAAGTATTCTGAGAAATGTATTTATGTACGCAGCACATTTTGTAATGGAGAGGGATAACTGTATTTGCTGTTTGACAAATTGATAAATGAAATACTTTGATATTTGAATTATTAAACGGGTTGATTGGTGCTTACATTTTTCTTGGTGGTACTTTTAATGAGGAAATATTAATTACTGGCACAGAAAGGGAACTTTTTTACTAACGAATGGTGCAGAATCATTATTTCAAATAATTCCACTTTTTATCGCTGGATTATTGCAGTGTTTTATAAGGATCGTAAGACACTGTGTGACTGCTGCAGTGACTTCAATACTTGCATAGCAATGCCCCCTTTACGTTCGTTCAGAATTGTAGGAGTTAGGGAAAAATTACAAGAGTAATTCGGAAAATATGCCATTCAACACAATACACCTATTTTAATAATACCATACTTTCTCACCAAGTTGGTGGTACCTAAAGAATGCTACACACACTTATGCTTGCAATTCACATAACTAGGAACATTTCTCAAATGAAACTTTGCTTTGCTTCAAACACACAAAGAAAAAAAACTGAAAAGAAACCTTCGCTTCACTTATACCTACGTAAAAAAGAAAATCTAATTCATGCATTAAACATTTCCCAAGCACTACTCTTTACACACAGAAAGTTCCCCTTCAGCTTAAAATCCAACGAAACAGTACCTATTACTCACAATTCCCCCCGAAAAGTACCTACGCAAATTCGCGTTTATTATTCCCTTCTGACTGCACACTCCCAACAGTTTACACCAGCATTTAACACTGAGACCCCAGCAGAGATTTAAATTCCCCTCGAGAGAGGAGTCGATAAGTCATCCGAAAGGGAGGAAACGCTATCGAAAACCTAAAAATCCCCCAGGCAAATCCACTGTGCAGGTACTTGGTAAACACTCGGCAAGGAGACGGTGAATTACTCGTCGGCATTATTTCCTTTTATAATCAACCGGCGAGACTTACAGCCCTGCGAGGAGCCGGCGTGTCATGCGGGATTTCGCGAGGTGGAACTCGCGAAATGGCGCGCAGGGGGAGGCGAGGGTGTTGGTTTACGTGGCGAGGAAAAAGTCGCGTTTACGATCTGCCTGCCGACAATCCGACCTCTCGACTCTTGGCGCGAATACCAGCCGCGCTCGGAGCGAAAATTTATAAACCTGCAACTCGAGTCGCGCTCCTACTGCACTTCGCAGTGGAGCGCGCTGCGCTGTAAGTACGTGCATCGACTCGGGGAATATATGAACCGTCCTGGTGGCGGTGACGGCCCACGGAACGGATTCAGCGGTCGCCTGGTCGTGCGAAACGCAACCGTATCTGTCAGAGTGCCGTCGTCAACGGTGATTTCCGAGGTGAGACGCGAAGCTGCGCCCGGACGGAGGAGGGTGTATCGCAGTCCGCGAGGAATCAAGTCGGAGGAGTGGTTGCGCGTGACATTTAATATGTCGCGGCTCTGTTTTCTATCGAACGCGGATCAACGTTTTCGGGGTACTTTAGTATCTCCTTCGCGTGTACGTTACGGCTTCTGACAAGAAGATAGCAGATCGGGGCTGGTGAGTGGATATGTTCAGTCTGAAAGAATGGATGGAATGTTTGCGCATGAGGAGTTTAACGTGTTCAGGATGGCGCGGCGGCGTATTTTACCCAATGTTCCCAAACGCCGAGGCTTGTTAGGGCCAGGTGGCTCGATTCTACTAATTATTGTTAGTTAATTATACAGCGTACTTTCATTTGACAAAATAAAATCACAAAATGCCCTTTTTATATTATATAGGGTAGACCAGGGCGAATCGGATCAAAATAAGAATTTAGTCCATATTTCTTCCATCGCGATAGAAATGAGCATTCCGATCGGTCGTAGTAAATCGCCCCTCTCCCCCGCACCTACCGCAATAGCCCGTCAATTATTTAAAGTCATTGTTTAGAGCTGGCATACGGTTTCTGTCAGATGGCCGCGCGCGAATGTTACAATTTTGGTCCGAATCTAACCTACGTAATCTGCGATTTCGTATTTAAAATAAAAAGTAAGCTTGAAAATTCAAATGTGTTTATTGTTATTAGTTTGCACGGTGTCCGAGTTTAGTATTTGATGTATTTTAGACTATTATATCATAATATGTTTAAGTAGTCTACAACCTTTGAAATACTTATATATGGGGCTAATCGGATCACGTCATTGGGGGCGAATCGGATCACTCTTTTTTTACATTTGAGTATTTTTATGATTATAAATATGATAATTGTTTATATACAGATGGTTCGTACGTACATAAAAATAAGCAATCAGGGATCATGGTGTCCCTCAAAAAATAGAGGAAGCTGTGATAAAAATTAAATCTAAAGAAATGACGGAAAAAATAAATAAATTAATGGTCTTAAGAAGATGGCATTGTATTTACTGTGGTGAAAAATTAATTCGTCCACTTTCAGAAGATTGTCTGAGAACAGTGGTGCCACGAGAATGGTGCTGATAGAGGCGGCAAAAAACGGCAATATCCTTCCGATCTGTGTGCTAAGTAGTGTCACTTGACTTCACTGTCATTCAATTCGATTTTTTTAAGTTGATTCTAAAGATTTTGTTATGAAAATTTCATTTTTTTTTCAGAAATTTCTGGATTATCCGATTCGCCCCGAAACTCGGGATATTTCTCACTTTTTCATTTTTTGTTTATAAATGAAAGATTTTTATGTTTAATTTCAATTTTTATATATTGATATTCAAGCTAAAGGTCTACTGGTCACGAACGTATAATAAAAAATTCGTTTGTAATGTTTAACTATTATTTTTTTACCATCAAACACAAAGTGATCCGATTCGCTCTGGTCTACTCTATCAGTTTGGTTTGCAACTACACATTTTGCTTTCCGCCGTCCTGAACGTGTTAATGGACATAACCACACGTTTTCATCCGGGGAATTTGATAAATTCACTAATAATCCTTTCATGAAGATCTAGGAAAGAATATAGAAATTAGAATTCTCATTAGTGGAAGTACAAAGCGAGCTCCGAGCTTGGTTTTCTCTCGAAGTAAATGTTCAAGGACTTTTAGACAATATTCTCGATGCTATCCAAAAAATATCAATGTGATAACACGCCAAAAGAGTATATAGGGTGGAGAGAACAGAATCTAAAGTAGGTGTAGACTGGGGGAAATAAAGCAAAGAGCGTAACGAAGGAAGCAGTAAAAGAAAAGCAATGTTGAAGAAGAAAAGATGAATGAAAGAAGAAAGAAAGGGAGTGGAGCTAGAATTTACGTAATAGGAAAGTTTACATACACTAGTATCTCGACAGAAGCAATTGAAGGGTTGGATGCAATAAGGGGACTAGCGCTCGAAAATGCGAAAAAGTATTGTCCAAACGCTAAGAAATATTGGAAAATTAAATGTTGTTAAACTGTATTTTAAAAAATATAATGTTATAAAGCTCGTCACGACACACATTTTTTCTATTTACAGTTTTTTTTATCGAATCATTAGTATTCGAGATAAAAATTATAAACAAAAAAATTTTCTTCGACCAAAATCATTATTTCTTTAAACATAAATTGCGATAACTTGAGTAAATATTAACGGATCATTATGAGACTTGAAACATAAAACTCAGAAAACTCTAGCGAAGCCGTAAAATGTATGCACAAAACCCTTATGTTAAAAAATGTAATAATATTTAATTTAAAAGTAATACTGGACATAACCCATGTCTTTCAACGTTCGCCGTTAAAAAGTATCGAGGGAATTTTGAGATACATATAACTTGCAGCGACAAAGTTGTTCCTTAATATACAAGGAAGTTTTTCACCAATTTTCACACTGATTAACAAATAATTGTAGAAGATATGACGATGTATATAAATGTCGCGCGCCACCAACAGTCAGCAGCCGCGTATAATGCGCTACTTAGCAGTTTTAGCACTCGCGTTGACAGTTGGCGTCGAGCGAGAATTATATATATCGTCATATCTTCTACAATTATTTATGAATCAGTGTGAAAATGGGTGAAAAACTTCCTTGTATATTAAGGAACAACTTTGTCGCTGCATGTTATATGTATCTCAAAATTCTCTCGATACTTTTTAACGGCGAACGTTGAAAGACATGGGTTATGTCCACTATTACTTTTAAATTAAATATTATTACATTTTTTAACATGAGGGTTTTGTGCATACATTTTACGGCTTCGCTAGAGTTTTATGTTTCAAGTCTCATAACGATCCGTTAATATTTACTCAAGTTATCGCAATTTATGTTTAAAGAAATAATGATTTTGGTCGTAGAATTTTTTTTTGTTTATAATTTTTATCTCGAATACTAATGATTCGATAAAAAGAAACTATAAATAGAAAAAATGTGTGTCGTGACGAGCTTTATAACATTATATTTTTTAAAATACAGTTTAACAACATTTAATTTTCCAATATTTCCTAGCGTTTGGACAATACTTTTTCGCATTTTCGAGCGCTAGTCCCCTTATTGCATCCAACCCTTCAATTGATGCAGAAAACAAGTGAAGAAATTCTACAGCAGTGTGACACTACTAAACTGTGCATCATTGCGTTTGAAATGCATTTGAAAATAAGATATCCAAGCTGGAACAAGGTCGCCTCCTTACATTACTTTGATAAACTGAAATCAATATAACCCGATATGATACAAGATGAATCTACTGCCTAAGAAGCGTAAAGCAACAAATGTAAAGCTACTCTGATATATTCAAATACCACTGCTGGCAACTGTAAATACTGGACAATTCCGCGTCTCATTCCAGCGAGAGCATAATTAGTCCCCGACACGGCTCGGTAGTCTCGGAACCGATTTAAATCCACTCCCCACGAGGCTAAATGTTAATACGCATCGTCGGACTATTACTTTGTTCGCCGTGCATGAGCCTTGATTAAATACAAGGTATTCGTTCAGCTACGTCATTCATTACAGGGCTCAGTGTTACTGCGGCCAGAGCAGCGCGTCGATAACAAATCGAATTAGCCTCTAAATCGATATCTTCCGCGAGCCGTGGCTGCACGACGATCTGTTACTCCGATTGGTCGCTTTATCGTCCTATCTGTGCACTGCTGCGGTTAATGAGAGATAACTTTGATAGCGTGAGTAATTGGCGACCAGCTTTCGTTCGAGTTAATAATTCAACCGCCGCCTCGTCGATCGCTTTTCCCCGTAAACTACGAATTGACGGTTTAATTAGTGGCGTCTGGGAAAAACTCTGCCCCCGTTCTGGCAGTGAAGGGATCGTTAAAATTGCACATCGCTTGATTTTATTGCGACTGCTCGGGCGATAATGAACAGGCACGAAACGCCAAAGGAAACTTTGAGGGGAGGAAATTTATAACACGAAGCGGAATGCAAGATTATTTTCTGTGAATATGTATATGTGTAGCCTTTGATTAGACGTAGAATTTGATATAATGAAAAGTGTTGAATAGTTGAATTGTAAGGTAAAATGTAACGATATCTTAACTCCTCAAATTCGACATCACGATCCCTCACTCCAATCTCCTTTAAGGGGTTATACCTAGTCAGGAGGCCGAAATAAAGCGAATATTTGAGAATTTTTTTAAAAGAGTAACATTTGAGGAATATTCAATAATATTTTCGTGTAAAAGAATTCATTTATAGGAAAGTTACAACCGATATCTGATAAGCAGTTTTTGAAGAGTAGTTTTGCAGTGAGCACTGCCATTCGGAATCAGGTTATCTAAAATTAAAAAATCAAAAAGATTTCGTTAATAAATTAGTTTATTCCCTGATTAATCGATGGAATTTCCGAAATATTAAGTTAAAGCAAAATGGCGACTGTTTAAATTTAAGGTTCCGACTTTTGCAAAAAAAAACCGGCCATTTTTCGTTCATAAATTTGAAAGTACATATTGAAAAAAGAAATCCTTCGATCAACCACTAGATTTTTATATCCACAATAAGCCCACAAAATTTCAGAAAGATTGGTGCAGTAGTTTTTGAGATATCTTACTCACCGTTATCAGAAAGGCTTCTTAAATGTCGTTATATTTTTATTATAAACGTAAATACTTTTCTACAAAAAAATTACCAAGTGTTCTTTAAATGTTGCTCTTTTAAGTGCAAAAAGTTCTGTAAAAATATATGCTTCCGCTTTTTAAAAAAAAAATCACAATTATTCGCCTCTTTTCGGCTTCCTGACTATAAGGTATAACCCCTTAAGGGGTTAGGCCACCTTGGACGGATCAAAATTGCAGTCATTTTCGAAATTTTTTTGGAAGATAATGAATTAAACAGAAAATTCAATATGAAGCCTGTTATTGTACAACTCTCGCCGGAAAAAATACGATTTTTTTCCTACAAAATGGCGACGGTAGAGCCGTGATACGCAAGATCTTGAGGAGCGACGTTTTCCACGGTGTTCAATCTCACGGCTATACCGTTTGACTTAGAACAAAAAACCAAAAAGTTTTATTTTCTACATGCCTAAAACTAGAAAAGTACATATGGAAATCCATAAACATTCATTTGTGTCGAAATGGTGAACATGCGGAGAAAAAGTGGCTTTTTTTTTTATAAAAGTGTCAATTGCAAAGAATATGTTCAAGATATCGGAAAACCCATATGTACTTCTCTAGTTTTAGACACGTAGAAAATAAAACTTTTTGGTTTTTTGTTCTAACTCGAACGGTATAGCCGTGAGATTGGACACCGTGGAAAACGTCGCTCTTCAAGATCTTGCGTATCACGGCTCTACCGCCGCCATTTTGTACAAAAAATATACAAATTTTTCCAACGAGAATTGTATAATAACAGGCTTCATATTGAATTTTTTGTTTATTTCATTATCTTCCTAAAAACAATACCAAAAATGACTGCAATTTTGCTCCGTCCAAGGTGGCCTAACCCCTTAAGGTGTCATTCCGGTTAGACGGGTTGAAAAAATCGATTTTTTTTTTAAACATTTGTTCGAAAGTATTGTACATATCCTCAAGAATGTACTGTTAAATTTTCATGGAAAAATTTCGATTATTTTGGCTTCTACAGAGGCATTTTGTAGGGAGCGCAGAGGCTCGGCCTCTATAAACGAAAACATTGAACGCGTTCTTCTCGAAACGTCATTTGTCCACATCGTGAAGATAAAATCTTAAAATCTATCGATCCGATTGCTTTATAAATTTTACTGCTTACTCTGCACACCTGTGCCTCTCACAGGGAATACAACCAAGTATTTTCATTGAGTCTAACTTACTTTTAAAATCGAAAATAGCAAAAGAAAAAAGCTGAAAAAACATTTTTCTTGCATTTTGCCCTCCATTTTGCTAATTTTAAAGATAAATCACTAATTATTGTCCGAGCGATAACGACAGTCATACTGATCAAGAATCTGTTTGGATTTTTGGGTCCAGATAAGTCTAACAGCTGAAATCGCCTTCATGACCGAGGTATGAATTTTTAAACATATCATTAAGACCGCTTTCAAAAGAATTTGAAAAGCAATAATTTTATTACTTTTATATTTTTTATTTACTGTAGAAATGTAGTTTAATAAATAGAAAAAAGTTTTATTCCATTACTATAATTATTTTCGGCGGAATAAATTCCTGAAAATCGCTGAATTTATCGGCGCGCTAATCGAAATGACCCCTTAAATTTATCCCAATTCAGGTCCAATTTTATTACATTCCTCTTAGAATCAGCCTCCAGGAATGGCACAATGATATTTTTTTAGATATTCAATCCAATAACGCACATTAACAAACACGGAATAAATAAATAAATAAATGCACCATTGAGCTACGTGGTATCCTTATTTTCGACAATACCCATTTGAATCCGTGTAAATGAACAGAACGCGTGACAGTATAAAGGGCCACCTCCACAAAACCTTCAACACAATCATCTTCAAACAACTTCCTCGAGGAACCAGCCACGTCCAGCCTCGAGCATCGTCCAACAAATAGCAGACCTAACCCAGGAAGGTTTCACCTTGGATTAATACGCTCCAAATGAACCGATCGCGAGTAGGTACGCCGTGCGTGTACCTACGCGCGAGATAACGCGGGGCGGATATTTACTGCGCCGAGCGGGGCCCATGGGTGTCTTCTGTGTGTCCCTATCTGCATTTACAAAGTGCCTAAGCGGCGCGGCTCGCGAGGAAAGTGCCGTTCCTGGGTCGCGTATACAACGGCCCTTGCGTAATGCAAGCAAGACCAGGATGGGGGGGACGCGCAGCTTCGCCTTTAACCGAGATCAACGGCCAGTTTATGGAAATTGCCGGTACCACGTACGGATATTGATTGGCTACAAGTTCGCGGTATGCGGGGGACCACCCGCAGGTGCCAGAATGGCTTTTAACCGTGGTTACACGCATGAAGGCTCGCGCGGCTGGTATAAATACGCGTGCACGGGAGATTCACGGGCGGCTACTTGAAGGAGCGGTGGGCAATCAATGAACGTAATAAGGCAAATATTTAAGGAAGGTTGGCTAGACGATGGCGAATACGTCTGATTCTGTGCAGCCGCGCGTTGGTTAGGTGAATGAATTCGACGCGATTGCGCGATACGGTACTGCCTGGTTAAGTGCTCGCGTGGTTGGCGCTGGATTGGAGCCTTTAACCGGGGTAAGGTAGCGAATCTGACAACACTTGACTGGGGTTTATGGGCGAACCATTCGAAGGAACCCAAAGCAGCAGAGATCAGCTTGGTGCTAGGAGTGTCATGCACTATGGAAAATTTTAAACTTTCTGTTTTATATTGTATCTTCATACAAATAGGTACAATGGATTGCTAAGATTTTTCTGATTAAGATGGAGGGACTATGGGATTGAAGGGCTTGTATGTGGAATAAAGGGAGTGAAGGAGAAATTATTTAACCCTTCGTTGCATAACTTCTTCGATTTTGGAAAAAATACATTTTGGACTCGTAAAGGTGATAATAATAAGAGAAAAATAATAAAAAAATTGTTTTTTTATTTTTCCACTTTTTCCGCCATTACGATTATGATTACTTAAAAACCGCGGAATTATAACGTTCAGTCCGATGTTTGTAAATGTTTAGAAACTAGGATATGTATCTTTCATGATAAAGTAGTTACATCACACTACCCACACAGCACCATGACATTGCAGCAACGTCTCTGCAATTATGCGGTGCAAGATTGCAATGTTGCACCGCATCAAATGCAGAGATGTCGCTGGTTCACTCCTGTGAACGCCTTAACAATATTGCAGGAGTGTATTTTTGCAAAGTTTTGGGAACATTAAAATATGTAGTCCTGCAACATCATTCCAGAGAAGTTTTGCACAGGTTTACTCCTATGTCCGCCATGGGCAATATTGCAGGAGTGTATTCCCGCAACGTTTCGGAGATTTTACAGCAATAGTCCCGCCGCAACGTTTCGGGCAGTGAGGGACGCGACGACATGAATGTGTGTGTGTAGGCAGAATCGTAGTAGTATAACGGCTGTGTGTCTTTTTCTCATAGAAAATTTTTTTCCCCAGGGGGATTCGAACCGAGGGATCTGTAGCATCGTAGACGAACACTTTACCGCCGCAGCTACAACCGCTGATTGATAAGATTGCTTACGTATTCGAACGTATATATCTACCGAGCAAAACTTTAAACTCAAATTATTCAAAAACAAAGGCTCATTTCACAAACCCCATTAGGGAGTTGTAACACTATAGGTGCGGATTACAACTTTCACCCGGTGTCATTTTAGGTTAAGTTGGAAAACAGTCTTTGCATTTGTCTTTTTTCTTTCTTTTCTCTTGCTAAATTGTATATACGTGTTTGTGCAATAAAGACGTTTAATGATAATAATAATAATAATAATAATAATAATAATAATTTCACACATTAAAATATATAGTACCTACTCTATCTAAAAAAATTAAATTGATCTTCAAATCTCTTCTATAATTTCATGTACAAACAAGTCTCATCTTTTTCATATCTTCAACGGCCAACGAGAAATTCTAGCGTATCCAGTTAAATGAAACATGCTGTAGAATCCACTCAACGTCATGTACAATATTTCGACAAATTTTGTCAAAGTCATAATTGCTTCAGAATATTGATGTAATGTTTCTACAATATTTTCACTACAGCATTGCACGGCAATATATGCGCAATTTTGTTTGGGCGTTGCCACTGAAACATTGCACGTCGACACGCGCGCTACATTGCAGAAGCGTTGCCACTGCAATATTACAGGAATATTGTACGGCAATGTGGGTGCAATTGTGGTGTGGCGTTGCCACTGGAACATTGTACGTTGATGCGTGCGCAATATTGCAGAAATATTGTAGGATCGTTGCCACTGGAACAATGCAGTGGCAACACGTGCGCAATATTTCTGCAATATTGCACGTCAATATTGCAGCATCGTTCCTGCAATATTGCAATGCAACCTGCAACAACGCAATATTGCAGCAACGTTCCTGCAATGCTGCTGCAACGAAGTGTGCTGTATGGGTACCGGCTAGTTAAAACAAAAGAAATTAAAAAGAAAATATATGTTGCATATTTGCAACAGTATGCAACGAAGAAATAAATGTCAGTTATATTACTGCTCATATGGATAGATCCAGTTGAGTGTTCGAATATGATGTCTTTTAGAAATATTTTTCAACATTAATATAAAGCACCGCTGCAGAAGGAGCTATTTTTGGCGCCTAGCGGCGAGCAACCTGACTGTCCCGTTCCTAAGGTTAGAATCGGTGAGGAGAACTGCAGTAGTGTATGTGCATTTGGTATGACTTGAACCTCGCCATATACAGGATCATCCATTAAGACTGCAACTATGCAAATATAACCAATCCTCATCTAAATTTTGTAATAAAAAGCATGAAATGCTTCTATGACTGTGAAATAACTCCATTACTCTCACGCTTTATTACGAATTAATAACTCACAAGTTTTATTAAAAGATATTCAATGAAAATTTTTTAATAAAATATTGTATTATTGTATTGTCGTATAGAGTATATTTTCCAAAGTTATCATTTTGTAGGTCTTTTTAAATTTTATAAATCATATGAATACCGTCGAAGTGATCGCTATGCAGGCATTGAAGTCACCCAATGCAGCCGCGACACTTCAGTAGCATTCCACATAATGCTTTGCAAACATTTTTTTATTAAACCTGATAGCCTTTATACCAGCGCTGCACAAGGAGCTGTTTTCGGCGACTAGCGGTGAGCAACCCGCCTGTCCCGTTGCTAAGGTTAGAATCTGTGAGGAGAACTGCAATAGTGTATGTGCATTTGGTATGACTTGAACCTAGCAATATACAGGGTCATCCGTTAAGACTGCAACCTACACGCGCGCGAACAGGTAAAATGGCAACACCGCCTCACGGACGCATTCCACTACAATCATGCGCCGATACTTCCGCCATCTATGAGCCAATGATGAAAGTGTACGGTCTTTTAGAGGCCAGTAGAGAGCGCAGGGTGCTTTTGGCTTTCGCCAGAGAATATTAAATTTGACGTAGCAGACGGGTAAGAAAACGGTAGCCATTTTAAGAGTGCGACCGCGCCGATCCCGTTATCTACGTATGCAATGGTCGAGCAGCGGTATTAGACCTCGCTGACGCGTTAGTGGCCCGGGTTGAAGAATTTGGGGCATTTTTCGCATAACTTTTGAATTACAAAAGATATCGGAATGCAATTTACGCCATAAAATGGGGACAAATTATCCCTTCTAATGGCGGAGAAATTTCCAAATTTTACGTTTACTTCATTTTTCTTTTTTCAATTTTTTAACCATAATTGTTGCGAAAAGCTTTTGCAAACTGTTTATTTAAATACTTTATATAATGCTCTTTTTAAAATTCATGGCGCCGATGAACAATAGGCTAGTTGTCCCTGTATCATTACTTTCACAAATTGAGGAATTAAATTTTTATTCAATTACATATTAGTTCTGCAGCCTCAGAATCTAATGCTCTGGTTTCCTTTTTTGTGATTTTATCCTTAATGTAGTGCATGCACAGATCGGAAGTAAGGGGTAACTAATGGGATGCGTCGCTGCTTCTAGCAGTCTTTGAATTTTTTCTACAATTTTTGTGTCTGAACGTTTTAATCTTTTAGTGGCTTCCGTTTATGTCATCTTTTGGAATGGTACATGAAAATGGTGTGATTTACGTTAATATCATCTTTTGAAACGATACGCCACTATTGTGGCTTTCACACGCAGGTGGCGAAAAGTCAAGTCAACCCTGTCGTAGCTAAAAAATTTTAAATTGTGTCGGGTATGGGACCAGTTGATATTGTTTTCAAACCTCGTTACAGTAATCTGGGGTGCGAGTGGTAAACCGGCCATAAAAGCGGAGCGCGCGGCTCGCTCACTGGAGACGGGGACCACTGATTCACTAATAGCTGTTTGCGACGTTAATTTGAAAGAGACTCCTAGAATTCACCTTATTTTCTAGGTAGCATTTCTGTTTATGTATGTACGAAAAAGGCGTACGACTAATATCGTACAACAACCAGCTCCGACTTTTATTCGAATGAGGTAGTTCTGGGCTATTATTTCAAAACCACCGTCTATTTTACACAGAGACACAGCAAATAATTTTACTCAACAATTAATACATTTATTTTAGGATGAAATCATAAAAAAATAGCAAGAACATGAACAAAGTATTTGAAAAAAAAACGGTGGCTATGTGGCAAATCGTGTAGCTCACATGTTAAAATTTTTCCCCAAAACAATTAAGCAAGAATCAGTTCCCACTTCGTCCCTCTATTTATGTTATTATTTGAAGACGTTTGCGCTGAAACGACCCTCCACGATCGGTGACGCGACGCGTTCCGAACGTGACCGAACACCGAGCGCGAACGAACCAGGCAACGGGTGTCTGCCCGCTACGAGGTCCGAGTGTGACCGAAGTTCGACTTTCAAGCGGAGGCACACTTCTCGAAGCCACTTCTCGCACCGGCCCGGCGTTCAGAGCTGTCAGCGAGTGCTGGATAGCAGCGATGCCCGAGCTACGAGAATTTTAGGATGGTCTCTTTCAAATTGACGTCGCAAAGAGCTATTAGGAATACCCCGGCTCAGGTAAGCGAGCTGCGCGCTCCGCTTTTATGATCGGTTTGCCACTCGCACTCCAGATTACTGTAACGTGGTTAGAAAACAATGTGTCGACTGGTCTCGTACCCGTCTCAATTTCAAAAATTTAGGCTACGACAGGGTTGGCTTGATTTTTCGCCACTTGCGTATGAAAGCCACAATAGTGGCGTATCGTTTCAAAAGATGATATTAACGTTCCAAAGATGACATAAACGGAAGCCACTAAAGGATTAAAACGTTCAGACACAAAAATTGTAGAAAAAATTCAAAGACTGCTAGAAGCAGCGACGCATCCCATTAGTTACCCCTTACTTCCGATCTGTGCATGCACTATATTAAGGATAAAATCACAAAAAAGGAAACCAGAGCATTAGATTCTGAGGCTGCAGAACTAATATGTAATTGAATAAAAATTTAATTCCTCAATTTGTGAAAGTAATGATACAGGGACAACTAGCCTATTGTTTATCGGCGCCATGAATTTTAAAAAGAGCATTATATAAAGTATTTAAATAAACAGTTTGCAAAAGCTTTTCGCAACAATTATGGTTAAAAAATTGAAAAAAGAAAAATGAAGTAAACGTAAAATTTGGAAATTTCTCCGCCATTAGAAGGGATAATTTGTCCCCATTTTATGGCGTAAATTGCATTCCGATATCTTTTGTAATTCAAAAGTTATGCGAAAAATGCCCCAAATTCTTCAACCCGGGCCACTAACGCGTCAGCGAGGTCTAATACCGCTGCTCGACCATTGCATACGTAGATAACGGGATCGGCGCGGTCGCACTCTTAAAATGGCTACCGTTTTCTTACCCGGCTGCTACGTCAAATTTAATATTCTCTGGCGAAAGCCAAAAGCACCCTGCGCTCTCTACTGGCCTCTAAAAGACCGTACACTTTCATCATTGGCTCATAGATGGCGGAAGTATCGGCGCATGATTGTAGTGGAATGCGTCCGTGAGGCGGTGTTGCCATTTTACTTGTTCACGCGCGCGTAGGTTGCAGTCTTAACGGATGACCCTGTATATTGCTAGGTTCAAGTCATACCAAATGCACATACACTATTGCAGTTCTCCTCACAGATTCTAACCTTAGCAACGGGACAGGCGGGTTGCTCACCGCTAGTCGCCGAAAACAGCTCCTTGTGCAGCGCTGGTATAAAGGCTATCAGGTTTAATAAAAAAATGTTTGCAAAGCATTATGTGGAATGCTACTGAAGTGTCGCGGCTGCATTGGGTGACTTCAATGCCTGCATAGCGATCACTTCGACGGTGTTCATATGATTTATAAAATTTAAAAAGACCTACAAAATGATAACTTTGGAAAATATACTCTATACGACAATACAATAATACAATATTTTATTAAAAAAATTTCATTCAATTTCTTTTAATAAAACTTGTGAGTTATTAATTCGTAATAAAGCGTGAGAGTAATGGAGTTATTTCACAGTCATAGAAGTATTTCATGCTTTTCATTACAAAGTTTAGATGAGGATTGTTTATATTGCATAAATTTACTATGATTCATTCATACAACTCCACTGCCATCTCCTACTCTTAACAAAACCAGAACAAATAAAATAAAACGATCAAAGGTTATCGTAAGTGCAGAGTACCTATTCTCCTGAAGCATTCTCCTGACTCCTAACCTTCTACTACCACATCACGATTAATTAAACAACACACATATAACAACCATATAAATACATTATAAACCTACATTTGCAATATTTATTTCGTGCTTCACTGAAAGGTAGTGCCAGCTTTCGCAACCTTATCTTACGAAAGACTTAAACGTCCAAAGAGTGCGCAACTAAGACGGCGTTACAAATTGCATGGAGCGGAATTTAAACGGCTGTATCGGGAACGCGTTGGATCCGAAGAAAACGATGGTGAATTAAGGAGATGCCTGGCAGATAAAATACTAATGGAGTTTTAATCCACCTTCACCTAATTGCTAATGGGCAGAAGAAAACGGAGGAACATTTTCGCCAACAAATTAAACGGAAGGTGTCGCGGGGTCCAACGTCGCGCTCAACGTTTCCCTGTAATTGAAAGGCTAATGGACGCGCGTAATTATCGTGGGATCTTATCGTCGCGTGATTTCTTCCCCGACGAACGACGAAGCTTTTCATTTAATTATTATTGCTTAGCGCAGTAAACTGGAAACTTGAGAAGGGTGCATGCACGAGCATTGGGAGAAGCTAATAGACCTGGAACTTCACGAGAACAAGATAAACCGATAGTCTGCTAGGCCAGCACTTATGAGATAGAGCAACAGATACATATCCTGGAATTTTGTAACTTGCAGGGGAATTCTTCGTAAGTTTAAATAAACCTCGAAGTAAATGACTGCTGAACAGAATTCTTGTTGAAGTAATTATACGGGTGGAGAGTTCTTAGTTAAAAGATGTGCTCTTCTTCTGTAGCTCCTTAAACTTCTGTTTATAGAAGGTGTAGGTATTAATTAAAAGTGGAGATCTTTATTAACTCCTCAATTGAACTCCCCCGATTTCCCTTTTTTTCTTAGATTAACAGTGGAATTTATCTTGTTTCGTGTTAAATTTCGCGTTAAGAAGATAGAATGGTGGAAAGAAGAGAAATTAAAAATTCATAATTTTATCTATGCATATGAAAAACATACGCGAAGGAAATACCTAATAGCCATTTAATGTAGTAACAAAATTGTAAAATTCTTCACCTGTCATACTTCTTTTCCCCACTGTATATGAACAAAGTAGTATGCAGCAATGATTAGGGATTAATTTAAACACAACAAATCGTTAACCGAGTACTTTCCAATTTCTAAAGAATCAGGAACGAAAAGGTATTAAAAATACGCAAGAACGCAACCCTCATTTAACGAAATACTTGTGGCAACAGAATTCAATTAACATGACGAACCAACACGGGGTAGGCGAGCTATCGTAAACGAAAAGTTCAAAGTAATTTCACGCGTAATTTCCTAGCAGGAATACATTAGAGAATTGCTCTTTACGAAACTCTCACTTGCATTAGCATCAAAAATATCGCGCGGTTACTGCTATAATTTGTTACCTTCTCGCGATTTTACACACCCATAAATAAGTCACGGCTGGAATAAATAGCGGCGCGTATAATTAGTCTGATTGCAGAACTTCGAGCCGTTTACAAATTAATCGCTCTTACGTCGCCGGGCCGCGATTTTCAAGAATGAAAATCCCTCCGTCCGTCTCTCTCCCGTTTTCCAGCTCTGTTTCCGTCCCTCGCCGTTGCTAAACATTTACACGGGCTTCCAGGAGATTTCATGAATGAAATCTCGCAATCGTCTGACACGGGGCGATACATTAACGTTATTTGCCAGTGCTCGGCTCTCTACCAGGAATCCTAAACGTGTTGCAGCCAGGTGGTGAGCTACAACTGCCTCTACCGGGTGTTTCAAAGCACGGCATAATTACGTAATCGTAGGGTGATGTCTACGTGAGTTATTGGGATTATATCTCCGAACTATGAGTATTCATCCTGACTTTCTTTGGCAAGCAATTTCTTTGCGAAATGGCTATTCAGGCAATCTAGTGGTAGGTGAAGGTAGTAGGTGACTCTTTTGAGTACTGTATCAGATATCTTCAAACATCTCGATTTCTTATTACCATTCCAATGTTGGATCACGTGCAGTCCGTGTTCCTTACGAATTACTTTGGGTTCCATTTAGAGGGTTAATCATTTGCTGGTAGGTCAGAATACATACTGCATGCTTGGTGAAATTATTCACGACAGATATAAAGATCAAAATTCATGCATGATGGATTTTTCAAGGATGTAGAATTCTGGTTAGGAAATCTGAAAAGGGCTGGGATCTTCTCACTTTTTCCTCAGCTCTGTAGCTTTCCGTGTTACCCACTTCTTAATTATACGATCGTTTAGTATAATTCGATCAATTCTACGCCCACACATACACAATATCTTATAAAAATGGGAATCCCTGTTTATTGCTTCACTTTGAAACTTAACTACCGTGTTATAACAAGGGTCTATCATATTTTACGCTCGTGTAGCACTGCAAAACGTTCCCAGGCGACTTATAAGCCGAACCATATGAATCTTTCGATCATACAACACAAAACAGCTCTTCTCCACGATTAGCCCTTTGCACTTCGACTGACCCACACGATGATCTATCAAAGATTGCTGGATTCTGCACCGATTAAATACACAAGTTTGGAAGAGGAAGAGTCGCAGCATAGCGATTAAAATCAATAATCTATTTACGTCTACGAATTATGAACTTTTCCATTGTAAGTCTGAGCGCCATACTTGGTGCACAAAGGATTAACGCTGCCCTTTTGCAGTGCCAAACGTCCACCCGTTACACGCCCGGCCCACGCGTTCCAGACGGCCAGGATAGTGGAGGTTCAGGACAGTCAGGTGGGTATACGCTCCGGAGCTAAGGTGCAAGGCAGCGAGGAAACAGGCAGCAAGAGGAGGAAAGCAGCCGGTCGAGGTATCTGATGGGCCCCGATTGCATCATTAGCGAGTGTATACGTGCTCGCTAGAGAGCCTCGCCGCGACGCGAACAGAGCCGGGTTTATCTCGGGGATGGCGTTGAAGGCGAAATAAAAGCGGAAAAACGGATCGAGAAACACCAATTAAATCTGATAGCGACGGCTTTCCGATATTCAGCGCAAATGACGCACGAATTCGACGCGCTCCGCTCGGGATAAACGATCGGGAATCGATCGAGGAAGCTTTCAATCTTCGATCTCGATAATAATCGCGACTATTTTCCGCGTCGCGGGACGATCATTCTCGTCGATAAGGCGCGGATTAAAGAGCTGCACGGACAGAGAAGCAACGCGCGCTGATAACACGCGATAAGCGCGATGGAGAACGTCGCGGCGCCGAGACGAAAGAAACCGTGACAACGTTTGCAACATTTTTGTTTAATCTTTTGTTTACGTACATAGTGCCTGTTTTGTTTAGGTAATTGGGAGGTAAGTATCTCTATTATACAGTTACTGCATCCCCTTTATCCAGCTGGTGTTATTTGTGAGATAATAGTGAGAATTAATAAATGTGTCGGGGATCAAAAATTTCTCCTTGCATATTCCAATTTGCTCTATATTCACACGAGCTTCCATTAAAATCAGAATTCTCGAGTTGGCAAAGTTTCTTTACGAGTAGTTTTTTTGTAGTTTCCTTGTTTTTTAAATGATTTTATTCAGCTTCGATCCTCTGTTTGTATGTTTGTTTGTTTATATGTATGTATGGTTTAAATCTGGCAACTCAAATTTAACCCACTTTCAACTATCCAATTGTCTTGAAACTTTGCAGGCGTGCGTAGTTTGGATGACAATACAATATTGAAAAAAAAAATTAACCCCGAGCGGGTGAAAATATTACCCAGTCATCAATAAATATAACCCATAACCACAAATCCAAAAACGACTTGAAATCAGCCACTCGCGTTCTTTACGAAAACGACAAAAAGCCGCTGCGTTCGGGACGCTAGTCGCATCGCGATTACCGAAAATACATAATTTATCGAGAAATGATCCGTCACGTATATACGAATAGTAAAAGTAAAACTTTGCAGGCGTTCGTAGTATATCACCATCGAAATTGTAGTGCAAGAAAAGAATTATTTTTTAGTGACTGTAGCACTATAGCGTTCAAGCAAACTGTTAAACTTTAGACAGCAATAAAAGATACTTGTAAAGAAGTCTGTGCTATGAACTGTAAATCCAAAAACACTAAAAACTAGAAAATAAAAAATATATAAAAAAAAATTTTATGTTAAACGATTTTATTAAAAATGCACTAAAAACTAAAATATAATTATTTTCTTGTACTACAATTTCGATGGTGTTTTTTCACTTTAAATAAAATCATGGAGCAGGATATGTCGCAACAAATTCATTTCTACGCTTGATTCTGTATTAAATTGGTTCATATTCTGTTATATCATATCCTGCTCCACAATTTTATTTAAAGTGAAAAAACACCATCGAAATTGTAGTACAAGAAAAGAATTATTTTTTAGTTTTTAATGCATTTTTAATAAAATCGTTTAGCATAAAATTTTTTTTTATATATTTTTTGTAGTTTCCATGTTTTCTTCTTTCCTACTCTGCACGAATAACAATTGCTCTTTGAAAAATGCCTGTCCTGTTCTGGATCTTAAATAGCATTAGCTGTTTGATACAAAGACGACAAATATTATTATTATTATTATTATTACGATTTTATTACTCATTAAATGGAAGATATGATACATATACAGATAGTAGCGGCGAGGCAGCAGTAAACGCACCAATAAATGAACACTTAAGGCTAATGAATGAACACTATTATAAAATTATGTTTGTAGCGCGATTGATTCAACGTGCTGCAAAAATTGTTTGGATATGAAGAAATTAAACGAAGTCTCTAATTAATTAGTTGCTTATTTTAATAACTTATTTTACTCATTTTAATAAAAAATGTCCATTCACTGGTACGTGTTCATTTACTTGTACATCCGCCCTAATTCCGGTTCTGTGCGAATTTCTATCTTGCAAAAGAAAGTGTGCTGATGAATCAGTTGTTTTGATCAGACTTGCTACGAAGCCCCTATCAAGGGTACGTCTATATGTATAGTGACTAACAGACTAACAGAAAGCTGGTCACCCAAGAAAACTAAAAAATCATAGCAACCATTCTACAAACCAACCCCTGTATCATCAAGAAATCATCACCCTACTTCGAATATCTCATGAATCTAATACATAAAACCCATACTCGTTAATCATTTTAAGCTGCACTGGCGTTTGCTCGGCCGTCCTTGCTCGCTGCTCGTCAGAAATGACAAGAGCGCGAGGGGTTAATGACGCTACCGAGAACGATTCCCCGCGTTCGCCAACGGCGATGACGTCGAAAATCTATACACCAGGGGATACCTCGAGGCGGCATTCCGCGGTTTCGTCGAGTTTTTGCGGTGGCCAGCGAGAGTGAAAGACCGCTGGGTCTAAACATCGGCCACGAGGCGAAGGGGAAAGCGCGCGTGGAAGAAGAGCCGGCCACGAAATGTCGCCTACGTGTCACTGTCCCCGACACGCCCTTATACAGCCTCTTATCGGGCCCGCGGATCGCCGCCACTTCGTATTGTGTATCGGCGGCGATTTAAAAAGGGAATCACGTTTTATCGGGCGGTGCGATCGATAAGGCGTTCGAGAACGGGGGCCTGTCTTTTCTTCCGAGAGCACGCTGCGCCGTGCAAGAAATGACTTACCGGCGATTTTAAGAGCTGCCGCGGTAGAGGAAACGCCACACGGTGATGTTCAGCGATGCTTTAAAAGGTGGGTTCTCGCTGCAGCGTCTCGTGTTAATAATTCCTAGAGTTTTTCCCCTAGACTATGTAGTTGTTACGCATCGTAGCTCCTTTTATAAATCAATAGTTTGTTGCCAAGCAGGGGATTATTAAAAGGAAGTGTAAATTTCAGCTTGTACACGGCTTCGTGTCAGATCTTTATGTAATAAATAATGTTAATTTGAAATATAGTAATTGAGTATGTTTCAACTAAACAAGAATCATAAATTGGCACTAAAATTGCCAAATAGCTGGGTACAGGTGACTCTCCCCATTGGTTCGTTTGATTCCATCCCCAGAGTCATATTATGACGACCATTCCCACACAGCACCATGACATTGCAGCAACGTCTCTGCAATGACGCGGTGCAAGATTGCAATGTTGCATCGCATCATTGCAGAACTGTTGCAGGTTCACTCCTATGTCCGCCTTAACAATATTGCAGGAGTGTATTTTTGCAAAGTTGCGGCAGCATTACAAATATGTAGTCCTGCAACGTTTCGACAATGATTCTGCAACGAAACGGCAAAATTGTGGCAATGATCCTGTAACTCTTCGGCAATATTGCGGTGCGAGATTGCAATGTTGCACCGCATCATTGCAGAGAAGTTGCAGGTTCACTCCTATGCCCGCCTTAGCAATATTGCAGGAGTGTATTTTTGCAAAGTTTTGGGAACATTAAAATATGTAGTCCTGCAACATCATTCCAGAGAAGTTTTGCACAGGTTTACTCCTATGTCCGCCATGGGCAATATTGCAGGAGTGTATTCCCGCAACGTTTCGGAGATTTTACAGCAATAGTCCCGCCGCAACGTTTCGGGCAGTGAGGGACGCGACGACATGAATGTGTGTGTAGGCAGAATCGTAGTAGTATAACGGCTGTGTGTCTTTTTCTCATAGAAAATTTTTTTCCCCAGGGGGATTCGAACCGAGGGATCTGTAGCATCGTAGACGAACACTTTACCGCCGCAGCTACAACCGCTGATTGATAAGATTGCTTACGTATTCGAACGTATATATCTACCGAGCAAAACTTTAAACTCAAATTATTCAAAAACAAAGGCTCATTTCACAAACCCCATTAGGGAGTTGTAACACTATAGGTGCGGATTACAACTTTCACCCGGTGTCATTTTAGGTTAGGTTGGAAAACAGTCTTTGCATTTGTCTTTTTTCTTTCTTTTCTCTTGCTAAATTGTATATACGTGTTTGTGCAATAAAGACGTTTAATGATAATAATAATAATAATAATAATAATAATAATAATAATAATTTCACACATTAAAATATATAGTACCTACTCTATCTAAAAAAATTAAATTGATCTTCAAATCTCTTCTATAATTTCATGTACAAACAAGTCTCATCTTTTTCATATCTTCAACGGCCAACGAGAAATTCTAGCGTATCCCGTTAAATGAAACATGCTGTAGAATCCACTCAACGTCATGTACAATATTTCGACAAATTTTGTCAAAGTCATAATTGCTTCAGAATATTGATGTAATGTTTCTACAATATTTTCACTACAGCATTGCACGGCAATATATGCGCAATTTTGTTTGGGCGTTGCCACTGAAACATTGCACGTCGACACGCGCGCTACATTGCAGAAGCGTTGCCGCTGCAATATTACAGGAATATTGTACGACAATGTGGGTGCAATTGTGGTGTGGCGTTGCCACTGGAACATTGTGCGTTGATGTACGCGCAATATTGTAGAAATATTGTAGGATCGTTGCCACTGGAACATTGCACATCAATGTGCGCGCAATATTACAGAATATTGTAGGATCGTTGCCACTGGAACAATGCAGTGGTAACGCGTGCGCAATATTTCTGCAATATTACAAGAACGTTGCCACTCCAATATTGCACGGCAATATTGCAGCATCATTTCTGCAATATTGCAATGCAACCTGCAACAACGCACTAGTGCAGCAACGTTCCTGCAATAATGCTACAACGAAGTGTGCTGTATGGGTTATGTAGCAATGTCTTTAACACTAAACCTACCACGACGGGTGAAATGACCCTTTTTAAACTTGCTGGCAGAATTTCATACATACAACGTTATCACATCGCCATTTGACTTTACGACTTTTATTATAATTTCCATTTAATGTATTTTTCAATATTTATTTCTCTCTTGTTTTTCTTTACCGAGAAATATATGCAACTTGACCTACCTACCGCAACGGGTCACTTAACCCGTGGAATGATTTTTGACAAAAATCTGTTTCAAATGCAAAAAATATGTGTGACAAATGTGCCATCCAGGACCCAATAATTTGCA
Organism: Andrena camellia; assembly: GCA_029448645.1. Lineage (NCBI taxonomy): Eukaryota > Metazoa > Arthropoda > Insecta > Hymenoptera > Andrenidae > Andrena > Andrena camellia. The sequence goes on along the minus strand of CM055679.1, from coordinate 15,891,090 downwards.
AAATCTGCGCTGAACATGAATAAGGTTTGCATATTGTTTATTTCTAAATTCAGAAATAAATCGAAATTTTGTTCTCTTATTCTTATGCATTTTTTAATTGAATAAATAAAGAAATTACAATCGTTATTTCGACAAAATTCTTTCATTCACACACCAAACTGTACTAAATGGTATATTTTTTGCTATAAATACATCGTAAAATATATGACTTTTTGAAGACGTTTAGTGTTAAATACGTTTGTAGGAAATTTTACCTAGATTATTTCTCAATTGACATCGTACAACGCATAAGTAGGCTCTAAAAACTCGTAGTGGTAGGTACAAATGGAGATTGTGAGTACTACCGGTGCAGAGTCTGACAGAGAACCGAATCCGAAACTCAGCTTGTCGAGTTATTCTGTTTTCCAAATATGTACTTTCTCGATAACATTCGTCTACGTTAGTTATCTTCGTATCACTTTAAACCGTCTCTCAACCTTTGTACCTTTACTCATCAACCCCTCCACCCTTAGTTCGATACGAATAAAATTGATGCTCCTCCCTAACAAAACATTTTATCAGAAACGAAGGCGAATGTTCCACAAAAGATATTAATTCACCAAATCAAGATCACCGAACTGAATAGACACCTCTATCGAAGCCACCCAACTTTCCCTACCACCGCGCTGGTCGTATCCTCGCGCGAAGAAAAAGAACCGCGATTTATTCGACTCAGAGGACCGTAGATTCGAAGCGATTCGTGCGATCTGGTTCTCATCACCGAGCGTGGGCATCTATCGACCATTCGTTCGGAGCATTACCGCTCATTGCCCCCAGAAATATCTTATCGTGCTCGTGGCAGCAGAAAGATCCAACTGCCGGGAAAAATAGCGGCGAACACGAGGCTGGCCATCGACGGACGGCCGCCACATATCGAACAAGGAAGAGAAACGCCAACTTTCAAGAGGGTGCCCTTGGTGAATAAATTTCGAGCGATAAGTGACCATCTAACTGGAGGAGGGCATCGTTCCCTATCGCTCCGTATCGTCTGCTTATCGACGCGCTCAGGCGAATCCCCAGGACCTATTGGCAGAATCCGTGAAGCGCAAATTCGAATGAAAAAAAAAACCAATTGCACCGTTTCAGCCACTCTACGTAAAATCGATTATTTCTTACATATGGTGCAAGGGATTTTGATGCAATTGAAGTACAATGTAGTCCGTGTGAAATTAGGGGGGGGGGGGGGGGTTTAAGTCATCATTTTTCTGCTTTCGAGATTGTTAAAAAAATACAGGACGTCAAAGTTTGCAATTTTTGCTTGAATACGTAAAAATTACAATCTTCGACGTGCTGTATTTTTTAAGCAATCTCGAAACCAGAAAAATGATGACTTAAATCCCCCCTGCCCCTAATTTCACGTGGACTACCATTATATCACGATTGGATGAAAATCCCTGAAGAGGTTCAAGTGGCGTTGAACTACGACGAAATCGTTCGTGTTGAACACACAGCACAATCCTTCAATTTCCTTGGGCGCGATTGTAAAACCGTGTTCCTTATTTTCGCTGCTGTTATCCGGCGACGCGCGTCTACATCTGCTTATGCAGATTCGCGGTCGCGATAGCATGACGCACGTGGGCGGACCGCAACTCGTCCGCCACGAGATCTCGACTTATCCTCGCTGGATGGAAACTCGAGAACAGCCAGGCACTTTCAGGGATAGTGGGCCAGGGAAAAGCCCCATGAGCTACCAAAATGGCTTCTAACATTAACCAGCAGCCTCATTCGCGACTACTGTTGTACAGTTACATACCGAGAAATGAGGTTGATTGAGCTTGTGATGCACTTAGAATTACTTAGATCCTGTTCCCTATCTTTGAATCCTATAGGTCCTTCACCTCCTCTGGGACACTGATACATGTATGTTTGGTTTCTCAGTTACTGTAAATGTCGCAATACGGAAATCACCATTAATTAATTTTAAAATAAATTTCTTTGTGGAAATATTCTAGTACCTACATGTACAAGCTTACAGTCCTCTTGCATTCTATGCGAGTTCCAACTTTGCTCTCCACGTATCCGGAAACTTGAAACCTCGCATAGCGGTGATACTTTCGAGAGAAGTAAGCCACAAACATGGACAAACGACACTGATGTTTTTAGGCGCTGGGCATGAGCATAAAATAAGCTGAGATCTTAAGTCTTGAATTTCTACGTAGGGGACAAAACTCTCTAGAATCTAGAAGCACTGAATACAGAAAATATCTTCCATGCACGATCATCGCAGAATGCTAAATCATTACGAGCAAACTTCCCTAAGAAATCCAAAACCCAATAATTAAACCACGTCAAATAATTCACATAGTATAGGGTGACTGTACCTAATATCGCCACCCCCTACGTCTCGCAAAGTAAGCACTAAAATTTATCGGTCATGCACTGAATTAGTACCTAACCATATGTAGGAAGACACACTGTAATTGCAGTTTCATATGATCAACAATTACAGAAAGGGAAGGATTTTAGAGAATCGTAATAGTGTAAAAATTTATTAGACTATCACAATTTTAGGTAAGAAGGTAAGTCTAATAATTCTGTGAATGCAAGAATATCTACTAGAAATACCTAATTAATGATGTACTTAAGAAATGAAATCGATTCAAATATTTTTCGTAATGAAAATAGCGTTTTTCTTTTAGCAGTATGCGTGTTCTCAATACCGCCAACCGGAGAACAATGGTTTTGATGTAATGTTTGTTACAGGTGAGGTCACGAAATGTGCGGAGCAACCGAAATAAACTTTATTTGTCCAATATGTACATCGGAACGTAAAAAATAAAATATTTTAAAAATCTATATTTTTAAATTTCTATATTATTCTAATAAAAATAAAATCAAAGATGGATAAAAAACATTTATAGAGCAAGAAATAATAAAAGAACATGTGAAAATGACTTTAAAAACTAATATATACATGAATTAATCAATATTTCTTGAGTTGGCGATATTAGGTACACTTTTTTCAGGACCCGATTGTTGCATGTCTTACGTTTTTTGAGTCCTAATTAAAAATTTGTAGGTTTCAACGATTCTAACTTATGCTACATGAAAGATGAATAATTTCTCTTTACTTTGAAACGAACTGCATGCAAAAATATCAATTATTATTCAATTGACAGCGATTTAACTTTTGCCTGGCGATATTAGGTACAGTCACCCCATATCTTTACCTAAAACAAAATCCTTATGAAAGACAAAAATCTCGTACTACTATGAAACTCTCTCTATTTAATTCCTCTCGCTCTTATAAAACAATGAAACTAAAAGACCCCAATGAAAGCTGCCATTTATACCATTTATCTCACTCGTAACACCAAACACCGTTCAAAATTGTCACCAACAATCACTCTGCCCCCGTGCAACGTGTTGACTCGCGGTTCCGTCAAATGCCTTTCCGTTCCCCGCGGAATGCCACCGGCGAACAATCGTGAAAGTTGCCACGAAAGCGTCGATAAGGTTCAGCCAGCTCTTCCGACATTGCGTGTATCGCGACGTGATAAGTGAACTCCGTTCCACGGGAACTCCACTTATAAAGTTCACCGGAGTCCGGCAGATCATAGCTTGCCGTTCGAACGCGCCCTAGGCCTGGATAGTGGTCCGTGGAAACGATTCCCTGTTATCTTCGCGACCACCATTCGCGTGCACGTCGCCCCGCGGTAGGATCGGTCGAATCTATGCTTCGGGCGGGGTATAAACTCGTGCGCCACAGCGCACAATGCAACGAGAAATTTTGATCGTTTCCGGGAGTTGAAGGCGAACGAGGGCAAGAAATATATCCCTGTCACGTTGACCCCAATGTACGGGGATACTTAGGGCGCTGCTCTGCCTCTTTGGCAACTCACTTCCATGTGGTTCAGGTAGCGATGTAAGTGGTGTGAGGAAAACGTAGCCGGACTACCGTTGTAACGCTTTGTTTATAAAATATTATTCTATACTGAAACGATCGCCTTCAAAGTACATAGGTAGTCCCTGTGCTAGGCTCTCCTTATTGGCACTTTCGGGAATCAACGAAATTGTTCAAGATTTTAAAATTGAGCATTAGTATAGAAACAGCTAACTTAGCAACCCTTAGCAAACCCTGCAGCTAATCCCAGGTTAGTCAGTAAAAGTTAAACGTAATGTCACTTCTAATTCTGATTGCGAAAGGCGTAGGTATCTTACCTAATAACCTCTTCTTCCAAGCCTGATTCGAGAGTCTGTGGATCGAGGGAACCTCTCCGGAGTTACCTTGCCCTCGTCAGGGATGAAAAATGGTAACAGAGTCGATGACCACGCGCGGAGGTACGCGTGGACCCCGATTTTCCCGCTCCTCTCGCGACTCCAGCAACGAGAGAAAAAGGGGCGCGAGTGCATTCGTTCTGGATAGCGTCCCGATTAAGACGGCGACGTGCTAATTGCATCTGGTTCGCGGGCCGCGTGGCCAGCGTCTATTTTGATGAACGCTGTTACGAGCGTCTCGATATAACGCGTATCTACGTCCTCTGGCGCGGTGAACGTTGCCCGCGAGTCGTGCACAGGATAATTTACATACGGGGCGACGTATGGAAAATACGGCCTTATTAAGCCACTCGATTATCGTATCGCGTGTACGTATACACTAAGCGTCCCCTCAACGCGTTAATTGCTGGCTGAGCATGGCTCGGGAAGCTTTAAGAGAGCTTTGAGAATGTGGATTGATTTACGGTGGGAGACACGCTTGGGTAGCTGATCTTCGACTTTGCTAATTGTTCGTTTTTATTTGTTGATTCTGGGGTGATTGATCTTGGGGGAGCTTTTGATGGCGAGAGAGGGGTCAGAAAGAGGGGATGAAATGAGTAAGTTATCTGCGTGTTTCGTGGCAATTTACAGATTTATATACGGACGATCATAGATAAGGGAATACTTTTGTGGCTAGCAACTGATACCTTTCACATTTCGTATATAGTTTTTAAACTAGCTGTGTCTGGTCAGCGAATATATTTGTATAAATATCTGGCGTGCAAAGACCCTGATTCACTCTGGACCGTCTAGCGATTAACACAATGCTGTGTTGTCCGAATGAAACGAATCGCGATGAATTTTCGTTAAGGAAGAATTATTCGAGTGAATGATGGCCCTCGAGGTGTTCGCCGGAGAAGACTGTAATTCGATTGTCCACCTACACTTCGTGTTTCAAAGAGCCCGCGCTTAATGCGCGTGTGTATTCCGCGTTATTGATGCTGATGGAAGCCGAGAAATGAACAACCAAGGAGCACTTAGCAGAGATTAATTACTAAGTTAAGAAGGGATAAATTATAATCTCCAGCTACGTAACTGATTACATATGTGGCCTTGAAAAATATTGTAATCATGACTATTAAATAGGAGCAGTGACTGGTATCTTAAGTGTGAAACAAATACCTTTTTACCTGTAATAAATATTCCTAGAATAACTAACTAGTTAATTAATAGCACGAAAATGATTTACACAAATATGATAAATATTCCTTGAAAAATAAAAATTCTTATACCTATGTTAAAAATCTTCATTCCTTTTCTATCTTCAGTAGATTCAAGGATTACTCAAAATAATTCAGAATTCATTCATTCAAATTACCTACATTACTATTTCATAAATTCTCATGCCCTAACACCTCCATATTCCATATTATTCTCTAAACACACATTAAAAATATTATCACGTTAAACAGACAAGGGAAGGATTATTCCCTCGCCCCAGATTTCTAATTCATTCTCCATACATTATTCAGAAGTCAGAGGTGTCATCAGGAGATAACACCTTCGCCTGCACGCTCCGCCGTGTTAATTTTTACACCCTCCACCTCAACTTATCACACGCTCCTATAACTTATTTCAACAGGTTCGAAACGCTCACGTGCACGCGCAACTCGCAGCCAAGAATTTATGAAAATTACGTGGCCGGGATCGAGGGGGATGCCGTGCAAACGGTCCGACGCTAAATTGAAATCGGCTAATCATTTAACGCGCGGCGCGAGCCCGCGAAATAATTCGATTCTTCTGCATCGAGCAGCATCCGGGGAGCAGCGCGGGGAGCATCTATAAGTTAAATCGAGCGGCCCAGGTTAAACGAAGCGTGTCGTTGGATGGCGAGAAAGAAGGAAGCTGCGTATCGCGCGCCGTGGACGCAGGAAGTTAATTAACATCTCAGACAAGTCGCGGGGCCCGGAGTGGAATGAGCTACAGCGAGCTAGAACCGCGCGCACCGCCCGCCATATCTTATGATATCTGTCCCCGTATCGGCGAGCAGCCGTGAAATACGGTATCGCGGCCGCTGTTTCGACCAATCGTAAATAAGGATTCGATTTCGCAGTTTCGCGCGCGGTGGGATAAATTCTGAGGTGTATGGAATAATAAATTACTTTTTTACCGCGTGGGTTTTGCCGCTGGATGGCAAAAACTGAGAAAATTGGAGGAGAGAGGATGTTGCACTCTAGAGTTTTCTATGAGGACGAAGCAATCCTTAAAATTGTATTTTAAGTGGCTGATTAATCTCAGTCAGCTGGCAAATCCCTTCATCCCCTAATTTTGTAATCGTTCCCTAATCGAGATCTACAATAATTATGGCACTGAAATTGAAGTACTATTATAGTTTGCTCGAAGGGTGATCTATTGATAAGAAAATTGTCAGATAAGTAGTGACTTTGTTCAGCCGATGTTTGCAACAGGTGGATCAACTGATTTTTCAAATACAAGTTGGAGCAATCATTAATAGTTGGAGCAACGATGATGACGAGGAAAGAGAAGCTGGAGCGCATTGAGCGGCTTTGCACGAGCATTCGGCCTCACGCTGAATGATTACGATTTATGGGATTCTTTGTGGTAGCTGATCTACGAGGCTGATCTCCAACGTCCTGCTGCAATGATCTTAAGGCTGTTTCCACAACGAGCTTCCTTCTTCGGTCTAAATTTCACGGGATAATTTTGTAATGCCGTGGATTCTTTTATTTTCAGAAAATCCTGTTTGCAAAAATCTGCGACACGTTCAATGAGTTTTTTCTATTTTGCGAACTAGGAATGTTTTTAAAAGAATAGACGCGATTAAATTTAGCTCGAAAGGGAATTACTACTTAGGGTGACCTGTCCAGTGAGTGAACACTTAAGCTGCATGTCTCTTAAAATTAGTATTCAAAAGTCATTATTTAATCCCCTGAATGTTATTGCTGTAAGCGAGCCGTTTTTATTAATAAAGTCAGACATCCCGGAACACAATTCTAGCAATGTTTGATAGTTATAACTTTCATTAAAAGTCTGGCAGAGGATTAAATAAAAAATGTGCCAATGACCAATCAATGAACATAAATTTCTAGTGAATGAACAGGGGTACCCCAGTGAATGAACGGGATAACAACAGTGGTTAGGTTTCTAATGTATTTAGACGATTTTTTGTGTAAATAATTTTTCATTCTCCAATTGCAATAATATTATTGATGTGATACTTTACCCCATACAGCACACTTCGCGGCGGCAACGTTGCAGGATCGTTGCAGTAACCTTGCAGTGTTGCATGGTTGCAGTGCAATGTCGATGTAACTTTGCTGCGACGTTGCCGTGCAACATTGCACGAGGCGGACATAGAATTATTGCTGCATAGTTGCATCAATATTGCGTTGCAATATTGCACGGTAACGTTCCTGTAATATTTCTGCAACGTTACGGCAACGTTTGGCAACGTTTCCACAATGTTGATGCAACGTTGCGCTGGTATTGCGGCAATGTTCCTGCAAGGTTGCCGCAACTTTTCTGTAATGTTGCTGCAATGATCCTGCAATGTTGCGCAACGTTGCTTAATCTAAAATATTTGAACCTAAAATATTTCCGTTGTTTTTAATGATACGAGAAAGTGTCTAAAGAAAAAAATGTTTGCTTCAGGGAAACAATTATTTTGACGGAGACGATTGTTTTCTCAAGGTTATATTTCCCAAAATTTCAAGATCATCAATGGTGTTTTTAATAGGATGCCGTATTTTCATTACTGTAACCTTAGAGCCAATAAAAATACAAATTCAACCATGTATAATATGTTGTCCTTTTTGTCTAGCAATCATTTTTTTCCTGAGACATTTTCTCGTATCATTAAATGCAACGGAGATATTTTAATCTTAAATGTTAGGTGACCCACCCTGCATATTTTAATGTGTAGAATGACACAGGGTGGAAGTTGTAGCACATACTTATAGTGTTACAAAACCCTAATAGAGTTTGTCAAAGTGAGCCTTCGTTTTTGAATAATTTGAGTTTAAAGTTTTGCACGGTAAGAATATAAGTTCGAATACGTTAGTAGTCTTATCAATTGTGGTTGTAGCTGCGGTGGTAAAGTGTTCGTCTATGAGGCTTACAGGTCGCCGGTTCGAATCCCCTTGAGGGAAAAAAATTTTCTGTGAGAAAAGAAAATACACGGGCTTTGTACTTGTATGATTCTGCCTGCACACATTCAATATCGTCACGGACGTGCAACATTTCAATCTTGCACTGCAACGATCTTGCAACTTTGCTGCAACGAGATTGTGCTGTATGGGACTAGTCTTATAAGATCATAATTATGCATAGTTGAAATTTGGTTTCTGGGATGGGTTAACTTAATCTACGCACTGGCGGCGAAAGTGTCAAGAGAAAAAAAAAGACAGGTTAAGTTGTTCATTCATTGATAAAGTAAGAAATGTCCGCGTTTGCCAGTGAATGAACGGCCGCGAGGACAACTGCTGAATAAACGGAAATAACACCGTATCAGTTATAATTCAACAGAAAAACGCTTTTGCGAGACATCTGTAGGTCTCCAGTCTAAATGTCAGTGTCATAGGCGTTAATTTTTCGTATTATATCAGCAACGTTCATTTCCTGGGGGGTGTTCACTCACTGGACAGGTCACCCTACTGCGTTTATTTAAGTCCTGTGAATTACGTCTGTAATACCTTCTGTTTTTCTCACATGGACAATTGTAAATATGGATAGTATCACACGAAGCTGAATTATCAAGATTTAATTAGTTCGCTAACACGAATTTTGGTGTCATTGACAGGCTCCTAAAATTAATATCCTCGAAAGCTAAGTCTCAAACGAAAGGACTTTATTCTACACTTGACTTAAGTAGTTATACCTTGTCAGGAAGCCGAAAAGAGGCGAATAATTGTGATTTTTTTTAAAAACCGGAAGCATATATTTTTACAGAACTTTTTGCACTTAAAAGTGCAACATTTAAAGAACACTCGATAGTTTTTTTTGTAGAAAAATATTTACGTTTATAATAAAAATATAACGACATCCAAGAAGCCTTTCTGATAACGGTGAGTAAGATATCTAAAAAATTACTGCACCAATCTTTCTGAAATTTTGTGGGCTTATTGTGGATATAAAAATCTAGTGGTTGATGGAAGGATTTCTTTTTTCAATATATACTTTCGATTTTATGAACGAAAAACTGCCGGTTTTTTTGCAAAAATCGGAACCTTAAATTTAAACAGCCGCCATTTTGCTTTAACTTAATATTTCGGAAATTCCATCGATTAATCAGAGGATAAACTCATATACTAACGAAATCTTTTTGGTTTTTTGATTTTAGATAACCTGATTCCGAATGGCAGTGCTCACCGCAAAACTACTTTTCAAAAAGTGCTTATCAGACATCGGTTGTAACTTTCCTATAAACGAATACTTTTACACGAAAATATTACTGAATGTCCCTCAAACGTTACTCTTTTAAATACAAAAAGTTCTGTACGAATATATGCTTATACTTTTTTAAAAAAAATTCTCAAATATTCGCTTTATTTCGACCTCCTGACTAGGTATAACCCCTTAATTCTGCACCAAAAATTCGCCATTTTCCAGATCGTCTTAGCAGGGGAAGCACAGAAATCGTCCCCTGTCGATTTTATCGTGCATTTGAAGGATGTTAGTGCACAAGTCACTTCAATAAAAGAAACTTATATTCACTGCATTCCTAGATCACAAATTATTCAACTCTAATTGCTTGTATCTCTAAAACAACGAAACAACCACGTCTCAAATTTTACAAACGGCAACCCAGATCTGACAACGAAATCCTTGAATGACAATTAGGGGTGCTTCACCATAAGAGAATGTACACGTTCACAAATAATTCCCATATTTATCAAAGTACCCAGAAAATCTTGTTTCACCTCACAAGAAGTACATCTATCTGCCCATCGAAAAAAAGGACAACTAGAGAGCTTCTAACCTTAATCGCACATGCCTTGAAACGTGCGGGCATTACGAGCGGAACGGTACCGCACGCGGAAACGCCGATCGTAAATTAAAACTAAGCTAAACAGATTATACGTCAGAAGTGTTCCACGGGCAAAGGGTGGTTCGACTCTTGTAAATCTCAAGTAACATCCTGAACTCACGACTCCTGTCCAGCCGGATAAGTGCCCCGTACTTAAAGAAGCCGGGAGATAAACATCCGCGGCTTAGTTAGAATAAGACGAAGCGTTATGCATTACTCTTCTTCGCGTTCCTCGCGATGCTCGTCAGCGAAACGCGGCTTTCCTACCACCGGAAACCTGCACTTCGCTTTCCAACCGTCGAAACCATGGTAAATACCTAGCTACGGGGACCGAGCATTGTGCTTCGCAGAGATACAGTAGGTAATGCAAAAGTAGCAGGGGGTAAAATTGACAAGACCGCTAGAGTGGCTTGCATTCCTGAATTTTAATTAATTAATTAATTATTATTATTATTAATTATTATTAATCAAAATCAACGGGCATTGCCATATACAAAGCATAGTTACAACGACGTGATAGGGTTTTCCTGACACAATAGTCTGAATAGCGTCCCCTTAAAGGAGGGAGTACTACCGGAAAAGAAGTCAACATAGTCTATGTAGGATCTAGAACTGATCATTACGCGATTCATTGGGTCAAGTGACCGATATTTTGAATTAAATTTTCGGAATATGAAAGGTGGTCTTTTTCTGACGCATCTTGTAGGAGCATATAGATAAATGAATTCCAGTAGTGCAGAACAATTAATTTCGTTATTAATGATCTTGAATAGAAAGGACATATCAGTTACAGTTCTGCGCGCAGCAAGGGTAGTCATATTTAGTTTAACAAGTATCGATGCAAAATCATGATCCCAGACAGGCCTGTGAATGTGTAATTTATATTCTGCAAACCGCAGAAACCTATGCTGCACCCTTTCCAGTTGAGTATTGTATTTAATTGAATTGGGCGACTATATGACGCATGCGTACTCTGAGTGAGGGCCTGACTAAGGATATGTACAATAATTTTATAGTACTTATATTTATAAAGCCTGCAGAGAAACGTTTTATGAACCCTAAAGTCTTCAAGGCTCTGTTAGTGATCACTGCATAGTGTTTGGAAAAATTAGCGTGGATGTGATATGAACCCCAAGGTCCTTAATTTCATTTACATCAATCAAGAGAGCATTCTCCAGTCTATACGGATAAACAATTGGTTTCATATTACGAGAGAACCTCATGACATGACACTTGGAAAAGTTTGAATTGCACCAACCTAGAAATCTAACAAGATCAGACCGTATTTCAAGACAGTCAGCATGCCCCGATATTTTTTTATAGGTCTTAAGGTCATCCGCATATAAAAGGAACTTGCTGTGCAAGAAAACATCATATATATCGTTAATAAAGTTATTAAAGAGAAACGGTCCACGATGGGACCCTTGGGGCACACCGGATGATGCATCAATTGGATCTGAATAGGTATCAGAGATACGAATAATTTGACACCTGTTCGATAACTAGCTATTCAACCAGGAGAGCAGGTTGCCCTTACATCCAATGGCCGACAATTTGGACAATAGGATGGAGTGATCCACTGAATCGAAGGCTTTACTAAAATCTGTGAAGATACAATCAACCTGCAGGCCCAGAACAGCTACGATGCAATCGGGATATTTTTGGAATAGTATTAAAGGTGCGAATTGTTGCGAACTTTTACGAAATTTTCTAAAAACTGAGTAGCAGGCTGGATTCGTCTTTAATAGTTCTCGAGATATTCCAGAAAACATGGTTTCGACCCCCAACTTTAGTGGCTGTTTTCACCACTTCAAGATGGACGATTGTCGATAAGAAAAAATACGCGCCAAATATTTTTTCACTATTCTGCAAATCCGCAAAGTTTCGTGAAAATTGACGCGTGCGGGTTCGATATGTTCCCTTGTCGGTGGAAACTGTTTCCTTCGGAAGCATAGCATCTAATGGGACTCCGAGCGCCCCGTGTTTGTTCTCCAGGGAACAGAGCTGGTTGGGTCACCGAATCGACCACTCGAGCTCGTGCGAGGGAAGCCCCGCCGGCTGCACGATAAGGTGAGATCGGTGAAAAATTCTGAAACGGTACTCACCTTTGCAGCCTCCCACGGATAAGCCGTAATGGTCAGCGTCGCAACGATCGCACCGGAAGCCAAGGACGCCGTCCGAGCACCTGCATTCACCGGTTACGGGATCGCAGACCTCGTCGAGGGCACCCACGTCGCAGTCGCATTCCCTGCAACCTGCAGTCACGTTCCCGTAACCTTCGATGCAGGAGGAGCAGTCACGACCCTCGAACAAAGGCTCGCAGGGACACTGACCGCTCTTCTCCTCGCATTCGATGGAGCTGCTGCCGGGGGGGTCGCAGCTGCACGCTGCAACAATGCAATTTTCGTTAGCTTCTTATATTTATAATTCGCGACGGTTGGTCAATGTCTGGATAACCCACGAGCTAACAGATTTAGCTGGTAATGTCTTTCATATCGGATTTCTTGTTTGATATCGGAACAGTGATGGTTGATTTAAAATGGCGGCTTTAAGAGACTCGACAATCAATCGTGCTTACTGATACATGATTGATTATTATTCATACAATCAGTGGCACACCCAAAGGGGAGCCAAAGGGCTGTGGCACCCCCAAAGAAAAAGGGAAAAGCAGATTGATGTAACCACGACAAAAAAAATGGATTTTATTCTGGAAATAAATTTTTATAATCAACTAATAAATTTTATTGAATTTGTATTGAAAATATTTGTATCCGTTCAACTCGGCTCCTCCCAAGATTAAATCCTGAGTGCCGCTACTACATACAACTCAAGTGCAAAGAGAACAAGTGCTTAAAGATCTAACAAGGGAAGATCCCGAAGCCGGAAATTTAAAAAATTCTGAAACTTTGTGGATATGTAGGGGATTTCCTCCTGATTACAACGCAATATTTTTTTTTGGCTGCCCAAAATCACTCTAAGGGGGTGAAATTAACCCTTGAAAATTCGGCTATTTTCTAACTCGCAATTATCTGCAAGAGATAGAAAAAAATCTCAAGACGAAAGTTACTTCTTTTAATTAGATCTATCAAATAGTAAAAGTTTAAGCAATTGTTTAAACAATTAGAAAAAAGTTAGAAACAAAAATATCAATAATGTTTTTTAAAATTCGTTGTTTCGCGTGAAATTTGAATTGGTGGTTTAAATAATTTTGAAACAGCATAATCCATTTTTTTCATACATTTTTTCATACAATTTCAACCTTTGTTGTATCGCTGATATGTGTTCCTCGACAATCGAGGGACTTCTAGATCCCATTGTAACGTACCTGAAGCTGCACGACGAGCACGATTTCACCCCCTGGGCAGCAAAAAAAAATGCGTTGTAATCAGGAGGAAATCCCCTACATATCCACAAAGTTTCAGAATTTTTTAAATTTCCGGGTTTGGGATCTTCCCTTATAAGTAGTGTACCCTCTGCAACCGTGCTGATAGTTACGCAGTGCAATATTTGTAAAATTATTAGCGAATGAAGTAAACTCGTTGATTGCAGAAAATCGGGAATGGAAGTTGGATGAAAAACATCCCAAATTTTTCTATGAAAATCTTCTAAAAATTCGTATATCCTCGTCTAGAGACTCCAAGAATAATCCCGTTGCCTGAATCAAATGTTAATGAAAATCTGAATATATTGACAAAACTTACGTTACGTATATGTAAATAAAATTCATAGAATAATACAAAAAATGGATATAGGATATATATATATATATATATATATATATATATATATAGAGTATGTAGTTTGAACTTCATATGAACAGTACCAATTATTAGTACTGTTAATCAACTGATAATTAGTAACGCATCAGCTGATTAAGTAACTTCTTGAAAAGATGTCCGAAGGTTCAGCGTTCGAAATACTCGCGAAGTATTTCCGTGCACGAGATACCTATCGCGTGTTATCTGCGACGAAATAGCAAAGTAAACTTAAGATACGATACTCACGCAAGCAGTTCTGTTCCAAAGGATTTCCGTAATGGGCATGCTTGCATTTGTCGCATTTCCAGCCTTCGGTGTTACCACGGCATTCTAAGCAGCGCCCTGTTTCCTGATCGCAAGGACCACCGCCACAGAGACACGGCTCGCAAGTGCCGCCGGGTATCAAAGGATTCCCGAAGAATCCTACATCGCAGCTATCGAATCGGAACAATAAACACGAATATAAATACCGAATTACAATATTAAGCTATTCGTTTTGCAAAACTGTGACTTTAGAGACAGTAAATCTGGACACGGAGTGCAATGTGCCAAAAGGACTTATTTCGAATATCGTTTTAAACCTTATTCTCCGATAAATAAATTCAACAACGAAGAATGTTAAGTCTTGCGTTATTTTGAAATAAAAAAGTACAAATTTCTTTATCTATTTGCAGATAAAGCTCCGTTTTGGAAGATAAATCAAAGAACACACACTGTTAGCTTGAACGTCACGAAGAAACTGCAGTTCTGGCGGGATTTTCAATATCCTAAACGACCGACATGAAGTTGCCGCATATTCAGCCAATAAAACATTCTTCCAGATTCGCTCGCGTGGAAGCTTTTACCAGCCTCGTAATTGTCATTTCCTACTTGATCTAACAAAACTTGTTTCCTCTTTATTTTTATTCCTTTCTATCGTTTTTTGATTTTGTATTGGGGAAAATGCTTGACCACGGTGTAATAGACAGGTGTTCCGACTCTGTACCTTTTACCCCAGCGATTTTGTGTGCCGATTTCTGTTTAGTTTCCCTGGCCGTCGCGAGAGGCGTCGTGACTTAGAAGGCATATACATATGTATTAATGAGACTGTAGTAGTAGAGATTTTAGTGGTTTACTGGGCTTGCCAGAAACAACAGGCGGCCTGTATATATATGTAAATGCCTTTACGACATCGACGAAATCTGCCGGCCGCCAGATGAACTAGGACGAAAAAGTCACACATTCTAGATAGGAGTTGGAACACCTGTCTATTACACCGTGTGCTTGACCAGCCGATTAAGCGGCAACTTCAAGTTGGATATTCGGCATTCACGGAAACCCGCCCAAGGCAAGCTCTATTGCAAACTCTTTTGAAAAATCTTAGGTATCTAATTACGATTTTCAAAGCAATTCTTCCTGGTTTGTAGATTAAAATCTGCATTGCTCTTGGTTCGTCTCAGCAAAAGCTTTTCGGAAATATAAACCAGTCTTAACACATTGACAAGGTCGAATACACCGCGAAACTTAACATTAGCTTTCAGCATTTCGCAGAGATGTGCAACCAAAAGCTTTTCCTACGTTGAGTTTTTGTGTTTCACACATTTTACTCCTTTGCATATCATTATTTATCTGTTTATATTTACCTCTCGCAGTGGTCGCCAGTGTACCCGTTCGGACACTGAGTGCAGATGTATCCACTGTCGATGTCAGTGGGATCGTCGAGCTGACAGTTCGGGCTGAAGTTATTCGAATCGATCAGAAGTGGGCAGGCGCACCGTTTGCAATCTTCGGGCGTGCTTTTCAAGGCGATACCGTAAAAACCAGCCGCGCAACGATCGCACTTTGGCCCCACTGTATTATGCTCGCAGGTCTATCGGACAAAATGGGATGGCAGTCTTGAATCACCATCTTTATAAAGGCAACTTTTGCTAAAGAACTCGTGAGGTAAGCCTTTACTAAGTTACCTCGCAGTATCTACGATATCACTAAATGGTTAAGTTACTAGAGGTAAGGAAGAAACCTACGGCAGCTGATTTAGGTTCATGTCTGGACTATTTGATCATCTACGCACAGTAACTCGATCGATTTGCATTCATTTTTCCAATATATCATTCCGACTTATTTATTCCTTTTACCTTTTTTCGAAATATCATTCTATTTTTAAAACTTTAAATCTCAGTTTACTTCTTTCTTTCCCCATCATTCATGTTACGATTAACATCAATCGACGTCAACAACCAGATATTTAGATATTATATTACAAATTAATAATATTTCAATATTATATTACGAGTACTAATATTTAAGTACTATAATGCAAGTTACTTAATGTTTAAATCTTATATTACAAATCAATCATATTAATAAATATCGTATTGCCAATTAATCATGTTAGAATATTATGTTACGAGTAAATAATATTTAAACACTAAATTACAAGTTAATAATGTTTAAGTAGTCTAGTACAAATCAATAATATTTGTGACTATTGTATTACGAATTAATAACATTCAGATATTATATTACAAATAATAATACACAAACTATGAAAATTGCAATAAAAAGGATCTGGAGTAAAAAGGATAAGCAAAATGGTACTCACGGTGCACTCCCCCAAGAGAAGATCACAGGTGCTAGCATGCCCATTGCAATCACACTTGACGCAGACGTGATGATTCCGATGATCCGTCCCGTTCTTTATCACTTTCACGTAACCCCATGCGCAGTGCTCGCACGAGAGTCCTGCGTATCCTTCTGGGCACTCGCACGATTCGACCAATGTACTGTTATCACCACTGGTAGCGAGTTCACCGATCGACACTACGGCGGACTGAAGACTGAAACAGAGAGACATAGGAGATCCTAGAATCCTTATCGATTGTCGCGCGGATGGCCAGAATTTCTATTCGGAAGACCAGTAATTACATCTTATTACCACCCATTTCTCACGTTAATAAACAAATCAATTAACCGAGAAAGTCACCTGACCACTCACGACAGTACAAATAATCACAATTTATTCTACTATAGCACCTTCTGTTCTAAGAGAAACAAAAAGAAAACTAAACGCCTAAAAAAAAATCAAAAAGTTTCTGCCTAATTCTGGAAATTATAACACAATTTGAATTTCTCTGTATAATTAATGTGTTCAGGACGGAAACATGGGAGTAAAGTTAATTGTTAGTTAAATTGTCTCCTTATTTCTACATACCTTCCCTCGATCTGCTCGGAATGATACTGCGCCCTTATCATGAGGTACTTGAGATCCGCGAGGACCTGCATCATTTGTATCCTGGTAACAGGATCTCCGCGAAATTCGGTCCTCCTTAATCGCGTAGGAATATCTTGGATCTCGCTGCGTACGTGGTACCAGCCGTTTTCACGTAGAGGAACGGCGATCTCCGCTTCCTGGCCATTATATTGTTCCTCGCCGTAAGCTATCCGCATGCCATTATTACCCTGAGAACAAATAAGACGAGGAGATTAATTGCGCAAAAATGGTAATCATTGTAATCTGCCTTTCGGGGCGAACTGAGCACCGAAAAATAAAATCAACGAAAGAGATGCGCAGGGTGGTCCAGCAACTGCTCGTTACCTGAAGGATCTTAACGCGCTGCAACTAAAATGACCAGTCCGTTCAGACGAGTTAAATTAATCTTCATATCTCAAAAATCCACTAATAGAGAGTCCAATAAAATTATTATTGTTACAGTACGGCTCGTTTCTGTATTGTAACTGTACCTACAGTTTTTGGTATCAAATTGTTTTTGTATCGTGGGTTTAAATATGTTTAGGTAGCAATCAAGTAATAGGAGTTACTAGACCACTCTGTCGCAGTGAGGGGCGGATTTATTGTGGCCAATTTCGGGGCGGCAAATTTTAGGGAGCGACAAATTTTGGGGAGCATCAAATTTTGGGGGGCGGCAAATTTTGGAGAGCATTAAATTTTGGGGAGCATCAAATTTGGGGGGGGGGGGCGGCAAATTTTGTAGAGCATTAAATTTTGGGGAGCATCAAATTTTGGGGGGTGGCAAATTTTGGAGAGCATTAAATTTTAGGGGGCGGCAAATTTTGGAAAGCATTAAATTTTGGTGAGTGGCCAATTTGGGGGCGGCAAATTTTGGGGAGCGACAAATTTTGGGGAGCATCAAATTTTGGAGAGCATCAAATTTGGGGGGGGGGGGTGAATTTTGTAGAGCATTAAATTTTGGGGAGCATCAAATTTTGGGGGGTGGCAAATTTTGGAGAGCATTCAATTTTGGGGAGCATCAAATTTTGGGGGGCGGCAAATTTTGGAAAGCATTAAATTTTGGTGAGTGGCCAATTTGGGGGCGGCAAATTTTGGGGAGCGACAAATTTTGGGGAGTGACAAATTTGGAGGGCGGCAAACTTCGGGGAGCGACAAATTTTGGGGAGCGGCAAATTTGAGGGGCGGCAAATTTGGAGAGCGACAAATTTTGAGCGAAAGTAATTGGGAAAGGTTTAAACACAGAGGCTTGAAACAAATTTAAAAAAAATCACTTCTTTTTCAAATAGCGAATTTGCAGTAACTCATATGTGAGGTGCCATATTAAATTAATTTTGAAACTGTCTCGACTCTTTTAAACACTTGTTAACCTAGGTGTGCCAAATCTCCAAATCCGCCCCTGGTCGCAGTAACCATTCTTTAACGATATTAGAATATCAATTACTTAGTAATACGTTAATAGAATTCTTTTCAATCATAAATATATTAATCCTTTTGAAAAAATTGCTAATTCGTAAGATAGCATTGCTTACTTCCGAACGTAAGAGTAATAAAGATATCCATGTAATCATTCTTTGCGAATTTAATTTCGATAGTAATTTACAAATACTGATAAAAAAAAAAATTATTTACTATTTGGAAAAAGTGTGATTAACGCGAGACAGTGTTCAGCACTATTTTCACTGTTGGTAGCTACAAACAAATTATTGTAAAGGCAGCCAAGAAAACAATCTGGTGAAATTGTGAATGATGAAATTCCGGAGGGAATTAATCAAGGTAACAGGAAAGCTCAATGAGTTACAGTATGAAATTCTATAACACTGTACTTTCCCTTAACATGTCCGCACTCGCCTGTGCCATTAGTCACGATTAGTGCTGATTGAATACTTACAACAAGAATGACGTTGGGCCCCGTAGTAGGTTTTCCACTGGTGTCACCGCGCATAACGACCCAGGTGACAGAATAAGTGACATTGCTGCCGTAAGACGAGAGACGATTACCGCAATAAATCGGCGGAGCCAACCAGAAGGGACTATCGTATTCGACATCAAAGACTGCCACCGTTAGCCAGCCATTATCTGTGTCCAAAATAGGGACGACAGCGCGGGACGCGTTCATGTCGGTCACTAGCCAATTCTCCAGAGACGATATCTGAAATTAATTAATTATAAACGTGGATAACGCGTCGCGTGCGATTCAACGATCACAATACAGGGAGAATAATTCAAGGAACTTATACTCCATTGAGTTGGTCCAGCTGAGTCTATTTTGACCCGTAACGTATAATTATAATACACGTATATAAGGGAGAGTGGGGTAAACACAAACGCGGGGTAATCGCGAATGCGATGTTACGGCGTTTTAATAAATAAAAACGATGTTCCCTCTCCACTAGCTAATAGTTTAGGTCGTATCCAACGCCGGGCAGAAAGTAATAAATACAGAACGCTCATGCCATTCAAGATAAACACAATTTATTATTTTCATCATGTTTCAAGTAATATTTTGTCCATTTTCAATTGCATGTAATTACTGTTGAATTAATGATACAATTGTTTTTTTTTTAAGTTGAAATAAAGCACTTTTTTACCAACATTTTGTGACCAAGGCGTTGCTTGAATCATGATTCTAACCTCTGAAATAAATTCTTTTTTATTTTTTGATGTCGTGGGGTATTGACGAACAAATCGGATGGGGTAATCTCGAACCTTCGAGATTAGCAACGTTAACCGATTTTGATGAAATTTTCAGTACGTATAAAACTTACTTAAATCTACAAAAGAGATTTTTGAATTTTCATTACAGGCTCAGAAAAAAAAGTTTAAAAAACGACCTTTATAATTTTTTTCGATATTCCGACCAATTGCAATTTTTTTCTAACGCACAAGAAGAGGAATTTGAAAAATACATTAGGTATAGGTTGTAGCAACATTTTTTATGGGTTAACCATTGAAGTCGCGCTTTCTGTGCGACTTCTGCGATATTTAGTGATTACCCCACGGCAGTCGAGTACTCACGAACACCAAGGGTTTTGCTTTTTCACTATAAAGTTGATTTTTATTATAATTTTTCAAAAATTCGTCACAGAACTTTATAGATGAATAGTTTAGGTATGTTTGTAAATAATAAACAAATTCATTTCTCACATAGTTTTTCGTTTCGTTTGCTTTTTTGCTTAGGTGTTCGCAATTCCCCCACTCTCCCTTATTTTGTAATTTCATTCATACACATTCCGGGATAAGATTTATAGGTTCTGATCTTTTTGTGATTTAAGATTCTTGTTTTCTTAGAGAAGTGGTACTAGTGAGTAGTTAGCCATATAAATAGCTTGGAATGGGTCGAAATGGACCCTGTATCCGTCAATCGAGGGTTAAAGGTTCCGAAGTATTACAATCTACCAATAAGTGAAATAAATACTCTTGTATAAATCAATTCATAACTGTCCACAGTACGACGAAGATTATAATTCTTTGTGATAAGATTATTCAATAACTTACTTCAACAGTAGCAACAATACATAGAAGGGACTTGGACCGCAATACAACTTTATTATTTGCATTCTCAATTCATCCGAGAAGCTTCCAACGAAACTTACCGAAGAATAAAACAGTCTCGCAGTACCGCAGCGATCACTGACACCGAAACAGTAACACGGAAGGCAGCCATCGAGGTTCTCTTTGGTCAGCGCGAAGTGTCCCGGCTTGCACTTGTCGCAGAGTTCACCAGCCACGTTTGCCTTGCACAAACAGTCTCCTTCGCAGTCGTGGGATGGAAGAATCCCACGGGAATCACACGGACAGGGCATACAGTCCGGGAACTGGCGATAACCAGCGGCGCATTGGTCGCATTTGTAGCCTGAATAGCCAGGTTTGCAATCGCAAGCACCTGCTACCTGGAACACAATTGGTGTTCAACTTGATCAAGGTCGATTCGACGGCTGATAGTAACGAGATTTTCGAAACTTCACTGGCAAAAGAGTTAAAAATGCTAGCTGCTGGCACGAGGACAATGTTAAGTCTCTAAGAAGATTACTGACTCACAAGCGTACCTCATGGCCTTCACTCCAGGACCATTCTTTTGACTTTTCTACCTTTCAGGCGATTTCGTCCTGATCCATAGTAAAGGGCTTGTCGCAGGCCAACACGGCCCTGGAATAAAGGTCATTTCATACAGCACATTTGGCGCTCCAATCTGCATTCTGCTAGAATATCACTTAAGGGGTTGTACCTAGTCAGGCGGCCGAAAAAAGACGAATGTTTGTGAATTTTTTTTGAAAAAGCGGAAGCATATATTTTTACAGAACTCTTTGCACTTAAAAGAGCAACATTTAAAGAACATTTGGTAATTTTTTCGTAGAAAAATATTTACGTTTATAATAAAGTAACAATCAATATCCAAGAAGCCTTTTTAAAAATTTTGTTTTGCGGTGAGCACTGCCATTTGGAACCAGGTTATTTAAAATCAAAAACTCAAAAAGATTTCATTAGTATATTAATGTATCCTCTGATTAACGGTGGGAATTTCCAAAATATTAATTTAAATGAAATTGGCTGCTATTTAAATTTGAAATTCTGATTTTTTCGTGCAAAAAATCACGCTACAAAAATCAGGATTTCAACTTTAAATAGCCGACAATTTCTTTTAAATTAATATTTCGGAAATTCCCTCCGTTAATCAGAGGATACATTAATATACTAACGAAATCTTGTTGGTTTTTGATTCTAGATAATCTGGTTCCGAATGTCAGTGCTCACCGCAAAACCAAATTTTTAAAAACGCTTCTTGGATGTTGGTTGTTACTTTATTATAAACGTAAATATTTTTCTACGAAAAAATTACCAAATATTCTTTAAATGTTGCTCTTTTATGTGCGAAAAGGTTCTGTAAAAATATATGCTTCCGTTTTTTTAGAAAAAATTCACAAACATTTGCCTCTTTTCGGCCGCCTGACTAGGTATAACCCCTTAAGGTGCACTCCCACGGCGCGTGGCTCGGCCAGTCACCTTTATACCCCTCAGGTTTTCCTAAACTGCCGACTCAAGGATTGTACTACCGGTTTTTTTTGTTCAAAACCGCAAAACTTGGAGGACATTTTTCGAGATGACTCTTGACGAGATCTTTCAGATGGTGTATAGAAATCGCACGCTCGTAGATTAGTAATCACCTTGCGGGCTTAACATTGTCCTTTGTGATACAGATATGGATACCTCGCTGCGTTATAATGGAAGACTTTGCTTAGACCTTTTACTTTGCTGTTAATAATCGAGAACCAATTGTGGCTTCTAAATGAAACTTGAACGATGAATGAAGTTTATTGAGAGAGTGATCGTGTTTCTACCTTTCCCATGTGCGTGTACGAGTCATCAGGGGTGCAGTAGCCCGTACTACCATGCACGTTGCAGTTGCAGGGTAAACAAGGCTCAGGTGCGTCGAGAGAGATACCGTTCGGCCTGTAGTATCCATCCTGACACCTTTCGCAGTTAATACCAGCCGTGTGCTCCTGCAACAAACCATTTTTAGCGATTAGTGGGAGTACTCTTGTCTAATATCACTTGTTTGCAAAATTACTAAGCACTATGAACTTGTATTAGACTCCAAGTTACTTCCTGCTGCAAGTTTTGCAATTTATAAATTTTTATCAGAATTTCGTCAATTTTTATGCACGGACGAATAAATGTTTTTCAAATTTTAGTAAATCGATGCGTCCATAATATTTTTGGTGCATCATATGTAAGAAATGAAAAAATGCAGCTTGGAAGTTGTGCGTTTCGGACTGGATTGATAATATTTTCTGTTAAATTTAGTTAGTCTCAAAATATTGAGACCTCCAAGCTTGAAACGCGAATTTCTCTGTCAAGGGCCAAACAACTGATTCCTCTTTGAGAAATTCGGGCTTACTGTGCAATTAATGCAGACGCCACCGCCACGAAATTTCCCACGAATGTCCATGGACATTCTTCTGTCAGCCACTTCCTGATCATATCTGCACGAGGTTGCATGTCCATTGCAGTTGCATTTCTCACAGTGAAAGCCCTTCGCAGCTGTACCCGGTTTCCATGGAATCTGATTGTACATGGGACAGCATTTTTCGCATCTTTCGCCGCACGTGTGACGCTCGCATTCGCATTCTTGATGCTGAGAAACAATACACACCACCTCTTAATGGGAGCTTGTTAATCCTTTCGCAGCTGATTAATATCTACAAATTCGATTCCCCGATGTGTTCACGAATTAATCACTCCATTTTGAAACAGCAAATAGAGGACGCTATTTTTAGTAATATGTTGATATTTTTAAATTTGGTGTCCCCGAAAAAATTTATTTTTAGTTTCTAGTACTGATGTTGTTTACTACACTGGTTGAATCATTCTCTAGTTCTCACAACCGAAAACTACGCGCTGATTATGAACACTTACTAAATATATCAGTAATGGAGTAACTATTCGAAATAAAATAATTACTTGTTAGAAAAGATCTCGCAGAGTGCAGAAAATATGAAAATATAATTAGGTACAGGTGGCAATTTTTAAAATGTTCTAAGCATCCGAACGATTATTAATTAACACTGCAGCATAGCCTATTAAAAAGCTACCAAGTCCAACAAAATTTATACCGGGAATGAAACTCATATTTCGCGATAAACGATGCACCATTAAAAAAATAACGAAAAGATGCCAAATTCGTGACGGATTAATATTCCAAATTTATTTCGCCATACCACACCATAGAGGCTCAACTAATAGGGAACAAGTCTGAAGGCAAATTGAAATCAAAAGGGGCAAACGACACCGTACTTCCGGTTTCTCTTTTTCTTCGCGGCTATTGAATCGATGAACGCAGAGGTGCAGCAGGAACTGCATAAGCTTGCTTTATAAATCGCAACGGCTGCCGCACCGGAGATGCTTCTTTATGTTTCGCGATACAGATATCTGGCTGCACTCTACGCGCAAATGCATTGGGCCCGGGCAGAAGACAGAATGGCCAGGCCGTCGTCCCCTCGCGACATTTTGAAATTTATAGGAACGTTAAGATAGCCTGTGTGCGTTATCGTGAACATTAATCCGCTTGCGGCTCGATTGGCCTGTGAATTTTACCCGAGTACTGTGTAATGGATCAGTGATGGATTCGTGCGGACGTGAATGGCTCAAGTTTGCAAGCTGCTTAGTGAAATTGTTAGTTACCTTGCAGTGAAGCGAAGAGGGTTAACTTGAATAAAAAAGCTTTCCACTCCCTCTCTGTTTTATTACCAATATATTAATAATATTGAGTCTATAACACAAGCTCAAATAAAAATATTATCTTCTGAAGCAATTTTAGATATCAAATATCACATTGCCATAAAGATTCTCAGATTCCTATCGTATTATAGCTTTTTGAAGGATCTGCAAAACTGTATGTTCTGAACGTTATTGTTTGCTGGGATTTGAATAACAATTTCAATTCGTTGAAATTGTACCGAACGGAGATTATCGAAAGCCAGGTCCGGTTGTTTGTTAGGACGAGCGCAACTGGGATAACCATTATCGCGGTAATAAATAATATCGGGGACTTTGGTGCAGGGACTGATTCACTAAACGATGTTCAGTTCCCTCTGCATAGGATGGAACCAAACATGTTACATTAACTGTGTATAAATTTGCTGTAGATACGTATTTACATTTAAAAAGAAAAAAAAATTAGATACTTTAAATGTACAAAAAGTAGACGACATAAAGTTCTATTTATTTTTACTGTATTTTATTTTCTTTGTTTTGAATTTGCAATTCAATTAGTATTTTCTTTAATCTCCAAAATTCTTTCAGATAAACGTGAAAATTGTATTTTATGATTTACCTGCACTAGGAGTTAAAATATCTTGCTTTAGAATTGATTAGAGTTACATATCTATTTAGTTTTGTGGATTGTAAATCAAGAGATTTGAATTGAAATTTAAATCTGAGTAATTTTAACATTTATATTTTCATTTTCCTACTTAAAAAAGTGGAATTTTTTGTTGATATTCCTATTTGTAATATATATATTGGGGGAATTATGAATGACAGAATATTGGAGGAAGATAAATATCAAGTGTTTCCTGAGAAAAACTAGGAATTTAATGTATAACCGCTTCTAAATACGTAGGTATATATTAATCTCATCGCAAGAATATGCAATCTAAAAATGAATACAGTACATAATTTCAGTGAAATATTGAAGAATTCGTGTAGGAATCGTGCTGTACGACTGGAATTACAAATCCATACACGATAAGACTTACGAGTAGTGTTTCCATTGTAACTCGGCGATACCGTTGACTCACAGATGAGACCAATCAGCCGTAACTTACAATTTTTACGATATATTACAAGCCTCATTGTGTTTTCATGAATGGCACTGGCCATTCAGGAGAATAGTCGTGCCACGAGAACAGTTAATGAGTGCTTCAATGAAACGTTATCGAATGATTTACTGAGATCGATGCACCAACGACTTAATTAACGTCAGCCTAGCTGCATGTAATAATCAACAACTGTGTACATGCTTGAGATATTATTTCACGAAAGAATCACGTTCAATTCGACGTTCCATGAAATAAGATAAAAGAGGAATGAGTGCAGAACAAGGAATATTCTTTTCTGTCACTTCCTTGCTACTTGGCATTTAATCATTGGTATTATGTGCGGTGGGCTGCATCTGTAATTGACAGAAACAGAGCAAGCTAATAATACCGATGTGCTTTACGATTGAAAATGACATGTTAATTGATAGGCAACTGGAACTATTCGAAATTCTCTATCGATTCAACTCTCCATTTAGCAGTGCAATGCACCGGACTGAAGTTTAAGTTCCGCGACAAAGAAGAATAAAGGTAAATCTTGCATTGAAACAAGAAAATGAGGAAACAGAGGATACCGACGTTATATGATCGAAGATGACACTTTGATTGAGACGTAACTCAGAATATTTGAGGCATGCTCGCCGAATTCAGCTTCGTATTCAGCAATGTGATCGCAATTCAGTCTACGTGCCAATCAATCAGATGCATCCCTGCATCGGTCCCGCCCAAAAACTAATTCAATTTACCCCCGGCGGGCATCGCCAAAAGCTGATTTTAATCGGCCTATTATAAAGTCAACGGTGTCGCGGTAAAAAGCCTCGATCGCGGGGCCAGCGAATTTTTTCCACGGCTCCAGGTCCTCGTTGTTCGCTGCTCGAAATCAGAGGCGGCACTCGCTGACTATTAACGATGCTGCGTAAAAGCATCGCGACAAGTGGCGAATGCATTTAAGGTAATCCAAAGACGAATATCTCGTCGACGAGCGTGGAAGGTGACATTTTAGAAAGTGCTTGCTCAAAGCCAGCGTCGGCTACGATTAGGGTTCATACAAAAACAGACTTTTGAAAAAACCGGTTTTCGAATTCTACTATTCCTCAAAAACCGGTTAAACCGGATATCGAATTCTACTATTCCCCAAAAACCGGTTAAACCGGATTTCGAATTCTACTATTCCCCAAAAACCGGTTAAGCCGGTTTTCGAATTTTCACAAAGAAATATAAGTAAAATAGTAAATAAATATTTGTACTTATTTTAAAAATATTCAGTTTCCTTAAAATTATGAAATTACACAAATATAAGAGAATAAAATATACTCTATCTATACAAAACCAAATAAAAAAAAATTAAAATAACTGAAATCCGTACAAATACGTACAATTGTTGAGTTCA
The DNA here is from genome assembly GCA_029448645.1 of Andrena camellia. NCBI lineage: Eukaryota > Metazoa > Arthropoda > Insecta > Hymenoptera > Andrenidae > Andrena > Andrena camellia. Next base: position 15,864,116 of record CM055679.1, on the reverse strand, counting down.
TTTAATAATTATGGATCTACAAAAATATAACACAATAAAATAGACTGCATACAAAACCAAATGAAAAAATTAAAGTAACTAAAATCCGTATAAAATATAAATCTTTTAAAAGGTGGCACCAAATTATAAATTTTCATTCCATTTAGTATTTTTTTTTCTGGAAATATGAACTCATAAAGATTAGTTTTACAGTAAACTGTTACCTACTACAATATGCTTGTGTCCGATTTCTGCATATTAATTCTAAGTAGTATATAAAACCGGTTTTTAAATTTAAAACCCGGTTTTCGAATTTTACAAATTTATAAATAAAAACCGGTGTTTAAACCCGGTTTTTAAAAATCGACAAACCCTAGCTACGATATTTTTTAATCCTTTCACAATTTTAAGAGTTTCATCGAACTACTAGATTTAATCTTTCACATTTCCCATTAATAATTATGACAACATACCGCTTCATTTTCCCATAGTTTCTCAATCCTTCATTTTCCTCTGTTTGCAATGTATTCGATAACATTGAGATCCCTCGTTAACTAAATCAGACTTTGGATATCCATGTTTACAAACAAATCTACTCGAAAAAACCACAATTACTCCAAAATTCGTCACTCGCGTCCATTCATAACACATTTTCTTCCTTCGAAATGTACAATAACACCTGTCAGTTACACCTGTTGCTACGTTGCACCATCCTTGAACTAAAATTCAGTCGTGCGCGATGATAATGCCTCGAGATCATCGGGCATTCATCACCGCGGCGCACAGGTGACCGGGGAACAGAGGCAGAGGAGCAACGACACGCGAGTGACTCCTTTGACGCGAATACCGACCAGCGATCTTTCTGGCTTCGTTGGATCTCGGAGGCGAAATGGCGCGACAATCGCGGGGCTGATTAAATGCACGCGACGAAGGAAGATTTCGCAACGATTAACAAGAGTCCCGGGTTCTTCCCATCCAGGGCACTGAGAGACCACGATTGTTCGTCCGCGCTAAACCTCGACTCCGCCAATGCCCATTCGTGGACGCTGATAGGATGCAGGATTCGTATGTCTGCGATTGCATGATTTTCCCATTGCGGGCGAACGCGGCACTGAAGGATGGTGATTAATCTTTGGGCCCGGCATTGTTTTGCCGTGTAAGTATCGTCGCCGAGGAATCACGAGGCTCGCTACTGCCAGCAGGACCTTTGTTGCGGGAACAGCGTTTCCATGGAATGCTTGAATATCTAAGCGGTGTTATCGAGTGACGGAATAGCATTTAGAACTGTCTTGGGAGTACACGAGGCTTGGAATGATGAATCGATTCGGAGTTGATGGAGGTTTTGGAATATACAGAAGAATTCATGAAGTGCAATGGAAATGAAAGGATTGGTGGTGGAAAAGATTTCTTAGGATATTTTTATGTAGTTGACAATTGCAAAGCATGGAATGGCGGATGCTTCAGGGGAATGGAGATTTTGAAGTTTTTGAACTGAATGTGAGAATTTGATAATTCTGAAGGATTAGGTGTACCTATAGAATGCCTATATATATTATTAATAAATTTCGATTTCTAGTTTGAGAGATAAACGGTCTAAAGACACTTGAAAATTTAGAGTGATTCCAACATGGTAGCAAAGGGAACTTGAGTGCACGAAGTTGCTGCAAATTCGAAGCAAAGGCGATCCTGCCATTAGCAGCGTTGGCAGATGGAGGTCTGACAAGTTTATGGCACTTCCGACAGATTTATTTCCTGGACCTCAGAGGAAACTGTCCCTTCGAATCTGAGGTATTCGTGAAATCTAACTTTAGAGAAGACAGTCTGAAGGAAATGAGACCCAGCGATGATTTACTATCAGTGCTTTTGGTTTTCTTGCTCGGTGTCTGTTCAATTATTAGCTTTGTCCATCTCAATTTCATATTTCATTAATTAACTTCCCTGAATTTCAGCAGTTATAAATTTTTTATCTTTATGCTAGTTCTTGGATCATCGAGTTAATGGTTTCTTTCGAAATCCGTGGATATTCACAATCAAATTTCCAGCGAAAATAAATTGTAAGTGAAGTATGTGTTGTGTTTTGATGATACGATATTGCTAGACAGATGTATTCATCTATTTATTTACTTATGTACGTGATAATAATACACTCCTCACATTAATTAATGGATCACCTCTAGGAGCCCGAAAAATAGGGGCAAGTTCACATGGTCATAACTCCAGTAAAAATAGTCGTATCGATATTTTGAAAATATGGTTTGAAAGCGTGGAATCTCTACTTTTAGCTGTTTTTTTTCTTTCAAATTTTAGATGCATTGCTTTTCGGCAAAGTTATAGCAATATAAAGAGCACTTGGTCAATTTTAAAAAAATTTCTTCAACTTTGCGATGTTCCACGGGGAGTATGGATTTTTTTACACAAATTCCATTTACACCAGTCGAAAGCGACTACTTTCCTGTGTAAAATGAGAGTAATAAATTTCTTGTGCGATTTTTTTTGGCCAAGTTATTTAACTTTGAAGTAAAAACCGTTTTTTTTTCTTTAGTTCCTTCTAGCAATCGAAGGAATCATCGTAGAACGTTCATGAAAAAAAGCAATAGAAAGATCAGTCTTTTCTCTTTAAGACGCATCTTCTACTTTTTCGATTCGGTTAAAATTTCGGTCTCTGATGTTCTTTCCAAAATATGCTTAAAAATTGCACAAATTCCATTTTCTCTTCAACTTGCTGTATCTCCACGAGGGATAACCGGAACATCATTGTCTTAAGCTCATTTTAAAGCAGAAAGTCTGCCGATTCTTTTGAGTTCCACCGGAACCCGCTGCGATAATTTCTTGCCTGTGGCCTTTAAGTTTGAAGTTACCGTTTCGGAAAAATAAGGCTACAAAATGTGTCGCACTGTCGGTCGTCCTCGTGGAAGCGAGCGCTCTTGTTAGTATCCCCACCCTTCGACATAAGTGACGATAGCAGCCGAAAGCGAGCCGAGTTACGCCGACGCTACCGAAGGTTCCTGTGTGTACACACACATATGACCCATGCCTCCACGCGATATGCCATCGGTGGTGCCGACATGCGGTACGGCAGCCACGCGGCCGCTGAAGCCACCGCGTAAGTTTTTCCGAAACGGTAACTTCAAACTTAAAGATCACAGGTAAGAAATTATCGCAGCGGGTTCCGGCGGAACTCAAAAGAATCGGCAGACTCTCCGCTTCAAAATGAGCTTAAGACAATGATGTTCCGCTTATCCCTCGCGGAGATAAAGCGAGTTGAAGAGAAAATGGAATTTGTGCAATTTTTAAGCATATTTTGGAAAGAACGTCAGAGACCGAAATTTTAACTGAATCGAAAAAGTCGAAGATGCGTCTTCAAGAGAAAAGACTGATCTTTCTATTGCTTTTTTTCATGAACGTTCTACGATGATTCCTTCGATTGCTAGAAGGAACTAAAGTAAAAAAAAACGGTTTTTACTTCAAAGTTGAATAACTCGGCCAAAGAAAATCACACAAGAAATTTATTACTCTCTTTTTACACAGGAAAGTAGTCGCTTTCGACTGGTGTAAATGGAATTTTTGTAAAAAAATCCATACTCCCCGTGGAACATCGCAAAGTTGAAGAAATTTTTTTAAAATTGACCAAGTGCTCTTTATATTGCTATAACTTCGCCGAAAAGCAATGTATCTAAAATTTGAAAAAAAAACAGCTAAAAGTAGAGATTCCACGCTTTCGAACCATATTTTCAAAATATCGATACGACTATTTTTACCGTAGTTATGACCATGTGAACTTGCCCCTATTTTTTGGGCTCCTAGAGGTGATCCTGTAATTAATGTGAGGAGTGTACTTGGTACTTGTCAGAGTAACAAGTATTGTAGTAAATACTAGAAATGGTTGTCTTTATGGCTGGAAATTCCTAGCTGTAAATCTATTTGGTAGCATCAAAAAGTTGTGCTCTTCCTACATCTACAGTCACTGTAGTTTTCTAAAATATAGTGTTAAGAGGGAGATGCCAATATCGTACTGGTCACCTAAATCGTATCTCATCAATTTCTCAGTAATTAATGAATGTAAACGACATCTGATAATAAAGATATCAAGTAAATGCGAAATAAGAAATAGAAACAAAACCTTTTGAGCTTACACTCTATTTTGTGCGTGCTATAAACATTTAAAAAAATCAGGTATGATTGATGTAACTTTTTACCAGTTTATTTTAGCTGATAATAATGAAACAATGCAATGTTGTCCTGTATTTTTCTAAAAGTGAGTTTAATGTAGAATATTTTACATTCATTTTAAGTACATATTACATTCATTATAAAGTTTAAATTGATATTTATAAATAAATTGACCATGTTTCCTAAATCGTACCACTACAAGCGTACCAGTAGGATTTGACACAACTCGTATGTTGTCATATGTTATGTACATATGTACATCATATACATAGGTTATTGCGGCCTGTGTGTAATCCACATACATATGTATATATAACTATATAATATTCATTACTTTATGTTGAATATTTTCTTCTGTATTTGTTATTGATACTACTTTTAGTGGAGGCACGATTTAGGAGACCGGTTGCCTAAATCGTACCTTTTACAGTATGTGACAAAAAGATTAATAACAAATTAATGTGTTCCGAACAAAAGGTTAAGCATATAATAGTAGGTGCCTAAAAGGTCAAGCTACAATATCCAATAGTCATTTGCGTTCAAATTAGTACCAAATATGAAATATAACGTAAAATGTCTTAAGTGGTACGATATAGGCAACCCTCCCCTATTTAACCACGCGTGTAAATATGATGTTTCCAAGCACGCAGTACAAGGAAATAAGCAAATAAGCAAATGGAATGCAAAAATTGGGGTGCAAATGCGAAGCATGGTAGCAGCAATGCGCTATTTAGTCAATCTATATATTAGCGTAGATGCAGTGGGATGTTTGGAATCTATTAAAACTATCATGCAATACTTATCTAATTATTATACTTAATAATTATAATACTATCATTACAAACACTTGTCTAATTATTTCGATGAAGCAGTTAATTCCTGAAGAGTATATGAAGAAGATTTGACAATTCTGTGTACAGTGTGGTCAAAGATTGATTTTTCCAAACTGTACTCGACAAACTTTATACACCCTTATAATCTGCAAATACTAACCCCATACAACATCTATATTCTCACAGAAAAAAGTCGTCAGAGAATGCCGTATAAAGCAATAAAGATTCAAGATCTTAAAGGCAAGACTAATTAGCGACCAACGCAATAAAACTAATTTACAATCCTTAAAACATTTTTCTTCAAGAAAATTCAAATTGACCTTCTGCGTTATCATGATATGCTAGTAATTAAAAATTGTACTGTAATACACACGATGGAAATATAAAAAAATATAAAATTCGTTGGACCGTCAATGTGTTAAATATTATATGAATAAAACAATATTACTCGCTGATCTGACGTTATCTCATTTGAGGCAGTCAGAGCAACAACCCTAGTAGCATTTATTTGCTGGGAGTTTGTTGGGCCAATGACGTGTTATCCGTTGGCCAACTGTTGAAGTGTCGCGCTATTTTTAAATGGGCCAGCGATTGTGACCAACGCAGGCCCAACTGAAGGTTTCTTTCGATAGGCCCAACTGAAGGTTTTTTTCTATAAGCCCAACAGTTTCTTTCCAAAAGACGTCTTACAGACGTCCAGAAGGCGTCTTGAAGAACTTCAGAAGACGTCTTAAACACGTCTTTCTCAGGCCTGGTTTAGGAAAAAAAAAATTCGCGGTGAGGAGAATGGAACCCAAACTTTGCGCTTACGAAGCAACCGCTGTTCGCACTTACCCAACACATTTCCTTGTAAACACTTCTAATTTCTAGTTGTATACCGAGTATTAATTGTTTATAAAAACTGCGCAGTGACGCGAAATATTCTACAAAATATCATCATTCGACCTTTAGACTCATTCCTTAAAATTTCACATTCGTCTCAAGACAGACGTCCTCATTACGTATTTATAAATAAGAAAAGAAAAATCACAACTTGGAATATAATAACAGGTTTTTGGATGTAGCAAATTTTCTGACGTTTGTAAGACGACATTTAATCATCGTTGTAAATTTTTTGTTAATTAACCAGCCATAGTAATTGTAGGCCCAACATTGAATATTCGTAGGCAAACTGTCGTAAGTTTTTGTTAATTAACCAACCATAATAATTGTAGGCTCAACATTGAATATTCGTAGGCAAACTGTCGTAACTTTTTGTTACTTAACCAACCATAATAATTGTAGGCCCAACATTGAATATTCGTTGGCAAACTGTCGTAAGTTTTTTGCCGTAGGCCCTATGTTGGGAATTTGTAGGCAAAACGCTAACTATATCTCTACTAATTCCCAACTGTTGGCTACCGTTGGCCAACCAAAAATGCTACTAGGGTAACGGACTGACCCACATTTTTATCGAAATTGTATTAGTAGCAATAGCGTATTCCAATAGGCTCTACTAACCATGTAAAATAGGAAAAAAAAATTTTTTTAATGTGGGTTGGTCCGTTGTTGTTCTGACTGCCTCATTTATCGAAGCAATAGTAGAGTTCCTTAATATTAGTTAAGAAATTATTCTGAGCTCTCGAACTCACCCCATGTTGAACGCTGTAGCGACACCTCGCCGCGTGTCCAGAGCACAGGCATCTTCCCCCGATGTTTATCTCTTTGATCGAATAAAAGCCGCGTCTTTTGTCTGCGATCGCCTCGCCGCTACGTCGGAGACTCTGAAGACGAAGCCGTACGTATCTAGCCTGAGTGAATTCCTGAAGGGTCGTGCTGTGATTCAGGGCACCAGGCCTGCCGTTCACCAGATGAGTATGGATCTGCAATAGGAAAATCGCTTCTTTAGATCTGCCATCCTAAACATTATTAAATATTATCCTGAAAGTAAAAAGTGAACTGTCTGAATTGTGCCTGCAAACTAAACAAAAAAACTTGGAAGAATCACAATTACGTTTGAAAAATTATGCAAATTATATTGCTATAAAATGTTGCAGCTATTTGTGTGAATGGGTAAGGATTAGATATTCATTCTGAGTCTGCACGTTTATCGACGTGAATTACGTACACAAGTGATGCTGGTAATTAATAGTGAGAAATTCAAACGTTCGCGTGTGGCATTAAATTCTAAGGGAACTCTGGGACCAATGGAGTAAATCATTCGCGAATGGCGTCGCGTGTTAAGAGAACCAGTCCTATAAATGGCGTTAAGCGGCTCCTAATATGGGACAATTACATGGGTTTCGGAATAGACACACCTACGCTTTCCGACATTTAAGTTCTTTGACGAATTTTTTCACCTTATTACGGCTGGCACACTACCCTTCGCGAGGCTAGCAACAATCACTGTTAGTACAGTGACTTGGACTATTTTTAAAGTACCCTATGTATGCATACCGCAGATAGAGAATGTGGAACATTCCATTCAAACGTGAGAGTAGATACAAACCTGGAATATCCACAGACTTCTAATTATAAAATAACTAAAATTATCGAAATTACATCGTTAAGGGGAAAAATTATTTTGAGACAAACTGGCGAGTGTGCAAAGTTGAAGCATCGATATTTAGCAAAAAATCGCTCGTTTTTCGCGTATAAAAAAAAATCTAGGCAATAAAAACGGAAAAGTTCCCGATAGCGCTTAGATTTTTAACCCTAAAATAAGCCTGCAAAGCCTCGAGTAAATCGGTTCATTAATTTGTAAGTTATGTGCGTCACCGTCTTTGAAAATATGATTTTGAGGAAAACGCGTTTAAAGTTTTGGGTCTGAGCGCTACGCCGAGGAACACCTACTTACTTACACGCGTATAACTTTGTCAATTTTGGTCGGATTAACTTGACACTTTCAGGGAATATTTTCAAAATGTTGTACTTCAAGAAAATATAAAAATCGATTTTTTGAAAATTTCTAGATAGGCCTCCCCCCTTAACGGAAGAAGTAGAAATAGACTGAACTTCCTTGCAAAATTTTACTTTCAATACTTAGATTCAGATGCAATCTAATCTTCTTAAACATTAACTCCTCTCACTTCTAAAAAATCTATTTGCGATTGAAACTCTTCCCCACGCACTCGACGAATGTAACACGTAAACTTAAGTTTTTTCTTAATAATATAATCAATGTTGGTACGTGATAACACTAAACGCTTTACAAAGGAAACATCTTTGAACACAAGCGAAAAATTATTGATGGAAGAAAGGATTACAGTGAACTTTAAAAAGAGGTAGGGTAAAGGCAGGTAATATGGAACATCTGATTTCAAAATCTTGTCAAAAGTAGGGGAATTTTTTTTTTTTTTAATAAAACTGACATGAGGGGACGAAGGAACTAATGCATAATCACATTTGTATAGCCAACTGTAAAAAATCCAATTGATTTGCGATGATAGTAAAAAAAAACTCAAAAGAGTGAAAATCGGCCGTTCGAAAAAATGGGTCCTAATATGGAACACCTAGGAAATTTGTAAAGAAAACCCAGAAATCTTTACTTTTTTTTTACTAAAAATGAAGTAGAAGATACAAATAAATAAATATACATCATTTTTGGAATATATTCCTGCTTTCTGCGTCTCCTACACGTTGGGCACGCGAATAATACGTCGGAAGCCCCACATTCTTCGTGTGCCCACTGAAAGCAGCGAATACATTGGGTCTACTTTTCATTGTCATTATTTTTATAATGACCATCGCAAAATAAGCATTTTGCATCATCGTCGTCATCGTCACACAGTGTTCGATGTAATGTACGGAAGTCAAGAATCTGAAGTGTTCGATCCACAAATTCTTGTATCTTAAAATGTTAATAAAGAAACGTAGGTTTTAATACTACCCATAACTTTTGCTAAATTTACCAATTTGTTGTAAAAAAATGGCACTAGAAATTTATTCCAAATCTCGGTGCATTTTTTCAAACACGTGCCATTGGCGGAATGTTTATGCTTTCCATTTGATTTTTAAAAGTTATGTTTAATACTGTCATACCTTCAAAACTGCCAAGTCAGTTTTTTACAATACTAACAATTTGTACGAATTTTTTATGTTAAGTGTTTATGAACGTCAAGGGGACTTTTTAAAAAAAGTACCTCTGTGATTCTTTGTATATTAATTTAGGGGACATCACGCTTTATATTAACGTCAATTTCAGCTGCCCGAATTTGCCCGAAACAGAAAAAAGTCAAAATCATTATTAAGACGTTCGCCGCTCAGGCCCGTGCTACGCCCACCACTCAGGCCCGTGATGCGCCCGCTGCGTAGCGTAGGGCTACTCGTACGTTCCGTTAAGGAGAGGTTCTGGTCTAAATGTCGATTTTTTTTTTATTTCATTTTTTGAATGTTCAACCTTTTAGGAAAACGTGTTTAAAAGGATTTGTTGAAATTCGTAAAATTCCCGAAGTTATAGGCATTTAAGTAGCGGCAAATGCATGGGCAACAACCGTCCACTCCGGCGCTCACGTAAAACTTTAAATGCGTTTTTCTCGAAACAGTGTTCTCAAAACGGTGGGACCTGTATCTTCAAAAGTTATTATCCGATTCGACTGAAACTTTTTTTACTTTGAAGAATATACTTTTGGCTAGGGGGGAAACCAGAAAAAATTACAAAAAATTGAAAATTTATAATTTTCAAAGGCGTTGAAAGGGCGAGAAATATAGGGAAAAAGTGATTTCAAACTTGAAGTGTCGTTATTTTCTAAAAAAAATGTCATTTTTGTAATTTTTTTAGTTACTCCCCTAGCCAAAAGAATAATCTTCAAAATAAAAAAGGTTCCAGTCGAATCGGATAATAAGTTTTGGAGATACAGGTCCCACCGATTTGGATCAATTTTTTGACGCCTTGACTTTAACGACTCCCCAGGGCTGTCTGCAATGATTAATTATAAAACAAAAAATATATTTCTATAATTTAAGACATCCTTAATACAATGCAAAAAGTCCCATTAAATTATATATAGTAGTTTTCCTTTAATTAATTCCTAAATATCACCTATTTTTGGGGGCTCTAGACCAGAACCTCCCCTTAAGCGATAAGACGTTTAGGCTACACATTCATCTGTTCTCAAACTTTGTCTCTACAATGTATTGGCATTCGTTCATCATGGATGCTGTCTTCAGTTCTGGAAGAGCAGTCACAGACAACACACAGCGTTTCACGAGTTTTCTAAGTTAATATAGTGCTATACATATATACGTACATTTCTAAAGTATTTAATGAAGTTATAGTTTCGACCGTAAAATTTTTTTTTAAAAATTTTAAAACATGATTTCGGCGCACAGTTTCGGTCAATTAAAAAAATAAAAGCTAATTTGCAAATATAAGAAGTATCATCTTCCGACGTTTCGGTCAATGTTTAGACCTTTATCAAGGAAAGTTTTGAATAACCAGATACTGCGTATGCTTTTATGTAACACTCATAATAAAAGCGTGCGACGTGCGAGTCGGTTGGACGTTGACTGAAGCATTGTGTGGCTTAAATATGAGTAAGTAATGTTTATTAAATTCTTTTGCAGTGGCTAGAAATTTCACGTTTTATTTAGCTACCCAAGTTTGCCCCAAATGGAGTTGTTACACTTAAAACAACACATTACATATAGTTTCAGATCAATATCATATGATTACATTTAGTAAATGCTTAGATGTGTGGAAGGTAAGTTCAGATTCAGACAAAATTGCAAATCTATCTGAATGCATTAGAAACTGTTTAAATTTGACTGATGTTCCTGACTATATAAATGAAAAAATCAAAAACGCTTCAAAATTTGTTCACATGCAAATAAAAAAAAAGTTTATTGAGTCAAATAGAATGTACGATAGGTTGAATGAAGAACATCGAGAATGGTTTAACAAGAAAATATCAATTGACAAATCTGTAACAAAAGCAATATTACCTGACGGGTCTTATCACCTGCACTTACCTTACATGCATTCAAAAAAAAATTTAAAAAACTTATAACATCAGAGATGTATAAAAATAATTCCTTTATAAGCAAATATGAAATTTATTTTCAAAAATTTTACCAGAGAGAAGTTATTAATTTTTGTCCATTTCCCTATACCCATCGAACACTGTGCGTCATTATCAACTTCATCTATGTTACTCGGTATGTTCCATATTACGTACACACATGTTCCGAGAAGAAATTAAGAATTATACTAAGAAGAAAGTAACTTTATTGGTAAACTATTGTTGAATAATCAAGAACACACATATTTAATGATAAATTATATCAAAATAATACTTTGTAACGTACTTTCACTACAATATTTAACTGTTTGATGCACTTTTCAGAAACTTTTACACCCCACGAAAAATATAATCGTTTCTCTTTCAATGATGGATGCTCGACTGATGCTTAATTGTCAGTATCATCGTCTATTGTGTCTAGAGATCTAGTACACACGATTGCCTGAAGAGTTCGTTATTTCTTTATCGAAATTTTACAAAGTTCCATATTACGTGCCGTTCCATATTACCTGCCTTTACCCTGGATGTTCCTAAAATACATATTCAGTTGGTCCTCGATGTTGGAACAGTGGTTCACGTGAAATCGTAACTTTCCCCCCCGCGAGGTACCGCGCTCGACGATTCCCCGTTTCGCGATTTCCGATTTTTTCCCTCCTCGAGTTCTACCAGGGCGTACAGAAGCGTAAAGCTGAAACCCCCCCTAGGAGGTGCGTACGTGATAGCCCCATATAAGGCCAGCCTACACCGTACATGGCCGGAATGTAGGGATCGCCGTTTTTGTATCATCGATTCCTTCTCCCTTTCCCTCTCTTTCCACGACCGATCTTTCTGCCCTCCTCCTCGTCCCCATCCATCTTCCAGTTTGCACAAAACCGATCCCGTGTGCGCGTGCTCCTGCACTGCTATAAGCTCTAATTATCCGCTGGTCTTTCCGAGAAATCCGCTAATTTCCTCCTACCACCCGTTTGGCTATCATTTGCCGGGCCTCTTAACGTATTGTAATAATGAGACAGGATCGAATATTGGGTTGAAAATAGGGGGATTTAGTTGTGAATTTGTAGTACCTATATACTAGTGTCTTGCTAATAGAATCGAAGAGATTACTTCGACCAGAAGTCCAAGAAGAAACTTGATAAGATTTCTATATAGTTACTATATAGTTGTAGGTTCTTTTTTTAAATTTATTAACGATCTAGGTGGGATCAGGATATCAAGCTCATCTTGAGAAACATGTTAGCAGAACAATGAAACAGGAATTTGTAGTGAGTACATAGCTCGGACAGCAAATATAGAATTAGAAGAATTATGAAATTTAAATTCAATTTAATTCTGTAAATTAAGGATCTGGAAGAACAGGGAGAGTAAGAAATGTAATGGAAATTAAGGGGGGATTGCGCCTTGTTGGGCCGAAAAATAGGTAATTCTTTGTGAATTTTTTCTACAAAAACGGTTTGACAAATTAATTTGAGGTTTAGCAGGCTGTTTTATTGTATCTTGAACTATTGTTCTGAATTTTTGTTTGACAGTGAAGAAAACATGGCAGATACAAAAAGAGCGTTGAAAAATAAATAATCGGGTGGTCCTGGCGTTGACGAAAAGTACTGTAAGGTTTATCCGAAACACAAAAAGGAAAAGAGATTCTTAATCTATATGAATGTGGCTATCGGTAAATTTATTGCCGTATCTGTCACCGTCCCTTTTTTATTTAAAGAAGTTTTCCCGATTTTGGGGCAAAACCTGTTTCAGACTCAAATCAGGAGGTTTCGCCTTCTTCAAAAGGCTGCCATTTTAACATTTTTTTATTTTTCTTAATGCATCTACTATCACCGATAGCCAAATTCATATAGATTAAGAATCTCTTTTCCTTCTTATGTTTCGGATAACCCTTACAGTACTTTTTGTCAACGCCAGAACCACCCGATTATTTTTCAACGCTCTCTTTGTATCTGCCATGTTTTTTTTTCACTGTCACATCAAAATTCGGAACAATAGTTCAAGATACAGTGAAACAGTCTGCCAAACCTCAGATTAATTTGTCGAACCGTTTTTGTACAAAAAATTCACAAAGAATTACCTATTTTTCACCTTAACAAGGCGCAATCCCCCCTTAATATTCTACAGGCAGACTTACACCCTTCAAACGCTGACTTTAAAAACTCACGACACTGATCGCCATACAATAATCACAATTAGCAGTAGCGACAGTCACGCGAACTCAAAGGGACTATAAAACAAAAGTAGATAACAAGCTGAAATTGCTTCGCGTTCAAGAGATGATTGAAGATATACCAACAAAACGCCCGAGGTTCGCAGGAAATGCCTTGGAAAAGTAGCTTCCCGTGGCTCCACGCGTTAGACCATCGGCTAGCTAATCATCCAATCACGTAATTATACGAGCGGTGGAACAGAATGAACGATAATTAATGATTCAGCTACGAGCGGGCCCCGCGAGGTAGCGACAACGTGGAGTAACAGCCGATTTCGCGCTTCGCGTTATTCGCAGCGAACACGAATAATAACACGTAGCAGTTTCTTAACGGGAGTGAATAATGATTGACAGTTGTAAAAGTCCACATGCAACGAGCGCCGACGAGCGAGTATCGTCGTCTCTACTCGCCCTTCCGATTTCTTTTCTTTTTAGCCGAGGACCCCTTCAATCTTGCCCGTCGAACAGGCATCGCTGATCGTTACGACAAGCAATTTCAGTCAGTTTTCACTTAAACGCCGCATCAGGAACAATTTTCCACGGTCACGAGGATCTTCATTGAATAAACAGATGGAAGCTGAATAAGGCAAAGGGCTGTGATCCTGGATAATTGGTGCGCGCCTGTGACGAGGGACTCCTGGCAATTACAGGATCAAACTCCTTCTCTTACAAAGTGTACAGGGTGTACTGAGAAGTAGTAACTTCTCCAATATGTTTTTCGGGTGATTCTGAATCAAAAAAATCGTAGAAATTGTGGGATTTTTTGGAGTTGTGTAGAGAAAAACTTTCTGAAGGCTTTAGGTGACAAGGGTGGTGGTTGCTGATGGTTGCAAATTGTATAAGAAGGGAACTCCTGTATAAATATGAATAAAGAAATAATGGAAATCGTACTTTATCGTTTCGTGTGGGCTTCCATTGTCAAAATGGACTTTGGTTGATTTAATAATTCATGTGTTAAATAGTCAGGGAATACATCAGTTGAACTAAATTTGCCTCTGCCTTTTTTGTGTTTCTAAAAGAACTATTAAAACGCACTGAAATTACCTCTCCGTTTTCCATAGGTGTCTGTCTGGAATAGAGGCTGGTGCATATGACCTCGTCATCCTCGATGTAGACGGGCTTTCCAGAAATTGGGGGCAGGGAAAATCGCGTCCAGCATTCTTCATCGCTAGGCGCGTAATACTGCCACGGTTGGAAATCCTCACTATCGATGGATCTTTCCAAAATCCAGGCGGCTGGTCGCGGTGAGTTCGCTGCCTTCACTATCACGTACTCCACTTGGTACACCTGAAAACAGATTGTTCCAAACACGTCAGATAGTCATATCCTTGCAACGATGATAAATTTATTTAGAATTATAGTCAAACTATAGTCACTACAGTCCTTTGACTATAGTTTTCTATAACTATTCTTGACTATTCTTTAATAGTCGCCATAGTCAAACTATAGTTACTATAGTCGATCTATAGTCACGTTCTATAGTCAAACTATAGTCACGTTCTATAGTGAAACTATAGTCAAACTATAGGTCACTATAGTCAAGTTATAATCACTATAGTCAAGCTATAGTCACTATAGTCAAGCTATAGTCACTATAGTCAAGCTATAGTCACTATAGTCAAGCTATAGTCACTATAGTCAAGCTATAGTCACTATAGTCAAGCTATAGTCACTATAGTCAAGCTATAGTCACTATAGTCAAGCTATAGTCACTATAGTCAAGCTATAGTCACTATAGTCAAGCTAAACTTACTATAGCCAAGCTATAGTCACTATAGTCAAGCTATAGTCACATTCAATAGTCAAAGAATAGCAGAAAGCTGCTGGGACGGGGAAATACCTATACGGAGTAATCTTAATATGACTGTAAATAATAAAAGATAGTTTTGACGATGCACCGTCGCCCCTTCTTTTCGAGTGGATAAATAATTTGTCCGTGATAACGGTAACTCACGAGGGGGAGACTACCGAGGACGTCGTGTCAGCCAGGAGACACGCGTCACGGTGTTTCGTCGGACCAACATGACGGGAGTCCTCCGTTCACTCGTCGGGCCCGTCTTTGTCGTTGTCCTCGTTGTGTCGTCGTTACAGCGGCATTGTGAGGCCCGACCGACGCCCACTTTCTGGACCATAAAGACAGATCGCGTGTCCGCGATACCGGCGGGGTCCGCTTCCTTCTAAGGACTTCGGTACGGGACGTTCGATTCGAATCCGAAGGAAGCGGGATTCAATTATCCGATCCTTTTGCTCGCTCCGCGGCATGTAGATGCGCCGCTCGACTGTTCTAACGAGTCGGATCATGGAAATCGACCGCTTGTTTTAATATTAATTCCGGGGGTTTCGGCTCGACTGAGCGGCGGGGAGCCATTGGAAGTTTGGAGCGGTTCGAGGGCTCTCGAGAAACTCGGAGTGAGGGTTTTTAAACGTTTTTATTACTATTATTGCTACTGTTAAACGGCCTGTAGGCGGTCAATATTCTTGTGCAATATATTGCACAATATTTATGCTGGATGTCCCACACGGTCAATATTATTGTGCAATATATGGCGCAATATTTATGCTGGGTATCCTAAACGGTCAATATTATTGTGCAATATATTGACCGTCTACACTGCGTTCCATATAAGAGTGTACCAACGCCCCTACCGATTTGCGACCGATCTGCGCAGCTCCCACGGATCTGACACACGCGATTGGTCGTAGCACTTTCGCGATTGGTCGGAGCACTTTCCCTGCCGGTTTACTACCAATCAACAGTGTATCCCTGCGCGAAACGAGTACACTCTAATGTGGAACGCAGTGTAGGGGCTGCTTACGGTCAATATTATTGTGCTATATATTGCAAAATATTTTGCTGGGTGTCCCACAGAGGGTCAATAATATTGTGCAATATTCAATATTGGACAATAAATATCAAAACCGTTTTGATTCACACAATATATTGTACAATCTTTCAATATGATCCACAGACGGTCAATAATATTGTGCAATATGAATATTGAACAATATATTGAGCGCCTTGGGGCCGATTTTCTTCTTCATTCACACAATATATTGTACAACCTTTCAATATTATTGTGCAACCTTCCAATATGATCCACATACGGTCAATAATATTGTGCAATATTGAATATTGCACAATAATATTTACCGTCTACAGGCCGCTGTAGATGGGATTCTAATATGCAAACGAAAATAACGAAATCAGGGGAGTAGAAGAATGTGAAAATTTTGAGCTTGGTTAGGAATTGCGTAGTTGTGCTACTAAGTCGAGAGATTATTTTAAACGAGTTATTTATAAATGGGGATGTAGTTACAGAGGAAATAAAGTAATTATACGAATAGATAGCCTCGATACGACCAGGATCTAATCAATTTACCACCGAATTTACTATTCCATTCTACGTGTAACGCAATGAAGAAAGAATTCACCCAAGGGCCAACAAGAAGCGAATAAAAAAGCTCTAACTCTTTCAAATTTCTTTTCCTTTCAGATACCGAGTAACATTATTCTCTCTCATCTCTACGCAGTATCCCAAAAGCTTCACATCAACGCCCAGAAAGATCACAAAACTAAATCTGTCTTCGAAGAAGAAACTCCAAATCCAAGCCTATATTCATATTACATTGAAATCAAAGACAGCTGCCTTGATACCAGCTTCAAGAGCAAAGACCCATCACACTTTGCTGAAACGACGAGGCCTATCAATCGAGACACAAATCAGACAGCCACCGCGAAACAGTTTCTTTCATCTTTTCACACGACAGTAATCCAAACGCGTCGTCGACGTTTCGAACGCACAGCGCGGAGGTCGAAAGCTCCCAGGAGCCTTTACAAGAAGAAGCAGAACGGAGAGGGGAAGCAGAATCACGGCGCGCAAACGTTCCGAAGGCTAAATATTTATACTGGCTGCACGTGTTCATCTGCTTCGACTCGCTATCAGCATCGCGTGCCTCGTCATGGGGTAGGTCATGTAGAAGCCAAGAGCGTATTCGGAGTTCAAGGTTGACGCTTTCTGTCTGCGTAGTAACGAGGGTATTCGATTTTCTTGGCCGCTGTTGTGCTTCCAGGAAAAACGAAGAACAAATGGACTTTCCTACCGGTGTTCCTGTATAGGGTGTGAAAATATTATGTCATTGTTCGCACAGGTGATTCTACATCTCTGGATCGGTGGAGATCTGTTAAAAAAATATACGTACCGGTAAAATAACCTTGACCTTGAAATTTAAATCCTAAAGGAACCATGCTCGAAAGAAGGTTTCAAACAATGAACGGCAAAAATGGTAGGTACCTTTAACACGTTTTATCTTCCCCGTGAGTAGAACACATTAAAATAAAAAAAAAATGGATCTTGAATTTCGAGGTCGAGAGTTTTAACAGATCCAAAGGTGTAGGATAACCATATAATTTTTTTACACCTTGTATAACTAAAATACTATTTGCTAGGTAGCATACAACACTGACAAATTGATCTCCGTGTGTACCCTAATAATTAGAACACATTATTTTTATTATATATCTAATGCACCAAATCTTTACCCAAATAATTTTAGAAAAGAATGGGGAATAATATTATTCACTTCTCCGTTATTTTATTTTTCTACTAGTGTCTGCAAAATACAGGAAATTTCTTGAGATCCCCCTCGATTGGACCGAAGATAAAATGGATATGATAGGCGAGTGTGATGGAAGGCTTCATGAAGTCATCGCGTAACCGCGTCAATTTTCAAGGGATCGTGTGAAAGAAGTGCTTCGAACCGGTCCCCTCAGTTCAAGGGGCACCGCGTTTATCTTCGATAGGGTTGTCTCGTGTAAATAGTAGGCTCGATTCGATGACCCTGCAAGAAAACCCGTCAAGGGCCATACTCGACGCACCCTAGCACGATCTTCTTGTAGTGCAACAGCGTGGAGCCTCTAGTATGATGCACATGCAGCCTGATAGAGACTGCACGTTTTGATCGGACCGAGATAGGTCTGACAGCGCGAAGCATTTTCGTGATTCTTGCTTTTCTGCTTCCTTGCATCTTTCCTTGGCACTACAGTTAACATTCTTACGGCCTCGAATCCGCACGTTTGGAGTGGGAGTGGCAACTCGCGTTAGACGTTTCCGAGTTTCACATTTTTGTAATTCTGAACTTGAAAGTGCAATTCATTTTTATTATAAATATTCGTTTGTAGGTTGTATCATTACTATTCAGTTTTTTTATCATATTATATTTTATTATTCAGATTATTATATTATTATATTTCTGTATGTTTTCGAGTACCAATTGGTTTTGTTTAATGAAGATACTTGAGGAATGGGGATATTAAGTAAGAAATTTAGGACTTTGGATGAATCAATGATCAATGGTGTTGGTGGGGAATAATATTTATGTCATAAGTGAGATCTAAATTTCCCCTTAAAACTTTCATACCACTGTGGAACAGTCACACAACACTATTCACCACCTTCTGCATCAATCAGTTTCCACCAGCAACAATAGTTTGCGACCGAAAAAAATGGTATTTCAATTTTTCTTTGTCAGCTCCGTGTTTCCCCAAATTCTGTCAAATTCCTCCTGAACCTCCACAAGAATTCACACACCCTTAACTAACAGGGGAAGTTTGACATTTCGAAAATTAAAAAAAATTGGTATCTTACAAAAATCCAAGTCGAACGATTTCATAGAAATGCACAATAATATGGAAACTCATAATATCTTTAAAGTGGTGTACCCACCCCTACATTCTTGAAATGTACCAAATTTTTCTCAATTTTCCAGTTGCAAACAACAGAAAAGGGATAGCAGTTTCGCTCGCGATAAATGAAAATGAAAAACAGGCTCGGGGAAATATGAAAAGTGGTCGTAACTGCAAAAGTTGCGCTTGATCTCGCTTGGGGCATCCAAGGAGCACGATTTTTTGCGATCTCTGGATCAGAGTGGCGGAATTCTCGCAGCTGATGCGGGCACGTGGAGTGCAGCTCGCCCAGGAGAAGGCTCCCACGATCTAGCCGGCGACTAGTCGCCTTCTTCCGAGCTCGAACGTATCCACAGCCTTGTAAGGATGCGGCCGGCATTAGCATCGAATGACAGAAATGGCTTTATAGTGGAAGCTCGAGAGATGAAGAAAGTCAATAATGGCTGGATCGACGTCTGGCCACGACTAGGCGATGAACTTTGCTTTGTCAGAGATACACGTGGATCGAGGTCGATGGTGCTGTAACACTACGATTAGACTTGGCCATATCGATGTCCTAGTATTTCCAAAAAAAAGACGCTATTTTGACCGTTTCATAACCTGTTTGTAACCACCAGCTCTCACTTCTGCATTCCTTGTTTCTGATCTCTGGTATTTTCTTAGTGATAGAAATTATTTATAAAATTCTAATTTTATAAGTAATTGAGGGCTCGGATGCAATAAGGGGACTAGCGCTCGAAAATGCGAAAAAGTATTGTCCAAACGCGAAGAAATATTGGAAAATTAAATGTTGTTAAATTGTATTTTAAAAAATATAGTGTTGTAAAGCTCGTCACGACACACATTTTTTCTATTTACAGTTTGTTTATCGAATCATTACTATACGAGCTAAAAATTATAAACAAAAAATTTTTCATCGTCCAAAATCATTATTTCTTTAAACATAAATTGCGATAACTTGAGTAAATATTAAGGGATCGTTATGAGACTTAAAACATAACTTCAGAAAATTTTAGCGAAGCCGTAAAATGTATGCACAAAACCCTTATGTTAAAAAATTTAATAATATTTAATTAATAAGAAATACTGGACATAACCCATGTTTTACAACGTTCGCCGTTAAAATGTATCGAGGCAATTTTGAGGTATATATAACTTGCAGCGACAAAGTTTTTCCTTAATATACAAGGAAGTTTTTCACCAATTTTCACACTGATTAATAAATAATTGTAGAAGATATGACGATGTATATAAATGTCGCGCGCCACCAACAATCAGTAGCCGCGTATAATGCGCTATTTAGTAGTTTCAGCACTCGCGTTGACAGTTAGCGTCGAGCGAGAATTATATATATCGTCATATCTTCTACAATTATTTATTAATCAGTGTGAAAATTGATGGAAAACTTCTTTGTATATTAGGGAACAACTTTGTCGCTGCAAGTTATATGTACCTCAAAATTGCCTCGATACTTTTTAACGGCGAACGTTGAAAAGCATGGGTTATGTCCAGTATTTCTTTTTAATTAAATATTATTAAATTTTTTAACATAAGTGTTTTGTGCATACATTTTACGGCTTCGCTAGAGTCTTCTGAAGTTATGTTTTAAGTCTCATAACGATCCCTTAATATTTACTCAAGTTATCGCAATTTATGTTTAAAGAAATAATTATTTTGGACGATGAAAAATTTTTTGTTTATAATTTTTAGCTCGAATAGTAATGATTGGATAAATAAACTGTAAATAGAAAGAATGTGTGTCGCGACAAGCTTTACAACACTATGCTTTTTAAAATACAGTTTAACAATATTTAATTTTCCAATATTTCTTCGTGTTTGGACAATACTTTTTCACATTTTCGAGCGCTATTCCCCTTATTGCATCCGAGCCCTCAATTGTGGTTGGCACGTTTGGATTTGTAAAATGGAAATTAAAATGGTGAACTATGAGTAGAATATGTTTATTTTGGAAGTGAGTATGAATTACAAAAAAAGGAGGTAGTAAAAATGAAGAAACATAATTTTTCTTCAAGGAAGTTTTTTCTAACAAGAGGTATCGTGTAATGTAACTGTCGACGAGTGGTATTTTTGAAATTTCTTTGAACTCAAATTTTTTTGCACTGCTGCGTCTGTTATTCCTGGGTTTATATTCGCGTGGAAAATTAACTGCAGCCCAATTACGATCTGAAGTGATACACAAATTGCATTTTGACTCTGAAGCCGTACCTTCTCGGAACAATTTGCGTCGCGAAGATTACCCTTCGAGTTAGTGAAACAGTCGTCAGAGGGTCGCCATGTGGTAGCTAATTAGAGTCGTACAAGTGCTTACAATTAACCACGTCTTGGCGATTAATTGGTGTAAATCTGGAAGCACACTTTTCACTTCTTCATACCCCTCTATTTCGGATTTCATTTTCTAATAATCACTGCTCCATTTAATTCTCAGTACGATTTATCACGTTGCAAATAATTTTCGTATTTTCGTCCCACTTATAAATAGAAAAGTAATAGAAAATACAAGTTTCTGTCCTACTCTACAGAATCTCAGAACATCAAAGGGATTGAGGATAATTTTTTTTTCGAAAAAAATTATAGTCACAGAAAATTCTATCCGAATAAAATAGAAAACACTTGCAATATTTGAATTTTCCACAGTATTAGCAAAGTCGATGGATTGATGTCAGAAAGTGTTCTTCATCAAATTCACAAGATTACACATTTCCTAAGTGCTCCTGAAATTCATTCCTGCTGCATGGAGACGACGAATGCGTGCATACCTCCTGTAATTTCATCGGTAACTCACAAAGGAACACGAACCGCCGCATCATTCCGACCATTCATTCGTTTTCTGCGCTCCTGTACTTTTGTTTTCGCGCGGGGATGATATAACGCCAAAGTAAATTGCACACTCTATTCTCGGTGTAGGCCAGATATTCTGAATACACAAGCAACCGCTATTTTCCGCGCGAGCTCGACCGTGCAAAGTGTAAACCAGACCGAGCAACAAATCCAACTGCGATAGTGCAGCGATGATATTCAGTTGGTTCCGCCGACAGCAGCTCGTATATAATATAATTTTAGTAGGAAATTAATTTTCTAGCTTCTCAGTCTATTCTTCCATTTGGAAGGATTGCTTTTCTAAACTGAACGACTTGAAATAAATATATTATCGAAGAAATCCTTCTGCCAGAAAAATCTAAAATACAAGCTTCATTCACTAGGCAAAGAAAGTTTTCAGAAGAATTACAATTAATTAAAATACTAAATAGTATTTCCTTTTTCCATTACAGGTCTAAATAGAAAAAGCAGCAACTTTAATTCATATTTTCTAATTTGCCAATAGAAGGAGTCTCCTTCTACACGATATAACATTCCACACACTATTTAACAGCGAATCTTTGATCCACCACGGTCTCCAAATAATTTTCAGAAACACATTTATTTATTTCCAAGAATATGAAGCTACCACGACCCATTCGAATCTGTCGCCATGTTTTGAGCCTCGTTTCTTCCACCTGTTGGATTTCAATTTCAAATCCCGTCCGCGCCAAGATTCTAGGTGGCTTTTTTCCATCGAAAGTGGAAGCGAGCGATTCTTCAGAAGCCGCCAGGTCCGAGAATTCTAATAAAGACAAGTGTCGCCCTTTCTTCGGTGGGACTCTCCCGACCCCGTGGAACGAGTCTCGACGACGGCGCAAAGAGAGGCACTCGAGGCCTTACCGGCTCCAGGAACCGTCTGTCCGGTGAACTTTCTTGCTGGTGCACCTCCGTGCACCCCATTTACGGTCCTCGCGAGATAGCACACAATGCCAATTTATTAGTGGTGCCCCTTAGCCACGGTTAAACGGGGACTTACGGTCTCCCGGCGCGGCCATAAAGGGGATGTCGGACACCCTGGCTCGTGAGAAGCACAGCAACCACAGGACTGCCTCTTCCCACTTGCTCTCGACCCTCCAAACTACAGATTGTCATGGGCATTGTTTGTTACTAAGAAGTTCTTTTGTATTCGAAATAGATATATGTATTAGGAATTCAGATTCCGATTTTATACAATTTTTTTTTAGGAAACAGTCACATTCATCTGGATTGGCCAGGCATAATGAGTTGAGGCACATTTCGTAGTCCAAGAGTTTACCATTCGAAAGTTTTTAGGCGACAGACAAACACAAACGTATAAACATTCTGCTTTATATATTAAGATTTCGTGGATGATAATTGTGGGCGTTCGTCGACTTTCAAAGGGCTGGATGAACATGGACATTCATTTTTGTAAATGTGGGGTAGATTTCATAGGTGTTTATATTTATATTTAACTTCATAGTGAAATGTTTTAAATGCTTCAATTCAGTTTCTTTTATTGAATTGTGGTTTTGATAGAGGTATGCTTAATTTCTGCTTGCATGAAAGCCAAAAATGAGAATGGGATATAATTCCTTATTAAAAGAATGTACACAATAGGGTGGTCCTTATTTCTCAACTCTAAAATTTGTATTGTCTGACCCTCTTAAAATCTTCTATTCGACAAAACAAAAATATCTTTGTGTTTTTTATTTGTATATTTTGATATACATATAAAGGTCGCTCAAGGATTTTATATTTCGCATGTACCACAAGTTTGGCAACTGCGACTTTCTATAATTGTCACTTGTCAATTTTAATGAAACGGCGCCCATATTTATATATCAGAATCCGAAACCTTGCTTTTATCCATCTGTTTAACAACCTGAATAGAATGTAAGTCAGAACTGAGAGAGATGAGAGAAATTTAAATGTGCATATAAAGCCTTATGCCGCAACACGATACAGTACACATTCGTTATAAACCTGTTTCGTCTATGCGATGTGTGCCAGAATTTTAATGTTATACTCTCACTTAAAAGTTAATAAAATTATTTTGTCCTTTTTGCAAAAATTTCTATCAATTTATACCAAAGTAGTAATATTTCATTGCCATTGAGCGACTTATAATCCTTAATAGATTTTAACAAAATTTTAAACGAAATTATTTTAAACTATTTCGAAGCTTCTGAGAGGGTCAGAAGAAATTTTTAAAAACTTTGATTTTTTACCATACATATAAGGATCACACTAGTATACAAACATAAATAAATGATTGTGCCTCGGGTGAGTCTAAATATTCAATCTCAATTCAAATCAATCGCTATCAAACCTGTATACATAACTAAGGTACCTAAATCCAACTCATAAAACGGAATTCCAGCAATCTTCAATTCGAAAATCTGTCTAAAAATTTCAAAGAAATCGATGACAAGTCAAATTCTGCTCGAAAAGTTTTCAAATAGACAATTTCCACAAATTATACCCACAATCTGCGAAAAACCGACAAAGAATAGAATCCTCTAGCATTCGAAGCGGGTTTCTCAAGAAGCGAGCCCTATTTCCAAGTCGCAGCCTTTAACGAGAAGGATTACAATCTCACGCGACCCTTTGGACGGCCCGGCCCGGCCCGGCCGCCTCGTTACAAAGACGATACAAATGGTAGCGGTGGTAAACGATTGTACCACGCTTATTGTTGCCGACACGCGTGAAACGGCGAAACCTCCGCGTGAAACCGAGCAGACACACGCGCGGACCTGGATTCCGTGCTGTGTACGTGCCTTACGAGCGGAGGTGTCGCTCCTCGAGATCCTGTCGCGGATAACGACGCGACGTGAGATCCGTTCGCGATACACAGGCTCCCTAGGTCCCTCTGTCGCCCTTTGCTTCTCCCATTCTTCAATGTACGCGCTCTACGGGAACAGAATCCGACGAACGTTTATCGCGCGTGCAGCGTTCGAAGTGGCGTTGGAGAAGGATGGCTGCACTGGTAGTGTCATCAATTCAATTACTTCAATTCTGAAGTACATATGTGGTGCTCGTAGTGGTGCTTTGTTGGGAGTGATGTTGAAGAGGGATCTGAGCATTGGTACTGATTGTCAGTGTGTGTACCACGTTTCCTGGGCCCACGTTCAGTTTATAGTTTAGACTGGATTAGTGGGAATTTTCTTATGATTAGTTAAGGATTCTACTAGGGGATGTGTGCCGTTGGAAATAATGCTGAGGGCAGTGATAGTCAGTGGCGCACCCAAAGAAAAAGGGAAAAGGAGCTTAATGTAACCACGAAGTAATTCAAGAGCATTGTAAATAGAAAAGAAAACTGGATTTTATTCTTTAAGTAAACTTTTATAATCACATAAGGAATTTTATTGTATTGCAGTAAAAGTACTTTGATCCGTTCAGCTCGGCTACCCTAAAAGTGGGTTTGGTTATTTCTAACAAGGAAAGATCTTGAACCCGGAAATTCAAAAAATTCTAGAACTTTGTGCATATATAGGGGATTTCCTTTGATTACAACGCAATTTTTGTTTGCTGTCCAAATTCACTCTAAGGGGGTGAAATTGACCCCTGAAAATTCGGCTATTTTCCGATTTTGTGTTATAACTCGCGAACTGTAAGAGATAGAAAAAAAGTTTCACGACAAAAGTTACTTCTTTTAATTACATCTATCATTTGGTAAAAAAATTATTTTATAGTTCACTAATTATAACACAAAATCGGAAAATAACCAGATTTTCAGGGGTCAATTTCACTCCCTTAGAGTGAATCTGGGCAGCAAACAAAAATTGCGTTGTAATCAGGAGGAAATCCCCTACATAATCACAAAGTTTCAGATTTTTTATTTAATTTCCGGGTTCGGAATCTTCCCTTGTAAGAAGTGGAATAATGGAAGATGCATCAGGTTTTGGTTTTGTAAATAAATTTAATCTTTTAGTCGACTGATGGGAACATACGTTTAGTCTACTTTTCAATAAAATCAACCTTAGACGGCTTGCAAATGCGAGAAAATAGGAAATGGATATTCCAAGTGACGCTATACAGTGGAGGTTTCTGCGATCCTCTGAATGTTACTGTACAAACAAAAATTGAGATTACGATACCAAAGAGGAAAGAAGCAACGACAACGATGTAGCAGACCACAGGATCTCGTAACCTTATATTCCACCAGAAATCCTGGTCGTTGTCGTCGAATCTGACGTCTAGCCGACATGAGCCTCATAATCGGATTATGTCGTCTCGCGTTACCTTAAATCCATCTGCAATTAATACGTCCACCTTCTATTTGGTAACACGACACCGTCCTAAGTCCGGTTGTTTCACGCGCGCGTGTACACACACGCGTCCAGTGAATCGAAACGTGGTAGCCCGCGATACGACACACCATCAAAATAAGGCGTGTGACAAGTAAACCGTACATAAAGGGTGGCCAAACAATCATCCTTACCTTCGATAAAATATTTTCAATAATCACGATGCTTGACTTGCTAATTGGTAATTTAGTAAATCGAGAAGATTTAGGAGTCTGGATCCAATTTCAAATTTTTGCATCGAGGGGTGTGATGACATCTCCAGTAATTGAAAATTTACGTTAATTTCTTCCAATGGACAAAATGGAGAGGATGGAATAAAACGATAAGTATTCTATTTACCTTTAAAAATAAAGGACAGATGAGAGAACGTTAAGAATGTAATTTTAAATGATTATAGAAGTTTGAAGTCAGTTCAGAAAAGTATGTATATCCACGTGAGAAAGAACTAAATTTGATACAAGAAAGAATTGTGTTTGAGCCGTTCAATGTATTTGACGTTACACGTGATTTCACATTTTATAAACTGTCTGCCTTGTAAATTAAGAGAAACGAAGTTTCAACCAGAGGGGGAATAAAATCAGATTCCGATTAGCACTGAACGGAAAAGTGATTTTGTGAGGAGGAACGTAGTTTCGTTAAGCGAATAAACGAACTTCTTCGAGGGGAGACTAAATTGATTTTCACACTAGCAGAGTGATTTAGCGTGAACGATCAAATATCGATTTATTCAAATAGAAAAATCGGAGCAATAAATTTAAATACTTTTCAGTGGAAATTCAATACAGATTGTTATAGAGATATTTCAAAATGGTCTTATATAATTTCAAAACTTAGTTATAACAGTATTGCAATGTTAAGTTAATTATCTGATATATTTATATTCTATGTACACTTTTCAGTTAATTGCTTCTCTAATTTAGTCCTCTACGTCTGTTTCCTTTTTAAACACTTTAGACTACTAAATTCTGGGAATATCCAAATTTAATCCTTTGCACTCGAGTCGCTCTTCTGAAGCACTGTGACGGCTGTCCCTCTACTTAATTTCCGTTTCCGAGAAACTCGGAAAATCGTACATGTGGCAAAATAATCATGAAAAGCGCAGTACGTCTACTTCTCCCAAGCTTGCTTACTGTTTGTGCTAGTTTATAAAACCACACATATTTCGCGTTGAATAATGTCACAGACTTTGGAAAATTATTAGTGAATTTTAAAATATAACTCCTTCAATCTTTTTCACGAATAATTTCACTTTTCGTGGAAGCAAGAGCTTCACAATTCTTAACTAACTTTTGATAAAACAATCCAACTTTCGTGAAAATTTTAAGTATATTTAATAATCATTTATGACACCCGGTATATAATACCTATATAGAAATCTAGCATAGGTACGTACAGGTTTCCAGGAAATTATGCGGAAAACCGCGTTGTGTTGCGCTCAGTATGTACCTTCACTTAATACACAGACATTTGCATTTAATTATCAATAAGTACGAAAATTGATACGCAATCTCTTCAATAAATAAATCCCATTTCTTTCCCCTGATTCATTTTGCATCTAATTTACAAATCAATGGTATAGAATTATTTTGAAACAACCATTACACTTCGTTCAATTTTCACAGTCTGTGCTCCCATTTACCATAAGCAAAAAGACGTTCTAATTTTCAGACATCAAATGAATTGACTAAACTCAACGTCATATATTTCCCGGATTATTTGTAATCGTATAAGTACTTTCACGTGTCGTTGCAGTGACTATTTGTTCAATTCCAAACGCTTTTCTATTCGTACTGGTGCACCGTTAAAAGCAGCTTTAAAGTAGAATCGGAGCACAGTTTTTGAATACTAATTCTGCGGTTCCTAAATACAATTTAGCCTCTATGAACTAAAATTTCCTCGCTTAAATATTCTACTATCCACGATGATGCAGGAATGAAAGAAACGCTAAAGGGAATCACAGTAGCGATTCGCAGACCCACTATACTTTTCCAGGACGCAGTATGTTGCCTTTGAAAACACGTTACTATCGCAGACATAAACATAACGCGAAATACAAGCTTTTATCTAATCTCGTTATCAAGACCTAAGAGTCCACACTTCCTGGAGCTCTTATGACGTTTTGGCGCGTTGTTTCAGTGTCTGAAACACGCCTGTGGAAAACGAACGAGCAGCCACCGCGCGGTCTGCCGCAGGGATTCCACGTCCTGGTCTCTTGCCAACCTGGTCTTGGCTTGGGCTTGCATTCGTATTCCACTGCCAAAAGTAATTCGCGTGTGTACGCGGACCGTGGCCCCCTGGCGCGCGAGTGTGCACGGACGCCTGCACGTTAACTAGAAATCCTGGCGGGTGTGGTGGTGAAATTAGTCTGGAAGCGAGGAGACGAGGAAGTGCGCGACGCTCCTAAATCCGATATAAACTTCCGTCGAAGAGGGGGCCAAATGGTGGCTGCTACTTAGTACCATTAATCATTTGCGGTGCGCACCTCGCGTATAATATCGGGCCCCTTTGAACATGCTCGCGGAATGAAACACGTGAAGCGTTGCAAGGGGATTCTTCTGCAAGTGTGAACTTCATGGTTTTCCTCATTGGTCGTGGGATCGTTGTATTTCCGACGAAGAAACTGTTTTCTTCAACTTTTGAAGCATTTGAGGAACGAGTATCAGGCAGTATTAGTGGATAGCCGTGACAGTTAAAGATGGGGTAATTATGGAAAATATTCCGTGATCAGTGGATGTTCATCGAAATTAATATGGAATATTCTGTGACTCGTGGATATAACGTTCAATAGAATCAGAAATGATTTAAAGAAAGGTAATCGATATAGAAAGCTGAATCTCGGACTCTGGACGTCACAAATTTATTTAAAAATAGAATGAAGACTATTAAATCTAGGTCTTAGTTTCTCTGAAATTTTAGCTCCATCATTTTCAAACGCTTCGATATTATTTCCTTCGTCATTTGCAATATGTAAAGAGACTTCGGTAGGTGCCCTTCTAATATTATTTCGTATATCGCAATAAAGGGATCCATGTCTGTAAACAAGAGCATGTACCTTGCAAATATAATATACGAGCTATCGACGGTTCCATTCGAGCCGAAAATCTTTGAACAGTTGTTCGCTCCTTGCCAATTATCAAACATGACGTTGTCTAATTTATTATACGTATTGTGCACGGCGTAAAGGAGACGCCCCACGTAACGGCGGATACGTTTCAAGCCGTTTCGGGGCACGGTTGCTCGTTACGAGCGGAATCGCCTTCATCACCCGAGAAAGTCCGAGGAAACGTATTATCGCGTAGCTTCGGGTGGTCCACGACCGTCGATTTTACGACTCGATTTGCTTTCTCGAGGATCCTCCTGCGAACCGTGAAAAGGGCCCGCCCGTCAGGCATTACGAAGCCCCCCGCATCGATGAAAATACCGATTTATTGATGTTGTCTCTGCTTTCGATTCCTAATTGGCTTCCCTTTCGGAGATATCCATTGGAAGTGTAAGTGGTTGGGCGTTATTCGATTAAAATATCGAATACATTTTTTCGTATAAGGGAGAGTGGGGTAATTGCGAACACCTAAGCAAAAAAGCAAACAAAATGAAAAACTATGTGAGAAATGAATTTGTTTATTATTTACAAACATACTTAAACTATTCATCTATAAAGTTCTGTGACGAATTTTTGAAAAATTATAATAAAAATCAACTTTATAGTGAAAAAGCAAAACCCTTGGTGTTCGTGATTACTCGACTGCCGCACAGTGTAACGAGTATATAGGGAAAAAAATAAAAAATCAATTTTCCATTAAGATACAGTTATTTACATATAATTGATATGTTAATCATATTTATACACAAAACAATTAATTTTTAATATAAAATAATTCATTAAAATATATTTTTGAACATAATAGAAGTAAAACAAATAAAAAATGTATTTTTTTTAATACATTTTAAACACAAATTAATAACAAACATATGAAACAATTATAAACAAATATAATTAATTTTTTAAATAATTCGTATTGATAATAAATTTTAAATTATTCATTCTTATTATACATCTTCATCACTATCAGTTGAATCTGAAGGAATTCAAAGCTCAGTGTCTTTTAAAAATAAATATTCTAGCACAGATTTGTCTAGTTTTTTCGGTTTATTATGTGTATTTTTTCTTATGTCGGAGCACTCGGGAGCAGATAAAATTTATACTAAATTAAAGGGCATAAAAAGAACTAATTGTAGTAAAAAAAATGAAAGAACCGATATGTTTCGTTTTTTTTAATTCTCTCCAGAATTTAGAAGATGCGACAAAATAAAGTAATAATTTGAGTCACTGGTACGTATCCATATCTTTAAATGCAAGAATGTTTAATTAATAAAACGAAAGAAGGATATATTTTGCTTATTTTCAACAAAAAAAAAGAAAGAAAAGAATTTATAAATACAACAAAAATGCAGTGGGTAAATAGTTCCTACGTGTAGTCTGTGGCAGCTTGCGTTTGGTTATTCGACTTTGAATGTAATTACTAACCTTAAATCCGTTTTTTATGTTACTAAGTTATGATGTTCTTATGTCGGAGGACTGTTTACTATCAATTCCACGAGATGAAATACAAAATTTCAAAACTCAAATTTTTGCTTTTTGAACACGTGCCGCGACACTGTGTGCCGTGGGGTAATCACGAACAGAGTGCTAAATATCGCAGAAGTCGCACAGAAAGCGCGACTTCAATGGTCAACCTATAAAAAATGTTGCTACAACCTATACCTAATGTATTTTTCAAATTCCTCTTCTTGTGCGTTAGAAAAAA